>JAPDOI010000071.1:1472500-2072500 GCA_029168955.1 Aplectana chamaeleonis
GCTGCACCGTCAGGCAAGGGAGGTAATCCCCGGGTGGAGGCTGATTTTAGTGTTGGCTGCAATTCGGAGTGGTTTAAATCATTTGAGACCCTGGATGGACGGTGCAGCCTTCGGCTGCACCGTCAGGCAAGGGAGGTAATCCCCGGGTGGAGGCTGATTTTAGTGTTGGCTGCAATTCGGAGTGGTTTAAATCATTTGAGACTCTGGATGGACGGTGCAGCCTTCGGCTGCACCGTCAGGCAAGGGAGGTAATCCCCGGGTGGAGGCTGATTTTAGTGTTGGCTGCAATTCGGAGTGGTTTAAATCATTTGAGACTCTGGATGGACGGTGCAGCCTTCGGCTGCACCGTCAGGCAAGGGAGGTAAACCCCGGGTGGAGGCTGATTTTATTGTTGGCTGCAATTCAGGTGGTTTAAATCATTTGAGACCCTGGATGGACGGTGCAGCCTTCGGCTGCACCGTCAGGCAAGGAGGTAATCCCCGGGTGGAGGCTGATTTTGAGTGTTGGCTGCAATTCGGAGTGGTTTAAATCATTTGAGACTCTGGATGGACGGTGCAGCCTTCGGCTGCACCGTCAGGCAAGGAGGTAATCCCGGGTGGAGGCTGATTTTAGTGTTGGCTGCAATTCAGAGTGGTTTAAATCATTTGAGACTCTGGATGGACGGTGCAGCCTTCGGCTGCACAAAATGTCAGGCTGAGGTGGTAATCCCAGGTGGAGGCTGATTTTATTGTTGGCTGCAATTCGGAGAGGTTTAAATCATTTGAGACCCTGAATGGACGGTGCAGCCTTCGGCTGCACCGTCAGGCAAGGGAGGTAATCCCCGGGTGGAGGCTGATTTTAGTGTTGGCTGCAATTCGGAGTGGTTTAAATCATTTGAGACTCTGGATGGACGGTGCAGCCTTCGGCTGCACCGTCAGGCAAGGGAGGTAATCCCCGGGTGGAGGCTGATTTTAGTGTTGGCTGCAATTCAGGTGGTTTAAATCATTTGAGACTCTGGATGGACGGTGCAGCCTTCGGCTGCACCGTCAGGCAAGGGAGGTAATCCCGGGTGGAGGCTGATTTTAGTGTTGGCTGCAATTCAGGTGGTTTAAATCATTTGAGACCCTGGATGGACGGTGCAGCCTTCGGCTGCACCGTTAGGCAAAAGGAGGTAATCCCCGGGTGGAGGTTGATTTTAGTGTTGGCTGCGATTCGAAAAAAACATTTAAAACCAAAAATCGGCAAGGAAGGAAAACTTCGGGTGTGGGCCGATCTTACTGTTGGTCAAAACTCTGATTGAAGAAATGAAACCGAGCAGCCTTATATCAGATTGAATAGATAACAAGCGAGGTTGAAATTCTTGTCTGATTACCCAAAATCCCTTCGATTACCAAGCCAGTACCCTTATTAACTCTCAGTCACATTTCACTGCCACTTTCATGAACATTTCTACCTGAAATTACCGCTTTCCGAAGGAGACGTGAAAGTTTTTTCAAGATTTCCGCAGCTAATCAATAAAATAGGCGTCAATGTTACCATGGATTCTGCATCTACACCATCACACACGCCATTTTACGGCTATCGTGGCAATCGGTACCGCACGGTATTTGGAGTTTACTAACAGATTATGAAAATAAGGCAAATGAACAATGGATTACGTTTCCCACGTAAGAAAGGAAAGAACTGACAAAGGAAGTGCTTAGAGTGGTAAACGCATCCGCTAAAACGACTAGTATTGTTAGTATCTCTTCTGGCTCCATAGTAAATATGTGCAGTATCTCGCCCCGAGCTGCAGGTTCAAAAAAGTTATGAGCATTTTTAAGCCTGGCGAAAAGGCAAGGGTTCCCATCAGGCATTTTTTTGAAGTTTTAAAAAATTTTCTCGGATTTAGCCCAAAAGCTGTAGGTAGGGGTAATCTAGGGTGGCGAACACGAATCTGGAGTCCATTTGTCTAAGTTTCGAGGTTTACCCTAGATTGCGGTGGGTAACATGTCTTTTAGGGGGCAAAACCCACCTTAGTATTTTGAAGATCGACAAACGGACGTTAAATTCGTATTCAGCGCCCCGAATAACCCCCGTATACAAATTTTGAGCAAAATCTGAGATTTTGACCAAGCTACCGCTTACCCACAGTAATCTACCGTTATTTGCAAAAAAATCGACAAGCGGACTCCAGATTCGTGTTCAGCACTACAAATAACCCTCAGCGGAACAAGTTGAGCACTATCTACCGTAGCACTCCGGAAATCTCGAAAGTGGCGTTTTTCTCTCGAAATTTTCCCGGTTGGGAAGCTTCGAACAAAATCAGCCGGAAACTTGGGAAAATTGAATAGTAAATCACAGATTCGTGATCAGCGCCCCAAAAAACCTGGGAGTTTCAAGTCAACTCTGAAACATTTTTCTAAAACGCTTGCAGAGCCTTCTAATAAAAGGTATAAATATACGCCCAACCGAAAATCCATACAACTCCAAAACGCTTTCAGTCTGGACAAAGTATGGAAAATGCGCTTTACCCAAATTTAGGGTGGTAGTTTTGTGCGCTGAACACGTTTATGAGGTCCGTTTCCAAATTTTCGAAAGAATAATGCCCCTTTCGGAGGGTACAAAAAGCACAAACTACTACTTTTAAGGCTTGTAAATTCTTGGAACCTGCAGCTCGAGGCGGGATACTGTGCAGTTTTACTATTGAGCCACTAGAGATACTAACGATACTAGTCGTTTTGGCTGATGCGTTTACGACCTTAAACACCTAATTTGTGAGAGCCTCAACAAAAAAAGATTTCGAAAAAAAGAATAAAAACAACCAGGTTTCAGTATTTAGATCATATGCACCGTTTATAGACCATACCTTACTGAAAAAGAGGTGAAACAAAATAATACTACAATAGTGGAAATCTCAAAAAAGTGTTTAAGCGTGAATGTTTTTGGTCAATTCGAGTGTTTCCAATTCCCATTTCTTATATTTTAAAATCTTTTTCCCTGATTGAGAAGAATAGCCCTAAAATCCTTCGCAACGACGAAAACTGCATTAATTACCACTTCGCCCAGTGCCAAAAATACCACTAGGCGTGAGATTGTGTGCGGGGTCCGTAATCACGTCGCGCCAAGTGGGTGTCTGGTTAGCATTATTCGGGGTGGAATGGGTTCCATTGATGCCCATTCTACCCCGTGTTTTCATCGACTAACTTTCTTGAAGAGTGGAGGCCCTCGCCTCCACTCTTCATGGTGATGTGGTAATAGTGAATCCAAGCAAATCACCGAGGGTAGTCTCCCTGTAGAATTTAGCCTTGTGAATGTACGG
The DNA here is from genome assembly GCA_029168955.1 of Aplectana chamaeleonis. Lineage (NCBI taxonomy): Eukaryota > Metazoa > Nematoda > Chromadorea > Rhabditida > Cosmocercidae > Aplectana > Aplectana chamaeleonis. Next base: position 1,475,781 of record JAPDOI010000071.1, read on the forward strand.
GGCTGCGAGGGTAGATTGTCGCGCGCGATAGAAATCCCAGTGGCCGGTGCTTTCGCGAACGCCGCACGGCCAGCCGCAAATGGTCGCGCTACGTTCATTCAGTAGACTAAACCTATTAGGGTGACCATGCAAGCAGGTCGACATCTTGGTGAGAGGTAGTTTCGGGTCATGCTGTCGTGCGCCCTTCTCCGTGCTGAACCATGATGTTTCCTGCTTTACTAGATGAACTATTCGACAGCTCATCAAGGTAGTGGGAAATGGCCTCGGCGACTTTTTTGTCTGGGAGAATGACGAAATGTGCTGACTTTCACCGGAGAAAAACTTCACGACATTATTCCTCTTTCTAAGTACACATTTCTTACAATCATATGGAAGTACGCGCCGAGTTTCATAAATTGAAAGCGCCTGATTCGGCTCGGTTCCAAAGAATTATAAGCTCTCGGTCATAGGTCGCGGTGAGTAAATGTAGCTAATTTGGCCAACTTCGATTTTACCTGCCATAACCATTATAAAAGCGGTAAATGGACTTCTTATTCGCGTTCAGCGCTCCAGATACCCGCTTGAACTAGTTTGAAGCACATTTTATTTTTATTTTTGTAGACCGCAAAAGGTCTCCAGCGTAAAGAAATCCCAAAAAAAAAGTTCATAGGGGTAATCCTGTGCGCTGAGCCCGAACATTAAGTCTTTTCTAAAGGCAGCTTATGCGCAAAAAAAACGCAGTTGATCATCGATTTTGAGATTAATTGCTGATTCGATTGTTTGGTCGCCGGGTAGAATTGAATCACGAAGAAATCGAGAAAAACGCACCAGAAGGACACGAAATCCTCAAATCTCACCCCGCCTCCTAAGTCTCACAGAAACTGTTCGTTGTGACAATGAACTCTTTTGTGGAGCCATCTTCTGCAATTCTCTACTCTGTTGCTCCGTTCTTTCCCTCGGGCCTTAACTAATACTGTTTTGCCTAAAATATTCTTCTATTTTTGATTATCCCCTTTTTTCACCGGTGACAACCATTAAGGGCATGTTCATCCAATTGGGAAACTAGTCTAGGCCAGAGAATAATGTCACCGAAATAAGGAGTTTTAGTGCGCTTCTGGCTGTTTCTTCGTGATTTTAGTAGCACATGGTTGCCAACGTATTGTTTTGAATGGAAAACCCGGGAACGAAAGTTTTCATGAGCACTGCCTTTATTTTGCCAGGTTGATTATTTTTTGGCCTTTTCATTATCGAGGATTCTTCAAAAACAAGCTTCCAATAGACACGTTTGAGCTCGAGGATCTCTCGAAATCGGGAATATAGGGTCTTGGATTTCCATGGCCTGTCGGGGCGCTTCTCCTCCTGGTGCTAGATGATGGGTCGGGAAAACGCCTTTTCAGACCACGGAGCAGTTTTCATGGGGCTATAGCACTATGATTACGCAGCATTGAGGTTTCAAGCTTTGCCAGTTATCTTCATTTGGTTTAACCTTTGGACGGAGAGGAAAAAAACGAATTTGGTTCTCTGCGGACGCTGCCTTCTTGTTTTTCGGGAAATTGCGGCCCGTTGGCAAGCTAGGTCTAATGTGTTTCATTTTGTCACAGTTAACTATCTTAAACAAACGATCATCTCGAGTTTATGACTTTGAGGTTCCTGCGCATTGAAATAACCTATTCATTGAATTTGGGACTACTCTCATCGCTGACATTCTTCTTCTTATCGGCCACATAGAGCTTCTCCTCATAGGTGTAAAAAGGCAGCCACATCTCACGGGTTCTTCCACATATCCATAACTGTTAGAGATGTCGGCCTTGCAGGACATGAAAATAAATGAAATGAATCGTGCCCTGGGTTGTGGCAGTCGGGCCATTCGTCAGGGATCGACGAGTCGAGCTTATGGACGAAGGCCTTGAGATGCGAGGAGTGTCCACAACGTAGACCTGCCAGGATGGTGCGTGTACGTTTGGGTAGGTCCGATTCGCTGCCATCGATCGGGGGGAGTGGGGCAGGGTCAAGCGGGGCGTTGCGTAATTTTTCGAACTCGGAGCGACCCCCCCCCACCATCAATTTTTTTCCGAAATCCAAAATTTTCGCGATACTCCAGGGACGCGGTTTCTGGCCGTTCTATATTTGATTACCAAAACCGTCAAACACCGAAAATTCGTTCAGCACTCGGGCTCAAGCGTCTAAAGCCTGAGAAATGCTACGATCCTTCCCTTTGGTGACCAAAACATCGAGAATTATGGGGATATTTTCACCAAATTTTCATTTTTGGACCGAAATTCCCGCGATCATGAACAGAACTTTGCTCACTTTCGTTATTTTCATTTTCCAATCACTTCCAGAAGCTCTCATTTTTGGTCAGAAATCTCTGCGACCCCCCCTAACCTTCATTTTCGGGTCAAAACTTTTGCGATCCTCACCCCACCTTCCGTTGCGAAATTTCGCAGCCACGCTTGACCCTGGGGGGCAGGATTGAGCAGCGTTTTGATTGGTCACAACGGGGGGTCGTAAATTTTTGGAAATTTCGGGAAAAATGAAAATTTGGGGAGGGGTCGTGATTTTTTGGAAAAAAATTGGATTTTTTTAAACCACTTAGTAAGAAACATACACTTTTGTGACAAAATTTTGACAAGTAGGTATTAAATAAAGCTTTGAAGACTTTTGGTCCCAGGGGGTCGTAAAATTATGGGATTTTTTTTTGAAAAAAGGAAAATGGGGGGTCGTAGCCGTGACAAAAATAGCCACAACGGCTTGCTCAACCCTGCTGGGGGCACGTCACCAAGTATTGGATTTAGGGGAGCACTGGAAAGGTATTCTCTGACGAATCGGGTGTGCTCCATTTGCAGCAGTCTGACGCGATTGAGCTCCGACGTCGCCCAACGTTGACGGTCCAAGACAGAGACTGCAGCATGAAGTGGCGAGCGAATATGTCGGAAATGGGGACCAGATGACAGTAATGGAAAATTAGGGTGTGTGGAATTCCTCGCAATGCCAACATGGAACTGTTGCGACTGGAGTTGACAATGCTGCTTTACAGGTAGCAGCGAACACTCTTGATTTAGATGAGATACTGGAGTGGATCTAGGGCATCCAGTGATCACGCGTAGAGCAGTGTTCTGTGCACGCTGAAGCTTGCTCCAAGAGGCTTCCGACAGGTGTCGTGACCAAATTGGGGCTCCATATTCCAGCACCGGCTGCACCATAGCCCTGTAGGTGGTTCGCAAAATTCCCTTAGAGCTGCCCCATGTAGTGCTTGCTAGCGAACGTAGAATGTTGTTACGCGTGTTGGCAGCAGCAGCTCGAATACGTGTTTTCTTGAAAACGTAGTGACGGGTTCAGGAATACACCAAGTAGACGAGGGTGTTTTGATAAGGGCAACAAATTTCTTTGCCAAAGAACCTTGGGATGCAGCTTGTGTTCGGCAGTCGCTGTAGTGCACAAAGTAACGCTGGACTTGGTTGGAGAGACCTTTAGCTGCTTCGATTCCAGAAACTTAGCCAGACTGACGAGGTATTTATTCATCTCAGCAGTGGCTCGATCGATGACAGGGTCAGTACAAATAATGGTGATGTCATCCGCATATAGACATAAATGGATGTTTGACGACGGCTTCGGCACATCAGACAGATACAAAGAAAACAGGCTGGGAGATAAAACTCCTCTTCGTGGGACGCCCGCCTTCAGGGGCACAGACTTCGACAAGTGTCCATCAAATTTCACACGAATGGAATGATTTTTGACAAAGTTATCAGTGCATCTTTTGCACCAGTCGGGAATAGTAGAGCCCAGGATAGATTTGGACAGCAGCGGGATACTGACATTATCGAAGGCAGCGGTTAAATCAACCGCCACGACTAAACTTCTACCAGCTGGAGATTCCATGTTGAAGCCAGCAATTATGTGTTCTGTGATGGACGTGAGTGCCGTAATGGTAGAGTGGGCCTTCCTGAAGCCATGTTGATGCACGTTATGACGTGATGCTTTTTGGAGGTGCGGGTTGATAAATTTCTCCGCTAACTTAGCAATAGGGGATAAAAGAGAGATGGGTCGATGCGAAGTTGCTTGATCTTCTGGTTTGCCAGGCTTGAGGATCAGAAGAACAATTACTTGCTTCCATCTAGCGGGAATGACACCTGTGCTGAATGACGAGTAGACTAGGTGACAAAGTAATTCAAGGAACTGTTCCGGCAAGTGTTTGAGATGGGCGGCTGACACACCGTCGGGGCCCTCGGCTCAAGAGTTCTTCGTGGACTTGATGAGGGAAGACATCTCAGAGGCAGGGATGGCAGGTACATCTTGTCGGCTGAGCTTCATTATAGACCGGAGAGTGAGCCTGTTGAAACGATAACGGCGGGACGTCGCTGATGCAAAGTGTTTTTCGAGTCGACATGCAGCCTTAAATCCGGACTCGAATTTCCCCGAAGGGAACTCAAGCATGTTACGCTCCGTTGCCAATTTTTTCCCAGACAACCGCTTGAGAATGCTCCAGGTTCTCTTTGCATCAGTGGAGAAATTCAAGGATTCAGTGAACTCCATCCATCGCATCCGCTTGTAATCATTCAGCATTTTGGTGATCTCATCAGACAGTCGTTGAATGCTGGGATCTCCCGGATCAGCTCGGCGCTTCTCGTCCCGTAATTCGATCAGCTCCAGTACAACCTTGGGAACCTTAAGGTGAAACGTTCTAACGCGCCCTGTAGGAATTGCAGTTCTGGAGGCGTTGCATATGGCATCAACAATGAACTTGTCCTTCTCATGAACGGAGCCGGTAAGCGGATAGTAGACTTTCCGTCTGAGTAACATCTCCTTAAACGTGACCCAGTTAGCCTTACGGTAGTTGGTGTACAATTTACTACGAGAGCCTACGAAAAGTGCCAGGTGACTGTTGAGAGACAAATCCAATGAAGCACATATGGGTACATGATCGCTGGCCATAGCTATAGCAGTGGACCAGTTACAGGAGATAGCAAGAAAAGATGATACAAAAGTGACATCCGGAGAGGACGGCCTGCCCGTGGACGGAGGGCGAGTGGGGGCGTGCTCATTAATGGCAACAAGGTCACAATCCTCAGCAAAGAGCTCAAACAGCTCCCCTCTGTCATCAGGATCTAGAGAGGAGAACCATGAAGTAGAGTGAGCATTAAAATCGCCAGCCATGACAACAGAAAATGATTCGAGGGCAGTGTGGACAGATTGCAAAAATGGAGAGGGGTCAAACGAATTGGGACATGAGGAGATTGGGGGAATATAAATATTAACAATATCTATAGGGCAACTTTGCAATATAACATGAACACCGAGACATTCTACCACATTATCATTAGGGAGAGCTACAAGATGAGAAGGTCTAGAAGTTTTTACAAACGTAGAAACGCCTCCACCATGAGATGTGCGAGGGAGGTGGTAAGACGTATAACCGGGGAGGCGGGGTAGGGAGGATGTTGGGCTAAGTTTTGTCTCCTGAAGGAGAATGACATCTGGATAAAAGCGTTCAATGTACAATGTGAGTTCAGCAAGTTTGGCGCGCAGGCCATTGATATTGAGTTGAAAAATGTCAAGACTATGAAGGGGAACACTAGGGGGAGAGTTAGAGCAAGAAGTACAACAATAAGCATCAGTGTAGTCATTATAGCTGGTTAACCCCGAACATTTGAAGTGCACCCAGCCGAGGCAACCACCGTACTGGACGCTTGCATTTTGAGCCGATAATCCACAATGACAGCAGGGATATCGCGGAGTCTTGCTGCGTGGCCCTGGGTTCCTCTCAATGCCGGCTCGTAACAGTAGAATGCGAAGGAGTGCGGCAGCCAGCCATTCGCACTCCCATACAGAAAGAAGTCCTCGTGGAGTTGTTGATGCCCGTTTGATGAGTCTCCTTGATCTTGGTAGTCGATTCCACAGATCCTCCACGCGTAGGTTGAGCATCTCGGATCCATCGCTGCCATAGAAACAAAACCATTATTTCACGAGAAGAATGGTGAAGCGATGCGATGGAAATGGAGAAATGGGCATGTCCTTCGTAAAAAAAAACCGAAATTTCCATCATTCATGGCGCGCGCGGTGCTGCACCCTCAGTCTGACCTCCGCTCTCTCGCTGTCTCTAACCTCCGCTCGGCACCAGCACGCGTAGGAATCATGAGAATTACACGGTTTTTACGGGTATAGGTAATAGCGAGAATCCATGTGAAGAGCTGATTCAGTTTTATAGTTGGAAAAATGTCTCGGACCCTGTGGAATGACTTGCAACATATTCTCAAAAGAGTAACGCTGTCATTTCAGAATGGCTGATGCTGGTTTCTTCCGAGGGACTAGCTCAGACCAAGATGGCAGATTCTCAGACAAGGAGAAGAAACTTCTTAAACAAATGAAATTCGAGGACACCCTGGATCGAAAGGTACAACTGTTGGCCACGTAAAAGCTAAGGTTCTACTCTGACTTTCTGTATTGAATTAGGTGTTCAGTCGCCAGTTAGGTGACTTAGAACGTTCTCAACGAATTGTTTGAAGGATTTTCGGCATGGTTTTTTCTAAGATCAATATGGCCAAAATCAACATGGACGTCATAAAGCCGTGGATTACGATGCGTATCAACGAAATTCTTGGTATGGAAGACGACGTCGTGATCGAGTATATAATGAGTCAATTAGAGGAGAAAAATATTAATCCAAAAATTATGCAGGTCGGTCATGTCGAAAACTTTTCTTTTGCTTTGCATTCTTCGAAACATTTCCTTTTCAGATCAACATAACGGGTTTCTTGAATGCGAGGAGAGCTCGCGAGTTTATGGGCGAACTCTGGATGCTCCTGGTTGAAGCAGACGAATCTGAGGATGGCATCCCTCACAGCCTCGTGGAGAAAAAAATTGATGAAATGCGGAAAGATCCACGTCCAACTGGAAATGGAGATGTTAAAACAGCTCCCAATCCTCAGTCATGTGACTGGGCGAACAGGTCCAAAAGTTTTTCGTTTTTTTTTTGTCTTTACAATTTTGTTCCTAAGATTCGGCGTTGGCTCGGTGGGGAAATAGTCGTCATTCTCAACTCTGACCAGGGATTTTTACACCTTTGCCTCGATATTCAGTAAAGGGCTCTGCAGAGTGGCACCGCGGCGAATCTCGCTGCGGCAGGGCAGTGACGGAGAATGTGAGGCGCCAAGCAGTGGGCGATGTCGGCGATGTGTCGCGCGGAAACAGCGACGCGGTTACCTCGCAGTGCTTTTGCCGCTGCTATAGCAGCGACTCCCGGAGCTGCGCCGTCAGCGAGCTGCGGCGGGAAATGGTCTCAAGCATTTCTATCGCCGGCGACGAACGCTGCCATCCATCGATTTGAGCCTCTTTTTCATGATTTCTCTATTAACTCGATCTTCTGAAGATGATTTTTTTGCTGTGACCCAAATTGAGAAAAAAATTAAACATCATCGGAAGTGAACAGTTTTGCCGTTTTATTCCGATTTTGGTTTTGTTAGTTTTTTTTTTCGTTCTAGCGGGCGACAGATGTGATTTATGGGGCTACCGCAAACCATCTTCTATTTGCGGTACTACGAAATCTATATTTCAATGCGCACTTTATTGTTCGCAAATTTCAAATTCACTTCACAGCTCTCTGGCGGGTCATTTTTTGGAAGTTGTTTCCAAGCAGAACCTAAACTCTTAAAGCATATCAAAGCAAATGAAAGCTACTCAAGGAAAATGTGGCGTCAAATGATTGAGGGTGTACGCAGTGGTAGAATTCGATGCTGAGGACAACGTCGCTGCAACTCTGCGAGGTCTCGCTGCCCAACGCCGCGACGGGTTTCGACCACGCCCCCCCCACATTCGCCCAGCGGCGTGCCGCCGGTCGGTGCAACTCGGCAGAACCCTTAAAGCCGTACCATTAGTGATATAGGAATATCACGGTAAACTGGGCCGTTGTGTAGGATCTCAGCAAAGCTAGGATTTCCTTCTAATAGTGAATGATAATTTTTAACCTTTTTGCGATCCGCTACCCAAATTTTCCTTTTGGGTCGAATCTTCTGCGACTCCCACCCTATGCTTTGATTTCTGGGCTGAAATTCTCCGGAACCCCTCATCGCCCAATCCGCTGTGCGATTCCGCTGAATCGCTCTTAATTTTTCCACATGCCTGGTCGTCGGGAAAATCGATCTCCTGAGAACTATTGATGTACCTGATATATAGTGATTAATGAATGTCATGCCAATCCGTTTCCTACTCCAGTCCTTCTGCCCATTCAACGTATGCTAGTGTTATCGTGATGTTACCTTAACTCTTGTTCGCATCTATATCCAAGCCATGATGACCTGCTTAGAAGATATTGTGCTAAGTTGTCTACCTCTGTCTCACGGTCCTGATACCCTTTCCTTATAGCTACCCTTGTCGTATCAATTGGTGAGTGCCAAATAATCTAATTCCCTCTATTTTCCATCACGAACTCCTGTTTCACCTTTAACGACCTTTCCTAGCTTTCTCTGGCGCTTAGATTTACTCTCTGGGCTGGCTCTTCTCTGTGGTTGCTTGTACTCATGTCCAGCTTGCCGGTTCCACGAAGGTTGTCGGTATACTCGCGTTTCGAAGTTCCGGTGAGCCCCAATGATGTCTATCGGGACTAAGGGCGTCATAGCCGGCTGACGCGGGCATCCGTATATTTGCAAACTCGAGAGTCTCAGCTTTGTTAAGAGTAGTCATAGCTCCTGAGGCAGCTTTGGCTACCGACCATTCAGCCCCCCCCCTTTTAAAATACTGCACCAATCTTCTGATCGATAAGATTGACAGACTAGCTATTCATAGCTTAATTTGTCTCCGTGAGACAGGGTTCTAGGTTCTTGTTTATTGATTATATTTTTTTCCGAAAATTGGCTAGACATCGAAGGTTCAACCTGTGTTCTAGTTGAAGCGCGTTCTTCTGAACGTATTAAATAAATAAATAAATAGCATCTCACGGTTTTGAAGCCATCGAGATTGAATGTAGGGACACATTGGACCAATCTGGAGCCATTCCGCTTCTAGCGAAACTAGTGTCTCACAATGCTGCCATACAAGTGACACGTGCAAGGCAATCTTGCAGCCGGCGTTGGAGCACTCTGCACCGGTTTGGCAGCGCATAATATCGGATATATCGTGGACGAAGATGCAGCGAGTTCAAAATGCTGCTCCTCTGATGGGCTTTGGGTGTGCCAAACGCACCCCATGGAATATCTTCATGCTGAAGCCCGTATCCTGCCAGTTAAAGGCAGCGTTCATGATGATCATCCTCGTTGACTTTCCAAAGTGAAATGATAGGCGAGAAGGATCCTAGGCTCCTAATGCCGAAAGAACGGTAGAAAACGAGCCAGGCGTGGCAAAATAACGACTGCGAACAAGCGTTTCGGTGTTCCAGATCCGCCCCGTGCTCCAGTTCCGCCCCCTCGATATTAACAAATGAAGACTCAGATCACAAGAATAATCAAGTAAAGGAAGGGCTGATAAGTGAGGTGTTCGCCTGATTGCACTGATAGACCACATTTTCTATAGCGGTCAATTCCTCAACGCTCAAAAATCAGCGTAGACAAAGGAGGACCTATTTTGGCTCAAAAACAAGGCTTTTGCGTCTTTTAAACCATGCCCTGCTATATAGGGCACCAGACCTTCCGTAAACCGTGGAGACACTGGAAGTGAAATCTATCGTGAACATTGTCTTTAAGGAGCACTGCCAGTTCTAAGCGCAGCTACTGGTTATTAACATCGTCAATAATTCCTTACCATAATAACTGATCATTAATTAAGAAGTATTGGGAATTCTGTGGAAGCGAGAAGTATCAGAAGGCATTTTGCGGATGCTCCCGAGAAAGTCAGTATGCAAAGATGGGCTGACTCCCGATTGGATCGTCTTTGTCTTTTACGTGAGGAGCACACCGATTCGTTAAGGATCACTTGAGTAAGGTGGCTGTCAACCCCATATTGGGGATAGCACCATCTGAAGTCAGCAACACCGAGATGGAACTCGGTAAGCGGGCTAGATGCTTCCTTGCCTGGTTACGCTGCGGGCATTCCCGTATGTTGATGCCATGCTTGCACAAGGTCGATAGCAGTAGGCCGGACGACTGCCCGGATTGTGGTAGCCATGATCATACCACTGATCACCTATTCGATTGACCGAAGAGGCCAACCACACTGACGTCAATGGATTTGTGGACGAATCCAACTTCGGTCGCCCGTTTTTTCAACCTGTGACAAAAACCCTTCTGCGGCTGCAAAGAAGAAGAAGCTGCCGTTGTGTTTCTTGGCTCTCAAGACTGAATTGAGGCCGAATGGCTTTTCTCGTTGTTCTGGATTCAAGCTTCTGATTGAAGCTCACTCTGCGATCTTGCAGACAGCTTATTCGTACGCTTGTAGGTACTTTCGTACTCGTAGCAGTGTTGAGCAGGAGTGCGACCCGGCGCAGCTGGTGTCGTAAAATTTTTTGAAAAAAAAATGAAAGGTTGGGGAGGCTCGTGAAATTTTTGAAGGTCAAGGGAATTTTCCCCAAATCATTTCTTAAGCTAAAGTGATGTACTAATAGTCGCCCCGAATTCGATATCTTTTTTCTAGGTAGGAATTGTACAAATATTTCAAACTTTTCCGAAATTCTGGTCCACAGGGGTTCGTAGCTCCGCTAATAATTGGCGCAACGGCCTGCTCAACCCTGACCCATAGCATCAGGATCTGTCTATTAATTTAACAGCGTTACGTATCCGCCCGATGTGTCTCGCCATTTCACGATTGCTGAGTGCGACTTTATGGGAAGCTTGAATCTGTATTCTTTTTTGTGCGATCAGCCAAAGAGCGAGTGTGATTGAGAAATATAATGGTACTGCTGATTTTGGTCCTTATGTATATGCTCGCAGCTACGGAAACTTTCATCAATAGTGGCTTACCTAACGTGGATACATACTGTAGACGCGATACGAAATTAACTTTAGCGTGTTCAATAACTCGTCAGGAAAAAAGCTTGAATATTTTGCTCTCGTAGTTCTTTTCATCTTGAATTCATGTATATTTTGCAGTAAACTCAATCTCAGCCTATGGGACGTTCGGCGAAAAATGGAGGTGGATGCATAGTCTTGGCGCACACTGTATAAAACTATAACTGGAAGTGTGACTTAAATTCATGAAAAATCTCAAGATTCTTCCCTTTCTAAACTTTCGGTTCTTTGTCGAAGTTCTTACGACACCCACCACCCGTTGTTCCGAGAGACGATCGCCGCTTGGCCCTGATGAGAAATCAGTCCTAGGGCTCTGTGTGTTTGCTGTTGTGAAATTTCGTGTAATTTCATACAAACATAGATTTTTCTGTAATCCTCTTCCGAACTAGTTTTAACTTGGAAATCAAGCCCCTCGTTAGCTTAACCATTTCTGCCAGCGTCTATTCATTTTTTATCAAGATCCCAAAACCGCGTGCCACAAACCTTTGGATGGGAGTATCACTACCCGTTTTACCTTGATGACAGCTTCTACCACAGAAACCATCATCGAATTTTTGGCTTAAAGGCGCAGTACACCCTCAGACATGAATTTTGTGATTTTCATTCAGTTGTACAGTATATACCTCCTACATAACTCGTGACAAGTGCGAAATCTCATTGCCGGTCTGAGTCCTTATCCTGGCTCGCCCTCACCCAGCAACTGCGAATGAAGAGAAATACAGGCTCAAGACAACTCGTCCACCAATTTTTCTCCCTCAAAATCCAGGCATCTTTGAAGAGCCATAGGTCTGTTCATAGGGGGTCTCGGACGATTTCAAAGATACCATTGTGATCAGCGTGTGACTGACTTCCTTCAAGATCAGCATAAAATCTAAAAAATAATTTCATGGGTGTCTTGTGCCTTTAATGGTTCGTCTGGCTGCTGAGAGGCTCTTGAAATCGGCAAAAATTTCCTAATTTATCGGTAAAGTTGCAAGCCGAGTTCATCTTCCGTCTACAGTGAGCCTTTATTGCGCTCCACCAATATTGTCGTCGAGCCTTGTCAAATTTATTGCTAAGCACCTTCAAACTGGCCCAGCGATAACGTTGCTTTCGAACAAAGGATATTGTGGTTTTTCTGTCGAACTTGTATCATTAGATCGGCGATTGGCAGGCTCCAGAAGTGGAAATAGTTCAAAAGCTCAGTTCAGCCTTGGAGGTAATTCTTGGTTTTATTGTTTTATGCACGTGAAGTGGAAACAGCGCCATTTTGCGATATCAACGTTTTTCAAAATAGGCAGAAAGGCATAGAGAGGGGGGATAGACCAGAAAAGGGAGCATCATTTCATATAAGAATCCCGTTCTACAAATATGTGTGCTTCCATCATCGGGGAAGTTTTGTATTTAGGTATAGCTCGTTGTCAGGCGGCCGCTATACAGGCCCAACCAAGGAGAAAGAAGTTCCAGATGATCGGATTACGAGAGTCAGTCCGCGTGGTGGAACACCGCCACGTCAGCGGAGAAGGAGTGGATCCCGCGGAGGTACACCACCCAGGCGGGTAAGTGTGTTCAGATGATTGCTAAAAAGTGAAGCGCGTTGTACAGTGCCGGGCTACCTGACGGTCAACGCAAATTGAGCCTTTGGAGTGTTGCACTCGGTTTAATCTACTTCCGTGTACAGCCATAAAGGCGAATTACATTGAGGTGCCCCTTAATAGTTTCTCGCTGTTTCCTATTCATTCATGTTCTTTCCTGCTTTTAGAATAATAAAAAGTATAGTTCTCGGCATATATCAATGCCTTTGGGGATGCCCTTAAACATTCGACTTCCATTCAGATTCGTAGAGGCTTTTGAATGTGGCCCAAACAATGACTTGAGGGACTAGACGATGTTCAAATCAGTGTTCTTATCCTCTGAGACAAGTCTGGTACCTAATTACCGACCCAGAGAGATAGAAGGCTTATTCTGCTTTGGGCGAGGAGCAATCACTCGACCGTGTGCGGGGCAGTGGCGCCTTTTGCCACTGCCCCATACGCGCACTTGTGCCTTTATTATAACAATAATAATAATAACAACTCATCAGGCACTTATAAGACACATTTGGTAGACAAAATTCTAACTACTATGTTGATGCAATAGTTTCTGGACTTTTCACGACTTGAATAAAAAAGATTTATTTCAAAAATAAACAAGGCTCACTTAACAAAATGATTTCCATCACATTCAAGGATCCTTCGCCACCGATTGGGCACGTTATGAATTCCCGACGTGTAGAACTCTGGCTGCTGCGAGTCGAATTATTCTTTCCAGACCATTTTGACTTCGTCATCGTTAGTGAACTGTTTTTTATCCAGGAAGTGCTGCATCGAGCGGAACAAAAGGTAGTCGAAGGGGCAAGGTCCGGGCTATGTGGAGGGTGAGGAAGAACTTCCCAGTCCAGGTCCAGCAGTTTCTGTTCGCCTTCTTCTTGATAATTCTCGGTCACATGTATCTCGGATAACCCGACAGAAACTGCTGGAGCTGGCCTGAGAAGTTTTTCCTCACCCTCCATTTAGCCCAGATCTTGCCTCTTTCGACTACCATCTGTTCCGCTCGGTGCAGCACTTCCTGGATTTAAGACAGTTCACTAACGATGACGAAGTCAAAATGGCCTTAGAAGAATACTTCGACTCGAAACAATCAGAGTTCTACGCTTCGGGAATTCATGGTCTGCCCAATCGGTGGCGAAGGATCCTTGATTGTGATGGAAATTATTTTGTTGGGTGAGCCTTGTTTTCTTGAAATAAATGTTTTTTTTTCTATTCAAAGTCGTGAAAAGTCCGGAAACTTTTGCATCAACCTAATAATAATGCAATAACGTCTCAGCGGGGGTAGCATCACTAATACTCGAGCGGTTTGTCTCAGCTAAACGTTTGAAAGTCACAAAAAACTCGGAGTAGATGGAAGGTCATGTTTTAGAGCTTGATACATGGACCCTGCTCTACAGGTGAAGTAATATGATCGAGTATTCGTCTTTGGTTCTTGATACGAAATTGTTTTCGATCCTGCGCGTGTCCTCCAAGGGATCAAATTGTAGAAATGGGAAACGTCAGCGTTCATGATGGTATCCATTCATTCAATCATTCTTAGTCTGCCAGCACATTTTTACAATATTCGTATGACTTTATGACTCCAGTCACGATCTGGTTCTTGCTTTCAGCGGGCTTACGAAGAACGGGAAAGGGAAAGAGATAAAGAACGAGAAAAGGAGCGGGAACAGCGCCGTCAGCAGAGAATTGAAGACGAGAAGAAGAGAGAGGAGGAGTCTAAGAAAAGGGAAGAAGACAGGCTCAAGAGACGTGCCGAAGAAAGAGAAAGGGAAAAACGAAGGGAACAAGATCGGCTCAAGGACAGGTTTGCCACTGCTCTACTCATTCATGGCTCTGTGAGCCTTCTTATAGATTGCTGTATTCCTTAGGTTTCTAGGGAACGTCGTCGTGCAGAGGAGCGAGATCGCGAGAAGCGAAGGAGAAGGAGCAGAACAAGATCCAGGTCACCCGCAAAACGACGATTCACCGAGGGGAACTCCACAAATAAGCGCAAGCGAAGTCCCAGCAGCTCGGGCTCAGAGGACATGTCCAGGTGAACGATTCTGCGATTTTTTATGTCTATATTGTGTTGTAGTGATGACATGTTTTCATAAGAATTCGTGCTCGCTGCGAATTCAGGTGTGCAGATATCTGCCAAATTATTGTGAAATTTCGTGTGGACAAAATACCGATTTATGTTTTCGCCGTAGGCTGAAGGGAGTTCTCCGGCAATCGTGCTGGCACGGGCTAAATGATCAGTGGAGCACGTGGTCTCGAAATATTCTCATTTTCTTTTTTTTTTTAGAAAGAAAAAGAAAAAGAAGCATTCACGACGATCCAGTGATGACGATTCCGATTATGAAAGGAAGGTCAAGAAGGAAAAGAAGGCAAAGAAGCACAAAAAGGTGAACATATCACATTGCAATTGTCTTTTTTTTACGAAGTACTGAGTTCTGGGCATTTTTCCTCATTCCATGGCTTCCAAAGCGACACGATTGCCTTGCTGATCCCGGAGGTAGTGTTATCGGTGGAACTTGCTCAGAAAATCGTCGCATTCAATGCGTGTCGAATATGCAGTTCGAGTGGCCACTCCCGTCGACAGGCTCTATCGCATGGACTCATGGTCCATACGGAAGCACATGCTGCAAAATTTCATAGCAGGAGCACGTGCTGTTAGGTAGTCGAGCGCTATCGTAACAGCACAGCGATGCTCGACGCGGCCAGCCCGTTGAGCAGATTCGGGGCCGCCAGCGATTGGGTGAGACTTCCAGCTGCTGGGCGGGCCAAGTTCAGTAAATCCTAGTAATTGAACTGGCGACGCTGCCGGCATCCGAGTTCTGCTTCAAGAGTGCGTCGTATGCTTTCCTTTTTTTTTTTGAAAAATCGTTCTGTCATCGGTTGAATGTGTATCATACACGCATGAAGCGTTTTATTTGTTGGGCCACGTTCTGTAATTCGAAAAAAAGCAGCGCGTTCCCTGACTGTGCTCCAAACAGCCTTGTTTTCGAATTTAATGCATATTCTACTCGAATTGAATGCGAGGATTGTCCTAATGTTAGTGTTTTGCGTAAAACTTACCTGCTTGGGTGCAAATGTTCTTTTCAGGACTGCGAAAGGTGCATCAAAATACATTGGAGTTTATGATAGTTTTTTCCCTTATTCAATGTGGAATCAGTCCTTTTCTTACATTTGCAATCGGGTTCTTCATAGCGGGGTGAACGATCATTTCGCTGAGAACCTCCGCAGACGTCGGATCTGTTGCTCAGGTGATCAGTTTGAAAGAACTGTTTACTACTCTATGAAATCAAAGTGGAAGGAAAAATCAGATTGGTCGTCGAAAGCAGGCACCTTTCACGATTTATCACTTCAAGCGACGCTGTTTCACCCATATCAAACCTTAGGCTATGACTTTCCTGTCGCCATCAGGAATGAAAACAGTTTTAAAAGCAAATCACGCAGTAAGTGGCAAAGTAAGGAAATGTCTGTCTCCTTGTTGCTTCTGTAATAGTTAGGTCCGTGGCTTGCCTCCTTGAGAAAAAACACTGGAATCTCACCCGCAGCAGGCCGTGTCGACCAGTGATCAAAAAATTACGACGCCGTTTGGTGGCCAACATTTTCACGAACCCCCCCCCCCTGAGATGCAGAGATGGCTACCTTTCCGAGTGGTTCGGAGATAAATCCCATTTTTTCAAAAACTTCACGACCCCCCCCCCACCAAAAATTCTAACCTTTTTCGAAAAAATTCCGAAATCTTCACGACCACTCGTCGCGATCGGTCGCAAGCCTGCTCAACCCTGCCCGCAGCTGGCGCGGCGGTCGCGTGCGCTGGCCCGCTAATTGATTCATGCCGAGAGAAGAGCGCAGCTGATCAGCTTACCATACCGCCAGCCGCCGGTGAGATTTAAACCGTCCGCTCCAGCGGCGGGTGGGATTTAAATGTTTTTTTCTTGAGGAGGCAAGCCACGGACCTACTTGTATATTCTCCGGTGAGAATCAGGGATGAGCGGATTTTCTTCCAATGTTTCGGAAATCGGAACGCCAAAAAACAGTGTGAATCGAAATTCTTAATTCTTCCGTGAGGACCGTGCCTACCAAAAAAATCTTGGGGTTATCCTTCTTTATTCCTTGTTGTCCTTCTTTGTTGAATAATTTTCATGTAAATGCAGTCCACCCTGGCTTTCTGAAAAGCGAAAATGGATCTCGAATTCGATTTTAGCGCCCGAAATGGCCTTTTAGGTAATTGGCAAGGAAAAGTGTTAAAGATTCTAATCTCGTGATTATTTCCGATTTTTCCGCATTTTCAGATTTTTGTTTCGGAAATTGGAAGGCCAAAACCCATCGGAAATCGGAATCCCGCTCATCCCTGGTGAGAATGGAACCAGGGTTAGTTTCACGCTGTGATGACCACAGAGTGGGCTCAGTTTTGAACAGCAATAAGGAAGGGGGGGGGGGCGCAGGCCTTCTCACTGCCATCAGCCAAAATTAGTCGTTAGTCAGAGGTACGAAACAATCTGAAAACAGTTGTCTCACTCAGTCATCAGATCCCGCACCTCTCGCGGACCGAGCACAGCGCAGTGCCTTACCCTGAATGGAACATTCGCGCCAACCGACTCCACAGAACCGGCTTATTTTGGGAGAAGTTCGTTTTTTTTCTCGAAAGAAGCTGGAACTGTATGCCGTTTCGTCGTGAACTGTTCGAGAGAAGGTGAGGTACAGAACAAATCTGCCATGTGGAAGAAGTGAATTATTTTACTCTTCTGTTTATTTGCAATTAGTGTTTGTCCCTTCACAATGCAGCTAAGGTGTAATAATATATAATCTATATATTTCGAAGGAGAAAAAGAAGAAGGAGCGTAAACGATCGCCCACGCCCAGCAGCAGTTCGTTGAGTGACACTGAATAGACATTCCACTCTTCTCATTTCGTGATAACGTGTCGCATGTGAACTGTGTTTGTTATGATCAATGGGCTAGTTTTATTCGATACTTCATTTCATCGAAGTTTCGTTTATTTTTTGTTTATGATGTAATCAAATGTTACAGTTTGCGGGCCATTTTTGTGGTTCGTGGATGGTTCACGGCATCTCATGTTTAGGGTCAACCAATACGTTGTCCTTTGTTGAATTTTGGCGTTGCTGTTGATATTATTATTTAAGTATTCAATGAATTCTAGTACCTCTTCTCCGTGATTGGTCAACATGGCTCCATTCCATTGATGCTTCATCTATCGTTATCACCATAATTTGTTCTGAAGGGGTTCATTGGTTATCATTTCCTTTTAGAGGTTTGACCTCTCGTGTTATATGGGTGATGTACAACAGCAGAATACGACGACTGCTGCTCACATAGGAGCCGCTAGTGTCACGGTTGCCGCTCTACATTCCGCCGCTCGCGCAGCGAATAGGGTTGACTCAAATTCAGTCTCGCCAAACGTGGTGAAAGGAGGTGAGCATAGCACCTTAACCTTTGCATGCCGTATCTGTAATCACACACTCTGCAGACCATTCATTTGTGTGCAGGGATACTTGCGAATTTCTTCTTTTCCTTTGGTACAGCCCTCAAAAAGCACGGAAATAATGTACGGAAAACAGGTTTTTTAAACCAATATCTAGTGTATTATACACACCAAAAGAAATTTCATCGCAGGCATATCGATTTCCCATTGATGTAATTTGTAAGCAGGGCATCGCGTCAAGTATGAACCCGGTCTTACGACTTGATTTTAATCACCGGGCGTCTCGACTTCTCTCGTCCGGTGCGTGGGAGCTTTTACAAATCACTTTTTTCTCTCCGAAAATAGAACTAGAGAGCAACAGTTTGGTTTGATTAATGCTTAATGATCTTTGATAAAATGAGTGCGTACAAGTGAGTAAAAGGATCCAGGTCATCAGACATTTTTCGCTGAGTTTTGGGCAATTTAAGAAAAAAATCTTTAAGAAAAACTCAGAAATTCCCGCACAATTCTGCCCATGTGTGAAGCTTGCATAATAATGGTGTGCCAACCAAAATACTACTGCTGACAAGATGAAGTGATAAATACAATTCTACAGGTGTGGAGCTACTTACTTCCAGATGAACCTGCGCCTGACAATCGCAGAGAACATTGGGGTGCTTCCTTTCACGAGTATAACATATAGTCGACTCAGAATTGTTCGTTGGTTCGGTGTGTTCTTTTTCTTCTTCTGCAGCCTCGAAGTGGTTTTTGTCATAGGTTAAGGAAGCGGGCGACCATTACAGGATTGGTCCAAAGATCTATTGTCGTTAAAGCAGTAGGTCTTATCCGGCACTCGAATAAATGCGCCGTGTCGTGCACAGGACTACCGCAGTCTGGGCCTGCGTCAGGTCGGCTACTGTCGATTTTGTTAAGGCTAGGACGTAAGCAATGTAGAATGACCACATCGCTGCGAGGCAAGAGCACATATGTCTCGCTTGCCGAGTTGAGACTCGGACTTGCAAGCCCGAGGCGGTACTGCCCTCCAAATGTTGTTTACAGCCGCTTTCCCAAGATAACGTCGAACGAATTGGGTATGTTCCTCACGCAGAAGAGGGAACCTTTTCATATTGCAGTCAGCCCATCTCTGTACATCCATTTTAAGAAGAGCGTCAGCGAAAGTCGTCCCTATCGATCTCTCTCTCTTACGGGCTTCATTATTCTCCTGGTCGGATGATCCGGTTGTCTCAGAACGTTAATATACATCTGCTGAGTCTGGAGTTCACAGTGCTCCTTTACAGGAAATATGCAGGCCTCCGCGTGAAGACGTTCTATTGGGGAACTCCTTGCACATTCAGTAGCGATTCTCAGAGCAGCATTCTGTATACGCTGCAGCTTTGTCAGGATTGTCTGACACTAGGTGATGCCACGCTGGTGCCGCATATTCCGGAGTAGGCTGAAGTATTGCTCTGTAGGTCGTCAATATATTTTGTCTTCTGCTGCCTTGTGATGTACCTTTAAGAGCTCTCAAGACATTGAGCATAGCCTTGACGACCGTTTGTTTCTGTTCCGCGTTTTTATGAAACTTCGGTGACTGATCCAGAGCAAGGCCAAGAAGCATCCGAAATCTTGCTGCTGGCAAAGGGTCACCATCCCATTTGACATCTGGGTTTGCATTGTGTTCCTTTGGATCTGTTGTGTTTTCTCCTGCTTTATGCGTCTGTATTCCTCCTGATCCGGTGTATTCTCTTGCACTATGCGTTTCCAAGAAGCGATGCCTGTGGCGCTGAATTGATGAACACTTCTTCATTGACTGTACGTTCTTAGCGTTTCGTCATTGTCCCCGTATTGTTCTTCTAGTCAATATATGGATTTCTGGGGAGAAAAACGAACTGGTATCGTGTCTGGCTCAACATAAAGTGAAGCTTCGATACGCCTCCATTTGAAAAATCCACCACAGGGTTGGGTGTAGTGGAATACTGTCATCATTGAGTGATTTTTATTCGATGTTGCACAAGGCCCTTATCTGAAACATAGTACTGCGTTCAGTTGTTAGGATGTAGGATGGCTTCAGTAGCTTACTACATATGAAATTTCTCTTCCTATTCAATTTCTTACAATTATTGATAAATTGTTAGTCATTGCATTTGTAGTGCAGCCGCATGTTACCGGTTTGTAACACGCGTCTACTGGCAAAAAATCGTGGCGACGTTGCGCCAATGTTTTGATGTAATCGTTAAGGTTTCCAAGTTGTTACTGTAATTTCATCGTTACAGTTAGTCCTTATCTTGTTGGAATGAATGGTTTTGGTTACAAATGTGACGGAGCTTACAGGTCCCAGCTTTGCATTGTCTCCATTTTTCTTTCAACTATGCTGATTAAGTTAATAGAACGATAAGCCCTTAATAGAACGCTGTTTTTCACCTCTTACCGCATACTCCTGTGCATTGGCTTAAATGTTCATCGTGGCATCTGGCGTTCTGATTTCCGACTTCCCAACTTTTAACGCTTACCAGAAAGTACTGTAATCAGAACCAGTCTGCCCCATGCTGAAGAGTCAATGCTCAGGATAAGTGTTAACTGTTCTATGCCACATTAATCATTGTATATGGAGTCCAGTCACTGAGTTCTCCGTTTCGAAAATGTCGAAAGTCTGTTTTTAGTTGAAATTCGGCAAACCACACTGATAATTGACTTTTTGACTTAATCGGGTGGGTTTCACCTGACGCAGTCATTCCGCATCTTCACCGAGGTGTGTCGTCCTAGTAGTCAGCCGTGTCCGTTTTTCACTGTCTTCAGCCACAATTTGAACACATTCCTTCCAGCTGTCACTATTCTATTTCCTGCGAAACGAAACATCGCGCCTGAACTGTCTTTCGATGCCGAGTGACTTCAAATCCTCATTAACCACATTCGTCCAGAACTTTCGCCTACGCCTAGGTGGCCGTTTCCAGAAAGGATTTGGAAGCCTCCTTAAAGCGTGTTGTACGGGACGATCTGGCGTTCTTCTTAGTATATGCCCGAGCAGTCGAAGTCGCCTTTCCATTACTGCTTGAGATGGCGTTGGAAGATGCTGGCACCTCCCTCGTGTCAAGCGTTGATGTACTGCGTCGATTTCCTTGTAAAGATCTTCGTTATGGAATACACGCGGCCAGAAATATCCAAGCAAACGCCTAATTAGCTTCCTCTCCGTGCCATCCAACCTTTCCATCTGCGTCTTCGGTGCTGCATCATAATAGGGCGAATAGCGGATAGGTAGACGCGCAACTTGACTTCCTTCGCGATGGTGGTAGACCACAAACACTTGGTTAGAGAATTAAATGCAGACGTAGCTTTCGCATATCGTTGTCGATTAACCGCTGCATAACTACCATCGTTCTTCAGCAAACAGCCCAAATAACAGAAATCGTCCACCAGTTCGATACGCTGTCCGTCCACACAAACTCTCTTTGAAGGCCTCTGAGAGACCCACATCTGCTTGCATTTGTCGGGACACTCGAAGAGCCTGTCAGATGTGAACAGCACAAAGGGGAGTAAGCACTTTATTGAGGAGTTCGGGGGTATTTATGGGCATGTTGTTTTCCCTCACTTTCTTATTCGGCTTATCCTTCATTCCATTTATCGCTCTTCATATTCTCCCTATAAGTATTCCCCTTCCCCCTACTTCTCCCCCAAGTGATGATGGTATCGCACCGTCATTTACTCTTGAGCGGTGGCGAAGTTCATCATTTTCCCACTACTATTCCCCGCCGGTGGAGCCGCAACCGACCTTACTACCTGCGCCAACATTCTTAAAAGAACACCACAATTCTATCTCTATTCGTTCGTAACGAAAGTTACCTCAGCTCGCTTTACCCATCCAAAGCGTCTTCTCTTGGTTCTGGTCGGCTGGCACCCTCCTGCCTGCGTTGCTGTTGTTCCGCCAATTGCTGGCATAGTATCCTGAGGTGTTCCAGTTCGTTGCGCAGGGACTGCTGCCTCTGCGGACGCGGTCTTCGGTTCCTGTTGAACCTCCCTCCTCGGCCTGAGGGTAGGCTTCCTCGAGTGCGGCCATTGTGCTGGCTGTAGTATGGTGGCTAAACTGGAATTATTAGTCCACCAAAAGCGTCCTTCAGCGCTCTCTACCCTGCCTACCTGGCTCAAAATTGGAGCGACGGTAGGCGGCGTGAGCTGTATGACGATCGGCTGCGGGCTGGGTGTGGATGGCATCGAAGACGGCGGTGGCGGCGGAGGAGCAGGCGCTGGAGGGCAATAGCCCTGCGCAACATAGGTCCACATGATTGCTGACCTCACTCCATCCTCCACTTTTATGCCACCTTCGCCGCCTATCATGGTTATAACTGGTATACTATGTATTTCCTGTCTTAACCGACTCGCTCTAGACATCCCCTCCAAATAAGTTTTCATTTTACCCGTCAGCTTCCGCGAGCTGCTAGATCGCCTCTGGCCTTCCTCCTGCGGTGCTTCCCTAATTACGCGTTTGAACAGAAGCGGCTGTTCCTCGGCTATATGCCGTTCTTTAAGCTGATTTGCGTGCGCTTTCCGACTACCTGTGCCATAATGCACATCATACAAGCTTCCGCCCAGTGCCCCAGTAATAATGCCTGGGAGCCATTTTTCTCCCTTCTGATAATTCCGAATGAACACTTGCTGTCCGACCACAAATACTCTCTTTTTCGTGCCCTTTTCATCGTGGTCTTCCCGCATTCGGCGTCTGTAGTTACTTTCCACCATCACCTTCTCATGGGTCTTCAAAATGTCTAGCGTTGTTCTCAACGTTCTGCCGATTTGGATTTCGGACGGAGATTTTCCCGTAGCCGGATGCGGGGTTACCCGGTACTCGAACAAAACGTCGACGAGTAAATCCTTGGGATTTTTCCCGTCTCTTGACCCCTTATACCATCCTTTTTTGAACGTTTGGACAAACCTCTCGGCTTCTCCGTTCGAGTTCGGATGGTAGGGCGGCGTCAACGTCAATTCTATACTTCTATCTCTACAGAACTTCCTAAACTCTGTTGAGGCAAATGGTGGTCCGTTATCGGTTACTATCTGCTCTGGGAGCCCGTGGCTAGCGAAAACCGTCCTCAGCTTCTCTATCGTTCTCTCTGCGGTCGTTAGGCCCATCTGTATAACTTCCGGCTATTTGGATTTTGCTTCCATAATGACTAACCACTTTTCACCTCCCGGAGTCTTGCAGAAATCCATGTGCAATCTTTGCCATGGTTTTGCAGGCTCTTCCCACAAATGCAATGGGCTTTTTACGGGATCATTCCCAAAAACAGCGCACGTTTCACAACATTTAGCCATCTTGGCAATGTCTTTATCTATTCCTGGGTACCAGACCTTCAGCCGCGCCAAGCTCACCATACGGTTTCTACCGTAGTGGCTACTATGCAACATTTGGTGTACCTTTTTTCTAAATCTCCCTGGTATGACCACTCTATTCTCCCATACCAGGCATCCGTTATGGTTGGACAATGAACAACTTTTTGCTTAGAATCCCTTCAAATTTTCAGGCACTTTAGCGGGCCAGCCATTCTTTACATAGCCCACTACTTGGGCCAATTGCGGGTCTTCCCGTGTTGCTTTCGCTATCTGGTCTTCGGTCAGTGGCAGATTCTCAAAAATTTCTTGGTGCATAGCTCTCACTCTGAGCTCATTTATCACTGTCTCTGCACTTGGTAACTCCCGGGGATCCGGTAGTCTCGACAAGCCGTCGGCATTACCGAACTCTGTCGTTTTCCTGTACTCTATATCGAACGAGTATATCATTAACCTCAATCCCCATCTATGTAGCCTTTTTACTGCTATTGTTGGTAACCCATTTTTGGGCCCAAAGATCCTTACCAACGGCTGGTGATCTGTTAGTAACGTGAACTTCCTGCCATAGAGAAATTGGTTGAATTTTTCAACACCATAAACTATTCCAAGCGCTTCTTTTTCTATTTGTTTTTTTTTTCTATACCCCGTATTCAGACGCATCTGTCGCCAATACGACCGGTACATCGGGGTTGTAGTGTGCTAACACGTCTGTTTCTGTCAACCGCCTTTTTATTTTCTGGAACGCTTCTCGGCATTCTTCATCCCACTTCCACTCTGCTCCCTTTTTCCTTAAGGCATTCAAAGGGGCTGCTAATGTTGACAAGTTCGATATGAATTTACCTTAGTATTGCACCATACCAAGAAATGACTCGACTTCTTTGACATTCTTAGATTCAGGCATATTTGCCATGGCCTTCAGTTTCTGAGGAGAGGGCCTTACACCTTCTTCATCTACGACATGTCCCAGAAACTCCATTCGAGTTTTCATGAACTCGCATTTGTCTTTTTTCAAACGAAACCCTGCCGTTCTCAATCTTTGTAGGACCTTTTGTAGTCTTTCGAGGTGGGTTTGTTCATCCGATGCTGTTACCGTTATATCATCCAGGTATATGGCCACCTCCTCCACTCCGGCTAGCGTCGTTTCCTTTATCTTTTGGAAAATTGCCGGGGCAGACGCAATGCCGAACGCGATTGTTGTATACTGGTACAACCCTTTCTGGGTGTTTACCGTAGTATATTTTCTGGACTGCTCGTCCAGTTCTACCTGCATATATGCCTCCGACAGGTCCATTTTTTGAGAATTTGTTTCCTTCATTTAACATGTGGAATAAGTCATCTGGTTTGGGCAGGGGATACTGGTTGATATCTAGCTGCGGATTTATGGTCACTTTGTAATCTCCACAAATACGGATCTTTCCCCCTGGTTTAGGTACCACCACTAAAGGGGTGGCCCACTCTGCATGATCTACCTGCACCAACGTCCCATTTTTTACCAACTCTTTCAACTTATCTTCAACCTTTGCTCTCAAAGCAATAGGTACTGACGCGCTCTGAAAAACTTCGGCACTGGCTCATTTTCTGAACTTCAGAGTCGCTTGGGTAGTGTGGCATTTCCCTATACCAGGTTTAAAAATTGCTTTATTTTCTTCAAGGATCTCAGCAATCCTAGCGGTCGTCTTTTTTACCTTGCCGTCCACCTCACCAATCATTCGAAAATGAGGCCCACAGTCGATTTTCAGGGCTCTTATAATATCTCTACCGCACAACGCGCGATTCGCGCTCTTCAACACATGGAGGTCCATTTTCATTTCTCTACCTTCAAATTGCACTGGTACTGTGCATTTGCCACAGAAGTGTATTGGGCTATTATTATAAGCTTTTGCCTCAACAGTTGCTTCCGTCAAAGGAGGTTTACCTATTTTCCTCCATGACGCTATGTCTAAAATAGACACTGAGGCACCGGTATCCAGTTCGCATGCTATGTCCGTGCCTTGTATACTTATGTTCAGCAATGTTGCCGGCTCTATCTAAAGGGCCTTTCAGAGTGGCGTCGCAGAAAAATTCGCTGTCGCGGCGACGTGGTGAGAGATGGGGGGTGCTACGCAGCGCAAACCGTGCCGCGCGACGGGAGCGAACGTCGCGCTTTCAGAGTGGGAGCGACGGCGCGGGCTGGGAGCGACGTTCTGCGAAGTTTTGCGACGTTTTGCGAGGCAAATGGTCTCGACCATTTTTGTCGCTGTCGCTATTTGTCGCTGTAGTTTCTTCATATTAGTTAGTGTTCCTTCGTTACTATCTCGTATTAGTTAGTGTTCCTTCGTTACTATCTGCCCAATAACTTTCTGTACAATCATCTTTTTGCCTATTTCACTAGATGTTTGCCATCCAGGATAAATTTCGTCAAGGTATTCAATTGTTTATTCAGGATTTATCTCCTCATGTCACTTGATTTGTCATCCAGAATTTATTTTGTCATGGTATTTAATTGGTCATCCAGGATTTATTTCGTCATGGCGTTTGATAATTTTTTGTTGTGGACACCATTAATATTGTTATGCAAATCTTTTCAGTTGAAGGTGATTCTACTGGTGGTAGTGTCTCCTGGTATATTATTCGAAATCTATAACTCGTCTTTGTTGATCAATTGCAGAATGTCTGAGATTGCAGAACACGCGAGGGATGGCACGCCATTATGTTTATGCGCTCTGATCGAACTTAAAGGGCAGCGAAGAAATAAGAGACGCTGAGAAAGAAATATGGCGCGGCGGCAATCGATAGGCCACGCCTTTTTTCACTCGCTCTGAGGAGCGATGCCGCGAATTTCGCAGCGACGCCACTCTGAAAGCCCCTTTAGTCTTCTGGACCGATTCTCGACGCTTCACAGCTGAATTCTTTGCCACGAGTTCGGGCCGTGACTCAGCCACCTGATCGTTGTGATTCGACTTGACCAGCTCATCTCTACGACCTTGGCGTTCTCTATGCGTCAGTCGATCTACATTATTCTCACTACTATCACTGCCTAGGTCGGAGGTGCTGGGCTCCGCACACCAGTTAACTTGGCGGGAGACTCTCTTCGGTCCAGCCGTGCCGGTTCTGCATGCTCTGGACATGTGACCAGGTCGAGAACACACACCGCAAAACGCAGTTGCGTTCTTGAAACACTGATAATGCGCATGACCTCGACCACCACAACATGTGCATTGCTTTGCTGATACGACCTGGCGGCTATTAGTTGCTCTCCCAGGGGTTCGCCTTCGATCTTTCGAGAAGATTTTGTTCTTTGTTGGCCCACCCCTGGCGAACGGTCGCTCAAACCTTGGTGTCGGCTTCTGGAACGACTTGCCTTCCTTTGTCCGTACTAGAGAAATACCCACCACTTGAGCAGAACCCTCTTTCAAATGCGGAGCGTTCTTGCCTACTCGTTCATAGGCCTCCGCCACCTCCAGGGCTTCTCTCGAGGTCACGTGTTCTCGCTCCAGAAGCCGTTTCCTGGTTTCTACGGAGTTCAAGCCTCCAATTAGGACCATCGCATCGCGATGGTCTGTAGTTTTCTCAAACTCACAGTCTGAAGCTGCCTTTTGCAATTCGGCATAAAAATCTTGGAGCGACTGTCCTGGTCGTTGGCTTCGGGACACCAGTCCATACCGCTCCGCCAGGATCAGTTTCTTCGGTTGGAAATGGCTTGCCATTGTGCCACTCAACTCTTGCAACGTCACCTGCTCAGGCTCTTTGCCCTGGAGCAGGGACTCCAACAGCTCGTAATTGCTGCCGCCGATTTCCTGCAAAAAGATCAGTCTTTGCTCCATCTCATCAGAAACTTTCCTCAATGTGAGGAAGTTTTTAAAGAGCTTCCACCATGTTCTCTACGGTGTCCCTGGAACATACGCATCAGGTGCGCGTCCTCGGTACACCTCTACCAAGGCTCCCGAGTCCGCCACACTGGGGACTTTGGTGGAAGTGTTACCGTCCCGTGGTGCGGCCATCATCGACTGCTTCTGGCTGCCTTCTTCTGATCTTCTCCTCTACTTCCGATGATGGCGTGGCCGATGGTGCTGTCTTCTTCTTGCTTCTTGTGAGTTCCGTCTGATCGCCACTCGAAGAGCGTGTCAGATGTGAACAGCACAAAGGGGAGTAAGCACTTTATTGAGGAGTTCGGGGGTATTTATGGGCATGTTGTTTTCTCTTACTTCCTTATCCGGCTTATCCTTCATTCCATTTATCGCTCTTCATATTCTCCCTATAAGTATTTCCCTTCCCCCTACTGGGACGAAGATGAAGTCCATAGGCTGCGGCATACTTTGAAACGAGGTTCACAATCCTTCGTAGTTTTGCGTTGTTTTCAGCGAATAACACAATGTCGTCGGCGTACTCCAGGTCGACAAGAGAGCGTCCTGATGGTATTAGGATCACATCTGCAGGAAACTGTTCTGCAACTCTACGCATGATGTCATCAACGGCGAAGTTGAAAAGAAAAGGTCCTGCTACGGCTCCTTGCCTTACTCCTGTTTTCACGTCGAAAGCTGACGTAAATCCGGCAGATGTACGAACTGCTGCAGTTGTTCCTCTGTTCATGTCCTCGATTAACCGAACATACTTTTCCGGGACTCCATCGGCTCGCAGAGCGTTGAGCAATCGATCACGATGAGGAGAATCGAATGCGGCTTCAAAGTCCAAAAAAGAAGCTGTAATGGCTTTGAATACCGCTGCCACGATTCGATTACTCTTCTCACAACGAACACTTGGTCGATGGTCGATCTTCCAGGTCGAAAACCGGCTTGCTCATCTCTGGTCGTTCCTTCCCGATGTTTGATAAGTCGCTCGAGAATGATACGTTCTAAAACCTTGTACATGACACGAAGTAGAGAGATTCCTCTGTAGTTTTTAGGATCCGTGACGGATAGCTTCTTGTGAAGAGGTACGATGATCGCATGTCTCCACGAATCGGGTATCCTTTCGCTCATCCATATGACGCGGATGGTGTAGGTCATTTCACGAATCCCAGACGGAGGGAGAGCTTCTAGCATTTCAGCAGTGACGTTGTCATCTCCACCTGCCTTTCCATTCTTCATTTTCCGGACACAATTCAAAACTTCAGCCTCAGTCGGCAGTTCCTCACTGACATCTTAATGTGCTCTCTGAACATGCGAGAGCTCTGGTACTGATGGCGCTGGACGATTCAGTAGCGAACTGAAGTAATCCTTCCATAATGGCAGCGTTGCATCACCAGCTGCAACTGCATTAGTAGTTTTGAGGACAGCAGGACATCTCTTCATCTTGCCGCTATTCTGTTGTAATAACGTGTAGGCTTCCTCGGGTTCTTCCCCTCCCAAGCCTTCTCAATCTCCTTAGCTCTACACGTCCATTCTCGTTCGCGACCACTTTGAAGCTGCCGACGCAACTTCCTCAGACGCTTCTCCTCCGCGAAGTTTCCTGCAGTCCGGAGAGCACATACTCTGTTGTAGGTAGATGTTGTTTCCTCTGAGATGTAGGCGAGCTTCTGCTTGGGCTGTACAACCGGGAGTGCCTCTTTCGAAGCGTCCTGGATGCACTTGAAAAAATAATCCGCATCGCAATGTTTTTTCTTAGTCCGTGCTCCGATGTGAATAGAAACGCGTTGTCGGAATTTCCTTCTGCATTCTTCATCCCTGAGACTTGTCGTATCAATCCTCTGGGGCGGCATGCATGAACGCAGCGAACTGTGTCAGGGAGCCGCTCCGCGTGCCATGCGCGCAGCGTCGAGCGACGGGGCGGCCCGAATTTCGTGGCGTGTTTTGATGTGCCTGATTTTCGGGGCCGCCCCGTTGCTCGACGCAGCGCGCATGGCACGCGGAGCGGCTCCCTGACACCGTTCGCTGCGTTCATGCATGCCGCCCCAGGAGAGGCTTAGCCCCTCGCTTCCTCTGATGAATCCTCGCAGTGAAGTTCAACAGAACAGGACGGTGATCCGAATCGAATGCGACATCCCACACAGGTCTAGATCTTCGAATGTCCGATACTGGAATATTCCTCGTCAGAACATAGCCCAGCTGTAGTTTCAAAGTTGTCATCTTCCGCTTCCGCTGCTCTTCTGGAGATCGCTGGGTTGGTCATTGCCACATAACCTGATGGCGGCGATGTTTCCTCTTGAATGTCGATGCAACAATCAGACCACTGCGTTCACAAAAGTCGACAAGGCGGTAGCCATTGTCCGATGCTTGCTCCACTGGGTAGAACCATTTACCGAGTACTTCGGATTCCTGATCAAGTCCCATCTTCGCATTTGCGTAAACCCCACAACAACAGCATGTTGACCAGGTATCCTGGCCAGCAACGTATTGAGTTCCTCATAAAACGCATCCTTCGAATTGTCCTCGGCAGTTTCAGTGGGCGCATGAACACTCACTATCCACAGATTGAATCCTCTGTGATCCCGCAGTCGTACGAATGCATTCCGGCACGACGCTGAGCCAAACTCTTTGTCCATACCATTGAAATGCTTCCTTATAGCTGTTGCACAGCCTCCCACTCTCCTATTGTCAGCGTTACCGCAGTAGATGGTGTACTCTCCGACGTTGATGACGGGTCCATCCTTGAGGCGGGTTTTCCGCAAAGCAGCAAACGGTGCATGGAAATAGCTCAAGTCTGGCTAGCGCAGTTTTCTGGATATCACTCGACAGCGATCGACAGTTCAGGGAGGAGAAATTGTGGCTTGTGGCCAATGACTCCACGAACTCCTTAGGTACAGATTCTAAGGTGTTATGGACCAGAGGCCTTAGTCTGCCGGACGGCGACACCTTTATGCAATGTATGGGATACTTTCGCGATATAGTTGTGCACGCTATATCGCTCGAACGTTCCCTGTGCACACTCAAACGTCTGCTAGGTTCAGTAGAAGCAGGGGCACCAACGAGCAGGTACCAACAGACTTGTATACTCACCCCCCACTGATAATTGTTGCTGCGAATGTGAGGGAAGTCGATAACCGAGTTGAGGAGTATGGGTATTGTGGGTAATTCAAGGCAGTTTGGAGTGTCCTTTTCGAAAATGGACCCAAATGGATCCAAACAGTGTGATGTATGTGGAATGAGGTTCTGATTTAGTCCAGCCTCTTTCCGGACTTACTTGCTGGATCACTGGATTCTGGATGGGCCAGACTCCGTGCGTGCCATTTTAGCAAAATCGGTCCTATGACCTCCTTGGTGACGTTAATCTAGCGTGCTTCACCCTGTTATGTAGGCAGTGGCCTATTTTTCCCCACCATGCATGAGAAGAATAAAATTATAAGTTTACTCAAATCTAATCCGTTTTTGACCCGGAGATTTTTCCATCTGTTGGCGAAAATCGAGTGCGAAAAGCCCAAAAATGCGCGGTATCCAGAACGCAGACGGCGGGAAAAAATATAGATTATTGATTCCTTTCTCTAATAACAATAGACCCGAAATTTTCGCTTTCCGCAGCACTTCTCGCGGTTTTCAAAAAGTGAAATGCAGAAGGCCGAAATTGCACGAAACTGAGGGGTTCGGAACGCGAAACCTGGAATTCGGCTCTTCCCCGTTTTTCCTCAACGCCATAGATACAATTTGCTCATTCATCGAGGACACTCCGAGCGATGACTCTGAACCATAGTAGAGAGTGGTGGGTGCTTTGGATGGCGCCGCTCGGACGAGTTCCGACGTAATCGCCAAATTGATCATCTCGATTTCGTTAATGCTCCTTGACTTGAACGTATTGATCGTTTGAGCGCGTTAAAGGTTTGCCTCTGTACTGACAAGTCAAGAAAATGTTGCCTCAACCATTTTAGCCAACAAATAGCCAGAAATTGGGAAAATCGAATATACAGTTTGTCGCGGTGGAAGCAACTTTTTTGATCGCATCCTTTGACACGTTCGCCTGTTCGTCAAAATATCTGTTGTACACGTATGGTTGGTTATTGGGGAATTCAGAGCAGCTGTTCTGTTTTGCGCCTTCGCTTTCAGACCACCTTATCTGTTAACTATCGATTTGTTTATGTGTGAGCAATATACCATATTCATGAAGCTTCCTCAAGCAGCAGTGGGGGGCGGAATGTATTCAAGGCCGGGAATAATTGACCGATCCGATTGTCATCTCACGTTTTGTATATCTCTCTGAATGTTTTCGGAGACTGTAGTCCTTTAGCTTGGAAATTACCTCCAACGGATAGATTTCAACGTTCGTGTTTTGCTTCATGCAGATTCTTCTATTAGGTTGATGCAGAGGTTTCCGGACTTTTCACGACTTTGAATCACAAACATTTATTTCAAGAACAAGCTGGGCTCACCCAACAAAATAATTTCCTACACATTCAAGGATCCTCCGCCACCGATTGGGCAGATCATGAATTCCCGAAGCGTAGAACTCTGGTTGTTTCGAGTCGAAGTATTCTTCTAAGGCCATTTTGACTTCGTCATCGTTAGTGAACTGTTTTCCATCCAGGAAGTGCTGCATTGAGCGGAACAGATGGTAGTCGGAAGGGGCAAGATCTGGGCTATATTGAGGGCGAGGAAGAACTTTCCAGCCCAGGTCCAGCAGTTTCTTTCGGGTCATCCGAGATACTTGTGGCCGAACATTGTCGTGAAGAAGGCGAACAGTGTTCATCCCAGGGCGATTGATGCGTTTCGTCTCGGCCAAACGTACCAGCTGTGAGCAGTAGACCTCGTCGGTCCCTGTGGCAGGGTTGAGCAGCGTCGTGACTGGTCACAAGGGGGGGTCGTAAAATTTTTGGAAAAAAATGAAAATTTGGGGAGGGGTCGTAAAAATATTGGAAAAAAATAGGATTTTTTCAAACCGCATGGTAAGGTAAAATGAGGTAGGAATAGTCAGTCGTGTGCGATGTGTATGCATTTTCAACAATATAAAAGCAGATTATATACAGAGAAGCTGTTTAGAAAATTGACACTTTTTTGACAAAATTGACAATTAGACACTAAATAAAGCTTCAAAAAATTTTGGTCCCAGGGGGTCGTAAAATTTTGGGCATTTTCCCGGAAAAAAGAGGAAAAGGGGGTCGCAGCCGCGACAAAAATCGCCACAACGGCCTGCTCAACCCTGCCCTGTGGTGTTCTGTGGAACAAGCTCCCAGTGAATTGGTTCACGAATATTCCACCAAACGCAGAGCATCAGCTTCCGCTGGTGCTTCTCCGGCTTCGTCGTGGTCCGCGCTACTTGTCCAACGTCTGTCCACGTCCTTTTACGCGATATGTTTATGTATAGACACCACTTTTTTGTGTCCTGCGACAATGTCGTCGAGCCAAACAAAGGAGCGCTTTCTAGAGAGCAGTTCAGTGCATGTCTCTACACGGCGAAGTTTTTCGCTCACGCTCAAAGAGTGGGGGAAGTCAAATGTTGAGCTTGGAAACCTTTACAATTGCAGCCAAGTGACGAACGACAGTTGATTGATCGCAGCCAAGTCTGCTGCTCATCTTTCGTGTGGGTTGGCTCGGATCGCCTTGCACCTGCTTGAGCAGCTCGTAGTTGTTGAGCTTCAGTTGCCTTACTGATCGCCCCTTGTCTTCGACCATGTACTGCACAACTCTGAATTTGCTGAACCAATCGTGTAGTGTAGTTCTGGAAATAACACCGTCGCCGAACGACTGCACCATGCGGCGATTAGAATCCGTAGGTTTCATCCCGGACTGGTAGTCGTAAAGAAGGCAGGTGCGAATTTGGTCGCTTGACAGCATTGGAAAGCTTGACATGTCGGCGATTGTGCCGAAGGAATTGACAAGCTTGTCGATGTTACATAAAAGCAATGATATGCTCTCTCTCTCCCTCTCCTCTCTCTCTATATATATATATATATATATATATATATATATATATATATATATATATATATATATATATATATATATATATATATATATATATATATATATATATATATATATATATATATATATATATATATATATATATATATATATATATATATATATATATATATATATATATATATATATATATATATATATTTTTTTTTTTTCGGAATTTTTTATATATTTCAATTTATTTATTTATTATATTATAATTTTTATATATATATATATATAAATTTCGGAATTTTTTCTTATTTTGGTGATTGCTCGAAAATTCTCGAAATGCTCTAAAAACTCCGGAGACTTTTTCATTAACCTGATAATTATCAAAGCATTGTTGAAGTTCAGTTAATGAATCCTACATTGCAAATGAGGAGTTTGACTTTTCGAGATCCGTCGTTCAAGAGGTGCTTCAATTTCCGGTACATGCCATGCGAGACAAAAATGTGCGGGTGACACGTAGCATATTCGAAGCTCGGAGCTTACGTGAATTCCATCTTGTTTTGATGGACATGTCTTTGTAGTGGCTTAGGGCACACAGTGGGCCATAGATGTACTAGTGTGCACTTATGCTTGTTCCGAATCGAATAATCGGTTGAGTATTCGACTGTTTCTTTCGGATTATTGGTGTTTTAGTTCTTTTTTACTAGTTTTATAATGACGGAATTGATTGTGTTTAGTTTGTTAATTTTTTAATGTCATATCACATGTGTTGGCACATGTAATAAGTTTGAAATTTGAACTTTTTAGTCGACTTTTTATTTGACAGGTCGAATATTTGAAGAAGTGTGATATCCGACTACAGTCGAATGTTTGAGAAAGTAGACTATGCGACTATAGCCGAAATGTCGAATATTCGAAAAAGTGCGATATCCGACTACAGTCGAAAAGTCGAATATTCGAAAAAGTGCGATATCCGTCTACAGTCGAAAAGTCGAATATTCGAAATAATTTTCATTTGGAACAAGTATAGTGTGCACATCCGCGCCGCTACGCGGCACTTACCTATTGATAGGAAAGGGCGCCCACTCTCTACTGGGTGTAGCAGCCGGGTGTCAACTGTTCACGACAAAACCATCGAGTTTCCGTTCGTTCTCACAGATACACAAACAGACACCCGTATAAAGTAAGGCGAATATAGTTATATGCATATCCTTTGCTTGCCCTATGCTCTGTTTTCCTTTTTTTCAGTTCTACCTCTATAGTTGAAATGCTGTGTTATAGTGCTTGGTTTCGCCTCACTTGCTTCTCTGTTAATCGGCCTTCGAAGCGCGTGGAAGCACACTCGGCAGCCTGAAGCTGCTGATCTGCGCAGAGCACAGGTATTTTGCCGTATACATAAAATTTCCTTGTTAATGACATGTTTCAATTGATGTTATCTTCTTTAGGTTCTTTCTGGAGTAGGTTTTGCTGGCAAAGCATTAGGAGTAGCGACTGTAATCACAGGTATCACTGAATCATTCGTATTATTGTGCGCTAACTAAACATTTTGGTCCTTTTCTAATCCTTAGCTCTCCGACAACAAAAAAATTCTTAGGTTTTTCAGTGGATGAAGTTTCTTCGCCGGTCAATTTTTGTAATTTCAGTGTCTGGTTTTTCCTTGTTCATTGTTGGCATTTCGTGGGCTTTGAAAGTGAACACTCCGCGCCAGTTTGGCAGCGCAATGCGCGAAGCGTTTGGAGACTCATTGCGACTACCACAGAGCCAAAACTCGCAAAGTTTTGAGGATCTGATACGCACTATTGAGCCATCAAATCAGCAGCAACCGTAAGTCTTTAAGCGACGTATTTACTGCCAAATTTACTGTCGGAGAGAGCTTCATTCCAGCACAGTATCAAGCCCGGAAGGTGTTGACGGGAATTGATCGCGAGAGAAAGTCAGTTTCTGTGTTTAGACACTTGGGTGTCCTTCTTTTTCTATAAATACGGAAATCGTCTTCAAAACAGGTACGCGGTAACAGCAAGTTGTATTTTCTATTCGTTACTTCCAGTTTTGTTTTTCGTGAAATGTTGTTCTTCCTCGGGTTTTTTTTGTAACGCTTTGAGATTTTGGCTTTTCATTTGACTTACTTTTGTGGGCACCATTTAAAGAATTGTCTGTTTTCTCTTCTGCTGACTGTATCAGGTTGTTTGGAGAATACTGCATGCTTATCACGTAATTTTATATTTTCTCGGCTAAAGTTGCAAATTGAGAATTGTTTTTTTTTCGAGGCACCTGAACTTATGCTAGAAGGGAAGAAAAATATTTCATATCTGAAACTCCCTGCCGGAGCGCTCTCTGTGGGTCAGCTACGGTAAAGCGCCGAGAATCAAAGAACCGCTCAGAAAACATTGCCGCCCGCTTACTGGGCGCGTTTCTTTGAGGGGGGGGGCTGCTTCTGGTAACCGAAAAGTATAACTCTCAGAGGGAGGTCGTTGCTGCTGAGTACGGGGAGATCATAACTGTGCGTGATCCTGCCGTAGTCCGTCTCATTTAACTTTTTGTGATGGTTCAAAAGTTTAAGTACTTCCTACCCATCTGGTGCCCCTAGGCACAGGGTTGAGCACCATTGTGACCCGGCACAACGGGGGGGTCGTAAAGTCTTTAAAAATTTTCGGGAAAAAAATTAAAAATTGGGGTGAGGGTCGTAAAAGTTTTAGAGAAAAACAGGATCTTTCCCCAAGCCACTTGGTGAGGCGAAATGAGGTAAATTTGTCACTCAAAAAAGTTGAATCATTTTTTCGTCCCGCAGAGGGGGTCGTAAAAAATTTGGAACTTTTAAAAAAATACTGGTCAACAAAGGAGGGTCGTAGCTCCGCCGAAAATCGACACAACGGCCTGCTCAACCCTGCCTAGGCAGTTTACCTTCCCTCTTCAATTTTTTTTCTGATCGACTCGACTTTCGAATTTCGAATATTCGAAAAAAGTTCGATTTTGATTGGCAAGGGGAGTGTTTATGGTGGTAAACGCATCTGCAAGAACGACTTGTATTGTTAGTATCTCTTGGGCCTCCATAGTAAAACCGCGCAGTATTCCGCCCCGAGCTGCAGGTTTCAAGAAGTTACAAGCTTAAAACGGTCGTTTTTTGTGTTTTTTTTTACCTTTCAAAACGCGCATTAGTCTTCGGAAAATCCGGAAACGAAGCTCATAATTGTGTTCAGCGCCCAAAACTACCCACTGAGCAAAGTTAGGGTAAAGGCACTTTTAACGAACTTTGCCCAGAGCCTTTTTTATTCTTGCGGATTTTCAGTTGGGCGTTTATTTATACCAATTAGAGGGCTCTGGAAGCGTTTTAGAAAAAAGTTCCAGATTTGTGTTGAAATCCTCCCAAGTGGGTTATTTGGGGTGCTTATCAAGAATCTGAGGTTTATGTGTCGATTTTCCAAAGTTTTCGTCTAAATTCGTTCAAAGCCTTCAATCGGGGGAAATTCGAGGGCGAAATGAGACTTTTGACGACTTCCGGAGCGCTACGATAAAAATGGCTCAAAATGTTTCTCTATACTGTCGTTCTACGAGCCAAAGTCCGGTGTGCGATTGCGGACTACGACTGTTCCATCATGCGACACGTGATAATCGTGTTAAGAGAAAGGTGAGTCATGCCGGGACCAAGTGGTCCCAGCACGATTATCATCCTGTCGCGTGATGCAACAGCCGTTGCCCGCAAATGCGGACCGGAATTTGGCTCCGAGAACGACAGTATGTTATTCGGAGTGCTAAACGCGAATCTGAGGTCTGTTTATCGATTTTTGGCAGATTACGGTGGGTATACAATAGTGTGGTCGAAGTCTCAGATTTGACTCGAAATTTGTGTACGGGAGTTATTCGGGGCGGTGAATACGAATTTAACGTCCGTTTGTCGATTTTCAAAATACTAAGGTGGGTTTTGCCCCCCCCCCCTATATAACATGGTACCTACCGTAACCAACAGTAAGCCTCAGAGTTTCGACAAACAGACTCCACTTTCGTGTTCACCACCCTAGATTACCTCTTCATTCAAGTTTTGAAACCCGAGAAAAGTTTTTGAAATACCAAAAAAAACCTTGCCTTTTCACGAAGCTTGAAAAAAGCTTATGACTTCTTCGAAGCTGCCGAGATGTCGTACGTTCGTGCCGTGGCAGTGTTGAGGAAAGAAGATCGCCTCCGTGCAAACCGACGTCATCCCCTCCACAAAGAGGGTTTTTGTCATGGGAGAGGTGCTGGCCGGCCGCAGCTCTCCTTCGGATTCTTCTGCAAAGGGCCGGCGTGGAGAGGAATCCTGGACCCGCTCAGAAGTATCTATGCGCCACGTGCGGCAATGATGTTAACTGGAGACATACTGTGCTTATCTGGGCCAAATTCCGGTCCGCAATTGCATCTCGACACGCTTTGCAGCCGCACGCGCTCGAGTCAGTCGGGTTTCCAGCGCCAAAGCCGACTCGATGTGGCTTTTTTATACAATGTTCTCCAATTTTTCTTAGTTTCCAGTTTCCAAAACCCACCTAGAGTAAGCAGATCGGCGGCTGCGGCGCAGGAAGCTCTTCTGACTCGGGAGCGTGCGGCCGCAAAGCGTGTCGAGACGCAACTGCGGACCCGAATTTGGCCCAGATAAGCACAGTACCAGCGTCCAGTGCTTCGGATGCCAAAGGTGGGTGCACTTCTCCTGTTCGGGTCTCAGTTTTGTGAGGCATCATAACTCATCTTTTCGTTGTGCATTATGCTCCTCACCTTCCAACTCAGGTTCCTCTATCTCAAGTCGCCCCCTTTCAATTGTGCATATCAATCTAAACGGCCTTCGTGCCAAGCTTTCTGAACTCTCTCTTTTTGCGCGTACCTACCATCCAGACGTGATCATGGTTCAAAAAATCAAGCTCTCTCCATCCCCTACCTATCCTCATCCCAATATCCCAGGCTATACTTCTTACCATGCTCCAAGGTCATCTCTCGGCGGTGGAGTTTCTACTTTGTTCTATCTTCACTTCCCTCACACCTCATTCCCAGCACTCCCACGGACGGTACTCTCGAGTACCTCCCAATCCATCTCCCACTAAAAACACCCTTTCTCTTTTCAACCTATACATTCCACCTACAACTTCATGCCCTTCATCTTACAGTCCTATCCCACTTCTCAAGCAGCTGAGCGACTGCTTCCTCTCATCCTCGGTCGTTTTCGCGGGTGATTTCAACGCTCACACCTTTTGCTCGTCTCTCGGTCCTGATGTTAGAGGAAATGACGTCGAAGAATGGGCAGATGAGTGCGACCTGGTCATTTTAAACGATGATCAGCCCACTCGTCTCCCTGCCAGCGGCCGATCTTCTAGCCCAGACATATCTCTTGTCTCGTCCAACCTTTCTAGCTGCTGCTTATGGTCTACCTCGACGACTTTGCCAAGTGACCATGTTCCTGTCTTTGTCCACATCGATCTATACAATTCTCTCGCTCCCTTTTCTGGTGTTCGCCAACGTTCTTATCTTAATTTAGGCCGAGCAGACTGGCGCCTGTTCAGTGAAGTTGCGCTTCGCCTATCGGCAGATTACCCGTGGAATGGAAGCGTGCACCAGAAAGAGTGCCATTTATCTGACGCAATCCGCAAGGCCATGAATGCGGCTATTCATATCGGTCGCGTCAAGACGTTCTATCCAATGTCAACAGAGACATCCTCGACAAAATTAGAACGAGAGATGCGAGGAGAGCGGTTAATCATCTGGACCCCGTGGTTGCTGAGCTTGACAGTGAGATCAAAAAGGATTTGGACAGACACAAGAAAGAAGAGTGGGAGAAGTTCACCGGGCAGTTGGATTTTAAGACGGACAGTGCAGCTACTTGGAAGGTTTTACGGAAGCTTTCGGGTAAAAGCTCAGCCGCCACCGTCTCCAAAATCGAATTCGACAACGGCGTATTCAAACCAGGAAAGGAAGCCGCTTATGCGCTCGGGAAAAGTTTTTTTCATCACCAGTGCTAAACGAGGCCCGCAGAATAGAGTGACTGTAAGAGAGCTGTGCCGCCTTCCGCTTATGAGCACGGCCGAAGCCTTTACTACGACGCAAGTTGAGAAGATTATAAAGGAAATGCAGAATTCTAGAGCTATTGGCCCTGATGGGATATGTCCTGTTGTCTTAA
The DNA here is from genome assembly GCA_029168955.1 of Aplectana chamaeleonis. NCBI lineage: Eukaryota > Metazoa > Nematoda > Chromadorea > Rhabditida > Cosmocercidae > Aplectana > Aplectana chamaeleonis. The sequence continues at coordinate 1,514,881 of JAPDOI010000071.1, forward strand.
AAAAGATACCCACTGACCTACTAAACACCCGTTCAGGTCGTGTACTACCCCGCAGAATTGGAAGGCGGCAAACGTCGTTCCGCTGCCCAAGCCTGGCAAGCCCCAAGCTTCAGTCAAGGGGTATCGTCTCATTAGTTTGTTGTCCTCTTTTGCTAAAGTAGCTGAAAAGCTGATTGTTAAAGATCTGGCGGAGCATAACGAGAGACAGGTGTTTCAGCATGGATTCAGAAGACTGCATTCCACCACGACAGCTTTGTTAGAAATTACGAGCTATGCAATTGATGGTTTCAACGCCTATAAGCCGGAAAGAACTGTAGCAGTTGCCTTGGATCTCACTAAGGCTTTCGACACAGTGAATCTTGGTATCTTATCAAACAACTTACTGGAGTCATCAATCCCGCCATGGCAAAAGCGCTGGATAGCTGCATTCACTAAGGGAAGACGGGCTAGAGTGATGTTCCAGAATCATGTCTCAAACAGCATTCCGATTGCAGCTGGAGTCCCACAGGGCGGCGTATTGTCGCCTGCTCTCTTCAGTCTGTACCTCGAAGATATGCCCGCCCCTCCCCAGGATATCAAGGTGGTCGCTTACGCTGACGATATGACTGTCTTGTGTCGTGATCGGGACATAAATGTGGCCGCCGCTAAGATTAACGGGTACTTGATCACACTGAAAAGCTTTTTCGACCGCAAAATGCTGAAGATTTCTGCGTCAAAGTCATCGGTATCCGTACTCACAACGGACCCATCTGAACACAACACAGCACACGTCCGTATGTCGTATGGAATGGAGATCGTTTGCCTGCGGCCCGCGTTGCAAAACTTCTCGGACTCGTGCTCGATCCATCGCTCAAGTTCCATAAGAACACGGAATAGAAGCAGGCTATCGTGAAAGCGAAGGTTAACGTGCTTAGAACCCTGGGCGGTACTTCATGGGGTAGTAGCAAAGAAACCATTATTACAACGTATAAAGCGATTCTCCAGCCTGCACTAGAATACGCCGCACCAGTCTGGCAGCATCTAGTTTCGGAATCTTCTTGGACTAAGATGCAACGCATACAGAATGCAGCTCTTCGAATCGCCACCGGATGTGCAAGAAGTTCCCCAGTCGATCACTTGCATTCTGAGACCCGCTTATTACCAGTAAGGGAGCACTGTCAGCTCCAGGCCCAACAATTTTTCATCAACATTGTCAAACAACCAAATCACCCGTCTTGGAGAGTGCTAAACCCCGTCAGAGAGAGAGAGGCGTCAGAAAGCCATTCGCCGATGCTCCCAGCAAAGTCAATCTGCAAAGATGGCACGACTCACAGCAAGAACGACTCCGTCTGTTGCGCGAGGAGCATACTCAGTTCGTACGGTGCCATCTGGAAAAGGCGGTCATTAATCCCATATTGGGGGTAGTGCCGCCCCAAGTCTGCACATCCGAGGCTGAAATCGGAAGAAGGGCCAGGTGCACCCTGGCATCGCTGCGCTGTGGTCATTCTACCATGCTTATGTCCTACGTCAGCAAAATAGACAGCAGCAAATCAGATGTTTGCCCGGACTGTGGCTGCCTCGGCCATGATACTGCACACCTTTTCAAATGTCCGGAGAGACCCACCACGCTGACCGTAATGGACTTATGGACGAATCCGTTACTGGTCGCCCAGTTTCTCAACCTATGACAAAACCCTCAATGTGGCTGCAAAGAAGAAGAAGAAGACTTATTCGAACCTGCAGCTCGGGACGGGATACTGCGCAGTTTTACTATTAAGCCTTAACAGATACAAACAATGCTAATCGTTTTCGCAGATGCGTTTACCACTAAAAACACTTCCCTTGCGAGTTGAATTCGGACATGTTCGAAAAGTCTATCGCGAGTACCGGCGTCAAAGCCAAGTATACTAGGCACGAGAGTTTGTTGTAAACGTTTTCACCTAATGATATGTTGTTGTTATAAATGGCTCGTAACACATTGCAGCTTTGGTCGCGATGAGAGGGAGACGCGATTCCAAGGGTTTTTCTTTGTGAAACGCTCCGTCTTGCCAGATTTTTTCACCAGTTAAATCTATTTTTTGCTAACATCGTTTTTCGAGTTCAAAGCTATAGTAGTCGAAAAAATTAGATGTTCTCCAGAGAGCCCACAGAGGACGCATACGTTAGTGTTGACAGCCTTGCGCTAGCAAGGTCGTCATATAGCAATAGAATGTTCCCTAGTATAAAAATAATTTCGGGAAACAAAAAGAGTTCGATGTTCATTTTTTAACTGGTGTTTGACAAAACTTTCGTTGGTAAAAATGTATTGCTTTCGAATTTTCTCCTCTAGCATTATTAGTGTGTATCATGTCAGGTTCAGGGATGATTCTGGTCCTAGTGATTCTGCTATTTCTTGTTGTTCTTCTATTGTTTTCGCTGCGTAGTAACAAATCGCTGCCACTGCGACCGTCTTCCAAGGTTCGTTGAATAGAATTCTAGTTATTCTCCCAAGATATTATAAAATCTTCTTCACCTTAGTAACGTGGAGGTTCTTCAGATACTTCTGGTCATCGCCCATCCCGACGATGAGACGATGTTCTTTGCTCCAGTACTGCGAGCGTTGACTGCTGCTGGTCATCGAGTGTTCGTTTTGTGTATTTCGAATGGAAATTTCGAAGGATTGGTACGTCCTTTCAGCTTGAGCCTCCCAATTGCTAAGTTGGTAGTATACTTGGGCCGAATCGAATGATCGAATCATCATCCGATCGAAAAAAGTCGACTTCGATGAAATCGACTGAGTCGACTCTTCGAAAAGTGGAAAATCCGGCTAAATCGAAAAGTCGATCATTCGAAAAAGGGCGATTTTCGGATAAGTCGAGAAGTCGATCAATCGAAAAGAGTAATATCCTACTTATTCGAAATTTTCGCCGCTCTCAAGAGTACCTGGTGTACTTGTTATCCAAGGATAATTCTTCGGATAATTGATTTATTCAGATGTTGCCGATTTTAATTTTCTGGAAATTAGTTCAATTCAGATAATGCGTTTTTTTCAAAATTTCGGATATTGGATCGATTCAGATAATGCCATTTTCTCAATGATTCGGATACGGATATCCGGTCGGATAATTTCGGAACAAAGTTCAATTGAGGCAAAACGGTAAAAATGAATCAGGTACTTAAGGCATTGAAGAAACAGAAGTACTTCATTGCATTTGCAGCATGTTCACAAACAAACTTCAATCTTCATAAATGCATATTAATAAAAATATGAAAAAAACCTTCAATTACTCTATCTTCGTTGGGAGACACATCATTATCCATACACAGGTTTTTCAGAACAACTAGCTAGTAAAAAGTGTGCGAAGCAACTATACAAAAACTTCTACACGGAATAACCAGCCACTTGGTCATCTCACTTGACCACGCCCTGTTTTCTCATCAACGATTCTTCCGATTTCGGAAGGAGGAGGAAAACTCTGAGTTGATGCACTAAACTGAAGGCGGTACGGAAAAATGGGCGTGGCCGAGTGAAATTTTATCCCAATTTATCCGATTTTGTCCAAAAATTATCCGATATTTTACCGGAATTTTATCCGAATTTTCGACCCTTCGGATAAGTGTTTGATTCAGATAATGCCGACTTTAAATTTCCCGGATATTGGCTCGGTTCAGATAATGAGTTTTTTTTTCAATTTTCGGATATAGGATTATCCAAATCGGGTATCCGAAAAGGAGTGATTCGGATACTAAGTATAGTACCTGGCTACTGAGAAAGATGTCGGAAATGCCAGCTATTCCATCTGGACACATTTTTCTACTTTGCGCGTTATCAATGCAGAATTTTTGTAGCCGCAGACAAACATAACTGTTGCCTTTTTTCTACAATCTAATTAGTTTTTTTTTCGTATTTCAACATGTGCGCAACGCTTAATGAATTTTAGATTGAATAAAGAGATCGTAAGATTTCAAGTGTAGGTGTCTGAGTGTTAATGAAAATGGGGAAACTGCGGGCGAGTTATGCTGATCATCGAGGAGGAACATCGTATTAGAGGGATCGTACGCGTTGAAAACCGTAGGTTTTTTCATATTCTGTATAGCTTGGCCTCTTTAGTGAAAGAAAATGTCGTGCGAGTCCCTTAAAAATCTTCATTTGTGAAGAAAAACTAGTTTTAATACACTGTAAAAATGACTTGAAGTTAGCGCCAAAATCGTTTTTGAAGTTTTCCTGCATGTGAAGTTTGGGTCATAATTGCTTTAGTTTTGTTTGACATTCGCATCAATATTCTATGATAAGTGGGTAGATGATGGACCAGAAATGCTAGATGATCGACCCCATAGCAACTTTCAGCTGGCCGTGGCTTATAAAGTCAGTGTTCACGATAAATCTCATATTCGACTTCGATTCAGAAATGGGGTTGTTCTGTCGTCAGCTATCCAATATTGAATACCGTATTTACTCTAATAGAAGTACACCTCTATTTGAAGTACACCTCTAATAGAAGTGCACCTAAAAGGGAACGCTGAGTATTAGAAGTACACCCTCTATTTGAAGTACACCTCTAATAGAAGTGCACCTAAAAGGGAACGCTGAGTATTAGAAGTACACCCTCTATTTGAAGTACACCTCTATTAGAAGTACACCTCTTTTCGGAGTGGACCCCCGGTGCTTGGGTAAGTGACTGGCAACACGAATGTGGCATTTGAGAGAGACCAGTTTGCCCGAGATTTTTTTCAATAATGTGAGGTTTGAATGTTCACAAAAAAAACTATCGGCCATCCCTTTCTTGGTCAAAGATTGCTTGTATGGGACAACTTAGATGAAACCTCATCGAACTTCAAATGACCAGAAAAAAACGCAGAGCTGAAGTTCGACATTGGTATTATTCGCGGCGAATGCACGGAGTTTATTTAGGTTCTTTACAAATATTTTTGTTTGATTGGGTTTTAGTCGATCAAAGTCGACTTGTTTTGGCCCTAGACGTTGACTTTGTTGACTGCTTGAAAAATCAAGATTCCCGAAGATTGGATCATTTACGTATAGAAATCGCCTATACGACGAGGAAATCAGAAACCACCAATGGTAGACTTTACCTACAGTGGATTGTGGACGCAAAGAACTCGCTTCTGGAAAAGCTGTTTTCAGGTCGTTCAAGAACCGCGCTTTTCAATCGCTCTGGACGGCTCGAAAGGCGATCAATTAAAGGCAGTGTTCACAATAAATTTCACTTCCGATATCACCTCGGTTTACGGAAGGTCTGGTGCCCTGTATAGCAAGGCATGCTTTAATACCAAGCGAAAGGCGCGTTTTTCAGCAAAGTAGGCCCTCCCTTTTTTACGCTGATTTTTGAGCGTGGAGGAATTGACCGCTATGAAGGTGCAATCAAGCGATCAGCTCACTTATCAATACTTCCTTGACTTGATTATACCTGTAATCTCAGTCTTCATTTGTTCACACCGAGGGGGCGGAAGTGGAGCACCGGGCGGTTCTGGGACACCAAAACGCTTGTTTGCAGCTGTTATATTGAAACTCCTGGCTCGTTTTTTACCGTTTTTTCGACACTGGGAGCCTAGAATCCTCCTCGCCTATCATTTCACTGTGGAAAGCCACCGATGATGTTCATCGTGAACGCTGCCTTTAAATTGTTTTTAAGCATAACAAGTCGATGAAGCACGTGTCAACAAAATCGAAAACGAGTTTATACATATTCTGGAAGAAATTAACTTGGGAAAGGTGTGAATAAATGTTATCAGAGATAGTGTAAGCATCAATTCAATTGAGCCTAGTCTGAAATTTTATTAAATACAAGTTTTAGGTGTTATACTGGAATTCAAGAAATGTGAAGAGTCCACCATTGGAAATTCAAAAAATTGCGTCGAATAATAGAAGTACACCCTCTCTTAGAAGTAAACCTCTAATAAGAGTACACAAAAAGAGAGGGCTGAGATTTAGAAGTACAGCCTCTATTTGAAGTACACCTCTAATAGAAGTACATATAAAATAGGGGTCTGAGTATTAGAAGTACATGTACTTCTAAAAGAGAAAATACGGTAAACAGCGAAGAAAAGCGCTCAGATTAAGCCAAAATAGTTGCTTGTAACGTTCTGGGCGTGGAAGAGCTTACGAGCCCTGCTAGTTTCCGCAAGAGCGCTCTAATGGCGAAATGTGCGCGAATATATCGGGCGAAGTTCTTGGCAATTTTCCATCGAAAACGTCCGTGGCGCCACAAGCTCGTCAGAACGGAACGGGCGAGCTAAGAGCAGGCGTACTGGACTAACGAAATCTTTTCGCCGTCGTTTTTATTGATTTCTAACTCGTTTTCGCTGTTTTTTTTTTCGACCCTATCCCCTGTAGCATCTGCTAGCGTAGTATTTCACACTAGAAACTTCAATGCGAGATTCATCGTGAACGCTGCTTTAAGAAGCTGAAATAGGCCTCGGCTGATATGTGAGCTAGGTATGGGGTATCAGCTTGTGCGCTACATTGAGAACGTCGCGACGCATCCGCGCGCGCACGAGGAAAAGGGGCCATTCTTATCAAAGCTCTGTTCATACAGTCAGCGCAGATCGCACGGATATTTTGCGTTCCCTGTTGTGCGGTAGCGCAAGCTCGGTGCCCGCATGTTATAACATGTGGCACCTATTTGGCACTAACCGTCGATAGGGACCGCTAATTATTAGCAGGATCGAGCAGACTGTACACTCGTTGCCCCATACCTCGGTGATTTTGAGAGACTTGCTTTACTTTTCAAGTGTTAGTTCCCCGCCATTCTTCCCCCAGACAGTAGCCGTTAGATCATCAAGCCAGCTTCTAAAATTATCGATTCTTTCAGTTTTATTTAAAGGCTTCCCTGAGTCGCAAATGATTCCTAGTGAATCCTTTCAACTTTTTTGTGCTTAAGCTTTTCTTTTTTTTCGCATTCCGATTCCATAAATATGCGCAAAAATATTCATGTATTGGAGCTGTTGCGGGAAGGAAAAAGTCAGTTTGGCTGTCACGTCGTCATATACCGTCCGAATGGCTGAATGGAAGAGTAGATAATTTTTTAAGTCGATTGAAAAAGTCGACTTTTTATCCGAGTAGTCGATCATTTGAAAAAGTGGGATTTTCGACTTACCGAAAAAGTCGATCAATCGAAAGGTGAAAATTCCGGCTAAATCGAAAAGTCGATTATTTGAAAAAGTGGGATTTCCAATTTATCCGAAAAAGTCGATCATTCGAAAAGTGAAAATTCCGGCTAAATCGTAAAGTCGATAATTCGAAAAAGTCTAATTTTCGGCTTATTCGAGAAGTCGATCATTCGAAAAAAATTTCAATTTGCCCAAGTATAGTGGGTAGTACTGAACCATTGAATAGGATTGAATATTTAGGGTAAGACCAGAAGTCGTGAACTCCAAGAGGCTGTTCCCTTTCTTGGTGTTGATTCCTCAGATGTGACTGTTCTTGATTACGATGCTTTCCCAGATGGAGGACACTGGGATCGTCAAGCATTGAGCGGTGTCGTTTTGAGACACATTGAGGTATTACCAATAATTCGTTTATCATTCAAATGAACGTTATGCTTCTTTCATTGTTTTCTTTTTTTGTTCGTCTAGGAGCTCAAGGTAATCAGTACAGGGTCTGACACAATATAACAGACCTAACACTCATACCTTGTGCGGATGGATTTTTCTCGGACCCAAGGTCAAGCAATGTTGGAAGTTTTCCAAAGTGGGGGTCGCCAACAAACTTGGAAAATTGGGGGTCGCACCGCCAGACTTTTTCGATTCATTTCTTCGGTTTTAACTCAGCTCCACTACAAAATGAACCAGAAGTTGTTCAGACCTGTTTGTCAACCGTTGGTGACCTGAATGCTCCTCAAGATTGCTATTGTTCAAATAGCGAAAAAAAACTGTTTTGGGGGCTTTTCCATATCATATGCATTGCTTTTACAGCCCGGAACTCATTGGTTCTGAAAAATAGATCCAGTACTGAAGTAGAAAATAGCAAATTCACTTGTGTAAAGTGAGAAATGGAAAAATCACCTGTTGGAAAAAGTGGTGGAATAATACCGTTTTTACCAGCTGGCCTTTTCAGCCTTAGTTTTGACTTCTGGAAGGCGGCAGTCGAACAGAAGGTGTATCTACTGAATGGTAATCAAAAAACTGCATTCGCTGGATTTAAAAAAAATTCCTGAGATTTCTCACCTCATTGTTTTTAACCTCACCACGTGGTGAGGTAGAAAATCAGGAGCAAAATTGTTTATAAAAAATTCATCTAATATAGTTTTTGATAAGCATTTAGCAGATACTTCTTTCGTTTGACTGTTGCCTTCTAGAAGTAAAAACCAAGGCTAAAAAGGCCATTTGAAAAATTTGCTTTTTTGCACCGCTCTTCCAACGGGCGTTTTTTTCTATTTCTCACTCTAAATGAGCGGCTTTGCCTTTTTCTACTTCACAACTGGATCGATTTTCCGAACCGCTGAGTTACGGCCCGTAACAACAATGTATATGAGAGCGGAAGCCCCACGAAAGCCATTTTTTTGCTATTTGGACGATAGCAACTTTGAGGAGCATTCAGGTCACCAACGGTTGACAAAGAGGTCTGAAAAATTTGCGGTTGCGTAATACATTTAGTGGTGGAGCTAAGTTAAAACCGAAAGAAAACGAATCGAAAAAAGCTTCTGTTTTGTTATTACCCGGTTGTCCTATTCGCCCGACTTCTGTTAGGCCCGTAAAACTCAAACCCTTGTTCAAAGCGAAATCGGTCGTGTACTTTGTTGAGCACAACGGAGCATACGTTTAGAGAGTTATAGAACGGATGGTACTTTTTTGGTGCTATCTTAGCGGGGGGGCACTATGGCGCGATGCACTTGACCACGCCCATTTTGCAGAGCGGCACTGAATTTGAGCACCTACCCTGGGTTTCCCTCCCCTGCCGAAATCAAGAGAGTCGTTGCGGCACGAAAAAATGGGCGTGGCCAAGTGCTATGCAACAGTGCCCCCTCCTCTAAGATAGCACCCTTTTTTATTCTGTGGTGACGAACTTTTCTATGTCGTTACAATTCTAGGTTCTTTCTGTCGATTCTGTTTTGTCATTCGATGCCTGTGGTGTATCTGGACATGGAAATCACTCATCGTGTTTTGATGCCTTACAAGACGCATACACGCGCGGAGTCATTCCGGAGGATGTGCAGATTTTTGTCCTCGACTCAGTCTCATTCCTTCGAAAGTGAGATTTCCTGTGCAAGTCTACATGCCTCACATGCCATGAGAGGTTTTCTTTCAGATATATAGGTATCTTTGATGCTCCGCTGTCTGTCGCTCGGTCTCCGTTTCAATATTTCGCGCGAGGTCGAGATGTTGCAGCTGCTTGGCGTGCAATGAGGCGGCACGGCTCGCAGCTTGTATGGTTCCGTTTCCTGTATATGATCTTTAGTAGGTGAGCGTCTATTCGTTGCGTTTTCAGAAACGTTTGTATTACAGTCTCAGCAGTGAAAAATAGTCGAACAGGTGTGGGCGTTATCGCGCTTCTTTTTCGACTTCTAATCACAATTAATCCTGAGGCCGTATAGGGGCTTCAAATGTGAAGTCTCGAGTTGGCCATCTATCACGGCAGTGGGTTTGGCACGATTTTCAGGTGCTAACTTCGGGCTGCAAGCTGCAGCAGCTGTTTTCTTTAACTGCCGACCGAAATCTGACTCCGATTTGGGATTTGTATTAAAAAAAGCTGAAAACAGAGGATTGTTACGCTATGATTTTATGGGCTTGTGGCGCTTTAATAGATTCTTCACGGACAACATTTCCTGCAGCAACTAAAACCTTGACTCGGTGATCTGTTTATTGAGAAAAATAGTTTGTGGGCTAGTTATTCTGAGGAAATGGTGGGTCCTGCATAGTTGCTACCGTTGATGTCTGTCAAAGGAATGGCCTCTAATGTCGATGGCGAAGCAATCTTTCATCGAAAAAGGCCTACATAAAAAATGGTAGAAAACAGGCATATTTTTTTCGGGCTGTCTCAGGTGAGGTGGGAACGCGATTCCACATTAGATCAGAAAACGGCCGAAAATGATGTGAGATGTCCGCGCGAGTTCAGTCTGAAACTTTTGCGGAAAGGCGTTCGAATTCTAACCCGAGATGTCCTGGTTAATTTCGTCTGCGTTAGAGCCATGAAGAGGCGTATTCGAATGTTTTCATAAGCTTACATAATTTATTTGTTATGAATATTGGCTATAAAACTGCGAAATTCTCATGGTTTCCACGCGTGCTGAAGCGGAGCGGAGGTAAGAGACAGTGAGAGAGCGCATGAAAGATGGAGGGAGCAGAATTGCCCGCGCCGCTCGCGCCATGAGTCGTGAGAATAACGGCATTTTACAGAGTATGTATGTTAAAACCTAAAGCCGCCTGATAACCTGAAAACTTGCTGTCCTAATTTTGTTAAAACTATTGAGAATCCAGATTTTTATGAGTTAAGAAAAAGCCAGTTTTTGTTCATATTTGGACCCACATCACACTCGATAAACGTCAAACAACCTCTCAAATTTTTGGTGTCCTTATGGGCACGCAGTAGTTTGCGGGTGAGCATACGTCTATTGGTAGCCGCAAACGAATCGAAAGCAGGATTCGGCTTACGCTGTGATGAATACAGAGGGGGCCGCAGTTTTGAACAGCGGGAAGAAAGGGGAACCGGAGGCTTTTCGACTGCCACCTCGCTAATTTAGTCGATATCAGTTTCCGCCATATTTGTTTATCATCTGAAGGTTACACTCACGACCCAACTGAGGTCGCACAAATTTTCAAGCTAGGGAGAGGGGCCGTGCTAATTCCCTAGCTAAGGAGAGGAAGCTTCACGAATTTCGTTGCTAAAGAGAGGGGGCCGCACCTCTCACGGACAGATCACGGCGCCGTGCTTTGCCCTAATGGAAAGAACTTCGTAAACAATAATTGGGAGTTCCTGTCATTTGGCATATTATTGTGAGATATTGATTTTTCAGGTACATCTATATCAATACCTTCCGTCGAATTGCTCCAATCAATAAGATTCCTGTAGCGAAACGAAAGAGCAAAACAAACTAGTAGCAATACTTTTGCCGTAATTGTGAATGGTTCAGTTTTTATTTCATCTGTGTTTTCCGTATGTTGAGATTCACCAGTCTTGTGGGTTGCTCCTGCTCATAGTTTATATGTGTTAATTGGTCGAATAGTACATATTTTCCAAGTACTTCAGATGTTTTTGTATATTTTTATTTTGTTAGGTGAATGATAAGTCAGTAAACTGTTTGTTGAGTATGTATTTCTGTTTTCTCCCAGTGTTTTCAAACAAAAAGCGATCCAAGGGGATAAAGGATCAGAATTTTTTGCCGTAGAAATGTCAAGTGTTGTGCCCTATAGGATGGTGTTCTCCTTTACTGCTTTGGTTTGTGATGTGTACCTAGGGTGCTCCTCAAGTTACTGGAAAAGATGTTGTCATGAGGCTGTCTTGGAAATCTACCGTGAAGTGGTTAATTCCAAATAACAACGTAGACCTGGCGTTATTTGGCTCTGCCTTCACCTTGTCCCAGAAAAATTCATGCGGTTGGGATCTTCTGACATTACTTCTGAATAATTTGTTGAAGATCAATGCGTTTTGAGGGTTCAGGATGTCAAAGAAAATCATCCCGAAATTTGTCGCACGGAAAAGTAAGAGTGATCTTCAAGATTTTATGTTCAAAATTGATCAAAACTCGTTTTTTGCCTAATTATGGTGGAGCTGTAGTGGAACGCAGTGTTCATGGTGGAAACTGCCTTCGAGTTTTCACTGGAAATCGAAGGATACGCTGCGATAATGTCGAGAACGATGGAAAAGTTGTCCATCTGAAACTATATAGCCATTAACTTGACTTTGGCTTAATCGGTTGGCTTTCCCTCAACGGTCATTCCGCATCTTCACCGAGGTGTGCCGTCCTAGTAGTCAGCCGTGTCCATTTGTCACGGTCCTCAGCCACAATTTGAACACAATCCATCCATTGATCACTATTCCACTTCGTGCAGTAAAACATCGCGCCTGAATTGCCTTTCAATGCCGAGTGATTTCAAATCCTCCTTCACCACATCCGTCCAAAACTTTCGCTACGTCCAGGCGGCTGTTTCCAGACAGGACTTGGAAGCATCCTTAGAACGTGTTGAACAAGACGATCTGGCGGTCTTCTTAAAATATGCCCCAACAGACGCAGACGACCTTCCGTTGCCGCTTGAGATGGCATTGGGAGATGCTGGCACCTCTCTCGTGTCAAACGTAGATGTAAGGCGTCAATCTCGTTGTAGAGATCTTCGTTGTGGCACATCCGCGGCCAGAAATATCCGAGAAAGCGTCTAAAAACCTTCCTCTCCGTGCAATCCAACCTTTCCATCTGCGTCTTCGGTGCTGCCCACGTCTCCGATCCGTACATCATGATAGGGCGAATAGCGGATAAGTAGACGCGCAACTTGACTTGCTTCGCAACGGGGGTAGACCACAAACACTTGGTTAGAGAATTGAATGCAGACGTAGCTTTCGCACATCGTTGTTGAATATCCGCTGCATAACTACCATCGTTCTTCAGCAAACAGCCCAAATAACAGAAATCGTCCACTAGTTCGATACGTTGTCCGTCCACACAAACTCCCGTTGAAGGCCTCTGGGAGACCCACATCTGCTTGCATTTGTCCGGACGAAGACGAAGTCCATAGGCTGCGGCGTACTTCGAAACGAGGTTCACAATCCTTTGCAGTTTTGTGTTGTTTTCAGCGAATAACACAATGTCGTCGGCGTACTCCAGGTCGACAAGGGAGCGTCCTGATGGTGTTAGGATCACATCTGCAGGAAACTGTTCTGCAACTCTACGCATGATTTCATCAACGGCAAAGTTGAATAGAAAAGGTCCTAGCTGTTGTTCCTTTGTTCATGTCCTCGATTAGTCACTCCATCGGCTCGCAGAGCGTTGAGCAATCGATCACGATGAGGAGAGTCGAATGCGGCTTCAAAGTTGTAATGGCTTAGAATACCGCTGCCACGATTCGATTACTCGAACACTTGGTCGATGGTCGATCTTCCAGGCTTGCTCCTCTCTGGTCGTTTCCTCACGATGTTTGATGAGTCGCTCGAGAATGATACGTTCTAAAACCTTGTACATGACACGAAGTAGAGATTCCTCTGTAGTTCTTATTTTGTGAAGAGGTACGACATACGCGAGTTAACAACATACGAGCACCGATTTGCGCCAATGGGAAGGCAAAGTATCAGTGCTGTACGTGCCGACTAGGGATGAGCGGAGTTTCGCGTTCCGGAACCCGCAGTTTCGCGGATTTTTGGCATTCCGCATTCCGAAAACCGCAGAAAACGGCGCGGAATGCGGAAATATCGGGTCGTCTGATTTCTGAAATTTTCCCCGTTTTGCGTTCCGAAACCGCATTTCCGCCCATTTTCAGGAGTTTCGCGCCCGGTTTTTGAAACCCGAGAAAATAATTTTTGTTCCGAAAACCGATTTCCGAAATTTCATGTTTTCATTCCGCTCTTCCCTGGTGCCGACTATACTCTAACTGAGTATTGGTAGCTTCCTAAAAGGCCCAGGACACCCCAAAAAAATTAATTTTCAGATTTCATGCTTATCTTGGAGAGAGTCACACGCTGATCACAGTGGTATCTTTGAAATCGTCCAGGACCTAATATGAACGTAGATATGGCTCTTCAAAGATGCCTAGATTTTGAGGGTGAAAAATTGGTGGACGAGTTGTCTCAAGCCTGTAATTCTTTTCATTCGCAATCGTTGGGTGAGAGAAAGCCAGGACAAGGAGACAGTCCGGTAATGGACTGAAGAACGACGACTTGTTATAATTCATCCATCCACCTAGCCGCTATCGAGTTTGGACATCTGTTAGGGGGTCGGGCCTGTGGTGGTCGTTTATATCTCGCTTATTTGGAGGAATTGAGATCTCGCATTTGGCACGTGTTATGCAGGAGGGGTCTTCTACACTTGACTTACTTGACTTAATCGGTTGGCTTTCGCCTGACGCGGTCATTCCGCATCTTCACCGAGGTGTGCCGTCCTAGTAGTCAGCCGTGTCCATTTGTCACGGTCCTCAGCCACAATTTGAACACAATCCATCCATTGATCACTATTCCACTTCCTGCGAAGTAAAACATCGCGCCTGAATTGCCTTTCAATGCCGAGTGATTTCAAATCATCCTTCACCACATCCGTCCAAAACTTTCGCCTACGTCCAGGCGGCCGTTTTCAGACAGGACTTGGAAGCATCCTTAGAGCGTGTTGAACAAGACGATCTGGCGGTCTTCTTAAAATATGCCCCAACAGACGAAGACGACTTTCCGTTACCGCTTGAGATGGCATTTGGAGATGTTGGTCCCCTCGTGTCAAACGTTGATGTAAGGCGTCAATCTCGTTGTAGAGATCTTCGTTGTGGCACATCCGCGGCCAGAAATATCCGAGCAAACGTCTGAACAGCTTCCTCTCCGTGCAATCCAACCTTTCCATCTGCGTCTTCGGTGCTGCCCACGTCTCCGATCCGTACATCATGATAGGGCGAATAGCGGATAAGTAGACGCGCAACTTGACTTCCTTCGCGATGGGGGTAGACCACAAACACTTGGTTAGAGAATTGAATGCAGACGTAGCTTTCGCACATCGTTGTTGAATATCCGCTGCATAACTACCATCGTTCTTCAGCAAACAGCCCAAATAACAGAAATCGTCCACCAGTTCGATACGTTGTCCGTCCACACAAACTCCCATTGAAGGCCTCTGAGAGACCCACATCTGCTTGCATTTGTCCGGACGAAGACGAAGTCCATAGGCTGCGGCATACTTCGAAACGAGGTTCACAATCCTTTGCAGTTTTGCGTTGTTTTCAGCGAATAACACAATGTCATCGGCGTACTCCAGGTCGACAAGGGAGCGTCCTGATGGTGTTAGGATCACGTCCGCAGGAAACTGTTCTGCAACTCTACGCATGATGTCATCAACGGCAAAGTTGAAGAGGAAAGGTCCTGCAACGGCTCCTTGCCTGATCTTCCAGGTCGTAAATCGGCTTGCTCATCTCTGGTCGTTTCCTCACGATGTTTGATAAGTCGCTCGAGAATGATACGTTTTAAAACCTTGTACATGACACGAAGTAGAGAAATTCCTCTGTAGTTCTTAGGATCCGTGACGGATAGCTTCTTGTGAAGAGGTACGATGATCGCATGTCTCCACGAATCGGGTATCCTTTCGCTCATCCATATGGCACGGATGGTGTTGGTCATTTCACGAATCCCAGACGGAGGAAGAGCTTTCAGCATTTCAGCAGTGATGTTGTCATCTCCACCTGCCTTTCCATTCTTCATTTTCCGGACACAATTCAAAACTTCAGCCTCAGTCGGCGGTTCCTCACTGACATCGTAATGTGCTCTCTGAACATGCGGCAGCTCTGGTACTGACGGCGCTGGACGATTCAGTAGTGAACTGAAGTAATCCTTCCATAATGGCAGCGTCGCATCACCAACTGCAACTCCATTGGTAGTGTTGAGGACAGCAGAACATCTCTTCATCTTGCCGCTATACTGTCGTAACAACGTGTAGGCTTTCCTCGGATTCTTCTCCTCCCAAGCCTTCTCAAACTCCTTAGCTCTACACGTCCATTCTCGTTCGCGGTCATTTTGAAGCTGCCGACGCAACTTCCTCCTGAGACGCTTCTCCTCCACGAAGTTTCCTGCAGTTCGGAGAGCACATACTCTGTTGTAAGTAGATGTTGTTTCCTCTGAGACATAGGCGAGCTTCTTCCTGGGCTGTACAACCGGGAGTGCCTCTTTCGAAGCGTCCTGGATGCACTTGACGAAAGAGTCCGCGTCGCAAAGTTTCTTCTTAGTCCGTACTCCAATATGAACAGAAACGCGTTGTCGGAATTTCCTTCTGCATTCTTCATCCCTGAGACTTGTCGTATCAATCCTCTGGAGAGGCTTAGCCCCTCGCTTCCTCTGATGAATCCTCGCAGTGAAGTTCAACAGAACAGGACGGTGATCCGAATCGAATGCGACATCCCACACAGCTCTAGATCTTCGAATGTCCGATACTGGAATATTCCTCGTCAGAACATAGTCGAGCTGTAGTTTCAAAGTTGTCATCTTCCGCTTCCGCTGCTCTTCCAGAGATAGCTGGGTTGGTCCCTGCCACGTAAGCTGATGGCGGCGATGATTCCTCTTGAATGTCGATGCAATAATCAGACCACTGCGTTCACACAAGTCGACAAGGCGGTAGCCATTGTCCGATGTTTGCTCCACTGGGAAGAACCATTTACCGAGTACTTCGGATTCCTGATCAAGTCCCATCTTCGCGTTTGCGTCGATTCCCACCACAACAGCATGTTGACAAGGTATCCTGGCTAGCAACGTATTGAGTTCCTCGTAGAAGGCATCCTTGGAATTGTCTTCGGCGGTTTCGGTGGGCGCATGAGCACTCACTATCCACAGATTGAATCCTCTGTGATCCCGCAGTCGCACAAATGCATTCTTCTACACAATTACATGAAAATCTCAAAATTCATATCCGAGGGTGTACTGTGCCTTTAAGGACTGTCCGCAGCACATTCCGTCCGAAAATATTTGAATTAAACAAAAAAGCTTCTTTCTGCCTCCAGTTTAATTTCCCAACAAAAAACATTTCTTCAATTGAAAATAATTGTATCGTTTAGACGATGCTGATTTTGAGCCAAATAATTGTTCAGTACCAGAAAATCTAAATTTATTCGAGATTGTCGGGTCATACTAGCCGAAACTTGAATTCGTGCCATAATTTCACAATACTCTCCGACAAAACTTATTAAAGGCAGTGTTTACGATAGAAGCGGTCATTGAGTTTTTACCGGATATCGAATGTACCGGGGTCCATTGAAATAATAGCGGCTAAAGAACGCTCAAAAACGAGCCATAGACAGACCTGTACGACCCTCAAACTTGGCTGTGGCATGCCCTCCCCGCCCACTCCCTCAACTACCAACAAGGAAGTGGGCGGGTAGGGCATAGCGCATACTAGTTTGAGGGCTGAATAGCTCGTTTTTAGCCATTTTTTTTTCGATATAGTTGCTGAAATGGGCCGCGGACCTATCGATTCCCAGCAAAAACATGAAGACTGTTTTTATCGCAAACGCTGTCTTCAAGTTTGAGAGTGTCCTATAGTTATGAAACGTACTGTGGGACTGTATCCGATATCTGGGTAGTTATAGGCGCCGCGCTCTGATTTTCGCTCGTGGCTTGGGTAACTGAAGTTCTCATTACATACTTCTAGCGTAGATGCGCAACGCTTCCTATTTTTACCCACGGGTTGAACCTCTGCGTGGGCGAATTTTGACTTGGGTGCAAATTCTTTTTCGAAACTTCCCTCAATGTCGAAACAAGCTCCCGCACTGTATCCGCGCTGTATTAGAAGTCCATCTGTGTTCTCGAAACGCACTGTATAGCCTATCTCCGTCGTCGTGAGCCGGTTGAAGTAAGGCTTATCCGGCTTATCATGTCCAAATTCCCTTATCACTGTTATATTTTGCCGTGACCAACCGCTCCGCTGCTTGCTCCGCCGGACTCATCTGAGTGAGAAAAGCTACATTTCCTTCTTCCTAGCGTTTGTCCCACGTTGACGTAGGGTCCACTTGTGAGATAGGCTATCCCCTGGTTCCGAGTCAGATTTACTCTGTTCTATAGTTGTAACAATTCGGAAAAAATGTCGAACGAACGAAAATTGAGAAATTTTTGTTCGAAAGGATTTCGAACGAACGAAATTTGAAAAAAATCGTTTGACGAAATTTCGAACGAACGAGATATGAAAAAATTTCGTTCGACGACTTTTCGAACAATCGAAAACGAACGCGAAAAATTTCGAAAAATCTTTCGAAGATTTTGTTCGTGTACAACTATACTCTGTTCCCTCGCGCGCTTATGCGGGGCGAGGGTAGAAACAGCGAGAAAGTGTGGGAAGCAGGAGATGCAGCGTACGCGCGCCGACGCACGCGAAGAACGGAAATAAATCATACTCGCAAACAGAGGATACATGATCTAATTTATCAGATGGCTCATATTTTTCAAGTACGTATGAATAAGAATTGTCTTCGTTTTGCAGGTTTGTTTTTCGTTCCCAAGCAAGTGGGTGAGAATTCCGTTAGTTGAAGACTAGAAGCAGAAGGACTCTGCCTTTTTCGTAGTCTCTTCTAAAAAATCGCGTGTGGTGTAATGGCAGGAGGGGCAGCTTTCGCTGCACACGGTCGAGTTCGATTAGCGCCCAAGGCCAACAAAGCCTTCTGTCCCTCCAGGGCCGGTAAATTTTCACCATTCGTATCTGGTAGGATAAGAACACTGGCTTGAGAATTGGCTGGCCCCCGCAAGTCATTGTACAGGCCCGAAACACAATCAAGCCTCTACGATTAAGAAGTCGACTGTGCCGCGCGTCTCATTAGAGATTTAAGACGGCGAGTCGTTATCTTTGTCTGTTTATCCCTAGAATTCTAATTCAAAATGTCGTTGAGTGAGATCAAGAACATTTTCATATTTTCGTGGTAAGGAACAATCGTAGTACCTAGTTAGGATAACATTCTGCCTGGAAGGGTGGACAGACTCATGAATATTTATTAAGTTTTATTATTAGTAGAGTTCATGGAACTTGGAAAAGTTCGAATCGTTGCCGTAGCGGCAGACAATTATTGGTCTCAAGAGAATTCAATGAGTCTCATGAAAATTTCCTCAATAATTAATTGACAGATGTGCCAGGAACGAATCCTCGATCGGCTCCTGTTGATCCTGATTGGGAACACGAAACCTGAAAATACTTAGGTGAGAGCCGATTGGAAGTCTTATTATGAACAGTTGCTTTTTTTCGGGATGGGTTGTGCTAATGGACCAAAATTAATTGTGATAGACCCTTGCGAATAACGCTCTCCATAAAGTAACTGTGATCGGCCGGATGCGTTTGCATTGGCCCTCTATTTGTAATGAGCGACAATGAATCGGTATGTCTTCGATTTCGGGAAGCTGATCCCCAATAAATTCATGGAGGAATCTCTAAACCAGTGAGTGTCTAGAAGACCTCTCATCAATGCCGATCCTGTAGTTTTCAACAAGTTACTCGAAAGCATTACGCGATTTATCGATCTCACTTCACCCGCTCTTTGATGTTATATGCAAGTTTGAATTCAGCACGCTACACACAACAAGAGGAAAACAAGTTATCTGCGATATAGGTGTGGTGAATTGTTCAAAGCTTTCAAGAGGCTTGCGCAAATTTTGAGGGCAACTTGCTCTAAATTTGTTGAGAGAGCGAAAAGTGCAAAGACTAATGAACAACATTGATTTGTTCTGAAAAGTGATCATACTATGGAAAAGGTTCATGGAGAAGTCCACGAATTGGACTTGAAAGCAACATATATTTTGCTCTTATAAACTGGGATCCCTGTATCGATAAAGCTCATTTCGATTCGCACCTATGGAACGCAAGCAAGGCTAGAGCGATCACGCTCTCAATCTTCTTTGACGGCCAGGCTCAGCGGTATCACTTCAATTTTGTCTCCACGAATTTATTTGCACTATAAGTAGCAGTAATGAGTCGTACGCCTATTTCTTGTACATGCACATTTGAAGTACAGCAGTGCCAAGAAATTTTAAAGGCAGTGTCCACGATAAAAACCATGTCTGAATTTTTGGCGGAAATCGGCAGCTGCGGGGCCTAGCGCAACCATAACGTTGAAAAAACTAAGAAAAATGAGCTCGGAACGGTCCCCTACGGCGCCAAAGTTGGACAGTCGTCAGCTCGTCACACCCAGATGCACTTTCCACGCCCACTGGCGTGAACAAATGAATGCTCGAGATTGTGAGATGAGCGATGGTTTCCGATCAAAAGCCCCGTTCTTCCCTTTATTCTCAACTTCTCTCTTTACTCAGGTCAGCTCGCATACATCGGCTGCAAAAGACGGAAGTTACAAGCCTCGGACAACTCGTCCACCATGCTTCTTTAGCTCAGTTTTTGAGGGACCATAACTCCGTTACTAGAAGGTCTTGTACGATTCCAAAAACATCATTGGAATCAGCGTTGGACCGTCTTCAAGATAGGCGGAAAAGCAGAGAAACGATTCCTATCGTGAACACTGCCTTTAAGTGAAACCAGCATGGGACACATATAAGAGGTTGGGCGTCGCAGGCTTGAAGACCGACTATAGAAGTGACGAAATTTTAAGGAAAGAAGGAAAACATTAATTTAGAGATATACCGAGGCTATTGGAGTGTTAACATTTGAAGTTGGCGAGGTGCGCACGTTCCAGATTCCATTCACACAGAAAACCTAAATGTTGAAGAGCATATGTATTATGGTTTGGGGCTTACCGTAATCCTTAAAGATTTCTAGTATCATTGAACACAGAAACAACGTCGATGCTGCTTGAAGCGTCAAAAACGATTAACGATGCCGATAAATGGGTAAGGAATTGGCATCGTCCTGAATCCGTCCATTCCTTCTATTTGCTCTCCTTTTACAAAGCAAAGGTTTTGCACCATGCCCACCGTCAGCAAGTGTGTGGATGGTAAAACACATACGTATATAGCCTCTCTCCCTCATTTTGAGCCGGTCGAAGTACGGCATATCGGGCTTATCATGTCAAAATCCTTATCGCTGCTATATTTTGCCATGGCCGACCGCTACGCTGCTTGCTCCTCCCGGGGTCGTATTCGCCAACAACCCGCCGAGGGTAGTCGAAGGGAAGCGGAAGGGATGATACCGCGCGCGGCAGAGGAGCAGATCAACCCATCTTACACCATGTAAGATGGAAATGCAAACTGTGTTACGTATCGATATCACTGCAAAGATAAAGATTCCATCGCAAAGCGGTCATTCTTCAGCTATGCGATTCGAAAATTTCCGGCGGTCGGGAGCGAAGCCAAGGGGGCAAGAGTTGGCCGTGGAGCGCGCGTTTTGTACTGAAATTTCACCTCATTTACCCTTCGACTACCCGGCGGGTACCCGGCGGGTTATTGGCGAATACGACCCCCGGACTCATCCGAGCAAGGTTGACTTTAGTCGACACCAAACGCACTGATACTTTGCTTTTCTTATGGTGTTTTGACACAACGCAAACTCGGTACACTCATTCTATATCATATGCGCACCGAGTTTGCGCCTAAGGA
The DNA here is from genome assembly GCA_029168955.1 of Aplectana chamaeleonis. Classification (NCBI taxonomy): domain Eukaryota; kingdom Metazoa; phylum Nematoda; class Chromadorea; order Rhabditida; family Cosmocercidae; genus Aplectana; species Aplectana chamaeleonis. Next base: position 1,535,981 of record JAPDOI010000071.1, read on the forward strand.
AGACAAAGTATCGGTGCGATCCCTGCCGACTGTTCGTTGCCGACGGTGGTGATGGCACAAAATTCTTGTTCTGAGGGAGGAGAAGAAATACAGGGGGCGGGCAGATACAGGGCGGGGCTAACTTGCTAGTCAAGCAGAGATATTGTGGATAGTTTCTGACGCTTTGAATGACGTAGAGATTTTGTTCTAAACCGTGTGCAGAAGTTTTGTTGATAGATTTTGGGAATGGAAGCACAGTAGAACTGCTTCAAATTTGTTTAATGTGCCTAGGCACATGTGATATGACAACAAGTGAAAATCACAAAAACAAAACAACAACAGCATATAAGCGAATACCAGCCATTTTTTGGTCGTACGACTAGCGACCAGGAATCCGTTCTTCGAGCAATCCGAGGTTCTGCTGAACGTTGATGGTCAAAGATATCGCCCCTATTAATAAAGGATTGGGTGGAAAAAGTGGGCATTCAAAATGACATACACGTTTCTGGAACCATATTTAGTATTCTATTTTCTCTTCTTAGCTGCGAAATGGCTCCCCAAAAGGAACTGTGGGCGCTTGCTCCTATATTCGTTGTTTGAGCGTTTACCTTATAACGCTTTGGTAACCCTGAAAGCGTCTTAAAAAACAGGCTCAGATCTGAATTGAAGTTTCACCATGAATTTTTTGGTGGTGCTGAAGTTTCTGAGAAACTGATGTCTAATTTCGATTTTTGAAAATCAACATATTTTGTTCAACATTTCCCATGGAGGAAATTCCCAGGCGCAAACAAGACTTTCGACGATTCCCGGTAAGCCTTGATAGACATTTCGCTCAAAACTTCTCCATGGAGGTGATTTGGGGGTGATGAACACGAATTTGGTGGCTATTTGCCAATTCCGAAATACTAAGATAGGGTAGCCAGCTAAATGACATTGTACCCACGGTAACATAAAAAAGGAAACGAAACCTCAGAATATTGACAAAAAGATTGCCGCACCTGTGTGTAGCACCTTAAAAAATCCCTGCACATGAGTTTTGATCCAATGCCGAGATCATTTTTTCGGAACCTCCTAAAAATTGCGCCAAGGCTCAGATACTCAGGGTGAAGGCCGGCGAACCTCTATGCCGAAAATGAAGGCCAGCGCCACTAGTTTTAAAGGTACCGGCCAGTGGCGACCCATTCCCCACGTGACTCCTCACCAAACACTCCATATCAAAACAAGCCATGCCGGCTCGCCGGCCTGCGCTCCAATCACTTCCTGCTCAATTGCGGATCTGGATAACAAACGCGTCAAGCGCTGGGCGGCAAAGCTAGAAGCGGCCGTCCATGGAAAAGGACGGCGAGCCAGCTGAAAAAGTTCGGCGGGCCATCGAAATGAAGCTGGCCAGCGAACCAGGCGCAGGCCATCCGCCTGCGTTTCGACCTGGTCACGTCGCGCGATCAAGTCGCAGGCCTTTCAGACAAAATCGCGGGAAAAGTAGTAGAAATCGCGCGATTGGGCGGACGAAATTGCCATGTCGCGGCGACTGCTTGAAGTTCCTTCATTCGGATGTCCCGTTTTTTTTTCTCGTTGTTTCAGTTTTGTTGTTAGTTCTGCTCTTTTAGGTAGCTAACCTTAGTGCTCAACTGCCTAGGTGGTGATTCGCATCACGAAAGATTCTCTAATTCTTAAAAAATCATTTTTAACTCTGCCAGCGCGTAGCTAGATGCCTCACACGGAAACCGGAGATGCCCAGGGTTTCGTAGGCATCTAGTCTAATTTTGACACGAGAATTTACGTAAATTACGGCAAGTTTAGCCTCATTTGGTGAAAATTTAGCTACAGCGCCCGCATATTCTACGTAAATTCTCGCTACAGCCCTCGGTCCATCGACCCAATAAGTCCCGATTCGTACTAAAAAAAGGCGAATTCTTCTGTGATCGACCGCAACGCCGTTTCTTCCCCACGGCATGCACCTTCCTAGCGGCCCAAAATATCCTCGGCCTGGCCTTCCAGAGAGCGGCACGGGGTCACCCTCCACGACCAGCCACAGAGTGTCGACCAATGACTCAGTGAGATGTCAGGGCGAACACTGTTCAAACGGCATCCCTGCGTTCCACGTAGCCAACGCGGGTTTGAGATTGCATTTCAACACAGGCTGTGGCTAAATCCGTAGATTCTCGCTACAAATTTATAGCGAGAATATACGGGTTTAGCGACAGAGAGATCAATGTATTGAATTTAGCCTTCGTTTTTACGTAGAATTTACAACCTTTCACCTTCGACACAAGAATGTGCGGGTTCTAGGTAACGTAGCTAAAACCCGTGAAATCTCGCTACATGGAATGGGGCGGCGTTACAGTCCGCGCCCTCTTCTGGCTACGCGTTGGCAGAGTAGTTAATTCTCTGTTTCACTTTTTGGAATTCGAAGGGATTCATTCGCTTTACCCATATATTTTATTCCCCTCCTGTATTTCTAATGTCAGTGTTTTTTCTCAAAAAAAAACTTTTCAAAAGTTAACTGTAATATTTAAGCGTCCATAGGCGGTGTTGGACTCGTTTTAAGGGTGGATATTTTTTTCGACTGTCCTTTTTTTCCAATCTTCTTGGCTTGCAAACTGCCGAGCAGATAAGCTTTCCAATTATGAATCGCAGAATGCAAGACACAAACCATGAAGCTCTCAAATAAAATAAAGGAAAAAGACCTCATCGAGGACATTCAGCACCACCCACGACCAGCGAACTCTCATAAATAATTGTTCACAGCATCTTTCATACATACTGTCGTTCTCGGGGCCTAATTCCGGTCCCTATTGCATCATGCGACAGGTGGTATAATTGTGCTGGGACCACGATTGTCACGTGTCGCATGATGCAACAGCCGTAGTCAGCAGTTGCGGACTGGATTTTGGCTCCGAGAACGACAGTGGATGAACGCAACAGTTAAACAAAGCTGCAGTTAACTGCGGTTATTTGCTGTATTCATCTATGCTGGTTAGGTGTCGATTAGGATGTCTACGTAAAAGTGCATGATCGCCAACTTTCGCGATTGGGCATTCACATTCCCAAAGCCTGTGATTTACACGGCGATGCGACCAGGGGTGTGCGGCAATTGCCGTTTGCCGGCCATTTTTGAGGTTTGCCGTTGCCGTTTGCCGAAAATTTCGTCTAAAACGGCAAATTTTCGGCAAAAATTCGTTGGAGCAGCAGGATTTGCCCTCACCGCAGTCCCTGCGTTGGTCAGCGATTCGGAGCTGCTACAAATAACTATTTTGACTAGTTCCAGCTTCTGGTTCCTGCCCATTCTCTGTATAATTGTACCCTTTCAATCGGTAACCTATGAAAACATCTCAATTAGGTAATCAGAGGAGTTCGTTCGAGTTCTAAATTGTTTGGGAGCCTCCAGATGTCTTCTTTTAATCGTCAAATTCTTAACCCTTTAGGAATGCGACAATTGCGAAAAAAACCTTTTCCAGAGGCATACCGATTACTGCAAGTTCTAAGATTACAAGGCCAAGTCATATCAATGCTGTAAAAAAGCAGCCTTTATTAGACGTATGAACCAGTGGAGAACTCGTGTATATAGGCCCATTTATCGTCGGTTGGTTGGCTGAAGGTAATAATTGGGACAGGAAAATTATCAATTCTGCAAATACTTTGCCCGGCTTTTTAAAAGTTGAACAATATTCACAGCCGTCATTAAAGGCAGTGATCAATAATATCTTCGTATTCGAGGTCATTAGCTGAAATGAAGGATGTACTCAATGACAGAGCTGGGTTTGCTAGGAAATGGTGTAAAGAAGAAAAAATGAAAAATCTTGGACGGCAACGATTGAAGCCGCATTCAACTTTTCACCAGAAAGCCAAGGGTTTGAGGCCCATTGCAACAACTGTGTGGGAAACCGGCTCAAAACGAGCAACCAATAGCAATATACGGCCCGAAACTTGAACGTGGTGTACTCGCTCCCCCCACTTCCTCGGTAGCCACAGGGGAGGTGAGTGGAGCCGGTAAACCACATTCAAGTTTTGGGACCGTATGAAGCTACAATACCCGCGCTAAGTTTTGTAAAAACGGGGAGCATCTGGCAAATTCGGCAAAAAAGCGCCCGATGCATGTAACTTTTTTGAATGAAGACTTTTTTGAATTCTGAGAGCGCTATCATATTCACAGATCTAATTGCTACCTAATTATGTGACTTGTTTGCCTTAGTTCCCTTAAATCGCTTTGCTTTTGAAAGAAATAGTTTTTGCAATCGTTTTTTAAACACGTCGCGCGCGGCGAGGTGCGGCGAAACTTTGAGCAGTATTTGTACAAGTAATGTAGGACCATTCGGTATGATTTCTTCATAAATTAGGTGCAGGTGAGAGAATCCCAAGGTTTTTGTTGGTTGAATTTTCGAAATCCCTTATCTAAGAGTCCAGGGTTTTGCAACAAAACTCCGACTTCTTAGGTAGTTCTCAAGCGTGTTTAATAAAGGATTTCAAAAACTCAACCAACACAAACCTTGAGATTCTCTCACCTGCACCTAATTTATGAAGGAAGCATACAGAATGCTCTTCAATTACTTGTACAATTACTGCTCAAAGTTTCGCCGCACTTCCCCGCGCGCGACGTTTTTGAAAAACGATTGCAAACCAATTTCCTTAAAAAACAAAGCGCTTCAAGAGAACTTCGGCACACAAGTCACATAATTAGGTAGGAATTTGATCTGTGAATACGATGGCGTTTTCAGGATTCGAAAAAGTCTTAATTCAAAAAAGTTACATGCATCGGACGCTTTTTTTGCCAAGTTTGCCAGATGCTCCCCGTTTTTACAAAGTTTTTTATTGTATTTATTGCTTGTTTCTAGCCGACATTGTTGCTGTAATTGGTTTCGTGCCAGCTTGTAGGCCGAATACGCAGAAGGGAAGAGCCCAAGAGCAGTTCAGCTGGCTAGCGCACTGCCCCCGGCGCTCCAGCGACGAAGTGAGCGCAGCGGACTTCCGTCGCGCGCACCGCATGTACCAGTCAAACGCCCCTCGGTCTGTGCATCCGATCCAAAATGCCCCTCGGAGCTCTTGATTTGAAAATTCGAAGGCTGCTTTTACCGTGAGCACTGCATTCAACTTCACTAGTCTCACTCCATTCCTGTAGCCTCACAAGGGTAGCCATTCAATCGTAGTTTGAAGTGAGCGAAATTGAAAGCCTTGAGCCTACTACTTGCTACTAACAGTAAAAATTGTAAATACGGCTATAACCTAAACCGCGCGCTGCTGATCGCCTTGTGAACTGTCTTTCGCCATCAATCCCGTCCAATCCTCGCGTATTCACCCTTCTATTCGCACCTGATTGTGGTAGCAGTATTGTCCACAGTCTTTGGGGCGCGCTGGCCGCAGGCTCCTTTCAGAAAATCCTTTGCACGCCTGTCACATTTTGCACTGCTCAAGAAGACGCCCATCTTTTGAATCTCTAGCATTGTTTTGTACGGAAACTTCTAATGGAGAGGAATTAACAGAATTATCGCCGGCGATGGAGAAGCTTACAGCCTTCATGATCTTGGTAGTGACTCCTGATCACCTGAGGTTTTCAAGTAGCTTCTGATATATAGGATTTTCCTTCCTGTAAAGGCTATTGAAACGTCATGCTTATAGTAACTGGCTGATACTGCATGGAATACGACATGACTAACAAGGAAGGGTTGCCTACATCAGATGGGGTTTCGGGATGCACTTTTAATGAGTTCTAGGGAGAGGACAGTGTTCCGAATTCCCACACTCAGATTCTGCTAAATGCCTCAGGCAGTCCCTGAAAAGGTCCAAATTTGAACAAGGCTAGAACAGCTCGGCCGAAGTGAGTAGAGCTGATTTAACGATTGAATTATCTTTGTGTATGTTCAGATAGATCAGAATTTGGGCAAAAATGCATAATTTCTGATCTAGACAGAGTCAATGCACCAAAATTTTCTGAATCTATTCTGAACACATCTAAAAGTTATTCCATCGTTAAATCGGCTCTACTCGCTTCGGCCGAACCGTTCTGGCCTCGATCAGGTTTTCACCTTTTTGGGGACTGCCTGATGCATTTAGCAGATTCTGAGCATGGGATACTGGAACCTTTTTCTCCCCCTAGAACATATTAAAATTGCATCCCGAAGCTCCTTCTGAAGTTGGCAACCCTCCCTTGTACGCAAATGTTGGTGTATTATAGCACAAAACAGATTTTGCCGTTTGCCGTTTTGCCGTTTGCCGGTCATTTTTGGGGTTTGCCGTTGCCGTTTGCCGTAATTTGAAATTCCTCTGCCGCACACCCATCTACGCGACGGTCGCGTCGCCGTGCACACGATCGCGTCACACAGCTATCGAACTCTAAAGGAGGTCTCAGACTTAATGCAATACGGAAACCTTACCTACCCGTACAGCTTTTACAATTTCGTTTGAAGTTCAGTTCCGCATCTACGGACCGTGAATTCGAGTTCCACATTGGAAAATGCTTCGAGAAACGTTTATTTCATTTAAGGGCACTGTTCGCGATAAACTTCATCCTCGAATTTTCCATGACAAACGCTTCTCGTGGCTCATAGAAGCAGAACAGCGTCGAAAAAAACGGGACTAAAAGCCACCCAGGAGCCGCAAAACGGCTTAGAAAAGTGGGAAAATCCCGCCATTGTGGGCAAGTCCCGCCTCTTCCCGCCCCTCGACGGGGACAAAGGAACACTTGAAATCGTGAGTTGAGCGATGGTTTCCGATCACAAGCCCCGTTCTTCCCTTCATTCTCAACATCTCTCTTTACTCAGGTCAGCTCGCTCACATTGGCTGCAAAAGACGGAAGTTACAAGTCTCGGACAACTCGTCCACCATTTTCCCTAGCTCAATTTTTGAGGTACCATAACTCCATTTCCAGAAGGTCTTGTACGATTCCAGAGGCATCATTGGAATCAGAATGGGACCGGTTTCAAGATAGGCGAAAAAACAGAAAAGCGATTTTCATCGCGAACAGTGCCTTTAAGGTGGTCACTTTGTTTATGTATCCCACTCCTTTTAGATGCTAATTTGAGCTAAAAAATCGATTTTCTACCCTGGTGTTTCGAGCTAGCAGCGCACAAAATTTTGAACACTTTTGTTCTAAAAATCATTCGAACGTTCGAGCAAGCACGCTAGCATGAAACTAATTCACCAGTGAATCTCTCAATTTTGGTAGGGCGGCCTCATTTACTCGGATGAATGAACGTGGCCGCAGTGGCAGGATGTATCCATAACACTGACTAAAGTTTTACGACACTTGAGCATGCTCTAGTTGATAACTTTCTCTTTGAATGCCGACGATGTTCCATTTGGAGGCCAATCATAATTGCCTGCAGGCTCCAGGCTGGCTTTCTACTTCGCGGTGCAAAAATAGCAAGATGTGCACTTTACGCGAAATTTTGTATCATGAATTGTGACGCACGTGACGTTTGTTCAAATTGGAAAATAATTAATAATTAAGTAATCTAATTGCTTACATTAACGATCAGAGTTGGTGGACCTCCGGTGACGGTACGAACGAGGATGCCATTTGCATCGAAAAATTGAATTTGCATCAACGTTGGCTGAAATAAACGTTATGCCGTGACAATGACTTGAAAAAGACCCCGACAATCGTCGAATTTTCCAGAAAAAAAACTCGAACTTTCCAAAGATAAAAACTGTCCGCCATCCGTTGAAAAATCGCTCGAAAAGGACTCAGAACGAATCGACTTCAACATTTGCAAGATAAAGCTGCAGTTCCTCTTCTTTCTAGTTGCGTCGTGTAATGCGTGATATAAGAAATTGAGAAAAAGTTGTTCTTTATATCGGCCTGTGCAACACCTCTCTTGTTAGCCGTTTACCCCTATCCGCACGGAAATGATCGCTTTCATCTCGCGAGACGGCGCTAGTTTAGTGATATTGGGTGTGGATGATGCGCTTTAGATAGAAAGTGCGATGGGAGAAGCGAAAGTTCATCTCGATCCGGTTCGTCTTCCTGGGTCATGATCGGGTTATTTCTGGGCTAACATTGTCCGCTAAGAAGTGCGCAAAATCTCTGAATCTTTTCATCAATGAAACAAGAAATAAAGAGGAAGAGATATGAGACAAAAACGAACGCACGTTGGTTTCCTGAGCGGCATCGCAGAAGACGAGTCCATCAATTGGACATGTCGAGGACATTCGCCTCAGAATTGAACATTGTGTGAATGCCCGTTCTGCCTCTGTTACATTCGTTGGAGGCACTTTCGGCAATGACATTGTGGACAATATGGGACAACACACTGAAATTACACGAATTGGCGGAGAATGTTCGTAGAACCGGCGTCATGAAAAATTCTCCACTGTGGTGAGCGCTTGCAAACAATCCTATCGGTGTTCCTGAAGAACATGTACTGTCCTTGTCGGAGCGAAATTCCGGTCGACAGTTGCGGACAGCCGCCGCTGCAGTATACAGCTAGAAAATTCCTCTGCCTCATGGTCCCGACACCATTATCCGTGGTTCCAGCACGATTCTGCCTGTCGTGCGTGTGGCAACAGCGGTTTGCCGCAGCTGCGCACTGGAATTTCAATCCGATGAGGCCAGTATGTGTGGGTGACCCCTTTGAGGACTCCATTGAGGAAATCTGAGAGGCCCTTAGCACATGAGGCCGGATTCATACTTCCCAAAAACAGCGACAGCGGCATTGCATATTGGGTGGTGGTCGCAATGTATTCCAATGCGGGGAAACGGGGCATGAGCGGCGCGCGTGATTTGACGAGCGGGGGAAGAGCGAAGCGCGTGATTGGAAGGCACACGAAGTTCCCCCACCTCTCTTGCGGTTGGAATACATTGCGACCATCACCCCTTGCATTTAGATTTTCGTTCGATATTAATGTGCGTGATATTGCATAGCGTCGCTCGTCGCAGGAAGTATAATCCTTGCCCAACGCCGACGACCTCTTAATACGCAGTTAGTTTTGCGCTAGCACACAAAAAGGAACGCAAAATATTAGTGCGACCCGTGCCGACTGTAAAGGCTGCGTGGCGCATGCACCGAGGCTGTTCAGAGTTGCACCGCGGCGCGTCTCGCTGTGGCACGACAATGTGTTGGAGAATAAACGACGTCACGCAGCCCGCGCCGGCCGCTGTCGCATTCTATAGCATTGAAAACTACTTGATAGCAAGACTTACGTGGTGTTGTTGGAGTCGTCGATATACACGCCCATGTCCCGTAGACGGCAATAAGAAGGATAACTCCTTGCTCTTGTCGGAACATTTTAGGCGGGCAGCTCTCCGGCTCTTCTCCTGTTGAGTAGTGCTTCCCTAGGAAACAGTTTTATTTGTGATCCAGAGGAATTCTTAGGAATCGAGTTTGAAAGAACGGCGAATTCAATCTTTATTTATTTATTTATTTAATACGCTACATAAGGTAGACATGGAAAATAGGGCAGAATATACATAGACGAAAGGCAAAATGAAACATTACCACGCAAGAAAAATACTCGAAACTTTGCGTTTAAAAGATGGAAAAGAACGGGGCACATTCAAAAAGTTCAATTTCAAAGAGGCGAAAGCAGAGCCAGCTCTGCATGTGAAACTGTTCAATCGGAGGTTGGTTCTGGGAATCCCAAAAGAAATTTTCTCTGAATTTCCACGTGTCCTAGAGGCGTTGAATTTATAGAACTTCGATTTGTCAATTCTCAATATCCCACTTAAGATTTTAAAGATCATACACACGTCGTTTCGCTTACGACGAGACTCGGACGAGTGTAACGTCAGTTCTTGATTCCTCCTTGAGGGACCAGGAACCCTAGCATAGGAGAATCCACTGAGTCTCAAGAAAACTTTACGAGTAAAATTTTCTTGTACTCTTTCCAACAGTTGGACGTCTCTCTTTTTGTACGGGCAAAATACTGAAGTTCTTCATTGCTCTCGTCTTCATCTCCCTCATTGCTCAATCTTGTCTTCATTGCTAGAAGCAGTCACGTAGTGCAACAGAGTGAATGTTGTGGGCCCATCTTTAATTTCCAATATGAGCTTGTCGCATCGCATCTTACTAGTGCGGTCACGAGTGATCTTATGAAAGCAACAAGATGTAAAACACTCAATTTCGGCCTTCCTAAATGTATCGAGCATCTAAAAATTTGAATTGGGGCGACTTTGCATGCCCTGCCATTCACTCGCCAAATTCTTTGGAGAAAGCTGCTATTAAACCTCGGGTTCGTAATATTCGGCACCCGATGACTCATCACTGATTCCTCATTCCAGTGCTTATCAGTGAAACTACAACAGTAGTTCTCATAGGGAGGAAAACCTCGGGGTGGGGGCCATCCTACCTGGGCATGAGATTCTTCGAAATCCATCTTGCGGTTGCCAAATGACCGCCCCCGTTAGACCTCGTCCTGCAAATTGTGGCACTCATCATTTAGGCGACGTTGAGAAACTGGTGAATCTCTGCGCTCAAAGAGCGAACGGGAATTGTGAGTAATTCTGCCGATTTCGTTTTTCTAAACGTAGGTAGGTAGGAGCCCCATCGAACGCCATGTCAATGGATAGCCCTAAACACCAGAATCATGAATATCACCCTAGCTTCACTCAAAATTGAATTTGGAGTGAGTTATGGAGAGAGGGCAAAAATACGCTAAAAAGCGTACATAGTCCTCGAGCACTATCTGACCAAATCCAACGAGCGGTATTGTATTAGGGGACTCTCAAGTAAAGTCGTCTTCTTTGCTGACTTTCCCAATCTGTTTCAAATGTTCTTGGATGGTCGGCCAAGGTTGGTTAAGACTATTTGACAATTCCTCGATCGTCTGGCACAGATTAGCTTCCACTTCCGTCCTTAACACGTTGATGGCCTTCCTGCTCGATACGAGTTTGAAAGATTAAAATTACCTGATTTGAACTTGAGAAACACCTTTGGCATTTATGGATGTCCAATGGATTTAGATAAACATCGCAAATGTTTTTGCTAGCAACTGTTACATTACTTCCCTTGCGACACTCAAAACGCGTGCAATGCCGGATTGGCTGGCCGTTTTACCCAAAATTACAAAAAAAATGTAATTCAATGGTCTGTAAGTGAAGAACTCGCTATAACCTCACAATAACTGACACGCCTCTGAACCAAACAGTGAGCTGATATTTTTTTTAAGAATGTTTGATGCCTTTTTATGGCATGATATATTATCACAAGATATCACAAGGTTGCTGAGTTGAACACAAAAATCATATGTCAGGCAGGACTCGAACTCGCCCGGAAAGCGTGCAATGCAGGTTCGAGTTCTGCTTGACACCTGCGTTTTGCGTTCAACTTAGCTACCTTGTTATATCTAATGAGCCGATAAATGAGGATCAAGTATTGACATGCGCAGAAACGACATTACTTTCCGGTCCCCTTAATAGTTCTGCTGTGTTAGGGAGAATAGCGGTATATAGCTTCGGAGATTCAAATGACTCTTATGTAAATCATAACAATCGATCTGTCTGATGACGTGTTAAGATCAGTTTTGACAGGTGGCATTTTTTGGGTGTTTTGAAAAATTTTCTCGAATTTTGCTCGAATCTTGTATATAGGGTTTAATAAGGGTGATGAAAACGAATTTGTTGTTCAGCTTCTTGAATTCTTAGGATTACTGTAGGTTTCGGTAGGTACAATGTAATTTTAGGGGCAATACCTACTTTAGCATTTCGAAAATTGTCAAATGGACATCAAATTCGTATTCAGCACTCCGAGTGAACCCCGCGTATAAATTTTTAGTCAATCTGGGGCGTTAACCGAACTACCGTAAACCCACCGTAATCTATTAGGAGCCGTCGGAAATTGATATATGATCTTCAGATTTGTGTTTAGCACTACAAATAACCCCTAGTGAAACATTTTGAGCCATTTCTGTCATAGCGTTCCGGAAATCGTCAAAAGTCGCGTTTTGCCTTTAAATTTTCTCTCGAATGAAGGCATTGAATAAATTTAGTCGAAAACTTCGGAAAATCGGCAGATAAACCCCAACTGGGATTCATGAAAGGCAAACCAGGGTTACGGCAGGGCTAGCGGAAGGAACCGTCATTCAGGAAAAATCCGGTTTGGTTACGGCTGGGCTACGATGGGGCTACGCGTAACCGCACCTCGGGGCTGCGCTTAACCGCGGTTAGCAGTGGGTTTGGGGCTTAGTCGTCTGATTAATAACATGTTGTGTTAGTGCACAATATTGAAGCCCGAGGAAATTCCGATCTAGTGAATCAAAAACGAGGAATTCTGAGGTGATCTGACTAAAATAAAGTTACATTTTGATGATGTGGACCACGAGCACAAATTATCCCGAAACGTTTTGCAGTTACGCAAGAAAAAAACAGACATCTTTATGGTAAAATGAAAAGACAGGAATGCTACTCGTTCGTGTCTGCCACTTTATACGCCCGTTCCCCATAATATGCTCCTCTCGATAACAACAAAATTTCTCAGAATCATCAACCTCGTCTGCAATTTTTATGTTTCCCAAGACTAACTAAAATCTCTACGTCTGTACTCCACGCTCTCGCTCTCATCTTTATTTTATCGTACATTGTTGTTCTTGTTGTACCTAGTTTTTCTCTAACTCTTGTCTTCCATGCGCTGAACATTCGCCGATCAGCCACAGGCTTTTCGCTGGTATTTTTCGCCAACTCGGCTCAAGTTACCTCATTTTCAGAATTTTGACCCAACACGTTTTTGTCAGTTTTCCTTTTTTAATCCCCTAACTTGGTACTGTGATGCCACATCCTCTTGGACAGCCTGGGTTTTCGTGGTACGTTTGCAAAACCCGGATTGCCACTTTTCACATTTATGACTTTTCCTCACCCATTCTTCCCAAAATGCCCTATTGGATTTTCCATTTTATGTTTTTTCTGTGATCTGCCTTCTCGCTGCGTTCAGTTAGAACTTCTGTTTTTCCTCGTACGCTTTGAGCTTTTTTCTATGCGATTTTTTCTAGGAAATCACTTCATTTTGCTCCTCCAATTTTTTCAGATTAACAAAAAGAAAAAACAATAAAGGGATTCCCAGAGAAATTGAAATGGGAAAACTGAGGAACCAAGCGAAAAGAAGGAAAAATTGATGTCAAAAATTCAACGAGAGGACACAGCTGGTTCCTGCAGCAACGGCGAAGCGTCGTGAAATTTTTTTTAAAAGCTAGAGGGGCGTTTTGAAAAAAAAGCAAAGATGGTAAAGCTTGAAATCTGAGACAACGAGTAAAATTGGAATTTAAAATCTCTTATCGTGATCGTAAATCAGATTCATGAATCAGATTCGTGATCAGCACCCCAAATAGCCTACCTGTGAGGATTCTAAGTCAAATCTGTAAATTTTTTATCGCTTTCAGAGCCTTCTAATTGGTAATTGGTAATCTACGGGGAGGCCGGTATACCCGTATGCCGAAGTTCCAGGTTCGTTCCTCAGGTGCATTGTCTGTGCCTTGGACACCCTTGCCGGCAGGTGCAGGTTTTAGTGTATCTCGCTTACATGCGAGAATTAAAATCCATTCAACTATATCCTACCGCACTGCGAGAAAACCGTATTTGGAGTAGCTTGCATTTTGACTGGTTTCTCATGAGGTTACGTATTACACCCTCACTATGAAGCTTACCTCTAGAGAGCAGAGCGGTGACGGGTTGCTCCTAAGCAGAATAGAACCTTCTCAGTTTCGTAGAGAATCTTTTCTTTTCTTTCCTGTCATTTATTCTCAGTTGCGAGTTCTGATTTATTCAGTTTTGTTTTCAAGAAATTCGTTAATGATTTACTGATGTGCCTCTCTGTTATTGTGTGGCGCACCTTGAGTGCAGTTAAATAAATAAATAAATAAACGCCCAACCGAAAATTCTTACAAGTCCAGAACGCGTATGGGAAATGTGCCTTTACCCAAACCTTGCTGAGGGGGCTATTCTGGACGCTGAAACTATCATGAGGTCCGTTTCCGTATTTTCCAGAGACTAATGCACGTTTTGAAAGATACAAAAAGCACAAAATGCGACCGTTTTAGACTTATAATTTCCTGGAACCTGCAGCTCGGCGGGAAACTGCGCAGTATTACTATAGAGGCCTAAAAGATGTTAACAGTACAAGTCGTTCTCGCAGGTGCATTTACCGCCATAAACACATTCCCTGTTGGTTCACTACTGGCATGCGAGCTTCGAGGACAGAAGAGTATTATATTAAGAAATGAAATAATTATCTCGTTAAGACGCTATAACATCACCAGAAATGAGGAAGTTGGGTAGATAATCGTTGATTTAGAGATCAGAGCTGCGAGAATGAAAGCGAATACATGGCGCCACTCTGGTGAGAGAAAGTGAACGGCGTTCGTTCTCGAGATCGGTCTTGCTGAAGGATTTTTGAAACTGGACCTTTTTTCACTTCCCATCTTCCTCAATGAACGTGGGGGAAAATCGGTCAAGGGGTCTGCTAAAATGGATGGATTTCTTGATAGTCCCTTTGGCTAACGGTGGCTCTGCCAAAAAGGTAGTTTCGAAGACTATATGTTAAACTGAGTTTCCAATCTCGTAATCGCTCTCTCACTGCAGGCTGCTTATAGGGTAACAAATTTGAGAGTATGTTCGAAAAAAATGTTGCCTAGGGAATATTTTCTTTTCCATTCAAGCAGGAAAACAAAAAGCGACCAGCACTATTCTAAAGTTGATTTCTACCCTTTCCATAAGTGGACATGCGATTGCGAAAAAGCGCATCATTTCCTCTGTGGTTCAGGTCAATCGTACTGCATTCAGTTGGCCCTCAAAGTTTTTGCACATTACACAGTATGGGAGCGTCCAACGCTAGCAACACAAGTCGCTGTGTGAATTCCGGTTAAAAATTACATATTTATTGCAGTTTGAGCGATCGTAGATAGCCACAATTGCTGGAGCTACCCTCTATAAAACGTCGAAATTCACATCATTTGAGGCGCAAGCGGCGCGCGCGACCCCTCGGCCTCCGTCTGCCCTACGCTCTCTCACTGTCTATAACCTCCGCTCCGCAACAGAACGCGTAGGAACCAAGTGAATTTCGCCGTTTTATAGCCATTACAGTCTGCTGCAACAGAAAAAGGCGGTTGTGGGGTTGCGTATTTTCTTTAAGCATACTGTAGGTTGCGGACGTCCTGCCATAATCGACGGCGAATTTGTATTTTTATCTGAATTTTCAAGAAAAAAACGCCGGCTTTTCTTTTTCTTGCACTCACCCATCAATACACCTAAAGTCTTTATCATAAATACACGCCAGAATAGCAAGAAAAAAAATTTAGGTTATACATTTTTTCTGTGATTTTCCAACTCTTCTTGTTATTTCGGGGTGTTTCTATGATAAAAACTTGAGGTGTATTCATCATGCGCCCGATTAGAGGCAAAATATATTGTTTTTCAACCTTTGCGATGTTTTTGTTTCAAAATGTTTGGAAACATTACCCATTCGCCGTCTGTAAAGGCGCAGCCTACAGTGTGCTCAGTGGAAATACGCAACCGCACAACCACCTTTTTCCTTTGCCGTGGACTGTATGATCGATATTCCATTTTTCTATCAATACTCGGCCGCTTGCGTCGCTAGTTATGTACGTTCCCTATCAACGTTTTCTCAACCTGTTCTGTAAAAACATGCGAAAAATCAAGTAAATCTTACTTCTAAATAGAGTATACATGTAATAAAAGCGTGGCGTCTTCACTTGTAGAAGAGATTGCGATTTTTCGTTCGGAAAGTGAGGGACACCTAGAAAGTCTCTGTTTTCCTGAGCATTCAAGCATTCCTATCTGTGACTTGAACGACCAAAATTTTGTTCATGATCGATCATGATCGTAAGGCAGCCAATCACTTATAAACAATAAATGTTTTATTTTCGGTAAGATCCATTTTTTATTACTGTAGACTTATTACGTTAAATACTATGTACACATTTGTATGACGTTATCTACTTGCTAACGGCTGATCCTACCACATAGCCTCTGTCCGCCCCAATGGATCCATCTTGTGCACATGACACCTGCAATGGGAGGCGTTTTACAACTCTGTTCATGACGGACTTCTCGTGACGGATAGATCGGCATTGCTCACCGAGGTGATTGGAACGAAAGTTGTTCCCGTTGTTGATACTGTCCATTTCGCGTTCTTGCAGAAAACCTGAATGGAATTCAACAATTATGTAAATACAGTCGGCACGGATCCTAGTGATACTTTGCGTTCCTTACTGAAAGTTGGCGCAAACTCGGTACGATGCGATAACATAGGTGCACCACGTATGCGCCAATCCACGGCAACGGAAAAAGGCTGTGGTGCGGCCCTTGTCGTTACCGCTACTATTTCGGCTACTCCGCGACCAAGGCGTAAAATAAACAATTTTTTCATCCGACTTCTACACTCCCCAGATCTTAGCACTTACAATTAGCATTATTACGCATCTAGGAGTCTTCGAGGCTCTTGCGAGCAAAAAAAGTTTCAGCCACTATAGCGACGTCAGGCGTGCCATAGAGGAATGGACAATAGAGTAAGTCGATGAAAATCCGGAAGACGATAATTCGGTCGAATAATCGATTTATTGTATAACTCGACTAATTGAAAAGGTCAATTATCCGGATTATCCGCTGATTCGACATTTTGAAGAAGTCATTTATTCGAATAATTACTTTGTTGGAGTAATCCGAAAGCGGAAAGCCAAATAAATTCCTTTGTTGGAAGACTACTCGTAATGCCCATTATCCGAATATTCTGTAGGCCAATCGAATATTTTGAGGAAAACATGCAAAAAAAGCACCGAAGAGGGGGCTACAGTGTAGTCTATTTTTTGTGTAGTCCAAGTGGTTAAACGCTCTCACTCGAAAACCGACTGGAGAAACTACTCTGCCAACGCGTAGCTAGATGCCTCCGAGGGCGCGGCCTGAAACGCCGCCCCATTCCATGTAGCGGTAAACTACGGGTTTTGGCTACGATAGCTAAAACCCGCATATTTTTGTGTCAAGGCTACAAGGGTGCAAATTCTGCGCGTATTCTACGTAAAAACGAGGGCTAAATTCCAAACATTGCTCTCTCTGACGCAAAACCCGTATATTCTCGCTATAGTTTTGTAGCGAGAATCTACGGATTTAGCGACAGCCTGTGTTGGAATGCAATCTCAAACCCGCGTTGGCTACGCGGAACGCAGGGATGCGGTTTGAACAGTGTTGGCCCAGTCAACCCACGAATAACTTGACACTCTGTGGGTGGTCGTGGAGGGTGACCCCGTGTCGCTCTCTGGAAGACCTTGCTAGGTATAATTTTGGCCGCTGGGATGCTGCAGGCCGTGGGGAAGAAACGGCGATGCGCTCGATCGAAGTGGGGATCGCCTTTCTAGTACAGATCAAGACTGGGTGGGTCGATCGACCCAGTGCTGGAACGAGAATTTACGTAGAATATGCGGGCGCTGTAGCTGAAATTTCACCAACTGAGGCTAAACTTTCCGTAACTTACGTAAATTCTCGTGTCAAAATCAGACTGGATGCCTCCGAAACAGGGATGTGCGGCAAACGATTTTGAGATTTCGGCAAACGGCAATCGGCAAGAAAATCCCAAAAACGGCCGGCAAACGGCAAAAAACCTCCTTCCTTAGATTAACCCAAAAGTTATTCACATATGCCGCTCTTCTTTTTTCCTTTTTTTTCCAGTAGTTATATCAACATTGTAATAATTCCAATTCTAGGGAGTAGTTCCATTTCAAAGCATTAAATGGACAAAAACAAGACATCTGGGACCTCATAGAGCTGCGGCTCCGCAGTAGTGCAGCTGCGGCTCCGAGGTGGTGCCGCTGCGGCTCCGCGGTGGTGCTGTTGCGGCTCCCCGATCGGTGGCTGCGCTCTGACAAAAATAGGACCGACTGCAAGTAACTCATATGATTTGAGTCATAGAACAACTGGGTGGACCTACGAACAAAAAACACACCTGCGGTGCTTACGTCCTTTGCCTGATAGGAACAGAGTGTATCCCCATTATTGTGACCCAGGAGATACGGGATGAAAATCAAATTTGGGCTGTTGAACCAGCAACAACCTCGTTTTGAAACCCACAACAGTGAATCGTAGTCAACGGGGTTCGCTGATGCATCCTCGCGGAGTTCGTGCGGTTTCAACACAAAACTGCACCGGTACTACCGCGGCAATGTCGCGGCGTTATCGATCCTCAAGACATTGCAAAGGAATCTCTACGGCACAGTAATCATCACGGAGCTGCTGCGGTACTACCGTGGAACTATCGCGGCAAGTCGAGAGTTGCGGTACTTTCCTGACACTGCCGCGGTACTTTCCTGACACTGCCGCGGTACTTTACTGACACTGACGCGACATACTTCCTCAGAGTCCCTGCCCACGTGTGTTTCACAAATGCTTCTGTTTCGTACTAATGCTTCCTGCTTCTTTTAGCTACACCAGAATCTGTCGAAACTCTGGTACAGAAACTAAAGCACCACATGGGAGTTGGACTATTTACTGTCAACTTAACGCGATCTGAGAGTCAAAACGCAAATAGTATAACAATAAAGAAAAAGATGGTAAGCTTTTTGAAACGTTCTCCGTTGGACTTCTTCAATAGCTATCCATCTTTTTCCCCATTCACACACTATTTCCATGTTCCCTGTCAGATCGCGTTATGTTGCAGTTCTGCGCGAACTAACCGCGAGCTGAAAAAAGTGCGAAAAATCTTCAAATTTTTTTCTATATCAATATTTTTCCTAAGAAAGACAGAATGAACCATTTTCAGGAATTTTTTTCACACTGTGCTAATCTAGTGGCTCATAACGTGGCGTGCGAGTGCGTGGTTTCAGCAATGTCTGGTCCCTTTCCCGAAAATCGTCAAATATAAAGCTTGCGTTTAGCTGCAGTTTACACCAAACTTACCGCGAGTTTCCACGCGTTTTCAAACCCATTTACTTCCACCCCAGATGAGTCAAAACCTCGGATAACGGTTAATCGAACAACGGATATTCGGGTTACTCCTAGCGCCTACATGGCCGACAGCATAGACGGCGTTTCCTTCCAATGTTTTGCCGAGTTTTGCCGGAAAAATAACAAAAATTTCGGCAAACGACAAAAGGCAAAAAAGTCCCAAAAATGGCCGGCAAACGACAAACGGCAAACGGCAATTGCCGCACATCCCTGCTCCGAAACCCTGGGCATCTCTGGTTTCCGTGGGAGGCATCTAGCTACGCGTTGGCGGAGTATATGGGGCGGTCAGCGCTAGTCTGCAGTTGACTAAAGAAACTTTGCCAAGGTGGTTCTCTGTCTATGAAGTATTTAAAAGCAGGAGTAGAGTAGGACCATGACAATGGTTAATTATAGCCCATTTTCGGGCAGAAGAAGAAGAAGGCGGGTTGATTCATCTGCAACGCTGCTCCGGTGTAATGCTTGTGTTTTTTTTTAGGTTTGAAGTGGGCTCTACGACCCAAAAGCTGACCGGAAAGGAAGTTTCAAACTTTTGGAAACTCCATTTCAGTGTTTTTGAAGATTTTCGAAACTTCAATCAACGTTTTGCAGCCTCTTGATCTGTATTGTGTATACTGTGAACGAAAATGATGCTCAGTGTTGGCACAATCATTCCTTGACTATGACGCGTTGAATATTGTTGAACGAATAATCTTTTAGTTATTTTATTCTGTTTATATACGAATTTCCTATCATCGAATAATCGAGTTCTCAAATTAGCTTCGCCTGTAAATTTATACAGAATGTAATTGTGAAGGAATAGACAACTTACGTTAACTGCAAGAGTGTTGCCCGTGTTGGTAAACGTACGAATTACATTTCCGGCCGCGTCAAAGAATTCGATTTGCATTTTCTGTGGCTGAAAGAACAAGAATTCTTTGATTTTTCTGGGCTGATCCTAAGTATTGTGAAAACTTTCGAGTAATGGACGTGCTAATTGTTACAGCATTTTAATGACCCGAGGCTCTCAAGCCTTAAAAAATGACCAAAGGCTGGGCCAAGGCTTGAGCTGAGTTTGGAGCAGAAATGCCTTCCGTAAGACCTCTTTCAGAGTTCGATCGGCGCGCGATGGGATGGTAACCATGAGCATCGATCGAGATCGCCTCGCGCATCGATGTGCATTCAAAACATGCCATCGCGGCAATCAGCGATGGAAGTGTAAAACAGGTCTGAGAATCAATATAGTGCGATGAAACGAACGTTTGTGTCAGGAGCCGCGTCGCAGAAGACGATTCCATCTACTGGACAGGTGGATGACATTCTTCTAAGAATCGAACACTGCTCGAAATCTGCCGACAGTGGATTTCGCTTTGGAAGACTCGATTGTGACAGCATCGGGCAGCATGCTGTAATTGAAAAAAATCAGGGCTGTCCCAAGTCAGATAATGCTGAGTGCTATAGTGGAGCGAGAAAACATGCTGCAGGACTCATGAAGCTCAAGTCAGGTTTAGCACTTTCATAGTTAGTGAAGCTAGAGCTCGCCTTGAATCTAGGAAAGCAGTTTTAAATTCGCCTAAGAATCGGCATAATACGTAGCAATTTAGGTCCTCCCAAATATATTTAGAATTTTTATACAAATCCGTCGGAAGTCACTCGAACTATTGCGTACGTTTCTAAATTAAATTAAATCAAAGAAAAATGAATTTTAGGAGATATTGACGGGTCTGGTAGTAGTTTTCAATTCTTCCTTGAATTCGGCCTGTATTGTACCTTTATGCTAACAGTATCCTCGAAATAGTGTGTACTTCTCAGTGTACAAAAACATACTTCTCAGTGTTCTCTTCAGAAAGATTTCTTCTATAGATTCGCGTAGTCCTCCAAAGATCAGCGTTGCTGATAAGATTAATAGCGTGTTGAACGTTGTTTGAAGGCCAGCGCCAGATACGACGCGCTATTCGCGATGGCTATATAGAACCGCCGCCTCTTGCAGGCCATTGGCGGTGCTTGCTTTCGAGTCTAGATTGATCGCGTTCATTTCCGCCGAACTTTAGACACCTTCGCTTCTCCCGTGGCCCTCTCGAGGCTGCCCGGTTGACCGGAGCAGAGCCGCTACAAACTACAAGAAACTATAGTAACTTGCCAAAAATGATACATGAGCACCGCCAATTAGGGCTTGTGCCCACTTTTTTCCCCTCTTTTTATTGGACCTTTCCAGGACTGAAACAGGTATGTAATGTGTTGCGACTAATAGAAGTAGTCGGGTAATAAGGTTGAAGAACTTAAAAAATAATAATATTTTTAATATTTGTTTAAGACAAACGTGAGATGAGTAGAGAGAGAGAAAATTTCTTTTACTGTCAACCACAATTTTATTCAGAAAGAATTTTAGCCATGGCGAAACGCTTGAACTGTGCTAAAAGGGAGGGTTAGGTTGTATTTCATGAGATATACGCAGAACCCGCTCGACAAGTAAAACTAAAGGGTCCAATGTTCGACTGAAAGTGACCGTATCACTGAACGTAGGAAAGAGTTAAAAATCGATCAGCTCTATAATAATTTTGAGCATAAAATAGGTATTTCAAGTCCAGTAGGCCTGAGTTGCTTATATTTCAGCTCCGATAAAATCTCTAGGATCCATTACCCAGAGAAGTTTAAGCTAGCGTAGGTCTCCCCGCTTTCACCTGCACAGAAAACTCAATCCCATGTTGGAAATGCTATCACGGCCGATTGATCACCAGCTCAGGTCGGCCTTTTGGCCAGGAACACCGAGATTCCTCGATCGACCCTGATTACTCTGGGAACAGGATGGATCTCGGGCGAAGATGAGTAAGGTGACTCTTGACAAGGTTGAGGACGCAATACATATTTATTGTACAAGTGAAGTCAGTTTGTGTTGCTACATGTAACAAGAGTCATGAAATATGCCAGGGAATAGGTAAGTATGGGAATTTTTATGGAAATGTATCACAAAGAAGCAACTATCCTCTGTTTCCGAGTGAAATTTATCTCCGTTCATCGCTTGCGTCTGCGCGCGGACGCTGCGTCTCCTTCTGCCCACACTTTCTCGCTGTCTCTATCCTCGCTCCGCACAAGCCCGCGAGTGGACAGAGTAAATTCGGCTGGGAACCAGAGGATGTGTATATAGAAGCCCTCTGAGAACAATAGAATATGTGTCGATAAGCCTTGATAACTTTTGTACTTACTGGGTGCAACCAAATCTGTGTTTTTTTTTCAAGACCAGTATCGGCTCCAATAATAAAGAAAAAACGACCAACAGCCCCTTAAGGACATGGAACACTTGAAATCATCTCATAGCCTCTGCCAAAAATTGAAGCTCTGAAAATCTAACCGTCAAAATACAACCGTTTATTCTTTATAGAATTTCTCTGGTCAAAAGTCACCTTGTCCGCCTTTGCATGAGATCCATCCTGTTCTCAGAGTGTGCAGGGTCGACCGAGGAATCTTGGTTTTTCGGGGCAAGAGGCCAACATGAGCTGGTGATCCACCGGCCGTGATAGCATTTCCAAAATGGGATTGAGATTTCTGTCTGTCCGGGTGAAAGTGGGAAGACCTGCGCTAGCTCAAACTTCTCTGATTAACGGATCTTAGAGATTTTGTCGGAGCTGAAATATAAGCAACTCAAGCCTACTGCTCTTGAAATAGCTATTCTATGCTCAAAACGATTATAGAGCTGATCCATTTTGAACTCTTTCCTACTTTCAGTCATACGGCCGCTTTCAGTCGAACATTAGAGCCTTCAGTTTTACTTGTCAAGCGGACTCTGCATATGGAATACAATCTATCCCTCCATTTTTAGAGCAGTTCAAGCGTTTCGCTAAGGCTAAAGTTCTTTCTTAGTAAATTAAGGTTGACAGTAAATTTTTTTCTCTCTAGTTATCTCGCGTTTGTCTTAAACAACGTGATAAAATGTTATTATTATTATAATTTTTGATCAAACTTTTGCAACAGTTCTCCAACCATATTTTGCAAATAATCTGATTACTTCTATAAGTCGCCACACATTACATACCTGTCTCAAACCTTGAAAGGTCCAATAAAAGGAGGGGAAAAAGCGGGCCCAAGCCCCCATTGGCGGTGCTCATGTATCATTTTGGGCAAGTTACTATAGTTTCTTGTAGTTTGTAGCGGCTCTGCTCCGGTCAACCGGGCAGCCTCGAGAGGGCCACGGGAGAAGCGAAGGTGTCTAAAGTTCGGCGGAAATGAACGCGATCAATCTAGACTCTAAAGCAAGCACCGCCGTTAACCTTTAAAAAGCGGGGGTTCTATATAGCCATCGCCGATAGCGCGTCGTATCTGGCGCTGGCCATCAAGCAACGTTCAACACGTGATTAATCTTACCAACAACGCTGATCTTTGGAGGACTACGCGAATCTGTAGAAGAATTCCATCTCATGAGAACACTGAGAACACTTTGCTACACTACTGTGAGGATACGGTTAGCATACAGTAGCGCCTAGAAGTTCAGACACATGATTATCATACGAAATTGTTTTTATACGCATCAAGGCTCAGAGATATCGGAGTTTCACCAAACTTCAATATGTCCTAGAGCTTCACAAGCTCTACCTGACACTTACTCGAAAGTGTCTTACGAAAGAAATTGTCTCAATATCGAAATTTTTATTCCGAAGTATTACCAGCAGTTAAACCCATTGGCTTTAAACCAGAGATGTGCGAAAAATATTTAAAAACTCGAAATCGAAAAATGAAGATTCTCGTTCCGAGATCAAATCTTTTGGTGGAGATAGGCCATTCAGAGTGTGACCGTTTTTTGAAAAAAAAAATTCGGTTTTTTTGGTATTGTTTGATTTCCAAGGAAATCGAAAAAGAAACCGAAAACAACGAAAAGCTAAGAAAGTGTATTTTTGCAACGTAGCATAGTGTAGCGAAGCATTTTACAAACTTTTGACCAAAAAACTTTTCGTTTTTCGGTTTCGAAAAATTTTCGTATACCCCTGCTTCGAACTTGGTCATAGAACCTTGGAGCCTACCATGCTTATTTGCCATCGAGAAATATTGATTGAGAAAGATTGAGAAAGAGTGCGTTCTCCTCCTAAATTTTTTCAGATTGAAATCGAGGTTTTGTGAGATGTTGCACACTATAAGCATCTCTTTTCGAATTGAGTGAATGAAGGCGAAGCTTATAGACCAGCTGAGTATTGCTAATGTCCACATTGTACATCACTTGAAAATGTTTTTTTTTTCAGCTTCGACCGAATAATTTCAAACATAACCATTTTTGAAAAAAATGCATTGTTTTCTGTTCAACCCTTCGGTATTCAGAAAAAAAAGTGTAGCCAAACTCAGACTGCGCAAAAAAAACTGGTTTTGAAGGTTTTGCGGTGGAAAACAAGCAGGTATTTTCACAGATTTGCATTTTAGCATTTTGATTCGCATTTATTCGGCCATTTTGAATAAAAGGTATCAATTTGTAATAATACCACAGAATCGCTAAAAATCTTCATATTCAACAAAGTGTACTTTCAAAATTCGGGCTCAACTATGCGCTAAGCGTGCAATTATCGTGTTTAAAGGCGTCGTACGCGCAAAAAAACCGTATCTCATTTTTTGATGTTTTTTTTCGCAGGAAATTCTCTGAAATACAGAATAAGAGTGGAAAGGATCCACAAAACCATCAACTTTCGCGAAAAAACTCGTTTTAAAACGTCTCGAATTATTCTCTTCCCACCCCTCCGTCAATTTCGGTGTGTCTGGTGCAATACGTCGGAATTTTTTTCACAAACGTCGGACATGTTTTTTGCTTTAAACTTACTGTGCTTATCCAAAATCCGGTCCGCAATTGCGTCTCGACACGCTTTGCGGCCGCACGCGCTTGAGTCAATCGGGTTTCCAGCGCCAAAGCCGACTCGATGTGGCTTTTTTATGCAATTTTCTCCAAATTTTCTTAGTTTCCAGCTTCTAAAACTCAACTGGAGACAGCAGATCGGCGGCTGCGGCGCTGGAAGCCCTTCTGACTCGGGAGCGTGCGGGTGGAAAGCGGGGCGAGACGCAGTTGCGGACCGGAATTCTGGCCCAGATAAGCACAGTATTAAGTGGGTGAAGTTCTATTGCCTTTCGTTCACTGGAACTCATAATAAAAGAAGAAGGATCCATTGGGCAAGTTTGGATGCTAGAATTTCCCGAACTAAAATTTTCAAATACGGAATATGTGCCTGTGATGGCGCTTCTGTTCGTTGTGCTAGATAGTTATTGAAAACTGGTGGCGGATCGTCATTTTGAACCACTCCAACTTCAGAACCATATGTTTTTGAAGCGCAAAACTTCACCGACGTGGTCCACCGGGCTCATTCATGAAATTGAGCCTGAAAAATGGAAAATGATTTTCAGCGCGAACGATGCCTTTAACACATTGAGGTTTCCCCAAGCATCGATAATCCTGAGCCGGTATATTTACATCTGAAAACAATCGCTGACAGACGCCACGCAGTACAAGATTTTTGAGCGCTACTAGACCCTCTACTTCCGACGGAATGTTTTCATGTTCTTTCGCGCTTGCATGCGGAGCGAGGGAAAGATAGCTAGAGACCGTAGGGAAGTGGGACACAAGGAGAAGCAGCTTACGCGCGCACACGCACGCGGTAGACCTCAGTAATTTTCATTTCAAATTAGTCGGTATATTCACATTGTTGCAGCAAAAACTTCAAAAAAATGCATAAACATAGCATAGGCCATTAAAAGGAAGATTGGTGTGACACTACGCTAAACATGAGCATTCAACGTTCGAGTTTCCGAATGCATGGCTAATTCGGGTATCGAAATTACCATAAGCTTTTTGAATGCCCCGAAAAGAAACCCCGCATTCCCACCGATCTGAACGAGCAAATTCGAATGATACTTCTCAATTTCATTTGTATCTATGGATGCATTCGGAAACCTGTCTTCGGTTTGTCTCGATTGATTACTTAAGAAAGTTATTCCATTGAGAAAAAAACGCTTCTGCTAATCAACGTGAGGATTATTGGCCTTTGACAATGACCCAAAAATTTCAATGTGTCAGAAATGCTTCCAGCCGATGTGCTATTCTGAGTTGGAGCCCGATTATTTCCAGCTGTTCAAGAAGTTTCCTGTGGGGTATTTTATCGATTTTTTTCGAAACCGAAATACACTACATCGAAGGAGATACATACTATGATTCATAATTTTAGTCAAGTCATTCAACGGCTCTAACAAGGGCCACTTTGAACAAAAAATGGAGTTTTGGAAAACGGTCTTCTGGGGGTTGTAGAGGAGTTAGAAAGAAACAATTTGAAATTTTGAAATTTCACTCAGTCCTCACGGGTAGATCAAAAACCATCAAAAAAGAAAGAAACCAGAACGTTGGATTGGGGGAACGTAGCACAAGTGTGAGCTATACAGTGGCCTTAAAATCATCTGAGAAGGTTCTCCTAAAGGTTTGAAGATAAAATCTTGCTAGTTCTCAAGTTATGACTTGTTCATTGATCCCCTGAATAAACCTCATTGCATGCAAACCACTGATCATTGGAATGAGATAGTCGAGATGGACTGGCAGCACACAATGGCTCAGCCGGTTAGGCGTTGGATTACGAAACAAATTAAAGATGGTTCAAATACTGTGGGATCATTACTGCATTATGGCTGATAGTAATGACATTTCTATGTGTTCACCTTATTCGTTTTGAGTTTTAACTGTGTCTCTTCTTTTTTACACCTCTTTTCTTATATCGTAGAGGTAAGGTGATATAAACGGGGAACGGTTCATATCAATGTTAGAAACTATAGAAAACCCGAGGTTTCGACAATTGCTAGAATATCGAGAATACCCTTACCTTTTTCCCCACATATGCCACAGAAAAATCGTCCTTAATTCGGAGAAACACCTTAGGGGACTTGTTTTGATATATGACGCTGGAAAAAAAAGTTCGGACATTATGAAACTTGGTGAACTTATTCCTTGATCAATGACCAATCCTTTTTCCAACAGAAATAATTATTATAAACAGAAGTGGGTTTACCTAAACTACAAAATCCATTGAAGCAACCTAATACTTTAGCGCCTGGCTCGAAGACTCAAGACAAGTGTTTTTTTACCAATTCCAAATTATTGAGTACATAGAACCGAACCACTCTTTAGGAAACGCTTTTTACAAGAAAACTACTTTTAGTCAGCCTGGCCATTCTGGATTGAATTTAGTTTTCTGGAACCATTTTAGACGTGGAATCATCGTATGCTCTTCGCAGCTTCTCTGAAAAAATAAACACTCTGAAAAAAAGAGACAAGCGTTTTTCCAAACCTTGCGGCAAGGCAAGGGTACATCAGGGAATTTTTAAGGTGGTCTGGAAAAATTTTCGGATTCGGCTCAAAACTTGTATGTAGGGGTAATCTAGGGTGCTGAACACGAATCTAGAGATCGTTTGCCGAAATTCTGAGGTTTACTGTAGATTACGGTTGTTGTCCTGACATAAAGGGCCTAAACCTACCTCAATAATTTGAAAATTTACAAATGAACATCAAATTCGTATTCAGCTCCCCGAATAACCCCCGTTCAGAAACTTTGAGTCAAATCTGAGACTTTGACCCAACTACCGTATACCCACCGTATCTCACCGTGATCTGTCGAAAATCGATAAACTGACCTCAGATTGGTTATGAGCACTTGAAATAACCCCCGAGAGCTAAGTTTGGGTCTTAAATTTTTTTTTCGACCCTTGGAGCCCCATGAGGTAGTAAGAAGCGCAGTGCCATTTTTTAGGGGTCAGAAATCAAAATAAAATTTTCGCCCAAACTCCGCCCCAGGGGATAATTTGGGGCGCTGAACACGAATCTGAGGTCCGTTTCCGGTTTTTTAGCGGATTTTATTCAGGTTAGGGTGCATTGAATGGCATTTTACCTACCGCAACCCACTGTTTTGGTGGTTTATGATCTACCTGTGAGGACTGAATGAAATTTTAAAATCTTAAATTGTTCCTTTTTACGCTCTCTACACCTCTTAAGAGACCATTTTTCAGAACTCCATTTTTTATTCCTTGTAAGAGCTGTCAGGGAACCTTTACGAAACCCGTACTGTTCGTCAGAAATCATGTGTAGTTTGAATTTTCAAGTGAATCAAAAAAAACGAGTATTCTCATTTTGTCAATAAATCAATTATTCAAAAAAGAAACCAGAAAATCGAAATTCCAGGTGGAGCCGATTATTTGAATGCTCCAAATATTGAAATATCAATAAAATACTCATTTGATACTAGAAATTACTAGTCTAAATACAAACACTAAGTGTTTGACAGGAAGTGCGCATGTGACTTATGCAGAGTCAATCAAGTGAACGACTGAACTTCCCGATCCCGAACCTTAATCATTTTGAACCCGAGGGAGCGACCAAATCCATCCCCAATTCAAACACGCATGAGAACAAAAATTTCATGAGCTCTGGAAAAAAGTGGTGAGCATGATCCTGAATTACTTGGCATGTGACATTCCGTCATACCTCTAGGCCACATATTCTGAGAATTTGCAGAAAATTACTCACGAACGGTCGTGGTAGTGATTGTCTGGGTAGGTACGCAGGCCTTATAGAGTTGGACCATAGACAGAAGGACGGCTGTGACGAAAAGCATACTGGACCAACAGACAGGCGGCTTACGATCAAAGTTGGCAGTGGCAAGTGACAGCTAATGAACCCAAGAAGACCAAGAGGTGAAGGCGGAGCGCATTAGTTTATAAACGGGAGAAAATTCGCCGCGATATGTGCCTGATCTCGCTTTCGCATACGCAAAGCGGAAGCGAAACAATAGCCGTTTGAACCCCCCAACGGATGGATATGTGCTAGGACCGGTGGCCGCGGCTATGAGAAAATCATCTCCGGGAAATAGCCTGATAGCCTCATCAATTAATAGCATCATAGCTTTATTGAAGATGACTTCAGTTAATATAATAATTTGGTATCGCTCCAGCCGCGAAGCGGCTGGAGAGGTTTGGTTTTGCCTAGGCCTTGTGATCACTTAGAATTTTATAAAATAGTTTATAGAATCTTTGAAACAAAATTTCTGAAGATTTCCTTCTGGATATAAGCGAAGGGGTCCAGAAGACACCTGCTGTCCGAATTTCAGCAAAATCGCTCCACAAATAACAAAGTTGTGAGCCCGAAAGCTTAAGAAAATTTCATGGTGTGCGCCGTAGGCCGTGAGCCGTAGGCCGTGGGCCGTAGGCCGTGGGCCGTCACGCTTTTCAGTCCTCACTGCTAATAGCCACTGCCAATGGTCTCAGGCAATCAACTTGGCAGACAGGTAAGTTGGTAGGAGGTACGTAGGCTGGTAATTAACCGATTCGTAGGTGAGGGGGGATTCTGATGACGTCATCGGGACGTCGTGAAAAGTGCTTCGGGCTTCTGATGACGTCATCGGGACGTCGAGTGCTTCGGGCTTGATGAGGTCATGGGGACGTCGTGAAAAGTGCTTCGTTCTGATGACGTCATCGGGACGTCGTGAAAGTGCTTCGCTTCTGATGACGTCATCGGGACGTCGTGAAAAGTGCTTCATTTCTGATGACGTCATCGGGACGTCGTGAGTGCTTCCGGGCTTTGATGACGTCATCGGGACGTCATGAAAGTGCTTCGGGCTTCTGATGACGCTCATCGGGACGTCGAAAGTGCTTGGCTTCTGATGACGTCATGGGACGTCGTGAAAAGTGCTTCTGGGCTTCTGATGACGTCATCGGGACGTCGTGAAAGTGCTTCAGGCTTTCTGATGACGTCATCGACGTCGTGAAAAGTGCTTGGCTTCTGATGACGTCATCGGGACGTCGAGAGTGCTTTGGCTTCTGATGACGTCATCGGACGTCATGAAAAGTGCTTCGGGTTCTGATGACGTCATCGGACGTCGTGAAAGTGCTTCGGGCTTCTGATGACGTCATGGGGACGTCGTGAAAGTGCTTCGGCTTCTGATGACGTCATCGGACGTCGTGAGAGTGCTTCCATTTGATGACGTCATCGGGACGTCGTGAAAAGTGCTTCCGGGCTTCTGATGACGTCATCGGGACGTCGTGAAAGTGCTTCGGGCTTCTAATGACGTCATCGGGACGCCGTGAAAAGTGCTTCGGGCTTCTGATGACGTCATCGGACGTCGTGAAAGTGCTTCGGGCTTCTGATGACGTCATCGGGACGTAGTGAAAAGTGCTTTGGCTCCTGATGACGTCATCGGACGTCGTGAAAAGTGCTTCAGGCTTTGACGACGTCATCGGGACGTCGAAAGTGCTTGGTTTCTGATGACGTCATCGGGACGTCGTAAAGTGCTTCCGGGCTTCTTATGACGTCATCGGGACGTCGAAAGTGCTTCGGGCTTTGATGACGTCATCGGGACGTCGTGAAAAGTGCTTCGGGCTTCTGATGACGTCATCGGGACGTAGTGAAAAGTGCTTCGGGCCCTGATGACGTCATCGGGACGTCGTGAAAAGTGCTTCAGGTTTGACGACGTCATCGGGACGTCGTGAAAGTGCTTTGGTTTCTGATGACGTCATCGGGACGTCGTAAAGTGCTTCGGGCTTCTTATGACGTCATCGGGACGTCGTGAAAGTGCTTTCAGGCTTGATGACGTCATCGGGACGCCGTGAAAAAGTGCTTGGCTTTGATGACGTCATCGGGACGTCGTGAAAGTGCTTCGGGCTTTGATGACGTCATCGGGACGTCGAAAAGTGCTTCGGGCTTCTGATGACGTCATCGGGACGTCGTGAAAAGTGCTTCGGGCTTCTGACGACGTCATCGGGACGTCGTGAAAGTGCTTCGGGTTTCTGATGACGTCATCGGGACGTCGTGAAAAGTGCTTCGGCTTATGACGTCATCGGGACGTCGTGAAAGTGCTTCGGGCTTCTGATGACGTCATCGGGACGTCGTGAAAAGTGCTTGGCTTCTGATGACGTCATCGGGACGTCGTAAAAGGTACCTCGAGTTTCTGATGACGTCATTGGGACGTCGTGAAAGTGCGTGTTTCTACCCCAGACGGGGGCACTCAAGATTCAAGTCAGAAATGGAATGAACCACCGATCTATAACGCTATCAATCAAAGTATTTCTACACAACTTCATGAACAACAATGACTGATAGCAGCATCAAGCACCTTTATCAAGGTTTCCATTCATTTTCATGAGAAAGTCGTTGGGTGCCCCCTCCCCGTTCAGGATAGTCCCAAGAGTGCTTCGGGCTTCTGATGACGTCATCGGGACATCATGAGAAGTGCGGGACTATCCTAGACGGGGCAACCTCAAGATTCAAGTCAGAAATGGAATGAACCACCGATCTTATAACGCGCTATCAATCAAAGTATTTCTACACAACTTCATCAACAACAATGACTGATAGCAGCATCAAGCACCTTTATCAAGGTTTCCATTCATTTTCATGAGAAAGTCGTGGGTGCCCCCCCTGTCTAGGATAGTCCCAAGAGTGCTTCGGGCTTCTTGATGACGTCATCGGGACATCATGAGAAGTGCGGGACTATCCTAGATGGAGGCACTCAAGATTCAAGTCAGAAATGGAATGAACCACCGATCTATAACGCTATCAATCGAAGTATTTCTACAGAACTTCATCAACAACAATGATTGATAGCAGCATCAAACATCTTTATCAGGTTTTCCATTCCATTTTCATGGGAAAATCGTGGGTGACCCTTCCCCGTCTAGGATAGTCCCAAAAGTGCTTCCGGGCTTCTGATGACGCGTCATCGGGACGTCGTGAAAAAGTGCTTCGAGCTTCTGATGAAGTCTCATCGGGACGTCGTGGAAACCCTGGATAGTGGGCATGTGTTCGGGACCCGTTGCTGCTCATCCGAAAAGTTGTGAAGACCACCCCCTGTAGAGTGCGAGTAGGGAGCTCCAGACTCGATGCTAGCCATCCGATCGAAATTATGCCCCGGAATTTGCGCAGGAGAGAACACCTTGCAGAACTTCTGTAAAAGTGTAAGGATGACAAGTGGCATAGCAAGCAGAAAAGTTTGAGAGATGTTATGTGAGCTCGTAAATGTCAGGTCATGTTTGCCGGAAGGCTTTGCTTTTCAGTTTCTGTAAGGTCATTCACACAACCCCATTTTGAAAGTGCTCCCTCTTCCTTCTTCCTGCCAGCCTACTGATTTTTTTCTGCAATAAATGGTATATGCTTGCTTATTAGCATCCAAATTCAAAAACAAATTGTTAGAACTATCTCCATTTGCAGCTCAGCAGAGCTTTTCTCATATCAGATTCATGGAATCGAAGCGGCTGACTTCTTGCGAAGCTAAATGGGGCAAGGCGGAAACGAAATAATGAGCATAGAAAAACCGCTTCGTTCCACTGATATGAAAGTGTCCAGATGGAATGGAAGGTAGTTTCTGACTGTCCCGGTTTCTTAAGTTAGTTTCATTTGAAAGCGAAGAACTGCAGGCAGATTCCTGCATCCGGCTGTAGGCCAGCAGGCTTTCATTGCGATTATCGACCGGGCTGGTTACGTCTGGGCGACCAACTGATAACCGGGGCCTAAAGGTCCCTGCTTCAGAGTTGGTTGAGAAAATCACAGTGTCCGGACCCGCTCTGATACGTATAGGAAAAACATGGGAAGGTGCAAATAACACCCGGTGTAGCCAGGATGTGGCTGACGCGCGATCAATATGAATGAATTATGTGGAACGATATCATGGATATCATTCATTTCTTAGCCAATATCAATGTGAACATCGGTCTTGTCAGCCACATCGAGACAAAGCACGCTCACATGCCGATCATTTTTCCTGCAGGGCTACCGCCAAACCCTCCTTAAAATTTTTCCAAGTGTCAGCATGGTTACTGAGCACATCCTAATAGCCAAACAAACATGTTTGCACAATTTCGACCTCCTCAGCCACTCCCCAGTGGCTTCCTCGAGGAGAGCGGTGTGTGAATGAATGCATACCGCTTCCTCTGGGCTCTTTTAGGAGTACCCCGCATGTGTTATGAGCGTGTGTTTACATTCGTTATCATGTTTTGTTCAAAGAATGATTTTACGGTAGCTCCTGCGGAAAAAGTGATCGGCATGGGCGCGCTTTTCAAGCATCGAGTGATTTTCTACTGAGATAGTTTTACAACAGTTTGGGTCATTGGATTCTTGTGACCACAAGAAAAGAGGACTGATTCCAGTGGGGAGATGAAGAGGTCTTTGTTCGAAATTCTTGCATGGGATATTACAGCGTGCAATATCAAGAAAAAAGTGAACAATTCTGTAAAAAGGGGTGCTCCCAAGCAGAAAGTGGTTTGAGTTAGCG
The DNA here is from genome assembly GCA_029168955.1 of Aplectana chamaeleonis. Lineage (NCBI taxonomy): Eukaryota > Metazoa > Nematoda > Chromadorea > Rhabditida > Cosmocercidae > Aplectana > Aplectana chamaeleonis. The sequence continues at coordinate 1,569,068 of JAPDOI010000071.1, forward strand.
TTACAAAATGCTTCCAACAAAAAGGGAACAATGAGGAAAGCCTTGGAAAGAGGAGAGTCTACAAAAATCGAACAATATCCTCCAAGAACTCTTTTTCTTTTTCGAAACTTCCAAACAGCGGAAACAAAACCGTTGGCGTGGTATTTTACGAGGAAGAATTACGACTGGTTCCCTAAAACAATTTAACATCATCTCCCACTTTTAATGATAGCTATTAGGTTTACATGCATATATACATATTTTATCGGCACTCACATAATCAAAAGTCCTTTATGGAGCCAAAAAGCGCTTCCTCATAGAGAACCACAACGAGGTTTGTTTCCGCTGTTTTTGGAAGTTTCTGAAAAAGAAAAGAGTTCTTGGAGTGATATTGTTCATTTTTTGTGTAGACTCCTCTTTCCGCTTTCCTATTGTTCCCTTTTTGTTGAAGCATTTGTAACGCTAACCAAACCACTTCTGCTTGGGAGACCCCTTTTTTACAGAATTATGTATTAGGTCTACAAATAACTTTTGAGGGACTCACAAAGTATGACCTTGTTGAGGTGCGTAGAATTACAACTAAAGAGGCATGTTGAGGCTCCATCGAAACTGCAGATAAATTGCATTTGTCATTCTGCCAAAGTGTAATGACTACTTCTGTTCTAACCATGCTCACCTTGTTAATCCTTATACTTAAAGCAGTTATGTCCCGATGTGTGTGTGTGTGTGTGTGTGTGTGTGTGTGTGTGTGTGTATGTGTGTGCATGTGTGCATGTGTCCCTGATATCTTAGGAATGGCTGATCAAAACTTGTATGAAAATGGTACTAACATTTAGGTGGGTGCGACATTTACGGTCGATTACCAAAAAAATCAGCCCGGAGTCACCTCTCACGTGCCTCGGGGCAAACTGGAGTTTGTCCGCGGAGCGCACTTTGTGGCCGTGTGGGTCATGATAACTTCTGCGAGTCGTCTAGCGATGCAAAAAATGCAGGGCGTCATAAAAAGATGTGCAAGGACCCCAGTGAGGGTGTTGCAAAACGTCATAGTGAAGTGTGCAGGACCTCTAATCGGAGGTGCAGGACACGTCATAGAAAGTGCGCAGGCCCTAAGTAGGGAATGTGTGCAGGACCCCAGCGGAAGTGTGCAGGGACGTCATAGAAAGTGTGGAGGACCCTGCAGTGGGGAGTGTGCAGGGCGTCATGGAAAGTGTGCCAGGACCCCAGCGGAGAGATGTGCAGGACGTCGTAGAAAGTGTGCAGGACCCCCATAGTGGGAGTACATGCACGACGTCATAGAAAGAGTCGTGCAGGACCCCGGTGGAAGTGTGCAGGACATCATAGAAAATGTGCAGGTCTCCCAGCGGGGAATGTGCAGGACGTCATTGAAAGTGTACAGGACCACAAAAAGGAAGTGTGCAGGACGCTCATAGAAATTGTACATGACCCAGCGAAAGTGGTGCAGGGCAGCATCGTAGAAAATCGTGCAGGACCCCAGAGGAAGTGTGCAGGACGTCATAGAAAGGTGTGCAGGACCCCGGTGGAAGTGCGCAGGACATCATAGAAAATGTGCAGGTCCCTGTAGCGGGAGTGGTGCAGGACGTCAGTAGAAATTGTGCAGGACCCCAGCTGGAGTGTGCAGGACATAACAGAAAATGTGCAGGTCCTGAGTAGGAGTGCGCAGGACGTCATTGAATGTGTGCAGGACCCCAACGCGAGTGTGCAGCACGTCACCAGATAGTGTGCAGGACCCCAAATGGTAGGGGTTCAGGACGTCATAGAGGGTGCACGCAGGTCCCCAGTGGGAGTGTGCAGGGCGTCATAGAAAATGTGCACAGGTCACGAAAGTGGGAGTGTGCAGGTCATCAAAAAGTTAGCAGGACCGCGCAGTGGGAGGTGTGCAGGGACGTTACCAAGAGTGAAGGATTTGGAAAAGCTGTTTTTTTAAATTTTTGGTAAGCTAAATCTTAACCTTTGTGGAGAAGAAAACAGATTAGAAAACAATGAATTCTTGAGAAGCGTGCGACGCGTTTCGAGATTGACGCAGAACTCCTGCTGAGACATTTTCTTGCCAGTTTTAGGAAAACAAGCAGCAGGTCCACTTCCGCACCTTCTCTGTTCGCCACCATTGCAACCGCTCCTGAGTCATTTCTTGATTCCCTAACTTCCAAAAACCAGTTTTTTATATGTTGCAAGTCTGAGCTTATCAAAATCTGCACCACAAAAACATAAACAACCACCTACTAATTTCATTCATTGAGAACAAGGGCATGACGTTGGTGAACTAAGGAAACATCATACTCAAAATGAGAATGCGGTTTGTCCTTATCATGATAGAGACGGTAAGGCGAGATTAATAGCTTGTAGAACCTCTACAAATTGGAAGAAAAAGGTGGCAGTGGGTAGCGACGTACTCTGCCAATTCGAGACTTGATGCTTCGGCGCAAAGCGGCCTTTATCACGCTTTTGTTATCATAAGGCATCAAATTCACCTTTAGCGCCGTCATGAAAGCTTATCCGCGCAAAGTGGTGAATTTGCTGAGCGGTTGGATATCAGCCGTCAGCGCATAAAGCGTGAAAAATACCTTACCTGCGCTAACATGTTAATGCATATCAGTTGTTGAGCGGCTGGATACCACTCAAGCGCAAAGGGTGAAATGACCGCCGTTGCTGGCATCTCAGAAATTTCTAAACAAATGAAAAACATCCCAGCGAAAACAATGATAAAAACGAATAATCACGTCTCAATGTGATCACGTCTCAATGTGTTTACTATGAGCACCGCCGGTATAAAAACAGCTCCTCATCCACCAGAGTCCTTCATTCGGCATTCTCCTGCTGCCGGCCCTGAAAGGTGACTTCCCCTGGGTCACTCTCCGGAGGTCCAGCATAATTTTATTGCTGGAGAGGATACATTGGGGTATCCTCACGACGGGGACGAGTTGACAGCGCCGGGGTCCGGCAGAAGGTGGCTCCTCACCGCAGACCTCGGTGAAGATTACGCTCATGTTGCGGGACAAGGGGGGTTTCCTTGCTGTGGACCTTCAAATTCCGTGAAATTTTCTGGGTAAATTCACTCCATTTTTTCGAGGTTAATTCACCTCATTTTTCGGGGTAAATTGACCCTCTCTTCCGCTGCCAGTTCGCACCATTTTCACGGGAAATTCACCTCATTCTCACTCTCTCCTAGCGGCAAATTCTACTCCATACGAGTGAATTTAGCGCGGCAAATTAAGACTTCATGCCGACTCTGTACATGAGCATCAGAAGTCTCGAATTGGCAGAGTAAGGAAGAGAGGAAGTGCAGAAGGGGTTGGGAATTTTATGCCGGTAGCGCAAACCGACGATTTACTGCTGGCTTCTTATGTTTTTGCTTTTGATCCCACATTGTGATACCCCCATCGGCCTGCTGTAAATGGTACGGCACCCTGCTCGTAAGCTCAGGAGAGTCCATACCTACGTACAGCAATCTTTCTGTTAGACGGAAGTCAGTCACCACCGTTCTAACTAACTAATCCGTCTCAGGTAGATGGCTCACGCAAAAGTTTCTGTGAGCGAAAACTTCGCTAGGTCTCGCTAGTTGATAACTATATGCATACTTGTTCCACCAATTGAAACGCTTTGAAATTTTTTTTCAAAAAAATTAGAATATTTGGGAATTTTTTTTTGAGTTCCAAATTTTATAGGAATGAGAACTAGATGCTCCAGCTTATGGAAACATCACTCGAGAACGCAATCAACAACATTTGATGCAATTTTGGGTCTAAACGTCTGTTTATACGAAAAAATATGAAAAGATGGTTCCTTAGCTCGTCAACGCTAGGCGACATGTTACGAAAAATTGTCAGGGAAACTTCGGAGACGTTTCGTTGGGATGTTCTACCCTCCCCGCTCAATTGGCTATATATTGCTCCTTTAGACTAGCGCTTCTGACAGGAGATGGCCCATAGACGAGCAGCACTCTACATTGCTTTTGGCGAAAAAGGCAAAAATTGGTAGGATTTCGAGCCCCTAAAAGAAGAGTTTTGACAGCGTCCTTATGCTTCATCAAGGATAAGTATAAGACCGTGCTGGAAAACAATTTAAAAAAAATTACATGCTACGATGCTGTCGAATAAAGTCGAAGTTACCGAAAAAACACCCAAAACGTATTAGTAGACCTATTTAGTACAAAAGAGGAGCGCAAAAAAGTTGAAAGACGTGTTTGTGCCTGGAATTTATTTTTTTTTTCGAAAAAAATTCAGAAAGCGATCACGAAGGAGCTCATTCAGAGGTTTTTGTCTCTTTTTGTACTTAAAATTCTGGAAACCCAGATAATGAAAAAAATAATGTACTATAAGGTAGCCGAGTTGAACACAAAACGGTGTCAGGCAGGAATCGAACCCGCGTCGCATTTCTTTCCGGGCGAGGGTGTTACCATTACACTACCGACACCGCTCTGATTTCCTCAGCGAATTGACGTATGAATGCACAACAGCAATTACCCGATAACGGTTATGATATGGCAAGCACAAATCGGATGTAAATCCAGTTAAGCTGAGGTCTTTTGAAGACAGAAAAATAAGGTTTAAGATAAATCGCTTCAAGTTCAAATGTTTACCTTAGTTGTTGATCCAGCAATGCAGAATCCATCGACGATTCTCAAAAATACAATACCCGCTTTAAGTTTTGTAAAAACGGGGAGCATCTGGCAAACTTGGCAAAAAAGCGTCCGATGCATGTAACTTTTTTGAATGAAGACTTTTCGAATCCCTGAAAACGTTATCGTATTCACAGATCAAATTTCTACCCTGGACTATGTGACTTCTGTGCCGAAGTTCTCTTGAAGCGCTTTGTTTTTTAAGGAAATTGGTTTGCAATAGTTTTTCAAAAACGTCGCGCGCGGGGAAGTGCGGCGAAACTTTGAGCAGTAATTGTACAAGTAATCGAAGAGCATTCTGTATGCTTCCTTCATAAATTAGGTGCAGGTGAGAGAATCTCAAGGTTTGTGTTGGTTGAGTTTTTGAAATCCTTTATTAAACACGCTTGAGAACTACCTAAGAAGTCGGAGTTTTGTTGCAAAACCCTGGACTCTTAGATGAGGGATTTCGAAAATTCAACCAACAAAAACCTTGAGATTCTCTCACCTGCACCTAATTTATGAAGAAATCATACAGAATGGTCTTACATTACTTGTACAAATACTGCTCAAAGTTTCGCCGCACCTCGCCGCGCGCGACGTTTTTAAAAAACGATTGCAAAAACTGTTTCTTTCAAAAGCAAAGCGATTTAAGGGAACTAAGGCAAACAAGTCACATAATTAGGTAGCAATTTGATCTGTGAATATGATAGCGCTCTCAGAATTCAAAAAAGTCTTCATTCAAAAAAGTTACATGCATCGGACGCTTTTTTGCCAAGTTTGCCAGATGCTCCCCGTTTTTACAAAACTTAGCGCGGGTATTGTACATAAAGAATGGAAACCACATTTCTTCCGAACGACCAGAATGAGTTCCTTGCATGTTTTTTTTTGTAATAAGAAGTATTTCCGTATGTTTTGGAAGCTATTATGCAGGCTTCAATTCGTTTTTGTGAAAGGATTTATTGTTTTTCAACTTTTTCTCTTTGTTTAAAAATGGTTTGCAATGTTCTTTTTTATATATTGTGGGATGGCGAGATTATAATTTAGTTCTTGCAAAGCTTCATACGCTCAGAAAACTGCCGAAGGAAAAGAGGTTTGGCAAACTAATTTTTATCAGTCGATGAGCATGTGTGCTAGTTTGATGGTATAATGAGGGGAAGTGTTGTGATGGGGAGAACAAGGGTACGTGCCGCTAGCAAATATTCCCTCCATTTCAATAGGTACTGCATTTCCTGCCTACCGGTTTTCTTGAAAAATGCAAAATGGGGTTATACTTTTTATATTGAACATTTGAGAATGATGTTGGAGGAGCATCCTGAGACTACCAATGTTTCTGTAGTGGGGCAAATCTGATATTTCGTCTTGCGAGCTCCCTCTCTCTCAGGCCCAGTAAAAAGTTCGATAATTATCTTCCAACAACAAATGAGGGACTCCACCACAGCCGTTCTTTGAATTTCGGATTCTTGTGCTTTCAGTTTGTTGTATTTGTGTATGTGTTTGTGCTCGTGGCGAGCATGTTCTCACTGTTTGTGGATTGCGACTTGACGACTCGGTCAACATGAGCCACACCACTGGCTGGACGAAGGCGGACCGAGCCTGCAATGGACCAATTATTCGCAAGTTTCAATGGGTCAGTTCTAGCTCCAGATCAATAATCCAGTTCAACTTATATGCCCATTGGTTATCCTTTCTGGGAAAATCTCCACCTATATTGTCCCCTTTCCCGGTATTACTAATGAGCCCTTGAATTTTGATCACTTGCCAAGGCAACTTGGCAGGTTTATATTTCTAGTTTTCATCAGTGCGCCCCCTATACGAATCACGTCATACCAAATAGTGAGCAGTTAGAAAAGTTATTTCACAAATACCGATTCTTTTTTGAGTCGTTAGGTTGATCCGAAAGTTCTGCAGCATAAAAAAAGGCAAGCAAAATGTTTTCTTGCTTACCTGTGATCTTTTGATAAAGTGGCAACATCCGAAATGACAACTTTTCTCCAAAAAACTCGAACTGCAAGAAACTTGAATTTGACATCAAAATGTCGAGGAAGTTAAGAGCACTCTAAACTTTCACATCGTCTTCATTCTCTTCCTTCTAACCATCCGGGCTGTCTCAGTTCGTTGAATGCAGGGCTCTCGATAAAAACAGCTTCTGAGCTCTTCCCATGAAAATGTAGGTCTGGTAGGTGCAAAAGTAAATATAAGTGTAAAAAGTGAAAATTTGCAGGAAAAACACAAAAACAAGCCAGGACGGCTAATTTCAGGTGTCAGCCAGCCCCCCCAATTAGCGAGATTTTCATGAATGCTCGCTTGCCCGCCTTTTATTTTGCTCTTAATGTACCCAGTGGTCTCTAAAAAGCTCAGCAATCATTTTAGAAGAATTTAGAAGTAGGCAAAACAGGCTCGTGGAAACTGCTTTGTGGTCTGAAAAGGCGTTTTTCCGGTCGATCATCTAACGCGAGGAACAGAAGAGCCACGCCAGGCCCCGACAGGCAGCGGAAATCCAAATTTCTATATTCTTTAAACAGAGAGATCCTCGAAATCGGACGTTTGCATTGAAAGCTTCTTGTTTTCAAGGGATTATTGACAGCAGAAAGGCGAAAGAAAACGTGGAACCTGAAAAGCTAATGGGGCTAAACCAATTCAGCCGTTCACATATCCGACATTTGTCTAATATACAAGACACACCTGACAGAGGTGAGAAAAAGGAAGCTGAATGCTCCGGGATTTTCGATCGAGTTTTCCTCTGAAACTCGAGTGTTATCGGTAGCTTCTTTGCGATATATGACAACCTGGTAAGCCTACCTGAGCAAAAATGTGCAAAAAATAAATACGGTTTTTGTGCGTACGCTTCCCTGAAACATTCGGACTCTGTGAGGGCTAGATTATAGCATCTAGTATAGGCTGTGAAACGAGTAAGTTCTCATGGTTTCTACGCGTGCTGGTGCGGAGCGGAGGTTAGAGACAGCGAGAGAGCGCATGACAGACGGAGGGGGCAGCATCGCGCCCACCGCTCGGGCCATGAGTCGTTAGAATTACGATTTTTGCAGAGGATACATATGTAAACGGACTCACGAATCGCTTCAAAATGGGGATCCCAGAAGTATCACAGCAATGGCAAATTTCATCATATCTTTATCATCCAACCACTTTAGGGCACCCAGTCGCATAGATAGGTATGATGGACAGTGTATCCTATATTGATATTTATTCCTTCAGCTACATATGTATAAAACATTTTCCCAAAAAAAAGCAAAGATCGAATTCCTGGAGAAAAAAATGATCTATTATTGACGAAATACATATAATTAGATAAGACACTGTCCATATTGCTTAACTATGGAGTTGGTTGCCTTACCGTCGTTGGATAGTATGAGAGACTGAGCTCCTAACTTTACCTAGGGTCGCCCTCCGAAAATTCGCTGATCAAAGCGATGATCTAGTGTCTGCTATTGAATCCTTGCGCTGAGTTTTGAACTGCATTTATGTTCCTTTCCGAGTTTCTATCCACCGTTTCGTTGTTCTTGAGAGTGTCGGCAACGACGTGTAATAGATAAATGAATTATTAATTATATAAATATTAAAGATATTACGAAAATGCCATCTTTGAAAATTTCGAAATTTACCCCAGTAATAAATTCATCGAGCCCGTTTTGATTTTATAAGCTGGCACCTTTAAGGTTCAAGTGCTATGAACTTTCGTTAGCCGTGACGAATAAAAAGAAGAGAACGAGGGGCTCTAAAACACATTCATGCAAAGACCTCCCTCGACATTTTGATAAAAAATTTGAAGCAGGTCGAGTTTATAGGGAAACATGTGTATTACTATCCTCATATTATTAAGTTGATACAAAAGTTTCCGGACTTTTCACGACTTTGAATAAAAAACATTTATCCCAATAACAGACAGACAAGGCTCACTCAACAAAGTAATTTCCATCGCATTCAAGGATCCCTCCCCACCGATTGGGCAGATCATAAATTCCCGACGCGCAGATCTCTGACTGTTTCGAGTCGAAGTATTCTTCTAAGGCCATTTTGACTTCGTCATCGTTAGTAAACTGTTTTTCATCCAGGAAGTGCTGCATCGAGCGGAACAGATGGTAGTAGGAAGGGGAAAGATCTGGGCAATATGGAGGGTGAGGAAGAACTTCCCAGCCCAGGTCCAGCAGTTTCTGTTGGGTTATCCGAGATAAATGTGGCCGAGCATTATCGTGAAGAAGACGAATAGTGTTCATCACAGGGCGACTGGACCTGGGCTGGGAAGTTCTTCCTCACCCTCCATATCCCACATCTTACCCCTTCCTACTACCATCTGTTCCGCTCGATGCAGCACTTCCTAGTTGGAAAACAGTTCACTAATGATGACGAAGTCGAAATGGCCTTAAAAGAATACTTCGACTCGGAACAGCCAGAGTTCTACGCGTCGGAAATTCATGATCTGCCCAATTGGTGACGAAGGATCCTTGAATGCGATGGAAATTATTTTGTTGGGTGAGCCTTGTTTTTTTTTTGAAACAGATGTTTTTCATTCAAAGTCGAAACTTTTGCATCAACCTAATAGATGGAGGATGAGTTGTGCTTCCGCACGTTATACCACTAATGATCAAAAGATCACAGACGTCAAGGGAAGAATCGCTGCATTTTTTTGTGGGGAACTTTCTCACCAATGAAATGTGAAAACCTTAATAAAACGTTGTTTCGGAAATTCAACCCCCCCAGCCATTTGTTTGAATGAAAAATCTGGTGAAAAATATTCGTGCCAAATGTCAACAGAATTCTGAGTTCACGCACAACTGCTCCCTTGTTGTTCACTCTCCTTCACCAAATGTTCTCGTTTTTCACCACAAGTGTATCGTTGGTGTCTCACAGGGAGATAGCCGCGCTCAGCAGTTGGGCGCGAAATCGCTCGATCAATAGCCACTTTCCCTTCGTTTTCCCGTGCGCAATTTTTCCCGCCACGGAGCGCCGCGGCGATCTCCCATCCAGTGATTGACGATACTTACGCGTTTATAGGGAACATCATGAAACCAGAGTTGAATAACACAAGTTCTGACATTTACCGAGTCTCCACTGCCGAGCCGATTCACCTCGTAAGTTTGTTTGAAATTATGCAGTCTTTATACAAACTGCCCAGGACAAAATCCTATCTTACATATTCTTCAATGTTCAAGCGTTGAAAAGTTCTTGGCCTATGTAGCCTCACGAAACTCTCCTTCGGAATCAAAACTAGTAAACAACACTGTGACATTGAACTCTCACCCTTTACCACTATTCATTCCGGCGTGTTTCTTGTAGCAAGACTTGAAATGTTGGAAACGGTTTTGCGTGCTGCACTTTTCAGATATAAGTCTCCCTTTGCATCTCCTTTACCAAAAACTTCCTTGAAAGTAAGAAAGTTCTGATGTGCATGTCTTGCGAGCCGATTCGATCTGCCAGCTGACTCACGAGTGTCCCGAAAACTTACTGACCGTTCTTCGTAACTCTCCACTCCTCACTTTCCTTACAAGGGCCCAGAGCTCGAGTTTCTGCGAAAAAAGATATCTTCCGACCGCGCTCAATGCTGTCAAAGAATGCAAATTTGAGCAACGAATCTTTGGTGGATAGACTCGTTTAGACCCGTTTTTCTGAACATTCAGAGTCATTTCGCTTGAGTGAATAGGAATCAAAAGGGATCTTCTAATTGCATAAAATCTGGGGTGGTAGTAATAGGAGTCTTAAACGCGAGTTAACAGGCGGTGAATTCGCGTTAAACGCGAGTTTAACCACACCGGACGAAGACGTGACATCCTCGCGGTTAGTTCGCGTTTAACATCCTCTCGCAGTGAGCATGGAAATAGTGCTGAAATTCGAGAAAAACTGGCGGCTAACGAGAAACTCTTCCCGAGGAGTTTTCGGATGCGGTCAAGCAATACGCAATCGAAAAAGTTTTGACCATCTATGCTGAGAGGCAAATGCAGGTTCAATTAATGCAGTGGGTAGAGGAAACATAATAACAGAGTCAGCCATTTTGACTCTGGAACGGGAGGCAATCTTTAAAAGTGAAGGGTGATAGAAGGAATACTCTTGTAACATCTACGCCAGGTAAACCGGCGGTGGTGTATCAAAAACAAAGCGGAGATCATTGCTGAAACACGTTCTCAGATACTCGCGGCATAGTAAGGCAGCACGAGGGGATTACTAACGCAGTTACTCGTCGAGGTGTAAGCCCCTTTCGTTCCCCCAACTGCTGCCCAGGGCAGCACGTTGTGTCCTCTTGCTCCGCTCAGTGCCCCAACGGCTGCTCGTATAATGGCCCCATGTGCTGCTACAGTCGCCCCAACTGCTGCTCCTGATTGTGGCCCCAACTGCTGCACCTCATCGTAGCCCCAACTGCTACTCCTCATAGTGGCCCCAACTGCTGCTGTTCTTTCCCCAATCGCTGCTCATCGTGGCCCCAATTGCTGCTCTTCATTTATGATCTCTCCTTTCTTTCTCATGACCCTTCTCCCGCAGGGAATATGTCGAGCTCAGCAGTTGCGCTGGGTCGACCTATCAAAAATGGGGACCTCATTGAAGCCCATGCATATCCACAACGGCTGATTCGTTTTTGATTAGGTCCATTGAACTTCGCCACAGTCTAGCGAAATGATGCTGGCACTACGGGCTGTCCCATTACCACCCTAGGCGGCCTCGTATCTGGCACGAGTTAGTGAGGGCAGTTCAACTCAGGCCTTGGTCAGTAGTGATTGTGAGTCTCCAAAAACATTTCTTGACCCAGAAATTCCCTAAACCTTAAACAAGAATTGATTCTCACTCGGTTTCGTGACTATAGAGATGTGAATTAGGCGTGATAATCTGTTTTTCTCGTTTCGAAAGAGGAATTATGACTTTCTTTGTACAAAAATTATATCCACATATTCCAAGAATGAAGTTCTCCTCAAAATATTCTCAAGCCGCTGAAATTCTGTTTCACCCAGCAAACGTCCAGGGCTAAACAGAATTCACATACATATCAGAGTATTCGGCATTAATTGATCTCCCTGTAAATGGTAATTTCTTTTCTTCCAAGAAACAACGATTTTAGAATTTTTTGAAAAATTTTTCTTCTTTCTTACTTATTGTCGCGACAAATTTTCGGAAGGGTTCAAATTATTAATTTCATTGCAAAGTTGTTTTTGAGAACTGCCGGCTTTGATTTCTGTGAGCATTGTGCATTTCGTGAGGAAAAGATATGTATTCCCCATTTCACTTAATTTTTGGCAAACCATCGCCGCTCAGCATTTGAAAAATTCAACTCCTCGTCCAAAACCAAAACAATTGGTTTTTCGTTGGAAAATGCGAGTGAAGTTTGAGTTCATGGAAACGCATTTCAGGATAAGAAGATGATTTTTTAAAATTTCCGACTTACACATTCCAGATTTAAAAAAGACAAAATGCTGCAAATCTGGAAGAACACGCTAAATAAATCATTTTAGTAGAGTCGAACACCTCTCAATTTTTTGGTCGGATTCACACAACCACCATCCGAAGAGAATGACGATTCATCCCTCATTCCAGAATAATTCATTGAATTTTAGCAGAGCTGAACCGTTCAAATTGCTCGCAAGGAATTACTTTTGTCGAGGGTGCCATTTTAAATTGACATTTTCTCCAGAGTGAAACTGCATTTGATTCATAATCAGTACAATACCAAAAGTTTTTTTCTGAAGACTCGATGCAACGAAAATGTGAATCTTGCATAAAAGTACTACGTTTGAAGAGGTCGCGCGCTGATAAAAGTGAGCTCCCCGCGCAAATCATTGGCCGCCACCGCAGGCTTAGCCTGTGATAGAGTGATAAGAGGACAACCAGTTGGAGACGAACTGAATGTGTAAAAAATTGCGTCGAGCAGTTATCAGTTAGTAGCGTCAGATCCCGGCGATTTGGCGATGGGATGGCAGCGTGTCTTGGGCGACGGCGACCGGGCGGTCTTTAACTCGGAGACAAACAGGCATTAAAGTAGGAATTGTTTGACTTCAACTCCCTATTGTTTTTTGCGAGCAGCAGATATTGGTACAGTCGACCTTGTAGCAGGACTGTCGAAAAAGTGTACAGCGGGGAAGGTGTGCAGAAACCATTCAGATGCGCTCATTGATACGGAAATTTGAAAACACCAGCAGTGTCGGAAGAAAACGGCTACGAACGAGCACAAAAAGACCTGTGGTGCCCTAACCCTGAGTGTTCCGCTCACGCTACGCCCACTCCTTTCAATCGGTACCGATCCGTAAACTACTGAAAACTCGGTCTTAGGGGTAACAACATATATCCACGAGGTTACAATCCACTCCGCTCAACAAAGCCTACCCCATTTGATAATCGGTTGTCTTCTTGTAGTCGGGTTTACAGTCAGACACTTCTATCGGTAGCCGTTGAGGACATTTAAGTATAGGGCCGTATAGGGCTATTTTGTGAACGTTTTAGCCGTTTTTGAGCATTATTGATGCAGAGAGCCCCGGTTCTTCCGATTTACGTTGGAAATCAGAACTGTTTTGATCGTGGACGCTGCCGTCAGGGTATATCGTGTGATATAGCTGGAGGTATAACTCTATACAACATCCCAGGGAGTGGGCATGTTCATGTATCCAAAAGGAAAGAACTCTCCATGTTGATTATGAGTACGGTCGTAGTTACCTAAGGGACCACTCTGAGCAATGTTACCACACTGTGTTGGCCACAACACAGAGCAGCAGCTAAGGCGACGAATGGAGAACGGGGGCAGCACGTGCTCCTCAAGCAGCAGCTCGTCCCCTTGTGCTGCTCTCGCTCTTCTAGTAAAAGTGAGAGATAGTCGTGCTCCTTACCAGCCCACGATCGTCTGAGATGAAAATCAAGCGATTCCTTTAATCCCAAACACCTTGCTTGCGGGAGAAAAGGGAAATGGTGAATTGGCACATAACTAGTCAGATGTCTATATGTGCATGCCCAAAACGAAAAAGCTCCTCATGCTGGCTGTAGATATGCTCCTAGCTGTCCAAATAGACTACTTTGAGCAATGTTACCTCACTACGATTGTCATAAAAAGGAACAGCACCTGAGTCGACAAATGGAGGACGAGGGCAGCACGTGCGGCTAGGAGCGGCACAAAGGCAGCACGCGGTGCTCGAGCAGCAGCTCTTCCCCTCGTACTGCCCTCGCTATCCTCGTCGAGGTGAAAGCCTATTGTGCTCCATTACGACCCCGCGATCCTCTGAGTTGGCTGTCTTCTAGGGTAACACTAATCAATCCCTCGCGATCAGCTGTTTATTTTGCGGCGAGCGCCGACACTTCTTCCGTTTTTACTCATTTCCTTCCAAAATTCTTCCGCTTCGCTGCAATCAGGTTAGTTTCCTTTTCAAAATGCATTGCTTAGCACAGGCAATGACGAGTTTGGGGGAAATTATTTGCTTGCTCGCGTTACGAAGGGGTTATCCACAATTTTTTAGCGCCAGGAAATGAAAAATCTCAAAGCGACTAGTTTTCCAGTGATTCGATGCTTTAGTAATGTTTATTCTGTATTATTCGGGCGGTATCGGGCGACTTTTGATGCAAAGAAATGCGAATTCGTGTTAAGAGCCAGCTATCTTCGTTCTCCTTATCTGTAAGATTCGAAAACTCATCATTCATTGCTAGATCAGTGCCATCGTGGCCCCCTATTTTTGAGGGTCCGCGACGCACTTGCTTTGGGGCGTTGGTGGAGCCACCCGGAGTATTTTAATTTTTACCTTGCTTCAAATTCTTTTTCAAGAAGAAAAATAGACTATCTACTTTATCCTCATCCTTATAGGTTTTTAACTAACCATTTCAGCTGAATGCAGGACACCCTTTCAACTTTTGCATTACTCAACGAGTTTCGGAAGGTCTTATTCGCACCTAACGTTACCTTCCCAGAAACGACTTTCAATTAATTCATCCAGGAATTTTGAAGTTTTTGTTCGCTCGGAATTTCATTTGGATTTTTTTGTTTCTCAAAAAGTTTTTTGTTTGGAGAAAAATTTTTAGAAAAACTTTTGAAAAGTTTTTACAAATGCTAAATCTTGTAAGATCACACACATTTGGGGATTGAGGCTAATGATTAAAGGCATTGTTAACGATAATTTTCATCTCCGGGTTTTTCACATAAAACAAAGCCTTTGCCTCCAACTGTTACCAGAATTACCAAGAAACGGCTAGAAACGCATTGAAAAGCCGTATTTCAGTGACACTATCCTCTAGCCTGGACTGGTTTTTCGATTGGATGAACATGTTCCCGGTGGTTGTGACCGCTGAAAAATGGGGTCAGTTAAAAATGGAAAAATATTTTTTGCAAAACAGCATTAGTTACGGTCCAAAGGAAGGGACCGAGCAACAGAAAGCAGAAAATGACAAAGGACCTGTCCAAAAAATACTTCATCGTCACAACGAACAGTTCCTGTGAGAGTAAAGGATTTCGTGCCCTTCTGATCCGTTTCTCTCAGTTTCTCCGTCATTTTAGTTCACCCGGGGGACAATTATTCGATTTTGCGAACAATCTCAAAATTGAAGATTATCGTTAACACTGCCTTTAACCTAACATGTGTTTTCGAGAGTTGTTCTAGAAATTCACGGAGCTCATAAAAATTTACGAGAATTAGGATTTCCAAGGAAAATTTGAAAAATAGCGTTCTGATCGTGTTTAGAGCAAGCGAAATTTCAGGAAGTTCCCTTTGAATGCTCTTCCTAATGAATAAAATAAAAAGCATTACTGCATTACTTGTATGATCTTTCCGATCCCCCGTCTTTCCACCGTAAACGTCGCTCGTGTCCAAATGTAGAAAATACTTATGCGGACGACGGTCACGCATAAAGTATGTTTAACACTTAAGAGACCGCGTGTCCACACTGCGCACCCACGGCTGTTTTGCCCCTCGGACCGCGTGTCCACACTGCGCACCCACGCCATAAAACTTTCAATATTTTCTGAAGTTCTAATGCGTGAAGTCCTCTTCAAACACGAACAGGTTCCTAATAATGTAAACTATTTACATTCACAGTGGTCAAGCATTTTGAGTGTTCTTAGTAATTTTACTACCACCTTTGTAAATTGCACTTTTCGATTTTCCTAGCTTCTTTGGTGGGAAAAAAATTGTCTCAAACTTTGCAAAAGGGGGTTATTAAGATGATGCTCATCACGTAACTGATGTCCTCTAGTTGATTGTCGGAATAGCAGTGCCACCTATTTGAGATAACTGCAGTAGGTCATCGTTTGAAATTTTGCTGTCTTGGCCCGAGGGTCATTCGAGCTGCTGCACAAGGTTCCGATGTTTACTTTGCAATTTTCAACAAACTTTCCGTCGATTGCGGCATGTTAGCCATCGTTTATCTTTGATTTCGCTGAACTGCGAGAGGGAAATAACTTGAGGGGGGGGGTGGTGAAAACCAGTGAATAGTTCCATGCTCAAAATTTTGTTGATACTTCACTACGGGGATATTTGGAGTCCTTGAAGAACAATCAAATTATGTTTTTTTTTTCAAAATTTCAAAAGCACCGTTGTTGTCTGTCGTTCGTTATCCGTTGACAAACGTTTGAGGTTTTGGTGCGACTCCGCTCAGGTGGTCATTTGGGGGGGGGGGGGGGTGGTGATTATAAATCTGATTCCCATATTGAGATTTTTGATGGAATTCTCTTCGGTTACATCGGACATTTTTGCAGGTCAAAGTTTATGAGTCCGCCGAAAATTCTCCATGGGGTTCAGTTGGACATTGCATAGTAGAAGTTCGTTCATTTTTCAAATTTCGAATACTTTAGGTTGGCTCCGCATGGCTCAGCTCTGACCATTACCTGTACCCTGCAGAAAATTCTAGAAGTCGAGACACAAAAGTTTATTGTGTGATCAGCAGGCCCAAAAATTTGCGAAAAGTGTTTCAAAGCACCTCGTGCGTGCAATGTTGAAATACCTTCTAAAATCAAGAAAAAGCAGGCCCGTAAGAAAGCGGTGGATCATTGCTTCACTATGGCAATTCTCTATTTACTCTCTGTACTCTCAGCTGGAGCGGAAATGGAGTACTGGTTGTGTAAGTAAGAGAGCCTGCTCCGATCAAAATGGTTCCCAGCGGACCGCGTGTCCACACATGTCACTCACGGAAACGATTAGCCGTGGAGCGCACCGGTCGGCTGTGGAAATTCGCCGTGGAGCAGGCGGTCTCTTAAGTGTTAAGAAAAATGAATGAATCGGATGTGGGCGCATTAATGATTTCTACCAGATCCTCTGCTTGAGAAAATTTTCACTTTTCATAGATGTTAGAGGGAAATGTTCCGCGACGAACAACCGCACAACTGGCGCAGTGGTTGGGTGCGTCGTCGACGCTACCAGCACCGTAGTTCGATTCCCGAATGGCTCTGTGTTTTGCCACCGAGTTTGCTTAGAAATATAGGTCCTCAGACGTTCGCCGTTGTCTACAGGACGTCGATCCGCCCAAAACGAGTCACCGCTGGAGAACAGGCTCTCTACGCGGGGCCGTCCCGGTGTGCTGTTGAGCAGGGGGCGACGGGCTGTTAAACAGCTCATCGACCAGCAATCCCGCCAACTGTTAATAATCGACGCAGACCGAGTTGTTGTCCACAGGACGACAATTTGGGATGTCTGCGGCGGTGCAGGTCGATGGGCTGTTCTACAGAACATCTCGGGTGGGGCGGTGGCAGCGTAAATCAATCGATGTATCACGAAGATTGTGCCGTCCAAGTTCTTACTTTTTATAATATAAGATTTGCGATTCGTTTTATTTCTCGATGATGCTGTAGACTTCAATAGTAATTCTTCCCATTTTTTGATTATGTGAGATCTGTGATTCGTTTTTTCACAAGTCTTTCCGTTGAAAGGGTGTTGGGGACATGTCGAGAGGTGCACCTCGCGGAGTTTCCCGTGATGGACCCGAAGGTTTCCGTGGTTTACGGAGCTTTCAGCAACTGCCTTCAAAGGTAGATTTCGGTTTTTCCATCCGTTTATGTGTGTCATTTGCGTCGATTTTAGTTGTTTGTCAGGAATCTCTGATCATTCGGTGGTGTTTATTTACCCTGATTCCCATCCATGTAGTCAATACTCGAAGAAAGGTAAATGTAGCGAGATGAAAAAAAATTAGATTTAAAAAATAAGCGTAGTCAGCCGATATCACCTTTTCTGGTTAACAAGGGAAGCCATTTTAGCGTAGTCCGGGATCAGCGAAATGGGCTATCTTGCGAGCTCAAAAATTTGCCGCATTCAATGCGTGTCAAATATGTATCCAACCCGAGTTACCACACCCATTGAAAGGGTGTGTTGCAGGGACACGTGCTCTAAACAGCAGCACGCGCTGCAAAATTTTCCCCCTAGGAGCACGCGTTGCAAAATTTAATCGCAGGAGCACGTGCTGCAAGCTAGTCCAGCGTTATCGTAGCAGCACATCGGCACGCAACGCGGCCGGCGCACCGACATGCAACTCGGCCAGCTCGCCGAGCACCATCTTGGGCCACGACTGGTTGGACGAGGTCTCCAGCGGCTGGGCAAGCAAAGCACCGCGAAGTCGTGTAATTGAACCAGCGAGGCTGCCGGCATCTGTGTCCTGCCTCAAGAGTGTGCCGTATCCTTTCCTATTTTGGGAAATCCTTTTATCATCGAGTTGAATGTGTATCATGCACGCATTGAAAGTTTTATTTGTTGGGACACGTGCTGTAATTTGAAATACTATAAGAGCACGTGCTTCCCTAGCAGCACGTTCCCTGACTGTGCTCCTAAAAGCCTTGTCTTCGAGTTGAATGCATATTAGGCACGCATTGAATGCGGCGATAATCTGGGAGGATGTTCCTACTACTAGTATCGAAGTGACTCTGGCATAATCGTAGCCTTTTTGAGGTGTTTTTCAAATTTTTCTCCGGATATTGCTAAAAACATGTACAGCTGAACTTGAATCTGGTACTCGCTTGTCGGAATTCTAAGGTTTACTGTAGGTTACGCTAGGTAACATACCATTTAGGAGGCTAAAACTACCTTAATAATCCGAGAATCGACAAATGGACATCGAATTCGTAATCCCCACCCCAAATAACCACCACATAGAAACTTTGAGACAAATCTGTCACATTGACCGAACTACCGTATACCCACCCTAATTTATCGTAAGCTGTCAGAAATCGATAAACTGACATCAGATTCGTGTTGAGCAGTTTCAATAAACCCCAAAAACCCCAAAAGAACGATTTGAGCCACATCTGTTGTCACATTCCAGAAATCGTCGAAAGTCGATTTTGCCGTCAAATTTTTCTGCCTGTGGGAAGCTTCGAACAAATTTAGTCGAAAATTTAGGAAAAACCACAAATAAACCTCAGATTCGTGATCAGCACCCCAAATCACCCCCAGGGTGAATTTTAAGTCAAATCTGGATAATTTTTCTTCAACGCTTTCTGTACCCCGTCATTGATATAATTGAACGCTGAACCGAAAAACCGTACAAGTCCAAAACGCCAAACATTGCCTAGGGGAAGCTGTTTCGGGCCCTGAACACGATTATGAGGTCCGTTTCCGGATTTTCATAAAATTAATGCGCTTTTTTGAGGGTACAATAGGTACAAGAACCAGAGAAAAAACTGCTTTAACGTTTTCCAGAGAGACTCTATGCAGCTGCAAAGGGCATATTCGGACTCTATATCCGAAATTGGTTCTAGAAAAGCACATTTAATTTGGAATGGTTAGTATGACTTATAGTAGTTCGCTTGTAAGCAGCAGAGTGTTGTCCGCATAAGGACGTCATTATTAAAATAATGAAACGTCGGCATAAATTCTAACGAGACTTTGCGTTTGCTATTGAAGGTTTGCGCAAACTCAGTGCCATATGCTATTACGTAGGTGCACCGAGTTTGCGCCAACCTCCAAAGAGGAACGAATCCACACCAATGTTAGTTTTTCTCTAGAAAATTTGATTGAGAGCGTCCCATTTCTCTGTTCCGGTTAGATTAGAACCGAAATAAAGAAAATCGAGCCTCATTATCAAGTTTCGAAACGGGGCATACCGCCGTCGAAGGGGTGACGTCATAAGGCGGCTGATGCTTCACTAGGATGGTAATATCAGGTCTGCGGGATGGGGGGTCTTCGGGGGGATGGATACCCTCCTCCGATGGGATGTCTACAGCAAAAGCGTTTCCGCGGATAGGTTGTCTACGGCACCAAAGAGGGGGGAGACGGGCAGTTCTCGAGGGGCGATCCTTGCCCTTTCTGGATGTCTACAGGGAGCATTGCGTGAGGTGACACCTCGTTCGTGTCCTGTGGACAACGGCGAACGTCTGAGTCGTTCCACGTTTTGGGCTTAGCTGGCAACGGGGCACGATGTACCTCAGGTTGGTTGCCATCTTTACGTAGTGACGGCGGGTGTTTGCTATGTGCCCAGCGGCAGAAGCCGACGGCAGCTGGCAAGCTATGCCACACTGGCCACTACAGGGGAAATGGTGTACTCTGCTTTTTGAGAGTGAGAGAAGTAGTTGGCACACGTACTTCAAGGACCTTGCAAATCGCTTGTCCTACCGACTTTCGAGCTGGCCGAGAGTATGAGGAATACTGCCGAAATGTAATTTTCCACCGTTTTCAATATGATTTGCAATGTATTTGAACGATATTAGGCCATCATAATAACTGAAAAAGAGCTTCACTGCTGAACCTCCGGTTTCGAAGCTTCTCAACTTAGTATCTGCTCTATGCCTTCCAACCCTTTAAGTCTTGAATTTGCAGTATTTTTGTCATTCAGGAACGGTTCAATTCAGCTTCTCACGTGGGGCAGCTATCCCTTAACCGGCAACAAACCGTGGCATCCATTGGTTCGTTGCCGGCCAGGAGGTGGCGTTTAGTTGGTGTTAATTTGGCGACTTTACGGCATCTATGTCGCAGTATGTTGGCGGCTTGGAGGTGGCGGCTTGTTCGCGTTCAATACCCCATTCATTTACTACCACTACTGATTTTATGAAATATCGTGTCTGAGTACCTACCGAGCCTTTAGAAACCTCATTTCTATTCGGTTCAGTACTGGCTCATAAAAATGTTTGGATGAATAATTGGCGAACTGTATTTCCTAATTCTTTTCAATTCTGCGCAGGTTCATCTTATCTCGGCCTCAGTACCCCACTGGATCCAAAGGACGCGGGAAATCCGCCCGGACTGGACATTTCTAACATTTTTGGAGGATTTATCTGGTTTGCTGATAGCTAATATTTACACTGAATATTACGTATACGTGTGCTTTCAGTGATCCGCCTTTCACAAATCGATATCTGTGTGTTAGTCTGTTTGACATTTACTATTCATTTTCTTCGCCATTTTGTCACCAGTAAGACAGAGGTAAGGCCTTAGCTTTTTAGGTATTTCAAGAAGTTCGAAAGTATGAGCAGACCTTTCGACTGCTTCTTCGAGCTTGTTTCATATTCATAGTTAATATTAACTGGTGTTTTATAGGCTTGGGTGGCCCGAAACCATATCTTCCCTCGATATACGCAAAAATTCCCAGAATCTGTATGGAAACTTGTATACTATGGAGTTTCTTGGCTGTTCTCCCTCCTTGTGCATACCTTCGTTTCGGAGATCAGGTCATTCAGTGATCCCTTGTCTATGTGGAACGGTAAGTTTTTGATTAAGGTCATTTCAGTAGTCGTCATCGTATATTTTCAGGCTACGATACTTTAGACTAGAATGATCCTTATTACGGGTTACGATAGATCCATTTAAAAGGCTGCGACCGAACCTTAATTTACCCTCTGCCACAGCGCGAATGGCGTGAGCAAAGCTGCAGTCCCCTCCTGCCTTTCACTTTCTCGCTTACTCTAGCATTCGCTCCGCACCAGCATGCGTAGGAACCGCGGGTATTTCGCGATTTTACAGCGTATAGACCACGATAGGACCTTGCGGGTATTGTTCTATCTAAACCTGATTTTTCACCATAGCTGTACTCATAGCTCATCATATTTTCCGTAACATTTTTTTAGAAAGCCGCCACGCACATAGCTGTCATTTGATAGGTAGTTATTGTCTCTCGTTTCCAATCGTGGCACGTAAGCCACGTGGCTGCGTAGCGACTTGTTAAAAAATGACATGTGCGGTACACACGCAGATCGCACTGATACATCTGGTTCCCAATTAACAGTTAGTAGCAAAAAAAACAGTGGATATTTATTATAGCATACGTGCGGCGACTTTGCGCCAACCTTGGATGGGAAACTAAAGTATCAATGCGATCCGTGTCGACTGTAGCTTCGTCGGCACGGATCACACTGGCCCATTCTATTCCCTTTGGTGGACGCACTACACATCGGAGGAGGACTTGCTCGGTTTTTTCTAGATCCGTTGATCCTGCCCGTATTTATACTGGCACGGCACGCTACATACATAGATGGCTGCGACCATACGGTGGTGGTCGTAGTGCCCAAACTGCGAAAAAGGTTGGGCAGTGATCGGGGAATGCACCGGCAACCACCAATCACGGCCCTTCGCTGCTCCTCGACCTTTTCCGTGGTTTGCACACATTATTACCGTCACCCACAACTGTTGCCAATTATGCACGGACTTCTCCATAGCTGTATCATAAAATACGTGCACCGAGTTTGCGCCAGTCTAAACTACGCCGTCAATAGGGAACAAAAGCGCGAGTGCGATCCGTGGTAACTGTAAACATTCTTGGTTTAAATGCACTTACCAGTGCTGGACTGGAGCATTGATTGAGGCAGTGCAGTGTTTCTGAAACAGTTCAAACGTGGATTGGTACCATTTGGAGTGAAGTGGTTGGAATGCGAGTAAAATCACAGCTTCGTTTGTAAACTATGGTACACTCGGTCTGCTTTTACCCCAGTGTGATGCGTCCAACACTCGTCTGAGTATTCATGGAAACTTGGTCGCGATTAGTATCCGTAAAGAACAAGCGAGAGTCCGACGACTGCTACAACGGTTTTCCTAACTGTCTAGGAAGGTTTTGTGCCTATTCGTTGGCCATAGAGAGATCAAAACTTGTCTAATATTTTTCGTTGATGAATATGCAGCGTTTTGAGATTGCAAGCAGTCAAAGCTCTAACATTTCTGGGGTTGTTTTTTATAGGTGTTTTGAGCGGCTGGACTGTGGCGACCTCTCTCAAGCGGCATTAATGGTGGATGGCTTTGAGCCAAACGAGAAGCTAAACACCCATGGCAAAAAACACTAATTAGTTCAAGAGTCTAGAGCATTCTCAAGTATCTCTGCGTTTCGAGCTTCGCCAGTAACAAGCGTTGTCCTACATGCCTTCCATCACCTCAGCAGGAGCATTATATAGTGAAGTTGCATAGCGGTGTAAGACAATAAATACGACCATTCTTTAAAAAATTAGTTTGAGGTAAAGTGCAGAGCTCTGTTCGCTTGCACGGAACAAACAAGTAGAATGAAACACACAAATCTTCCTAGTTTTGAGCTCTTTTACCGATTTAGGCTGGTCCGAGGGCAAATCTCCACCGATACATCCAGCGATCCTTGCAATTTATGCTACTCAAGCCTCATTCTATATCCATTCCATCTACGCCACACTTTATTTGGATCTGTGGAGGAAAGATTCGTGGTTGATGTTCGTCCATCACTTCATAGCGCTCTCCATGTTGTTGCTCAGCTATGTTGACAAGTTCGTTTCTATTCATGCTTATCAGGAGGATTTCAAATTCAAGTTGCAAGCAACCTCCCTTGCAGCACGGAGCTGGGGAATAATTGTGCTGGGACCCGCATTGCTTGAGCCGGAACCCTACGACCCCAGAAATAGTTTGATAGCACTGCCTGCCACAGCGGTGGTCGCCTGCAACTGCGAACGGAAATTTCTATAGACAGTATGGACAGTATATTCAAACGCTCATCAAATCAAAAAAAGTCTGTCGCTGTCAAGGTTATTGAGAGGGGATTCTTCATACTCTGGGAAGACAGGCGTATTTTCATTATCAGCTTACTAGTGATACATGAAGTTGCTCTCAAAATTATTTCTAACGAGGTTGCTCCCCAGGCTGTGCCAGCCGCCAATAGGTAACGAAAAGAAGCAGTGCGATACGCGTCGACTGTATGTTTGCAGCGAACGTTGTGCTTTGAGGTATAGTATACTTTTGCGACACACGACCGCGTTGCTCTGCACAGCGGCAGCGGCCGCCTTCCGCGGAACTCCCGCCCTCTAAAGGCAAAGAACGGCGCTGATTACAATAGTATCCCTCGAATCGCTGAGTGTCCCCTACAAACGGGGTTATGACTCATTGAAGGTGCTAGTATTTTGAGGGCGAAAGATTGGTGGACGAGTAGTCTCGAGCCTGTATTTCTCCTGAATCGCTGTCGCTGCAAGAGAGCGAGCCAAGATTAGGAGATGGACCACCAGTAAACCGAAGAAGGTAGACGCGGTTGGAATTTAGTCATCCATCAAGCGGTTATCGAGTTCGAAAATCAAAAAGGGGGTTTGGCCCATGGTGGTGCGCGAAGGGTGTCGGGCCCGTGGTGGTCGCTTATATCTCGCTTATTTGGTGGAACTAAGATCTCGCACTTGCCACGCATGTCTGGGGGTGTACTGTGCCTTTAAAGGCACAGTCCAACCTCAGAGGTAATCTTTGATATTTTGGTCCGGTCGCCGTCTATAGCGGCCCTGTCAAGCGTAAAATCTCAGTTCGCTCAAATAAGCGAGAAAAAGCTGGGAAAAAGTCGACCACGCCTCCTTAAAGGCAGCATACACGCTCGCAAAAGTTGTTGAGATAACTACATTAGTAGGGTCCAACGGGCCTTAGAAGAGCCCTCACGAAATTAGAAGAGTTGAAAACGAGTTAAAATGACCGTATTTGAGCTGTATTGAGTCACAAAATCATCCTTCCTCCGCCCACCGATACGGGCTCCGCCCCTCAATACAAATGTTCAAGGCTCGATTACGGTCATTTTGGCTCATTTTTTACGATTCTAAGGTCGTAAGCGTTCCAGAAAGGGCTGTACGAGTACATTAGCGTTGTTATCCCAACAAATTTGTCGCTAGCTCCGCTGTTTCAGCCAATGCGGTAAAACTCGTCCACTTCTGGGTCAATATAGAACGAACCGTTATACCTTCATTTCAGTCGATTTTTTTCCGGTTTTTTTGTTATCTCTGAATATTAGCAGCTTCAGACCTTCGATTCATTCCATAAAATTAATATCATTTTTGAGCGTGTATGCTGCCTTTAAAAGAAAAATGGGCAACGCCCACTGGCAGGTTTCCGATCTCAATAGGGAAGAGACGCGCGCATGATTTTTTTCGAAATCTATGTTCATCCTTTTGTTTTCGGTCTGGCTTTATATTCTGACCTTGTTCAGAATGATGGCAGCGAATAACGAGAAAATACAGGCTGGAGACAACTCGTCCGCGAACTTCTACCAGTTCAAATTCAAAATTTTTGAGGAGCCGTAACTCAGTTCTTAGTGAGTTATAAGCGATTCTGGAGACACCATTGTGATCAGCATGAAATTCTCTCCAAGATAGGCTGGATTACGAGAAATCGATTCTGAGCTTGGACTGTGGCTTTAAGGTCAATGTTATACTTTGTCGCTGTCGCGAGCGATAATCATGACATTAAGCTCTAATTGCGGCTGCACCAGCATCGGAGCAACGACACGGACCGTCGTAGGAACAGTTGCCGCACGTCCGTCGCAACGACGTTTCGCGGAGGGCTGACATACTACAAATGTGCCGCAGACTGTTGCCGCCACTGTCGCTCGTCACTGTGCAGCGCACTTCGACTGCGACAGGCTTAAAGGTCCTGTTGCTGCGTATGCACTGCGACAGCGACCGTGTGTTGCAGAAGTGTACTATTGGCCCAAACCCATCGTTGTCGCAGTGCACTGCACAGCGACGGCGGCAACGACAGGCTTCGGCAAAATTTCTGTATGTCAGCCCTCCGCATCACGTCGCTGCAACAGACGCGCGATAGCTGTTCCTACGAATACCGATGCCGTTGCTCTGATGCGGATGCCGCCGCGATTTGTGCTAGATTGCAGGCCTGTCGCTCGTGACAGCGACAAAGTGTAACATACCCATTACTAGAATGCGTTTTGACTATTCACATCAAGTTTTTACTTTTTTGCGGGGCCAACATTTACAAATTTACCCATACTCGGGCGAATCCAAGGGTTTTTCTCCGTCTCTGTGCTAACAATCGTAATTCTGTCACTTTTAGCTTCACTCTGTGCGGAGCATTGTTACTGTTCCTTCAAGACAGCTCAGATGCTATGCTGGAATTGGCGAAAATCGGCATGTACATGAGAAGACGAAAAAACGGCGCCTACTATAAATCTATTGATATTGCTGGTAGTACCGTATTCGTGCTGTTCGCGGTTAACTGGTAAGCGGCTAACTGGTTACAGAAAAAGCTTTAAAGTACAGAATGACTTTTGTCGCAGGAAGCGACCTTATTTTTCATGCTCTCAAGCAGTCACATTCGTCCCCATAGCAAATGAACAGTGCAGAGTGGGCCACAAATAAGCAGAATGAACAAGCAGTTTGGCACCACACATTTACCTTTGCACACATATATTTTGTGGACCTAAACGATCGAATGAAATCTCTACGATCACAACTATCTGTTTTAGTGATTGACATACATATCCCCTACACCGGAGTGAATTTTTTTCTCCATCGCGTGCGTGTGCGGGCGTATGCTGCGTCTTCTTCTCCCCATGCTTTCTCGCTGACTCTCCCCTCGCTCCGCGCATCTGCAAGATCCATCTGCGTTTCGGGTTCTGTGCACGGAACACTGTCCCTCTTGCCTCTGAAGTCTGTCATTCTCCATCCCGATGGTCTCCCTTCGCCTCCACAAAGTCATTCTACTAAATTAGCCTCATGAATGGGTAACCATGAGTGCTCAAACCCTGTGAAGGTACTAACTGAGCGCTAGTATTACATGGCTTTTACAATTGAAAACTGCTCGATAGGCATGCAACGCCTTGATTTTTTAGGGTTTTATGTCGATTGTATTGGTATCCGTGCAAATTGCTCTATGGAACATTATACGGAGCCGTTTATTTGGGCCCACAGGTCGCTCCTTTCTTCCCTATTCTGGGTTTTTTGCTGGTTGTGATCTACGTAATGAACATTTACTGGTTCAATGTGAGTTTGAAATCATGAAAATCTTCCTTACTTGAACACATCTATAATACGTGTCTATATTGCTGAGCGATTTCAGTCTAATACGCAGGACTGGATCACCAAAAGTAAACGCCTTTCTGGTGGTTGAGTGTATTATATGTATGTAGTTGTCGGAAGCGCAGTTCTTACCCTATATATCGCTCTCAGTCGCATCCCGTAAACCTCAATCACTCTCGAATTTGGCATTCAAATGTAAAGACCGCACGGATCATACTGATACTTTGCGTTCCTTCTTATACGTTGACGCAAACTCGGTGAGCGTACGCCATCTCAGGCGAACTGGGGCGTCGACAACAGGTTGATCCGCCTACCATGAGTCACCGCTGGCCAACGCGCCGATATTTGGCGGGCCGTGGCCACGAGTTATGCGCTGGTCGACGTCGAGCTGTTGCACAGCTAGCGCTCTAGATACAAGGGAAGTATACGACGCATTTTTCAAGCATGCTGCGAATGGTGAAAGCGGAGCCGGCTCATTTACCCAGGTTTGAGGTACATAGGGCCCCGCCCAGCGTTTGGAGGTCCTGCCTATCCGGTGGTGATCCCAGGGGAGGCTGGATGTGCCGACCGCGACGCGTGTCCGTGTGCCGGCCGCGACGTGTGTCGGAGTGCCGACCGCAACGCGGTCGGTGTAATGGAGTTCCTAACCTAAATGAAACAGTCCTGTAGGGTGTGAACTGCTGCTAAATTGGCCGCTAAACGCGACACATCGAGTTGTCAACAGCCCGACAACAGGCGGACGTCGCTGGGCAACATGCAGGTCTCAGGCTGACAATACGCGCGATTTGATTTGTCAACAGGGAGCGGTTTGTGAGATAACAACTTATCAACCTGTTGTCGTCGCCCCAGTGTGCCTGAGATAGCATATGTGGTCCGAGTTTGCGCCCCCACAGTAAGAAACGCAATGTATCAGTGCCATACGTGCCGACAATGGTGTGTGGTTGAAGTTTTCACTATTTTAAAATGTTCATAATCGTCTGCTATCGAAACAGTCTTCAAGGCATCAAACTCCATAGTTGAGTACTACAAGGTACTTCCCAGCCAACGATATCTATTTTGTGAATCATCGATTATTTTTTTTCAAAAATCGATTTCTGATTTACTATTTTGAAAACAAATTGATCCACGCACTACATTTTAATGTGAAATTCTGAAGTTTTTTTTTTGGGATGCACCAGAAAGCGCTGAATAGAGGAAAAATACACTTTTGAAGACTATACTTCTTCTTCTTCAGCGTTTGTCCCGCATTGTAGCAGGGTCCGCTTTTCTCGAACGTTGCCGCCATTTGACCTTGTCATTCGCGTTGTCAGGATGGAGGCCTGCAATTTTCATATCGTTGTGCAAAACGTCCAGCCATCTCTGCTTAGGTCGTCCTCTTGGTCGCTGGCCCGTCACTTGGAGCTGCATAGCCGCTTTCGCTATCGAGTGTTCTCCAGCTCGCAGAACGTGCCCATACCATCTTAGGCGATTTTCGCGAAGTTTGTCTGAAATGGGCGCGACACCGAATCTTTCACGCACATCTTCATTCCGAACTCGGTCCAATCGGGTCAATCCACCACTCCACCTGAGCATCTTCGTTTCCATCACGCCTAGCCGTCGTTCTGCTTCCTTGGTCATTGGATAACACTCTGTGCCATACAGTGCGACGGGCCTCACAACCGAACGATAAATCTTTGACTTGAGCCTGTCGCAAACCTTTTTATCACAGAGCACTCCACTCGCGGTACGCCACTTCAACCAAGCAGCATTGATGCGTGCGTCGACTTCAGCCGTCAGCGTCCCATCATCGCAAAGCGTTGATCCAAGATATCGAAACGTATGCGCTTTTGGCAAGACTGTGTTGTCGACTTGGATGGAACCGTCACAACTCGCATTTGTCATGTAGTCGGTTTTCTTTTTATTGAGTCGTAAGCCGAATGCTGCCAGTCTGTCGTGCCAAGCTTGAACTTGTCCTTGGAGATTTTCTTTGCTGTCTGAGGCGAGCATCACGTCGTCAGCATACAACAGGGTCCAAGGTGCTGAACTCTGCAAATCTCGCGTGATGACATCCATGACGATGATGAAGAGCAGCGGGGAGAGGGCGGAGCCTTGATGAACTCCAACAGTGATTCGAAAAGGCCTTGATGTTCCTGCCGCGGATCGTATGCAACTTGACGTGTCCACGTACAAAAGCTTCACCCAATCGATCAATTCTTCGGGGACAACTCGGCTACGCAGAGCGTACCATATTACTTCGTGAGGGACTCTGTCGAACGCTTTCTCAAGATCAAGAAAGGCGAGGTGAACAGCTTCTCCTTTTTCACGATGCTTTTCCACAAGAAGTCGGGTCGCATGGATAGCATCGACGGTGCCGCAGTTCCTGACAAAACCACACTGATTTACGCTCAGCTCAACGACATCACGAATCCTTCTATCCAGAATCCTCTCGAAAATCTTCATTGTATGGCTAAGAAGTCGGATGGGCCGGTAGTTGCAACAGTCAGCAGGACTCCCTTTCTTCTTGAAAATCGGGACTGTGGTGCTTGACTTCCAATCTGAGGGAACCTTGCGCTCAGTCACAATGCGGTTGAATAACAATGCAAGCCAGGCGGTTGGGTTCCAACGTCGACTCTTCCATAACTCGGCGGCAATATCATTAGGTCCGGTAGCTTTGCCATTCTTCATCGCTTTCAAAGCCTCTGCTACTTCACTCGCTGTGATAGGCGACACCGCCCCATAAACCGGAAGAGCATGAGGTAACGGGGAATGCGGGAACTCTTCTGTCGAAACCGCTTCGAAGTACTGCCGCCACCTTTCCTTCGCCTGCTCAGCATTCGATAGCAGCCGACCATGTCCATCGTTTATCCCAACAAACTTCTCTATATCCTCCGTCTTTCGGTTTCGTGACCTGACGAGCCGGTAGAGATCGCGCTCGCCCTCTCTCGTGTCAAGCTTGCGATATAGAGCTCCGTATCGTTGACCTCTCGTTCTCGCTACTGCCTTCTTAGCCGCACTTTTCGCGACTTGATACTCTTTCCAGTTGGCCGGGGTTTTCTCTTTGAGGAAAGCGTGGTAAAGAGCCTTCTTCCTTCGTACACATGCCTTTACTTCGTCAGTCCATAACCACGCTTCCTTCTCGATGTACCTCCGTCCAGGCTTTGTCGTTCCAAGAACGGAGCGAGCAGCTTGAACTATGCTCCTCTTTGCTTCCTCCCAGCTCTCTTCGACGCTTGTGATCTGAGGTAGATGGATCCGAACAATTACTTCGGGTGCCTTGTCCTTGAAACTCCACCACTTGATCCTTGCAGGACCTGTGAGGTCTGCGCGCTGTTGTTTCGGAGGGCTAACGTGGAGCGTGCAGATGAGTGGACGATGTTGAGTAGCCACCGCCTCATAGGGAATCACTTTGGCATCAGTAACTAACGTGCGGTCTTTTCTCCTCACAAGGAAGTAATCGATTTGCGACGAAACTGTTCCACTGTGATATGTTGCTAGCTGAGAGCACCGCTTTTTATACCATGTATTCAGCAGTATGAGGTCGTGACTACCAGCGTAGTCGAGAATCCGCTCGCCATCGTCATTTCTTCGTCCATAGCCAAACCCACCATGACTGGGATGTCCATTGCTCGCCTGTCCCACGTGTCCGTTCAAGTCGCCAGCTACAACAAGACAATCTTCTACCGGAACGGCAGCGGTTTCACTATCAAGGAGTGCCCAAAAATCATCTTTCGTTCGTGACGAGCAGCCGCTCTGTGGAGCATATGCGCTGAAGAAATGCATCTTGCGAGAATTGATGACAAAAATTATTTTCATGAGACGGTCATCGTACCGGAAGACTTCAGCAACAGAATCACGATAGCGCTCAGAAACGATAACTCCAACTCCGTTTGTCATTCGTGGACTGCCGTTGAAGATCAGCTTGTAACCAGCACCAATGTCTTTAGACTTCGCACCAGCCCATCTTGTTTCTTGCACGGCACACACATCAACTCTTCTCTCTTTGAGTGCAGCTGCGACTTCTGCCGCTCGTCCAGTCATCGATCCCACATTCAGAGTCGCGAATCGTGTGGAAGGTAAGTGTTTCTTGCGAGAATCGCCGCTTCCACTGAGGACTAGCTTCTTTAACCTACGTCGTCCAGAATTCGTAGGTAACCCTCGCATATTTGGCACGTCGGTCGGGCTCCGACGCGCGTCGCTTCTGGGGGACGCCCTAGCTATCGTTTGGTTCCTGAAGGCCACGTCCATGGTGTTGTGACCCCGGGAGTGTCCCGGATTTTGTTGTCATCGACCGGCTTGTCACTATAGTCTGGCGTCGGAATCGTAAGTGTCCGTGTTCTGCTTACCCTGCTTTTACACAGGGAGTTTCCAGTGGCACCACGTGGAGGAACGGACTTCGCCACCTTTTGAAGACTATACATATTATATAATTTGGTCCGTGGCTTGCATCCTCAAGAGAAAACATTTAAATCTCACCCGCGGCTGGCGCGGTGGTCGCGTGCGCCGGCCAGCTAATTCTGGCCGAGAGGAGAGCGCAGCTGATCAGCTTACCATACCGTCGGCCACCGGTAAACTTAAAACCGCCCGCGCCAGCCGCGGGTGAGATTTAAATGTTTATCCTTGAAGACGCAAGCCACGGACCTAACTGTACTTCGCCAAAAGATCTCAGTCGAGTGAAGAAAAATGGCTTTATGAAAAACTATTATTTCTTATGCGACAACCTAGTACATATTTCTCATTGTTTCCATATTGCATTGGAAACACCATGCTTTGAAAGAAGTCGTGAATATCATTTGAAATTTAGTTCATCGCTCGAATGTTGTGGAGGGTTGCGACTACAGGTGAGGAGCCGGAGGACAATCGTGAATGGGACACCAGTGCGGTCACTGGACTCTCGAAAAGCTCGTTGGATGCGTTGGCCCAGACGAAGGAACAATAACTCTTCCCCCAAACACTCGTGTGCAAATAAATATATCTTGTTTTAATCTTGTTTTTCACCTAACAAGGGAAGTGTTTAGAGTGGTAAACGCGTCTGCCAATGCGATCCCTAGTATCCCTTGCGACTCAATAGTAAAACTGCGCAGTATCCCGCCCCGAGCTGCAGGTTCCAAGTATTTAAAAGCTTGAGGTCGTTTTTTTTTTTTGCTTATTGTACCTTCCAAAAAGCGCATTAGTCTTCGGAAAATCTGAAAACGGACCTCATAAATGTGTTCAGCGCCCAAAACTACCACCCTGAGCGAAGTTTGGGAGAAGGCACGTTTGCCATACTTTGTCCAGACTAACAGCGTTTTGGATACGGATTTTCGGTTGAGCGCTTATTTATACCGATTAGAGGGCTCTGGAAGCGTCTCAGAAAAGTGTTCCAGATTTTACATAAAATTCTCACGGGTGGGTTTCTAGGGCGCTGATCACGAATCTGTGGTTTACTAATCGATTTTCCAAAGTTTTCGGCTAGTTTTGTTCGAAGCTTCCCAACCGGGGAAGATTTCGAGGGAAAAAACGTCACTTTCGAGATTTCCGGATTTGTACGATAGATGCGTCTCGAAATCATTCTCTGGGGGTTATTTGGAAGGCTAAACATGACTCTGGAGTCCGTTTATCGATTTTTTGCAGATTACGGTGGATTACGGTGGGTATACGGTAGTTTGGTCAAAATCCCAAATTTGACTCAAAATTTGTATACGGGGGTTACTCGGGGTGGAAAATACGAAATTAATGTCCGTTTGCCGGTTTTCAATATACTGAAGTGGATTTTGCCCCCTTAATGACATATTACCTACCGTAACCTACAGTAAACCTCAATATTTCGACAAATGGACTCCAGATTCGTGTTCACCGCCCTAGATGACCCCTGCATACAAGTTTTGAGCCGAATTCGAGAAAATTTTTTGAAACTCCCAAAAAATGTCTGATGGGTAATACCCTACCCCTTTCACACTTGCCTTTTCGCGAAGCTTGAAAAATGCTCATAACCTGTTCGAACCTGCAGCTCGGGGCGGGATACTGCGTATTTTTACTATTGAGCCAGAAGAGATACTAACGATACTAGTCGTTTTCGCAGATGCGTTGCTAAACACTTTCCTTGTATAAGGAAGAAATTAGGTTGCACTCCAGCGCACGTGCTGCCAATGCTTCCTAGATTTCAGCCCCCAATCACCTATGACCAGTGATTGAACTTGATCAGTCACTGGAGCTCAACACACGTGTTCTGCAATGCCCACTGTGAATGAAAAGAGGGTTTTAGTGGGACAATCCTTCTTGCGATGTGCGAGGACTGTCCTCGCGGTAAGCCTTACAAGTAATTCACTCAGGGCACAAAATTAACGTCCATAAGGTGAATCAATGTGTTTTCCTAACTGCCACCTATGCAGAGCAAACTTTTCTCTGAATGAGAAGAGGCGCCTTTATTACTGACATCATAGTAAAAAGGTGTTGTCAGGTTCACTCGAAGCAGACACATCGTGAAGGGATTGATCTTGAAAACTAAGGAATCAGCAGCCCTCTAGGAGGACACCCTCGTCCAGCAGATGAGGTTCCCGCGAACCAGAGGAAGGTCAGTTCTAGCAGCACGGTCTCCTAATGCGCTGTAGATATTTGCCGCTCAACGATGTGGCACACCTCAAGATCGAATCGAGACCAGCACAATCCTTTACGGAGGAGCGCCTTACCATACTCAACCACCGGTGCACCTATGCGGCTTTCACTTACAATGTCTTACTGGGCAACTATTGTATTTAGATAAAGCGCCTTGCAGAGCTGTAGGGCCTACCCAAAATTTTCTCACTCCGTAAAATTCACCGAAATTCGAATAGTCATATTCGCTATGATATGGTAGGGAACCTCCCTGCACCTGTTCAGATTGGCTAAAAATCTAATTCGGGTTGACTCAAAATCTATCCAATGCTGTGAAAAAATAACTAAAACCTTTTCCACACTGAAACGGCCGCCTTGTTAACCAACCTCACACATTAATCATATTGATATGCACCGAGTTAGTCCACAATCGATACTGTTACCTGTGAGTCAAGTAGGATACTAACCAAAATGCTTCAAACTGGAATGCAAAAAGCTGACCCACAGCCTTTGCTCAAGCAGAAAAGAGCACACTGTTAGGAGAGTGCCCCGATCATGCATAGTTGTGGACAAGTTATTCAGCAATATTGAAGACTACAGCAAAACGATTTCTTCTGGGTGGCCGAAAAAAGCTGTTCAGCAAACATGAGCATCCAGTCTAGAGCCGAAAAAGACCATAAGTCTCAACGAATTGTGGGTCGAATAGGGATGTGAGGAAATATCCGGAATCAGATTCCCGTCTTCCAGCCTTTTCTTCGTTTCTTGAAGTATTTCGCAGGTAGTCAGGGAAAACCGGAACATTGGCTAGATCAGAATCGCAAGATCCTTATACTATAGGCACTTTTCCATTTCCCTTTCCCGTCTTCCGATACACTTTGGCGGATCCGTTTTTGGTTTCTGAACTGAACTTATTTTCCTCTTCCGTTTACGAATGAGAAATCTTATTCCGCGCATTAATACTGGTGCCGACATCTCAATTCCAGTGTCCATTACGACGCTACGACGTTAATTTCAGGACTAGGATTCATGAACGCAAGCCATGGGCTACAGTTGTGTTTGTCTTAAAACATTGTGCGCTTTTGCTATTTCCGCAGCAAACCCAATTGTAATCCATGGTTTGCCGTTCATGGATCCCAGCCCAGAAGAAGAATATATAAGTGGGCCATGGCTACTATGGCAACATAGTTGGCGAAAATTCGCTCGCCGCTCCTTGCCACAGGTTGGTTAAGCGTACTGATATAAGTTGCCCACTGACTTCCACTTCTTGGAAGGCCTCCAATTTTGAAGGTCGTCTTAGCTCTCTCGTCACAAGAGTGATTAATGCCAAATGGTCCGGTGCTGCGCACACAAAAGTTTGGATCCACTGCCAGCCTAAGTCACGATGCTCAACTGGAAATTCTCCAAGTTTACGTTCTTGATTGTAGATTCCCACGTTCCCCTTCCCCTCAGGCGTGTCAGAGAATAGCGCGCTCCACTCCGAAAACGCAACCGCGGGAAATCCAAATTAGTGGTCGAGGCGGACAGCTCGTCCCTGCCTTAATTTTAGATCTTTCTCACCTTAACCTTGAACCAAGATTCTTTTTTTCTTGAGAGATGGCTATGAGAGCTGCCTGAAGCTGTCGCAAACCGGCTGATTTTCTAAGCGTTTCGATTTTAAATTCTCTACTGAACAAATTAGTGGGGATATACACAGAAGGGGACGAGTTGTCCGACACCCAAAGGACTTCATCGTTCCAAGTGTTCAAAGTTTCTGGGTAGTTGGTTTTGATTAGATGTTTTTAATTTCTATAGTTGTTTTGGATTGCATATACATACTACTTGTTAGCTTCAATGTTACGTATAGTTATTGTAATAAGCTATCCTGAATTGGGAGCTTATTTAATTTGTGTAATTGTATGTTAGTTTTTGTGGTAACGTTTTCCTACTGTTTCCTTTGTCATATAAGAACGTAAAGGCCAACCGAACAGTGGTCGACACGACGCGGTCACGTCGCGGCCTCGCATCGGGGCGCGGTTTCTCCACCGGCCTTCGTCACGTAGGACTCGTATTATGGACTCTCAGAAGGGTAAACTTTCTATACAGTAGTTCTGCTTAGATATAAGAAAGCTTCAAGTTATAATCACTTCAATTTGATGACTTGCTAGACTTCAGCGCCAATTTAGCTATGACGCCATGAAATTAAGTGCTTCAGCGGCCTGAAACCAATAATTTGTCTAGGATATCCGATTTCCGAGCTTCTTCAAGGCCTTAAACACGGCCGCATTTAAAGAGAGAAAGTTTCCATCATGTTTTCGCCACAAATAATGGAGTTTTGGTATGAGTTCCACGAAGTCTCCATTTGTGATAAATTTCGAATAATATGCAATAAACCGTATTATTAGACTTGAAGACATCGGCAGAGGATCAATAGAATGGCGTCAAGAGAAAAATTAGGTGAGAAAATCGTAGAAATTTCTTTAAATTTTGGTCAGTAAGGGAGGGGGTTGTAGCTCCGCTGAAATACTACAAAATGGCCCGCTTGACTCTGCACTAGAGGTTGCTACACCCATAACTACGATTTGGTCATTCTCTTGTGCCTTATCTCGAGCTGGCTTTGCATGCATCACTGCATAAAAAAGCTGCGTGAGTCATTTCCAACCTCACCAAGGATTACATACCATTTATTGAAGCTGACAAGCGATTTTAGATTTTCCGCTCACTCAGGATTTTTTCAGCTGTTCACCCATTTTTTCATTCACTCATTTCTCCAATCTCAAAATGAGGCCTGCGTTATCCAATGGGTTTATCGGTTTCCAGAAATTTCTAGTGCGCCGTATTTGAGCATCTGACATAACCCTAGATTTTTCGAAGCCAGATGACATATCAAAGTTAATACTTTGAGAAGTTGCGGACAAATTCCCTCAATCATTGAGTGTTGCAGTGCAACTGAAAATTTGGTTTCAGTACCAGAGATTAAATATTGATTTCACACAACTAAAGCACCTTGATTTCATGATTTCACAGCTGAAGCCAAGCTGAAGTCGCGCTAATTATCAATTTGCAGCGCTTATCTTTTGAATATATCATTACATGAGAACAGAACTTGTTTTGGAAACAAACAGTGCATCCAAATTCTTTCCTCCGGCAGTCCATAACATGCCCAACAATATTTTGGACCAGCAGCGAAGGCAAGGGCTCGTTGGGGAAAACGGCGCTCCAATGCGAAGCCGCGTCGCGACCGCGTCGTGTCGACCACTGTTCGGTTGGCCTTTACGTTCTTATCTTTGTCATCAGTATTAAGGCGGAGTAAGCTATCCTCTTTGGCGCTCATGTACTGCACATGAGCGCCAAATTTCAGCCTTTTTTGACTTCTTTCTAAGGAACCCTAATTGATTACGTCAAGGAACATAACGTAAACGCAAACTTCTAAAGGCGTCGGCAGAGTGGAAAATCTGCGAGCGAGCGAGTTTGCGAGAAATGATGAAGGGTGGGGAGCACTACGCAGTTCGACCGCGCACGCGACCGCACCGCATAGGCTGCGACGGAGGGGGGTGCGCAGAGTGTCTTGCCCGTCGCGGAAATCGCAATTTCGCGGCGAAGCTCGCTGCGAAATTGCGAGACGATTGTGATTTTCGAGCGATTTTGCGAGTTGCTGCCAAGTTTCGCGCTCCACTGCTAATACTTGTGCTCCATTACCATCCTCTATTCAAATGTCCACGATTTCGACCCCTTTCTCTCTCCGGCTAATGCCATGGAGACAAAACAGAAAACGATTGACCGTGAAATAAATTGCCTTGTGTGCATCTACGTACAAGACACGCCCCCCTTACGCGCAATTCTTTAATAAAGGCTAAAGGCAGCAGGTAACCGCCAAAAGGGTTTTTTAGAGAGTTGGCCTGTGTTTCAAGCCGGATATGGTTTTTTTCAGCCCTTTTATAATCCTTGAGAGTTTTATTAGATAGGAGGGCATCTAAGTCGATCTACAGGGGATGTGAGGTGATGAACTGTAGATCTTTCATTATGCTTCATTTGAAAACTCTTGATAGCAATTTTTTGGCTTGTTACGACGTAGATTCAACAATTAGGAGTAACAAATACATTACAATTACAATATTTTATAAACTTCTAAATGATCACAAGGCCTAGGCAAAACCAAACCTCTCAAGCCGCTTCGCGGCTGGAGCGATAACACAACCTACTCAGTCATAAAAGAGATAGCTGAACAACAAAATAACAAGACAAATCAGGATTCACTGCGAAACATTTGAATTTGCCAAAACGGATCCAGAAAATGTACGATTACGTTTGGCCGCAGGCGGGAGTGTTTCCTCCTCCCGCCAAACGCCCCTGTTGCATAGACTGCATCGGCCGCCAACTCCACTAGAGCAATTCTCGTGAGCCCACGCTTTGCACGTGCGGAAGTTGGAGCAGCTAAGCCAGGAAATGATGTCTTCGCTAGCAGTAGGAGGTGAGCGCAACACGTGGCCAAATTCTCTCTATCTACATCGAGAGTCTTGGTGTGAGTCTTGACAATGGCTGGC
The DNA here is from genome assembly GCA_029168955.1 of Aplectana chamaeleonis. NCBI lineage: Eukaryota > Metazoa > Nematoda > Chromadorea > Rhabditida > Cosmocercidae > Aplectana > Aplectana chamaeleonis. Next base: position 1,606,842 of record JAPDOI010000071.1, read on the forward strand.
TAGAGCAGGATTCGAATTGAAACCTTTTCCGCAATCAGGACACACAATATTCCTCTTGACACCAGCAGTTCCGTGATCTTTATAAAAGTTTGATAACTTAGTATAGCTTATCTTGACATTTGATCCATTAAAATCGTACTTTTTCTATGTTGGAGCAGGCTCCGACGACAAGTGCATACCGATTCGCACTCCTCACATTTGAAGTCACCTTTCCTTCCAGTCTTAACTTTGTGTCTTGGTCTTTGTTTTTCATTTTTCACCTCTTCGTCAGTCCAAAATTGCTTTTTGCGCAAATGCTGGCACAAATTGTACAACAGCAGAGGCCCCAATCCACAGGCTACATATTTCGACGCTTCTCATCTAAACATAGAAGTGGGTAAGCAGTTTAAATACGAATAAAGAGAATTTAGGATTTCCCCAAAACAATTCAGGTATCAGGTATTTGAATGCAGGAAGCGGATTTCACAAGAAAAGCCCAATAGATGATTGACCCAACACAAGGTCAGGATGCAGTTCGCAAAAAAGCTAGTGAGATTTTCCAGCAGTAGTATTAATAGTGTACAGAAACTAATGTTAGAGAGGAATAGGTTAGGAAAATCATATTTTATTCATTTAGTTCACCCCACTCTGGCAAACGGGGCAGCAGGAAGGAACGCGCAGGGCAGGTTCACGGTTCGGGCCCCACCCTTGCTAGTGGAAAAGGGGCGTGTTTGGGGCGGATCCTCCGTCCGTGCTCCGTCCGTTCAAAGCAGTACACTTCAGGGAAAACCAGCCACTTCAGTCCGAGGAAAGGCAGGTGGCTAGCCTTGCACGGGCGGTGACCGGCCTTGCTATGCACGGAAACCAGCCACTTCAGTCCGAGGAAAGGCAGGTGGTTAGCCTTGCACGGGCGGTGACCGGCCTTGCTAGGGCCACTCGTCCACCCTGACACTACGCTCTTACTGCCGCAAATTTTCATATTCACCCTTCATCCTGCCCTAATACGCCCTTGAAAGCGATTTCTCCAACACCCGTACTGCTCAAAAATTCTTTTTAGCGGTCTCACCCAAGACCAGGTTGTAGCAGAGCGGCCTTTTGAATTCGCCGTAAATCCAAAATCGCTCCATTACAACCTGGCTCTTGAATGAGCCCGCTAAAGAATTCTGGAGCAACACATAATAAAAACTACAAGTAACATGGAAGGTGCAAATAACACCCGGTGTAGCCAGATGTGGCTGACGCGATCAATATGAATGAATTATGTGGAACGATATCATGGATATCATTCATTTCTTAGCTAATATCATGTGAACATCGGTCTTGTCAGCCACATCGAGACAAGCACGCTCATGCCGATCATTTTTTCCGCAGGGCTACCGTAACCCTCCTTAAAATTTTTTCCAAGTGTCAGCATGGTTATGAGCACATCCTAATAGCCAACAAACATGTTTGCACAATTTCGACCTCCTCAGCCACTCCCCAGTGGCTTCTCGAGGAGAGCGGTGTGTGAATGAATGCATACCGCTCCTCCGCTCTTTTATACCCCGCATGTTATGAGCGTGTGTTTACATTCGTTATCATGTTTTGTTCAAGAATGGTTACGGTAGCCCTGCGGAAAAAGTGATCGGCATGGGCGCGCTTTTCACATCGAGTGATTTTTCTGAGATAGTTTTACAACAGTTTGGGTCATTGATTCTTGTGACCACAGAAAGAGGACTGATCCAGTGGGGAGATGAAGAGGTCTTTGTTCGAAATTCTTGCATGGGATATTACAGCGTAATATCAAGAAAAAGTGAACAATTCTGTAAAAGGGTCTCCCAAGCAGAAGTGGTTTGGTTAGCGTTACAAATGCTTCAACAAAAAGGGAACAATAGGAAAGCGGAAAGAGGAGAGTCTACAAAAAATGAACAATATCCTCCAAGAACTCTTTTCTTTTCAGAAACTTCCACACAGCCGAAACAACCTGTTGTGGTATTTTTCGAGGAAGAATTGACTGCTTCCCTAAAACAATTAACATCATCTCCCCTTTTAATGATAGCTATTAGGTTTACATGCATATATACATATTTTATCGGCACTCACATAATCAAAGTCCTTTATGGAGCCAAAAGCGCTTCCTCATAGAGAACCACAACGGTTTGTTTCCGCTGTTTGGAAGTTTCGAAAAAGAAAAGAGTTCTTGGAGGATATTGTTCATTTTTTGTAGACTCTCCTCTTTCCGCTTTCCTATTGTTCCCTTTTTGTTGAAGCATTTGTAACGCTAACCAAACCACTTCTGCTTGGGAGACCCCTTTTTTACAGAATTGTTCACTTTTTCTTGATATTACGCAGCAATATCCCATGCAAGAATTTCGAAAAAAAAACCTCTTCATCTCCCCGTTATATCAGTCCTCTTTCTGTGATCACAAGAATCAATGACCCAACCTGTTGTAAAACTATCTCAGAAAAATCACCCGATGTGGCTTGCGCGACCGATGTTCACATGATATAAGCTAATAAATGAGTGATATCCATGATATCGTTTTACATAATTCATTCATGTTGATCGCGTCAGCCACAGCTGGTTACAACGGGTGTTATTTGCAACCTTCATGTTTTTCATACGTATCGAACGGGTCGGCCACGGTGATTCTCTCAACCAACTCTGACAGGGCCTTAGGCCCCGGTGATAGTTGGTCGCTCAGACGTAGCCAGCCCGGTCGATAATCATGAAAGCCTGCTGGCCTACAGCCGGATGCAGAATCTGCCCGCAGTTCTTCGCTTGCGAATGAACCTACATAACTCAAAACCTGCACAGTCAGAAACTACCTTCCATTCCATTTGGACACTTTCACATTAGTGGAACAAAACAGTTTTCCATACTCATTATTTCGTTTCCTCCTCCCCATTCCTTCGCAGAACAGCCGCTTCGATTCCATGAATTTGATATTAAAAGCTCTGCTGAGCTTCGAATGGAGATAAGCTCTAACAATTTGTTTTTGAATTTAGATGCTGATAAACAACTACCATTTATTGCAGAAAAAACCAGTAGGCTGGTGAAGAAGATAGAGGGAGCACTCAAAATGGGATTGTGTGAATGGCCTCAGCGCGTTACGAAACAGAAGAGCAGCCTGGCGACATGACCTACATAATATCTCAAGCTTTCTGCACGCTATGCTTGTCATCAGCACACTTTTAGAAAAGTTTTTCAAAGTGTTCTCGGACTCCTTCGCAAATTCCGATGCATCCAGCACACTATCTCAGACGGCTAGCGCAAAGCTCAAAACTCTTGCTCATTCTTTTGGGTAACCTGCACAATTTTCCGGATGACCAGTGACGGGTCCGGGACTCCTAATCACTCTACGGGGTTTCCTTCACAATTTCTCGGATGACCAGCAATCGGTCCCGAGCACCCGCCCACTCTCCGGGTTTCCACGACGTCCCGATGACGTCAGCAGAAGCTCGAACCACTTTTCACGACGTCCCGATGACGTCTACAGAAGCCCGAAGCACTTTTCACGACGCCCCGCTGACGTCATCAGAAGCCCGAAGCACTTTTGGGACTATCATAGACGGGGAGGGGGGCACCCACGATTCGCTCGTGAAAATGGAATGGGAAACCTGACAAAGGTTGTTCGATGCTGCTATCAATCATTGTTGTTGATGAAGTTCTGTAGAAATACTTCGATTGATAGCGTTACAGATCGGTCGTTCATTCCATTTCTGACTTTAATCTTGAGTGCCCCCGTCTAGGATAGTCCCGCACTTTTCAAGACGTCCCGATGGCGTAATCAGCAGCCTGAAGCACTTCTGACGATGTCCCGATGACGTCATCAGAAGCCTGAAGCACTTTTCAAGACGGCCCGATGACGTCATCAGAAGCCCGAAGCACTTTTCACGACGTCCCCATGACGTCATCAGAAGCACGCAGCACTTTTCAAAACGTCCCGATGACGTCATCAGAAGCCAGATGCACTTTTCGACGTCCCGATGACGTCATCAAGCCCGAAGCACTTTTCACGACGTCCCAATGACGTCCTCAGAAGCCCGAAGCACTTCTGACGATGTCGTGATGACGTCCTCAGGAGCCCGAAGAACTTTTGACGACTTCCTGATGACGTCTTCAGGAGCCCGAAGCAGCACTTTTCACGACGTCCCGATGACGTCATCAGAAGCCTGAAGCACTTTTCAAGACGTCCCGATGACGTCATCAAGCCCGAAGTACTTTTCACGACGCCCCGCTGACGTCATCAGAAGCCCGAAGCACTTCTGACGATGTCGTGATGACGTCCTCAGGAGCCCGAAGCACTTTTCGACGTCCCAATGACGTCATCAGAATCTCGAAGCACTTTTCACGACGTTCCGATAACGTCATCAAAAGCCCGAAGCACTTCTGACGATGTCATGATGACGTCCTCAGGAGCCCAAGCACTTTTCACGACGTCCCGATGACGTCATCAGAAGCCCGAAGCACTTCTGACGATGTCGTGATGACGTCACCAGGAGCCCGAAGCACTTTTCACGACGTCCCAATGACGTCATCTGAATCCCGAAGCACTTTTCACGACGTCCCGATAACGTCATCAGAAGCCCGAAGCACTTCTGACGATGTCATGATAACGTCCTCAGGGCCTGAAGCACTTTTCATGACGTCCCGATGACGTCACCAGAAGCCCGAAGCATTCCTGACGATGTCATGATGACGTCCTCAGGAGCCCGAAGCACTTTTCACGACGCCCCGCTGACGTCATCAGAAGCCCGAAGCATTTTTGGGACTATCATAGACGGGGAGGGGGGCACCCACGATTCGCTCGTGAAAATGAATGGAAAACCTGACAAAAGATGTTTGATGCTGCTATCAATCATTGTTGTTGATGAAGTTCTGTAGAAATACTTCGATTGATAGCGTTACAGATCGGTCGTTCATTCCATTTCTGACTTTAATCTTGAGTGCCCCCCCCCCCGTCTAGGATAGTCCCGTACTTTTCAAGACGTCCCGATGGCGTAATCAGCAGCCCGAAGCACTTCTGACGATGTCGTGATGACGTCCTCAGGAGCCCGAAGCACTTTTCACGACGTCCCGATGACGTCATCAGAAGCCCGAAGCACTTTTCAAGACGTCCCGATGACGTCATCAGAAGCCCGAAGCACTTTTCACGACGTCCCGATGACGTCATCAGAAGCCCGAAGCACTTTTCACGACGTCCCAATGACGTCATCAGAAGCCAGATGCACTTTTCACGACGTCCCGATGACGTCATCAGAAGCCCGAAGCACTTTTCACGACGTCCCAATGACGTCATCAGAAGCCCCAAGCACTTCTGACGATGTCGTGATGACGTCCTCAGGAGCCCGAAGAACTTTTGACGACGTCCTGATGACGTCTTCAGGAGCCCGAAGCACTTCTGACGATGTCGTGATGACGTCATCAGAATCCCGAAGCACTTTTCACGACGTCCCAATGACGTCATCAGAAGCCCGAAGCACTTCTGACGATGTCGTGATGACGTCCTCAGGAGCCCGAAGAACTTCTGACGATGTCATGATAACGTCCTCAGGAGCCCGAAGCACTTTTTATGACGTCCCGATGACGTCATCAGAAGCCCGAAGCATTTCTGACGATGTCATGATGACGTCCTTAGGAGCCCGAAGCACTTTTCACGACGCCCCGCTGACGTCATCAGAAGCCCGAAGCATTTTTGGGACTATCATAGACGGGGAGGGGGGCACCCACGATTCGCTCGTGAAAATGAATGGAAAACCTGACAAAAGATGTTTGATGCTGCTATCAATCATTGTTGTTGATGAAGTTCTGTAGAAATACTTCGATTGATAGCGTTACAGATCGGTCGTTCATTCCATTTCTGACTTTAATCTTGAGTGCCCCCCCCGTCTAGGATAGTCCCGCACTTTTCAAGACGTCCCGATGGCGTAATCAGCAGCCCGAAGCACTTCTGACGATGTCGTGATGACGTCCTCAGGAGCCAAGCACTTTTCACGACGTCCCGATGACGTCATCAGAAGCCCGAAGCACTTTTCAAGACGTCCCGATGACGTCATCAGAATGAAGCACTTTTCACGACGTCCCGATGACGTCATCAGAACGAAGCTTACTTTTCACGACGTCCCAATGACGTCATCAGAAATAGATGCACTTTTCACGACGTCCCGATGACGTCATCAGAAGCCGAAGCACTTTTCACGACGTCCCAATGACGTCATCAGAACCCCAAGCACTTCTGACGATGTCGTGATGACGTCCTCAGGAGCCCGAAGAACTTTGACGACGTCCTGATGACGTCTTCAGGAGCCCGAAGCACTTTTCACGACGTCCCAATGACGTCATCAGAATCCCGAAGCACTTTTCACGACGTCCCAATGACGTCATCAGAAACCCGAAGCACTTCTGACGATGTCGTGATGACGTCCTCAGGAGCCCGAAGAACTTTTGACGACGTCCTGATGACGTCCTCAGGAGCCCGAAGCACTTTTTCACGACGTCCCAATGACGTCATCAGAATCGAAGCACTTTTCGCGATGTCCAGATGACGTCATCAGAAGCCCGAAGCACTTTTCACGACGTCACGATGACGTCTTCAGAAGCCCGAAGCACTTCTGACGATGTCGTGATGACGTCCTCAGGAGCCCGAAGCACTTTTCACGACGTCCCGATGACGTCTTCAGAAGCCCGAAGCACTTCTGACGATGTCGTGATGACGTCCTCAGGAACCCGAAGCACTTTTCGCGATGTCCAGATGACGTCATCAGAAGCCCGAAGCACTTTTCACGATCTCCCGATGACGTCATCAAGAGCCCGAAGCACTTTTCACGATGTCCCGATGACGTCATGAGGAGCCCGAAGCACTTTTCACGACGTCCCGATGACGTCATCAGAGGCCCGAAGCACTTTTCGCGACGTCCCAGTGACGTCATCAGAAGCCCGAAGCACTTTTCACAACGTCACGATGACGTCATCAGGAGCCCGAAGCACTTCTGACGACGTCACGATGACGTCATCAAGAGCCCGAAGCACTTTTCACGACGTCACGATGACGTCATCAGAAGCCCGAAGCACTTTTCGCGATGTCCAGATGACGTCATCAGAAACCCGAAGCACTTTTCGCGATGTCCAGATGACGTCATCAGAAGCCCGAAGCACTTTTCATGACGTCCCGATGATGCCATCAGAATCCCCACTCACCTACAAATCGATCACTTACCAGCCTACGCACCCCCTACCAACTTACCTGTCTGCCAAGCTGATTGCCTTCGACTATTGGCAGTGGCTATTAGCAGTGAGAACTGAAAAGCGTGACGGCCCACGGCCTACGGCGCACACCATGAAATTTCCTTAAGCTTTCGGGCTCACAACTTTGTTATTTGTGAACCAATTTTGTTGAAATTCGGACAGCAGGTGTATTCTGGACCCCTTCGCTTATATCCAGAAGGGAATCTTTAGAAATTTTGTTTCAAAGATTCTATAAACTATTTTATAAAAATCAAAGTGATCACAAGGCCTAGGCAAAACCAAACCTCTCCAGCCGCTTCGCGGCTGGAGCGATAACAAATGCAAATTTATTGCTCGAAATCACTTCTACAATAGAGGTTTAACGTGTAAGCAAAAAGCCTTTGAAGGCACTTCGAGATGATGTAGTGTTTGAGATGCGAAAAAAAAAACGGTGCTACGGCAAACGCAATCAAGACTATAGACTATGTCAGAACACTACAACACAATATATGCATGACGACCACAAGGTTCACAAAGTCTAAAAGGTTAGTTTCAATATCCATGAGATTGGTTTAGAGGTGACCGGGTTCAGAATGATGAGCAGATAAAGCGATATGAAACTACGGAATAACATTGGAATAAAAATGAGATAAATCGGATTTAGAGCATCTTCATCGAACCGTAGGCAGAGTACCGGGGGCAGAACAAGAAAAACAAAATTCAAAAGCATATGAAACGCAAAAAAATACAAAAAACTCTCAGATATTTCGGGAAAACTACTTGTGGTAAGCAGTAAGTAACTTGAACGTCTCAAGTTACTTACTCATAACATAAAAGTCACATACACAATGTGGTAAGCAAGTTACCCGAGGCGACCCTGTGAAAGTTCCCCTCGGGTAAGTTACTCACGACATGGTGTATGTGACTTTTCTGCTATGAGTAAGTAACTTGAGACGTTCAAGTTACTTACTGCTTACCACAAGTAGTTTTCCCGAAATTTTCTGAGCTCGACGTCCGATCGACAGGACTCTAAGTCGGGCTTCCGATGACTCCCCCGACGACAAGGCAAGATGGCGGCGCGTCCGCATCGTTGATCACACGTTTCTAAAAAAACCATCACATAGAACAGTCTAAAAACAATTACTTGAGAAGATATTTGAGATAAAACTCACCTTCATTGGGACAAGCTCTCCATCTCTTTCCACGTACAAACGGACATCAGATGTGAAAAGCAGTGATTAACTTTGTCTGACTTCTTACGCCAGAACATCAAGTCACAGCACAGAAATATGGCCCACATCGCTCGCACTAGTGCCCGTCTAACTACGATGTACCAGTCGGCTCTGGCCTTTTGATGTCCATAGAAGGCCTTCTTTCGTCCATCTTCATCGAAACCAAGAGTTTTCCAGAACCTGGAAACAGACAACGTTAACACATGAAAAACGTTGAAGACTGAACGCTAGGATGAAATCATTACATATTATTCTCCTGCATCACTTCTTGTAGCGTTCGATCGTATTCTCGATTACCCATACCCAAGGCATCGAGGCAGCAGCCTGAAGTTCTTACATTTAAGAACATAAGATTTCTGAAAAGATATGGATCACGATTAAACCCACCTATGAGAGTATCCACGACTGCTTTAGGAATCGGGATTAGGTCCGCTTTCTTCTGGTACTTCTTCTGGTACCCAAGCGGTCGGCGTGTGTGTTGAACGGTCGTCACGTAGTCCAACAAATGCCCTCTCGACTTCCGTTCGACACGCACGCCGACCGCCTGGGCAGACACTCTCATTCAGACAGACTTTAATTAACAACATTTTTGAAATTCCCTCATTCAGACATTCACAAAATTCTTGAAATTCCGAAATAATTGGCAAAAGGTTATGAGAATTTCGATGAGTGGGAAATATTTTCAGTTATGCAACACCAAACATTTCAAACTCATGTAAACCCGGATGAAGAGATCAACGAGCAGAAAACAGCAAATCAGGAGTGAGATTTCAATTTTTTAGCGGCAAAATATCTTCAAAATGTTCACGAGCAGGGAAAACTAATTCAAAAAAAAGGATGTGAAAAATTCTCCATGCTGCAAACGGATTTTCTGAGAAAGACTTCCTAAAATCGTAAACAGTAACCGTGAGAGTTCAAAAAAGGCGTAACCCTGACGTTTTTCTAGCGCCTATTTATGGAGGGGATAAGGAGAGGCACATATTAGTTAGAAATCAAATAAAAAATCATGAAAAATAAAAAAATAATGAAAAAAAGCGGCCGGAAGCCGTCTGGTTGAATTCTGACCGATCGATGCTGTCGACAGGTCCATTGCGCGAAGCGGCATTTGAATTCGACCAATAGCAGACGAGGAGAGTGGAGCGTTTGCGTCGATCCTCGCGCTGCAGGTCCAAGGGCGGACATCTCCGAGCTCGCTCTCTCGCAGGACCAAGGGCGGATATCTGTCCCCGCCCAGTCTCCGCCCACTTCCGCAGCTGACCAATCAGAATTTTCACGGCAGCAAGCCCGGCGCTCTAGCCTTGCTGCTGAACCTTCGGAGGGGTGGGATTAGAGGCGGACCTACCGCCCTTGCTGCTACCCCGGTTGCCAGAGCATAACCACGAATCGCTGTGCAACGACGTATAATATGCCCTCTTCCCAACTCCTGCATGCATTGCTCGCTATTCGAACGCGACGACCCACCGAAGAATTGCGCGTAAGGTGGGCGTGTCTTGTACGTGGATGCACACAAGACAATTTATTTCACGGTCAATCGTTTTGTGTTTTGTCTCCATGGCATTAGCCTCTCTCTCTCCTTTGTTCTCATTCCTTCTTTCTGCTATATTTTCAGAGTGCTAAACTATTTTGGGGGTTGGCACTCACGTCTAACTTCATGAATTTTTTTAGGAAATTACGAATGATAACGCTATCAAATATCTAATAACGAAAGAATTTTTCATTTTTATGGATTAATCTTTTCATTTCTATGGGTGAATCCTGAGTGCCCCCCCAACTAGTTTTGCACCTAATTTCAGCTTCAGTTTCTTTTCTGGGGTGCGTTCCAGGATTTTATACCAACCACAGTAATTAATGATGGTATATGAGGCCTCATGAATTGGATATAGATAAATTTCAGGAGCTGGGGGAGGACGGAGTACGGGGAGGCGTCGGCGCCAACCGGCTGGCAGCAGTCACCGATCTCGGCCGAGTCGCCCCAACAGCGAGATCGATAGCTCCCTCGCTCGTTGATTGGCGATCGACGGAGATCACGCACGTAAGATCAGAGCCTGTGCGTGGAGAACAATCGTTTCCTTCTACAAAAAGGAAGACGACTTTCTCTATTAAAGCAAATGGATCATTGTGAATAATATGAGTGTCTATAGTACTAGAATTAGAGCTCCAGTAGTCCGCAAAAGAGTAGAACTATTTGCACTCATGTCAGAATTTCGCCCATCCGGGGTTCCAACCCCTTGAAAAAATCGGAGAAAACTTCGCACTCATGACAGAATTTCGCCCACCCGGGGTTCCAACCCCTTGAAAAAATCGGAGAAAACTTCGCACTCATGTCAGAATTTCGCCCACCCGGGGTTCCAACCCCTTGAAAAAATCGGAGAAAACTTTGCACTCATGCCAGAATTTCGCCCACCCGGAGTTCCAATACTTTGAAAATTAGGAGATTGTGTCCTCCCTAGAAAGTACTATAACCCCTCAAAAAACTCGGGGGCTATTTGCTTTAATATAAGAAATCGTCACCCTATTTGTTTGAAAAAAAAACGATTGAGTTCCACTCACAGGCCCTGATCTTGTGTGCGTGATCTCCTCCGATCGCCCATTAACGAGCGAGCGAGCCATCGATCTCGCTGTCGGGGCGACTCGGCCGAGGGCGCTCATTGCTGCCAGCCGGTTGGCGCCGACGCCACCCCGTACTCCGTCCTCCCCCTGTACCAAATTTCAGTCTATCATTTGTTAAATATCCCGTTAGCAGGCATCTCAGTGGAGCTTAATTGTTCATCAGATCTCATTTTATTGTCTTGCGTTTGATTTTCACACAAATTTTCCGCCCATGGAAACCTTGAAACACACCCCTAGTGTTGTAGTAGACTAACCTCGTCATGTTGTGCCGAGCTCGTTTCACTTTTCAAATTTCTGGCGCATCAGTAGACAGTAATTTTAAAGACGATAAGTTGAATAATGTGCAATAAGCCCCTTTCGAATCTTGAAAATGTGGAGTCTAAATTTTTTTGTGATCAAGGTGCAAGAGTAGTGGGGGGTAGGGGGCATTGGAGAAAATGAAATGGTTAATCTATGGAAATGAATATTTTTGCTGTTATCATATGCGTGATAGCGTTATCGGTCATTGTTATCAGTGAGCGTTATCAGATTTCAGACAGCTGCGGCCCATCCTGCGAAATAACGAGACGAAAATAGATGATTGACTTCCGCGCTCCAATCGATCAACATTCGCGCTCTAATCCAAATCACACTCTGCGGGGATGCCTGCGACTCCGCCGCAGAATTTTCAAGGCCACGCCCACATTCGCTCGCTCGCTCGCTCGCTCGCAGACTTTCCACTATGCCGACGCCTTAAGCCTCAGTAACCCATTCACGACTATATGCAATATTGCGTCGCCGAATACCGTGTCCCACCGGTGGGACACGCCAGCTTGAATAGCGTTCCACGAGTGATTGATTTTTCTCTTCATATTGTACCTAGTAACGCTGAAGGAACATTATCACAGTTTGATATCCCAACACCCTCTCTTCCTACCGGCGGACCAGGTTTGTATTCAAGTCTAGGGTAGATCAACGCTTTGATCATATGTAGGTTTGTAAGTTCCTTCTCGCGGCGGAGAATTCGATTCTTGAAAAGCGTGTCCCGTCGTGGGGCACGTGGTCGTGATTGGGTTAAGAACCGACTTTCGTAAAACTACATTAATGTCTAAAGTTTGCGACCCGCTTTAGGGACTTGCTCGCCTATTCGAAAAGCTTACCTCAGTTTCGTGATAACACCCGAACAATCTCCTCTGGCGCTATTCGTACTCCTCAACTTCTGCGCGTGGCGTTGGAGTATAAGTTCTTTCTATGCACGCCACACGCTTGCGGAGATAATGAGGGCCGCATTTTTTGCGACGGGGTCGACTGCGGCGCACTTCTACTGGCGCATCGCCAGAGCACGGTTTCCGTCCTTATTTTCAGTCATAGCGGTGTACTTATCAGTGAAAAGCAGTGCCGTATAGTAGCAATAACTGTATTGATGAAGAATCATGAAATTTTGGATGAAGAATCATGAAATTTTGGGGTGCGCCCGAAGAGGCACTCTGGTGTGGTAGGCGCCTGAGAGCGCATGGCGCGCGCACGTTCTTGCAGATGAGTCCCTTTCACAACGCAATGCGTTTTTCTTGGATATTCCTGGAATGATTAGCTACCCTCATTCCATTTTGTCTGTACCAGATGGTTACTGCTCCTCCTATTCGTTTCTTTTATCCACGAGAAGGTGTTCACGAAATGGTGGGCGCGCCATGCGCTCTAGGGCCCCGCCCACATCGGAGTGCCTCTTTTCCCTCCCCCGAGCTGAAGGGCAGGGTCCAGCAGCCCTGCAAGGTTCTTGCCGGATTAACGGCCGACTATAAGAACTTTTTGTTTGGGAAAATCTACGATTTCAACGGTATTGTATTGAAATGTTTCACATTCCTAACATGTAAAATGCTTAGAATTAAATTTTCTACTTTGCTCGGGAAATTTTCGCAAGCGATCTCCATCACTGCTTGAAAAAAAACCTTGACTAAGTTATTTTTTTTTGTGGTTTGTACAAAGAATTTCTCATAACTCTCTGTAACCTCGTTCTTCTAGAAACACATACTTTTTTCGTTTCAAAAATGCACTATCCCCCTTGAAAAAAATTCCGAAAATCTACCACCCCACTAGCAAGCTATCCAGTCCTGCTCGACCCTGTTGATAGAAGCTTTTTGTAGTTTGATTTGATTTGATTTATTACACGGTAGAACCGTGTGATAGACAAACAAGAAAACGAAACACCTAAACGGCAACTGAAAAAGATCAAAGATAGAGGACAATAATAAAGCAGATCGATAAACTGACTACGAGGCAACACCGGCACCATGAAGGGATGAGATCTTACAAACATCGCTCCTGGGAGAACAGATAAATCTCAAGCGCCTTTTTGAATTCAGTGAACTTCCCAACTACCAAGCCTGACCGAAGTAATTTGTTGAATTCAGACCCCGCCCTATTGACAAAAAAGTGCTGTCTTACATTCCGCCTGGCCCCAACGAGGCCCAATTTCACCGGCGCTCCCTGGTGGTTGACGATCTCAGGTTGAACAGCCGGCTAGCCTTGATACCAGCACTCCCATGAATGATTTTATACATCATTATCATATCAAACCTTCTTCTCCTGTGCTCTAGAGTGGTTAGGCCCAACTTGGCATTTCTGGTGACATGACACACGTTGCGATTAGTCTGAAACCACGATGTCCTGAAGTAAACTCTACGTGTGAAAGTATTCTGGACTTTCTCCAGCGCATCGATGGATCCCTTTGTATGGATTGAATACCACCGTCCCATACTGCATAAGTGGACGTATGTACGTTTTATACACCTCAGTCAGGACATTTGCGTTAGTAGTTGAAGGTGCTCGAAACGCGCTGTGCATCATCCTGTTGGCCATGGACGCGACCTGGAGGCAGTGATCATCGAAACTAAGATCATCCTTGACAAGAAAAACCAAGGTCCTTAATCTCGCTGACCTCGCTCAACTGCACACCGTCAATAGTATAGAAGCCATTAACTCGCCTCTTACCAATCTTCATCACCTTAGTTTTTCGCTGGAAAGCGGCAATTTCCATTCAGACGACCATTTGGCTACATCACTAAGGGCTTTTTGCAAACACTCTGAATCTTCCCTGGTCCGAATAGGATTATACAACTTAAAGTCGTCAGCGAATGCCGAACAGCCAACGTTGTTCAAGGATATAATCGAGGGAAGCTCATACGTATAAATATTAAAGAGAATAGGTGAAAGCACTCCACCCTGGGGAACACCACTAAGGACTGCAAAGGGAGAGGAAAACGTACTGTTAAGCCGGACTCTGAAATTTCTGCCCGTGAGAAAAGCACGAATCAAGGCACTATACGCGGATGGATACCCACTATTTCTAGTTTGTATACTAATTTGCGATGAGAAACTCTGTCAAACGCCTTGGAAAATCGAGGTAAATAACATCCACACCAGCATCATTGTCCAGCGCACGAGTCCAGTCTTCAAGTGATTGCAGCATCGCCGAAATTGTGGATTTACCCTTTGGAAACCATGTTGGTGCTCCGAGATGATGGAGTGCTCCTCCAGATGAGTCATAATTCTTTTCTTCAATACTTTTTCAAAAAGTCTTGCAAAAATAGATGTGATACTGATAGGCCGGTAATTGTTGGGATCAGAAAATGGCTTCTTCTTTGGTATAGGAGTAACAAAGGATGTACGCCATCTACTCTGAACATCTCCACGCATAAAACTCAGGTTGCAAATGTGTGCAAGCGGGCTAACTATGATATCAATCACCTTTTAATGAAACATAATGGTATGTGATCCGGCGTGTCAGAAAAACGAATTAGGCCATTTGGCTAATAGCTCCGACAATTCCCCGAGGTGAAACCATACAGAGTCAGGCATAACAGGAAAAAGAGAAGGACTAACACTCTCATCCAAGTCAGTATCCTCAAGGAATGATTCCTTAAACATATTTGCCAGAAGTTGAACTTTTTGGCCATCTTCTACTGCACTGGAACCATCCTCTCTCACAAGACATCCCACCTGAGATTTATTTTTGAGTTTCGAATTAAGTAATCTGTAGAATGAATTTTTATTTTTAGACTCGATAACTTTCCTTTCCTTATTACTATTATACTTCTTCGAACGTTTTTCAAATAGAGTCGCAACTCTTTTGTATTCGCACCAATCCTCAGCCCTGTTACTATTATTTGCCATGTTCCAGGCTTGAGATTTCCTGTGAGAGAGATTTTCCAAGTGCTCAGGGAGGGATGCCTTCTTCGTAGACACCAGACTAATCGGTACAAATAAATCAATGGTGTGGTCAAGAATAGAAAGAAAGAGTTCATATTTAGCTTCCACAGTATCCACGGTACTCAGTGAGCCGTACCAATCCACACTATCCAGGTATTCATTAATACAAGCAAAATCCGCCTTACTGTATACTCTATTGTAAATTTTTGTATCAGAGGCCTCAGTATGAACGTTTAGCTCGAAAACTATAGAAGCATGGTCACTAGTGCCCAATGGAGCCATAGTATCCACCAGGGCTGTGCGTAATTACGAATTACGGTTTACGATTTACGAATTACGGGCGTTTTTGACAAATTTTTTACGATTTACGAAATTTGGGCCAAAAAACGTAACGAATCGTAACAAATCGTAATAAAACGCGGGTAAATGAGCAATGCAAATCTGCGGTCTAGTACAAATATAAATCTAACACTTTCAATACATCACAACTTCAACACACACCCCTAATATTTGATTGCTCTTCAAAATCTAAATTTTCGGTGAACCCGTACCCTTGCATGCCCGGCATCTGAACGCTTGCCACCCTCCTCGGCTGCAGCTGATTGGTCGGCGTGCATCAGATGCGTGCGGCTCGCGTCGCGTCTGCCTGGCGCATTGCCAACGTTGTCGTTTGAAAAGCTCCCATCGCCTGTCCATTCTACGACCTTATTAAGAAATGAAGAAACATACACAAGTATGCGAGTGAGCCTCATTTGTATACTTATGCAATGAATAGGATGCATAACAAACACAGAAGTGGGATGGGGGTAAGGGAGTGAAACCATTTGGCAAATCGTTTCCACGAATCGCATCTTTGCCTATTAGATCGTACATCTTTGGCTACTGGATATGGACTAAGATACATGCTGCTATGCTCAAGACGTCCATTTGCGACGACTCACATCTTAAGGAGTTGGAAATTGAGAAAACTTTCCAAAGGTACTGAACGCTGATAGGTGCCCTAGGCACAACTTTTAAAAACGGCCGCAAAATGGAACATCCCTCATTAGGCTGGATTCTGTGCACAGAGTTTAGCACCTTCGCCCCCCCCCCTTCCTCCAATCCTATCAATGGGTTAGTCTGCCACCGAGGAAACTTCGTGAAGAGCTTTTTCCTGAAGACGATGATAGAATAACATCGGTACTGATTTACATCTCTTGCTGGGAGGAGACTATCAGCCCATTTTATCGCCGTTGGCCTATCACGTCAGCATTTGCTGCTCCTGTGATAGGTCAGCGGCAGTAAAATGTGCGGGGAACCCCCTACCAGGAACAGATCTAAATAAGAACCATAACATCTCGCTGCTGGACAAAAAAATGCCAATGAAATGAAGTAATGTGATCTGCACTTATGGTATTAGAAGGGGATGAATGACAATACAAGCTTCACTGCTTACTCTCCAACGATTAAGATTCTATTAACGTTGTGTGGTTAAGTCGTTTTCATTTCTATTCACTGCTGAAATAATTTAGCTAGGTGTGTTCGTCTGTATTCCCTGTTGTATTCATCCTGTTGCTTCAATTACAACAGCTTACAGTTGATCCCGTTCATGAAATTGAATCAGGGCCAGAATTCAGGCGAAAACTTGGAGCCATTGAATGACAGGCGAGGACGGCTGTGGCGTTGGCAATGCGCCAGCCAGACGCGACGCGCACGGTATTGTCTACTTGCCTCGGTAGATTCTGGTGTTTGAAGGGGATGTTGAAATTTTGGGGAACTACCAGGAAAGCCATAATCTCGGTCGATTAAGCTCTTTAAGACGTAAGACATGCGATGAAATGAATCTAAGTGATGCATGTACATACACATATGTCTAGTAGTACACCTAGTAATTGGCTAGTTTCCTTTATTAAAGGGCTTTTGGCGTTCAACTTAGTCTCCTCACTTGTTCCTTTCATAATTTGGACTCTTTCGATGAAAATGTCGAGCCATCAACTTAAAATACAATCCTTTTCTTCTGTGTACCTCTGCCAAACTTTATTGTGCTATTTGGCGTCAATTTTCGTGCATTACGACGTCATTTTGCGATGGCTTACTAACGAAGAAATTGGCTAGCTGCAAGCGGTGTGCGAGTTGGACCCGACACGATTGTCGGGCTACGGTAGACGGTGACGCCTGAAAAAGTCCTAGTTTCAACGTCTTGTCACGCCGACCAATCGGCTGCAGCCGAGGAGGGTGGCAAGCGTTCAGATCCATGCCCGGCCGGTCGAAGTCAGCAGTAGGTCAGCCATGGGGAACTATAATTGTTGATAACGAGCTTTAGGAATGATTAATCGCTACCCTTCTCACTCTGACGGACCCAAACTTATTAATTGGTTCCAACCTTTCCTTGCCCCGAGCCGAGCCAGGTCGGTAGCTTCACAGATATTTACAGGCCATAAAACGGCCAATGTCTCACCGTCGACTGCGTACCACGCGCTGCGCGACCGCACGTGCGTCGGAAGCAGACGAGTTTTGGCCACCGCCCGACGAGTTTCGGCCGCCGCGCGGCGGAAGAAACGTCGCGCGGCGGCCAAAACTCGTCGCGCGGCGGCCAAAACCCGTCTGCTTCCGACGCGCGTGCGGTCGCGCAGCGCGTGGTACGCAGTCGACGGTGAGACATTGGCCGTTTTATGGCCTGTACTTCCACGAAATGCTATTGTCACTTGGTGAACACCAGAGACGCAGACCTTTGGTGAAGCCGCAGTCTATATCGGACCAAAATTTCGGTCCACAGTTGCAGACAACCGCTGTTGCAACACGTACTGCAAACAGAGTCATGCTGTGACCGCGAGGTCCTGACATGATCTATATTCGTTCCAGCACCACTATCTTCTAGCTCTCTGTGAACTTTTAAAGCGGTCGTCTGCAACTGCGCACAGCAATTCCATTCCAATATAAATAGACAGTAAATATAGGGCTCGGCTCTAAGGGCTTGGCTGGCTCATGGAGCAAATAAGGGTTGGAACCCAATATACACTTCGTTGAAGAATTTTGCGGAGACTTCGAAAACAACCTTCCCCACGCATCCATCAAAGACACAAGCAAAAAAAGTGGAACTTCGTGAATTCAAATCTGCCGGAGAATCGGGAAATTTTTTTTCTAACCTGAAAACATTATTTGACGGAGACGCTACCACATTGACCCTTGAATAGTTTCCATATTTAAGCTAATTCGCGAAAAAAGACGGTCTCCGAGTACCCCAGAAATTTGAAAGTTCCGGTGTGATCCTGATCTCGTTTTGGAAATGTCGAATATTATTCGAATATTCTAATAGGATTCGAGTATTCGAATAGTTGGCCGACTTTTCGAATGTATTCATTCATTCGGGAATTTTTTAAAGGTCTTATTCGAATGCATTAATTTATTCGGGGATTTTTAAAAAGCATTCGAATGTATTCATTTATTCGGAAATTTTTAAAAGGCCTTACTCGAATGTATTCATTTATTCGGCATTTTTTAAAATGCCGCATTCGAATTATTTATTCATTCGTAAACGGGTCGAATGCCCATGTATAGTCTCCACCCCCAACAAACTCACGCTTATGTGGAGGAACGCTTATAACTCCGTTCAGAGCAACACTACAAATATAGAGAGCAGACTCGTTTTCTGCTTCAAGAAGTGGTTTTGTAAATGTATATATATATATATATATATATATATATATATATATATATATATATATATATATATATATATATATATATATATATATATATATATATATATATATATATATATATATATATATATATATATATATATATATATATTTATTTACATAAGCCTGCGGACCAGACTTATGTGCAATTAACAGCTCATATACGAAATCACCAACAAAAAAACGTCTAGTAACAGCGAGGGAAAAACTACCAGTATTTCGGTCAGATAAAGCAATGGATGCAAAGCAGATATACGCATAGCCCGTAATGGCGAGAGTAGAAGTGACTGCTCCGTGAGGGATTAGCGCTCACCAGGTTCGTTCTCGAAGTATTCAGTTGCAAGTTTCCTGAACGCCTTATGACTCACAGGGATGGATTTGAGCCTCCCGAGCCGCTCAAATGCAGGAGTCGCCCTATTAATAAAGAAAAAGCGCCTGCAGTTAAGGTTCGAGTTTTTGCGTAGAATTTTTGAAGCTCCTCCCCTGGTACATGATGTTCTCACCTCGACAATACACTCAGGCCGCAGACCAAAGTCCGGTTTATACAGGATTTTCTGCAGCAGTAGTAAGTCATTAAACTTTCTTCTAATCAAAAGAGATTGCAAGTTGAGCTCACTATTCCTGGTTTCTGCAGATGGCATTTGTTGATAATGGCAAAATCCAAGCTTCCTGATCATTAACTTCCTTGTGAACCCGTTTTGCACCTTCTCAAGTCTAACTATGCTCTTCTTTTTGTGTGGAAAATACACTGGTGTCCCATACTCAAGAATAGGTCTAACATAGGTTTTGTAGGCTCTAAGTAGCACCGCGCTGCTTCTTGTCCCCAGTCCCCTGAATATATTATTTACGGCCACGGTTGCTCTGGCAGATACCCATTCGCAGTGTTTGTCAAAACTGAGGCTTCGTGTGAGGATAAATCCCAGGTCAGTGATCTGCTCGACATTCTCGATCTCAGTCCCTTCGACATTGTAAGTATGACAGTTATTCGAAGAACCCAGGTGCAGAGTTTTCGTTTTTTCCTTCGACAACGGTAAATCCCATTCATGAGACCAGACCGCCATTGCGTCTATTGCATTTTGAATTGCATCAACGTCCTCCCTGGAGCCAGCCCGGCGAAAAATCTTTATAGTTAGGTCCGTGGCCTGTGTCCTCAAGAAAAAACGTTTAAATTCAAACCGCGGCCGGCGCGGCGGTTCGATTCTCGGAGATTGTGATTTAAACCGCCACGCCAGCCGCGGTTTTTTCTTGAAGACACAGGCCGCGGATCTGACCATATATCGTCTGCAAATGCACAGAAATCTACTCCAAATCCACTTAATAAGTCCCCCAGCTCGTGCGTGTATATATTGAACAGAATCGGTGAAAGAACTCCACCCTGCGGAACTCCACTACACACTGGGTGATTCTGCGAATACGAAGTGTTCACTCGAACCGAAAAGGTCCTTGGTTCCAAAAATGAGGCAATCCAAGAAACTATGCGCGGGTGTACCCCTATCATTGTATATCCCCTTCGGGATGGCCATCTTATCAAAGCATCCTTCCTTGAAAGATTAAGGCTAAAACTATCCAACCGTAAATTTTTTCTCATCACAATGTTGCCCTACTTGGCTTCAACTGAACTGTGTTTGGTAGAGCGATGATTCCCTATGCTTTCGTTTTCAAAAGTTGGGCGAAACTTGGCACAGGTGTGGTACTTGAATAAACTTAGTCTCCATTTTTCTATTAAAGTCGTTCCTATACCACGTATGTGTACTGAATATTTATTCAAGTGCTGCTCAAAAAATGTCACTTTGAAACCCAACCTCCATCCTTCTTCGGTAGAGAAACACCTCATCACTGAAATGCTACGATGTTTCCACATTGAATGAGGTTTGGGTCATGCGTGGGCTTATTACTCATTATCAGTTACGATTTACGAATTACGAGGAATTTCAAAAATTACGATTTACGAAATTTAAAAATTCAGTTACGCACAGCCCTGGTATCCACTTCTGCAATCAACCCTTCCTCATTGGACAGTAACAGATCCAAAACATTGCTACCTCATGTAGCCATAAAGTTATTCTGTGTGAGATTATGCGAAGCGCACATATTTAGGAATAGCTTACTACTCAGGTTTACAGCCGTAGGAACTAGCTGCGTCCATGATATATCTGGTAAATTGAAATCGCCCGTGATAACACAAGACTGACTACAGGAAAGCAAATCACCTAAGGTTTTAATAAAAGTTTCAAAAGAGTCAGCAGAGCATGAGGGCGCCCTGTACGCAATAACTATTCTCAGCGTCCTATCGTTAACAACAATGTCAGCACAAAGTAGTTCGTAACTTTCAGAACAAGACTCCTCGTACACTAACCTTGGACAAAGAGAGACTTACTCAACAAAGAGCCACTCCCCGCCCCTCTTGTGCGGTCGGTCACATCTAAGCAGATCAAACTGAGAACATAAACCACCAAATAAAGAAGCATCAGTGACGTGAGGCGTCAACCACGTTTCAGACAGCGCTATAATGCCAAAATCAAATTGTTGAATATATCCTATAAGACTATTAATATTTTTAGGAAGGGAACGTATGTTCGAAGAGAGACATTTGAGATTGCTATCCGAGGTCCGGGAGGATTTTACAAGTTTGAATTAACACCCGAAAGACCGGAGGCAACGTTATCACTGACGTGCTGACCGGGAATACAATTCGAACTCGTACTAGGCTCTTGGGAAGAAGCGGGATCGTTACTGATATTGATACAATTCACCCTAACAGGAGCATTAACGTTTACACTAGGAGTAATAACATTAACAGGAGTGATTACACCATGATTGACAGCCGGAGAATTCACTATAACAGGGTAGTACCACCAACAGGAGGAACTTACAATCGCACCCGCATGATTCACATTGACAATGGCAGGACTGCGACGAGCTCTTCGCTCAGTACCTCGCCGCTCACGTTCCTCCCGAGGGAGGGAGGCTCTGATGAACAGGCCATTGGTGAACGGAAAACGCTTAAGCTGAGGAGCGCGCCTCAGTACTGTCTTGGCAATGCTCGATGCAGGAAAGATCACTTTGAGCAACCTATTATGAGAAGAGTCATCGCGGCCCATACGATGTATCGATGCAGGCAAGCAATCAATAGACAGGAAATTCAATATATCAAAAACACATAAATGGTCATTAATAGCTCTATCACGCGGGCATTTGCTACGATTCTCTGGAACTCCTATGATCACGACTGAGCGACTACGCTCAATCTCTCTGAAGTCATTCGACTTCTCTGACCCTACAGAAGGAGATGACGGCACAACTGAATCAGGAACAGCACTAGCACAAGGAACATCACTGATATTATCTGGAACATTCTCACTACTAAGGGCTTCCCTCAATGTAGCATTCAACCTATCGTTCACCTGGCTTAGCTCCGTATTAGCCTTAACCATATCTCGGACCATCTCGGCTAACTCACAGTTTTCTTACATAATGATTCAACTTGACTCCTTTCATTCAGGAGATAAGCGATAATTGTCCGAATATGCATCGGCAGTGACTCGTCGTCCACCAGCGCCTTCGCGGCTTTGCAAAGTCCATTGTCGGCGACAGCTCTTCCACCAGGTTTTTGCGGATCTTGCTGCCCTGAAGTGTTGGAGGGCAGACCGGAGTTTCGCTCGTCATCGCGGCACAACCAATTAAAAAAATAGACCTGATGTGGTGGCACAGAAGATAAAAAAAAATTTCACACTCGGCCACAAGAGTGCTCGCCTGTTCTTGAAGTGTCCAGTGTGTGTCCAGATCGTACCAGTTACCACAGACGATATAATAACGCAACCAGTGTAGACCACGCCAACAATACCAGACGCAGATTACCACAGACGCAGATTACACCAACGATGTCAGTTATCATATACCATATACCTCAAACTTGGGTAATTAAAACCTAGTTGTAAGGATATTGCGGTATAGACGCAGAACGTTTCTCAATTTTTCCATAGCTTTCAGGCACGGAGTGGGCGAAATTTCGGCGTACACGCCGAACATTCTTCGGGGATATTTTGGACTCTCGATGACAGTTCGCCATTAATAAGGCTTTATCTAAATCTTATGAAAGGTAGTCTGAGGAGGTTCATATTCACTACAGACTTTCGTTTACTGTGAGGTTTATCCATTTCTCCGAAAGCGGCGTTTGGATCCAGCAGATGGGTATTGAGCAGTAAGAAGCTTCACTGCATAGATGGGCAAGACTACCATAGCCCTTGAAGACGCCTTCAGTTGCGCCTACGAGGTATCTGCACTCGATCTCAACGGAAGCATTTGGAAAAATCTATCTCTGAATGGTTAGATATATTGGAAACATCCTTTTAGTTCCCGCGAGGATAACCTTTGACCCGTTTCATCGCGACCGTTTGCAGACATCCTTGAAACGAGCGAAATCAATAGATGTTCCCTTTATGACAGCTCTGTACAAGTTGTTGATGTTTAAAAAGGATTATATGCTAATATTCTTTCATGACTCTTCCTTTTACTATGAGGAAGTGGGCGGAAACCGTGCTCTGGCGAAGCGCCAGTAGGGGCGCGCCGCGACCGCGCCGCAGTCGACCCCGTCGGAAAAAATGCGGCCGATAATGAGCACTCACTAACACCTCAGCGACGGCGCGATGGCGGAGAGGAATAAAGTAGCCCTTGACCTCTCCAAGGGTACGCGGCAGCGGGTCGCGCACGGGCTTGGCGTCAGGCCAGTCATACTCCAATGCTACGCGCGCGCGTGATGCGCTGGCGTTGAAGCGTATGAATAACGCCTGATTAAAGTTTTGACGAAAAAGTTCTCTCGCTGTTGAAGGAGTTTCGGTGCTTTCGTAGAGGGGGCTCTATGGCGCGATGGACTTCACCACGCCTGTTTTATTGTGCCGCACTGAATTTGGGAACCTACCCGGGGTTCCCCTCCCCTGCCAAAATCAGGAAAGTCGTTGCGGCACGAAGTTTCTAATGTGGGCTTGCCTAGTCGCGAATATCGGAACGATTGGAATAGTCTTGTGAACAAGTTCTCATGGAATCCAAATGTAGTCAAACAAAATCGTGATTCACATGTCGTTTCACGTTAGTCAGCTGTCTTCTAACCGAGATAGCATCAAATAAAAAAACTTTCTGCCTTTTCGCCGCCAATTCGTACTCTACTAGTAGTCGCTGAAACGGCTCTTTCAGTTGCAGTCAGGGTTGAGCAGCGTTGTGACTGGTCACAACGGGTGGTCGTAAAATTTTGGAAATTTCAAAAAAAAATTGGGGAGGGGTCGTAAAATTTTTGAAAGAAAAATAGGATTTTTTCAAATCACATGGTAAGGTAAAATGAGGCAGGAACAGTCAGTCGCGAAAAGCAGATTATATACAGAGAAGCTGTTCAAAAAATTGACGCTTTTTTAACAAAATACTTTTTAAAAATTTTGGTCCGACGTCGTAAAATTTTGGGATTTTTTTAAGTAAAACGGGGGGTTGTAGCCGCGACAAAAATCGCCACAACGGCCTGCTCAACCCTGGTTGCAGTACTCCTAGCCGGATTTGTTTCGCCTTTTTTCGTATCATCTCTTCTTCTTCTTCTTTGCAGCCACATTGAGGGTTTTGTCATAGGTTGAGAAACTGGGCGACCAGTAACGGATTCGTCCATAAGTCCATTACGGTCAGCGTGGTGGGTCTCTCCGGACATTTGAAAAGGTGTGCAGTATCATGGCCGAGGCAGCCACAGTCCGGGCAAACATCTGATTTGCTGCTGTCTATTTTGCTGACGTAGGACATAAGCATGGTAGAATGACCACAGCGCAGCGATGCCAGGGTGCACCTGGCCCTTCTTCCGATTTCAGCCTCGGATGTGCAGACTTGGGGCGGCACTACCCCCAACATGGGATTAATGACCGCCTTTTCCAGATGGCACCGCACGAACTGAGTACGCTCCTCGCGCAACAGACGGAGTCGTTCTTGCTGTGAGTCGTGCCATCTTTGCAGATTGACTTTGCTGGGAGCATCGGCGAATGGCTTTCTGACGCCTCTCTCTCTGACGGGGTTTAGCACTCTCCAAGACGGGTGATTTGGTTGTTTGACAATGTTGATGAAAAATTGTTGGGCCTGGAGCTGACAGTGCTCCCTTACTGGTAATAAGCGGGTCTCAGAATGCAAGTGATCGACTGGGGAACTTCTTGCTCATCCGGTGGCGATTCCAAGAGCTGCATTCTGTATGCGTTGCATCTTAGTCCAAGAAGATTCCGAAACTAGATGCTGCCAGACTGGTGCGGCGTATTCTAGTGCAGGCTGGAGAATCGCTTTATACGTTGTAATAATGGTTTCTTTGCTACTACCCCATGAAGTACCGCCCAGGGCTCTAAGCACGTTAACCTTCGCTTTCACGATAGCCTGCTTCTATTCCGTGTTCTTATGGAACTTGAGCGATGGATCGAGCACGAGTCCGAGAAGTTTTGGGAAGCGGGCCGCAGGCAAACGATCTCCATTCCATACGACATACGGACGTGTGCTGTGTTGTGTTCAGATGGGTCCGTTGTGAGTACGGATACCGATGACTTTGACGCAGAAATCTTCAGCATTTTGCGGTCGAAGAAGCTTTTCAGTGTGGTCAAGTACCCGTTAATCTTAGCGGCGGCCACATTTATGTCCCGATCACGACACAAGACAGTCATATCGTCAGCGTAAGCGACCACCTTGATATCCTGGGGAGGGGCGGGCATATCTTCGAGGTACAGACTGAAGAGAGCAGGCGACAATACGCCGCCCTGTGGGACTCCAGCTGCAATCGGAATGCTGTTTGAGACATGATTCTGGAACATCACTCTAGCCCGTCTTCCCTTAGTGAATGCAGCTATCCAGCGCTTTTGCCATGGCGGGATTGATGACTCCAGTAAGTTGTTTGATAAGATGCCAAGATTCACTGTGTCGAAAGCCTTGGTGAGATCCAAGGCAACTGCTACAGTTCTCTGCGGCTTATAGGCGTTGAAACCATCAATTGCATAGCTAGTAATTTCTAACAAAGCTGTCGTCATGTAGTGCAGTCTTCTTAATCCATGCTGAAACACCTGTCTCTCGTTGTGTTCGGCCAGGTCTCTGACGACCAGCTTTTCAGCTACTTTAGCAAAAGAAGACAACAAGCTAGTGGGCCGATATCCCTTGACTGAAGCTTGGGGTTTGCCAGGCTTGGGTAGCGGCACAACGTTTGCCGTCTTCCAACTCTGCGGGATAGTACACGACATGAACGAGGTGTTTATCACATCAGTGAGAAGCGGTAGTAGGTCAGTGGGTATCTTCTTCAAGACAGCAGGACATATCCCATCAGGACCAATAGCTCTAGAGTTCCGCATTTCCTTTATAATCTTCTCAACTGGCGTCGTAGTAAACGCTTCGGCCGTGCTTATAAGCAGGAGGCGGCACAGCTCTCTTACAGTCTTTCTATTCTGCGGGCCTCGTTTAGCACT
The DNA here is from genome assembly GCA_029168955.1 of Aplectana chamaeleonis. NCBI lineage: Eukaryota > Metazoa > Nematoda > Chromadorea > Rhabditida > Cosmocercidae > Aplectana > Aplectana chamaeleonis. The sequence continues at coordinate 1,633,192 of JAPDOI010000071.1, forward strand.
GGTGATGAAAAAAACTTTTCCCGAGCGCATAAGCGGCTTCCTTTCCTGGTTTGAATACGCCGTTGTCGAATTCGATTTTGGAGACTGTGGCGGGTGAGCTTTTACCCGAAAGCTTCCGTAAAACCTTCCAAGTAGCTGCACTGTCGTCTTAAAGTCCATCTGTCCGGTGAACTTCTCCCACTCTTCTTTCTTGTGTCTGTCCAAATCCTTTTTGATCTCACTGTCAAGCTCAGCAACCACGGGGTCCAGATGATTAACCGCTCTCCTCGCATCTCTCGTTCTAATTTTGTCGAGGATGTCTCTGTTGACATTGGATAGAACGTCTTGACGCGACCGATATGAATAGCCGCATTCATGGCCTTGCGGATTGCGTCAGATAAATGGCACCCTTTAGGTGCACGCTTCCATTCCACGGGTAATCTGCCGATAGGCGAAGTGCAACTTCACTGAACAGACGCCAGTCTGCTCGGCCTAAATTAAGATAAGAACGTTGGCGAACACCAGAAAAGGGAGCGAGAGAATTGGATAGATCGATGTGGACAAAGACAGGAACATGGTCACTTGGCAAAGTCGTCGAGGTAGACCATGAGCAGCAGCTAGAAAGGTTGGACGAGACAAGAGATATGTCATGGCTAGAAGATCGGCCGTTGGCAGGGAGACGAGTGGGCTGATCATCGTTCAAAATGACCAGGTCGCACTCATCTGCCCATTCTTCGACGTCATTTCCTCTAACATCAGAACCGAGAGACGAGCAAAAGGTGTGAGCGTTGGAATCACCCGCGAAAACGACCGAGGATGAGAGGGAGCAGTCGCTCAGCTGCTTGAGAAGTGGGATAGGATTGTAAGATGAAGAGCATGAAGTTGTAGGTGGAATGTATATGTTGAAAAGAGAAAGGGGTGTTTTTAGGGGGAGATGGATTGGGAGGTACTCGAGAGTACCGTCCGTGGGGGTGCTGGGAATGAGGTGTGAGGGAAGTGAGGATAGAACGAATGTAGAAACTCCTCCGCCGAGGGATGACCTTGGAGCATGGTAAGAAGTATAGTCTGGGATATTGGGATGAGGATAGGTAGGGGATGGAGAGAGCTTGGTTTCTTGAACCATGATAACGTCTGGATGGTAAGGACGTGCGAAGAGAGAGAGTTCAGAAAGCTCGGCACGAAGGCCGTTTAGATTGATATGCACAATGGAAAGGGGGCGATGTGAGATAGAGGAATCTGAGATGGAAGGTGAGGAGCATAATACACAACGAAAAGATGAGTTATGATGCCTCACAGGACTGAGACCCGAACAGGAGAGATGCACCCACCTTTGGCATCCGAAGCACTGGACGCTGGTATGTCTCCAGTTAACATCCTCGTGGCGCATAGGTACTCTTGAGCGGGTTCAGGATTCCTCTCCACGCCGGCCCTTTGTATTAGAATCCGAAGGAGAGACGCGGCCGGCCAGCACCTCTCCCATGACAAAAACCCTTTTTGTGGAGGGGATGACGTCGGTTTGCACGTAGGCGATCTTCTCTCCTCCACACTGCCGCGGCACGAACGTACGACACCTCGGCAGCATATTATCTCTAAAGTTGGAGACCTTCTTCTGGTCCTGCCGAACCACTTTGAGAATCGGTTTTTCGAAAACATCTCAGCTATTTATGAAATGAAGCAAAATTGCTGGTAGTGAAGCAAAGGAGGAATGTGGTCTGTTGCTGATTGGATATATTGCTTTGCGACAGATAAAAAGTACCTCCTCCACAAATAAGGAAGGGCACATTCCTTGTGATAATGTTAGATAAGACATGGCTGGCCTTGACCTATTGCAGTCGTTCAAACTGATATTGGAGTTTCTACTTGTTCACTTTGTGCAGCTCTAGGATCAACGATTACCTTAATATACGTTTTAAGGATCTCAGGTCAAAGAACTTCTTTTTCTCTTCATCAAACTCCTTTGTTTATTATTGTGTATGGTAAGGCGATGTTTACAGTCAGGTGGATGCGTTTTTTTCTTATTGACCCTTTTTATTAGGGTGCGTGTAGCGTTGTTAGAAGAAGTACTGCTTTTGCTGCATACAGTCGATTTCGAACCTCGCCAAGGCTCGGCTCAAAGTGTGGTGCACGATAAATTAGATTATACCAACGTTTCCGCCGATATCTGGACTTGATGACACATCAGCTGATTTGGCCTGTCCCCCTACCTCGGGAGGTCTGTGAGCAGTTGTATTGTTGGTGATTTCATCGGGCATCCCTCAAGGTTGTAGCGGGACGTTGTATTGGATTAGGGTTTCGCTGGGTTGCGATTGGATACTATGGGGGGGGGGGTGGATGGAAGGTCGTGAAAAATTAGGCTCAGAATAGGAAAATCTGTAAATTTGGGGAGAGGATCGTAAAAATTTGAGGCTTAGGAGGGAAAGTTAGTTACATTTTCTGACATTTTTCAAGAAGTTCGTTTACCAAAGGGGGGGGGTCGTACCCAGGGGTGTGCGGCAATTGCCGTTTGCCGAATCCCGTTTGCCGGCCATCTTTGGGGTTCGCCGTTGCCGTTTGCCGAAATTTTCGTCTAAAACGGCAAATTTTCGGCAAAGTAAGTTGAAACAAAAGGATTTGCTCTTATGGCAGTTTTTTGTATTGGTCAGCAATTCGAAACTGCTACAAATAATTATTTTGACTAATTCCAGCTGATGTAATGTGTAATTGTACCCATTAAATTGGTAACTGATGAGAATATAAACTTTTATAAACTCTTGACGAAGTAATCAGAAAAGTTCGTTCAAGTTCTAAGTTGTTTATGAGCCTCCAAATGTCTTTTTTCAATTATCAAACTCTTAACCCTTTCGAAATGCTAAATTGACGAAGAAATCGAGAAAAACGCACCAGAAGGGCACGAAGTTCTCAAATCTCACCCAGCCTATTAAGTTTTACAGGAACTGTTTGCTACGACAATGAAATCCTTTGTGGAGCCGTCTTCTGCTATGCCCTACTCTGTTGCTTCGCACTTATTTCATATTTATTACATGTGCCGAGACACATGTGAAATAACAGCAAATGAAAAGAAATAACGACAGAAAAAAAAACAACAAACTCAATCACTAAAACGAAACACTACTACCAAAGAAGCTACAGTTCACCTCCGCACTGCCGTTCAGTCCGCAAAGTGCACGCTGATTGCGAAATCGTGCTGCGGCGCGGTTGCGAGCATCCCCAGACAAGGATGTGGGATCACCCGCGCGCTTTTCGCCTTTGGTGCCCGGGTGATCCCGCCGCCCGGGTGATCCCCCACCCCTGTCTGAGGATATTCGCGACCGCGCCGCAGTACGATTGCGCAATTAGCGCCCACTTTCCGGACTGAACGGCAGTGCGGAAGTGCACTGTATAATGAAATTGACTCCTGTTGAAGATACTGGCCGACAATATTTTTGAAACCAGAGTAGGTGGATGGAACTTCCCATTTCTTGCTCAAGCTCAGATAATCCAATCCCGCACGAATGGTGAAGAAATGCCGCCTAGTCTGGGAATGAGGCCTAAGGAAGCTAAGTTTGTACCTTTGTCCTCTTGTATTTGAACGTATGAGGGTAAAAACTCGGAAAGGTTCAATCCTACCAGAACCATTCAACATTTTAAAAACCAAATATAAGTCATTTCTCCTCCTTCTAACAGCAAGCGAGTCCAAATGCAACCTCTTATTCCTAATGTATCCCCTAGGAATTGTACTATACGAAAATCCCATTGCCCGTATGAAGACCTTCCTCGTGAAGCTACGTTGAACCGCTTCTAGTTTTTGAACTAGCATTCGCTTATGCGGTGCATAAACACAGGTCCCATACTCCAACACAGACCGGACGTAAATCTTATAAGCTTTAGTCAGTAGCTGCGGATCCTTAGACCGTAAGGACTTGAATAATAAAAAGAGCCTCTGTTGCGCTTTAGCAGCAATGTGCCTACAATGTTCATCAAAAAGGAGTTTATTATCGACTATGAATCCAAGATCCTTAATTTTGTCGACCGCCTCGATTGGTACATCATTGATTTTGTAAACGGCCTGGTTGTTGGAATGTCCCAGGTGCAATGCTTTTGTTTTCACTCCAGACCCTAACGAAAACTGTTTTGCCTAGACTATTCTTCCGTTTTTGATTAGCCCCATTTTTTATCGGTGACAACCACCGTGAACATGTTCATCCAATCGGACAACTAGTCCAGACCAGAGAATAATGTCACTGGAATACGACGTTTTAGTGCGTTTCTCGCTGTTTCTTCGTAATTTTGGCAACACTTGGTTGAGAACGCATTGTTTTGAGTGGAAAACTTTGGAACGAAAATCATCGTGAACACTGCCTTCAAACATACAAACCGGTTGAGAACTCGTATAAATCGGTCCGCCTATAGTGGGTTGGTGGGCTGATGGTCATGATTGGAGCAGGAAATTGGTAAAATTTGTCCGGCTTTTTTTGGATTTAACAGTGCTCTTAGCGGTCATTAGAGGCAAGGTTCAATAATATTCTCGATTTCGAGATCTATTGCTGAAACAAAGAGTTGACTCAGTGGCAGAGCTGAGTTTGTTAAGAAACGGTGTAAAGAGGAAAAAATGATAACAATTGCACTGCATATACTGCCCCGAAGCTTGAACGTGGTGTGCTCGTCCCACCCACTTCTGTAGTCACAGGGGATGTGGTTGGTGCGAACACACCACATTTAGGTTTGGGACCGTTTAGAGCAACTAATTGCTAGCTTTTAGCCGACAATGTTGTCTTAATAAGCCTCGTGCCGGCTTGTAGACCGAGGCTTGTAGACCGAGTACACAGAAGGGGAAGCGCCTAAGAGCAGCCCGGCTGGCTAAACGCACTGCACGCGGCTCTCCAGCGGCGACGTGAGCGCAGCGGCTTTCCGTCGTGCGCGTCGCATGTAACAGTCGAATTGTCACCAGATTCTCTCATTCTGTGCAATCGATCAACGCGCCCCTCGGAGCTCTTGATTTCACGTGAAAATTCGTAGTTTGCTTTTATTGTGAGCACTTCATACAACTAGACTAATCTCACTTCACTCCTGTAGCCTCACAAGTGAAACCATATCAAGTGAGCGACAAAGAGAATCCTGCGTGTACTACTTGCTACTTACAATAACAATTGTGAGTGGCCCTTGTCATGAGCTAGATGTGGGCTGTCTTTCGCCACAAATGTCGACTAATCATTCAGCCTTGTTGATCTTGACAGTGACTCCTATACAGATCACATATAGAACAGCGCTATCGGCATTCTCTGATCACCTGAGGCTTTCAAGTAGCTTTTAATTTACGGAGTTTTTCTTCCTGTAATTCTAGTGAAACGCAAGGCTCATAGTAACTGGTACATATTGCATGGAACACCACACGACTAAACAAATGTTGGTGTTTTATAGCAAGAAACAGATTTTGCCGTTTTGCCGTTTGTCGGCCATTTTTGGGGTTTGCTGTTGCCGTTTGCCGAAATTGCAAATTCCTTTGCCGCACACCCCTGGTCGTACCTCCATTGAGATCGATCACAACGCTCCGCTGGACCCTGTATCCTACCTCAGCGCAGCTACGACCTCGTGCCGTTGTCAGAAAAGTTTTGGGAATGTGACGATCCTTCACCCCAGTCTTGATTTTTGAGGCTAAATTCGTAGGACTCCCCTATTTTTGAAATTCGCTTAAAGGAGAGTGACAAAGACTTTCTTGTGGGAAGTGGGACAGCGGTTTCCTTCTTATTAGGGCGGGTCAGAATTTCGCACTGGGCAAGTGTCATATAGGAAGGGTCTGCTGAGTAACTCTGTGAAAGTCGTCAAAGTTCATCCCTAAGAGTGTTCTTTGCATTTAAGCCTATGTTTACCTTTTTCCTTTCTTCAATTGTTCTTCATTTTCCTTCGTACTCTTCTCTTTTCTGTCTGAAATCACGATGCATATTTGTGCCGGTAGCCTTGTCATACCTCCCTTTTACAGGTCTGCGTTCCTGCAAGGACACAGGACTCACATAATTGATCCGATAAGGATGGGAGACGTGGAAGTGAAAAAGCCTCTCATTGTAAGTACTTTCTTATCTATTTATGTCTTCAGAATCTGCTCCACGTTCGTTACGTTGACGCAGAAGTTTCTCGTCTCATTGACTTACTCCAGTCGTTTTTGATCGACGAATCAAGGTTTTGCATTACTTGTTATCACAAAAAAACCTTCAATTTCATGGTTCGAAAAAGTCTATTATCCACATTGCACATTCAATAGAGATTCCTCAGCGAAGTGACGAGAAACTTTTGTATCATCCCACAAATTCCTTCTATTATTTCATATAAATGTGGACTCGATCTCAACGACCTGTAAAATTGAAAGTAAGTTTTGTTCTAGTCGTGGATGTAGTCCGCACTCTGAACTCAAGGGGATTCATTTCCTTCAATTATCTAGGGCTTGTTGAAATTTAATGTACTGTTCTCAGTTTGTAAAAAGCGTTGAAATTAAGTGAAAATCGGGTGGGCGGAATCTCAATATGTTTCTGAGAATTTAAGAGTTTAATGATGAGTTGACTTTTGCCTTTGTTAAAGGCAGTGTTCACAATAAAAACCATCCCCGAGTTCTCACCGGAAATCGCAAAGGGATCCATTGCAATCATAATGGCGAAATAACGGCTAAAAACTAGCCACAGGTAGCCCCATACGACCCTCAAACTCGTATGCGCTATGCCCTAAGCGTCCGTTTAGTTTCCGGGTGTTGAGCGAGTGGGCGGGGCGGGCTTTGCGCAACCGAGTTTGAGGGTCGTATGGGGCCACCTATGACTCGTTTTTAGCCGTTCTTTTGCTATTATTGTTGCAATGGACTCCGGTACATTCGATTTGCGGTGAAAACTCGAAGACCGTTTTTATCGTGAATACTGCCCTTAAATATAAAGTGTGTGCGATGAGTTGTTCAATCACGATGAGTACGTACCCATCTACCGTGGAAGGAGGCTGGTGGAATCATTGGTCATGACACTCTCAGCGCCCAGTACGTGTGCCCGTTTCGTCTCACATAAGCCCTGTTAGTTGTCGGTTACAGAGCAGTTGAAGATTTATGAAACAAAACTTCTTATACTGTTGCTGTGAATATTCGGAGTTTAACGTGGAAATTTGAGTTTAGGCAGCTCCGCATCCCCCATCTCATGCGCCTCCGCAGCCTCCACCAATTGCGAACAAGGATAGGAAGGAACCTCAGGCAGGCCGCACTCTCGAGTTGAACGGACATGTTGGATTGGATGCCCTACCACATCAGTTGGTAAAGAAGTCCGTCGAAGCCGGGTATGTTTTGGGTGCTATCGCAAACCTGGGGGGGCACTATGGTAACGCACTTGGCCACGCCCATTTTTCTTCCGCGCCGCAACGACTGGCCAGATTTTGGAAGGGGAAGAAAATCCTAGGTTGGTGCTCAAATTGCGCTGCGGGGCGGAAAATTGAGCGTGACCAAGTCCCCCCCCCCCCCGTATTCGGTAGCGCCTGTGCTTGATCCGTTTTTGCTTTTGCTGCGCTGGCAGGCGTTTGATTAATGGCTGCAAACGCTTCCTTTTTACTCTGATAATCTATTCTATCTAATTTTATTTATTTAATACGTCCAAAGAACGCTCTTCACCTTGAAAACGGGTTAAACAATCAAAGTCTAGCCACTTGCAGGAGAAAAATGTAAACCTGGGGGTGCAGTAAAGAAACGATCCTGACCACGTATAAGGCTATTATGCCACCCGTGCAGTTTGCTGCGCCAGTCCGGCAACACATCGTGTCGGACTCATCTTGGTCCAAGCTGCAACGCGTCCAAGATTGTGCTCTGCGAATCGCGACGGGCTGTTCCAGAAGCTCTCCGATTGAGCAATAACACTCCGAAGTTCGCATATTGCCAGTTAGGGACCACTGCCAACTCCAGGCGCAACAAATGTTCATTAACATCGTTAAGCAGCCAAATCATCCGTCGCGAAGAGTATTAAACCCAGTAAGAGAGAGGTATCAGAAAGCCGTTCGCCGATGCTCCCTCGAAAGTAGATGTGCAGAGATGGACTGAAGCACAACAAGAACGCCTCCGTCTCTTGCGCGCGGAGCATACCCGATTCGTGAAGGAGCCCTTGAACACAGTTGCCATAAACTCCATTTTGGGAGTCGCACCTCCCAAGGTCAGAAAGACCGAAATGGAATTTGGCAGGCGTGACAGGTGCACCCTTGCTTCGCTACGCTGTGGGCACTCCCCCATGCTGATGTCATATCTGCATAAGATCGATAACAGCAAGCCTGACGAGTGCCCGGATTGCGATGGCCAAGGGCTTACTACTGCACATCTGTTCAATTGCCCGAAGAGACCAACTTCATTGACAACAATGGATTTGTGGATGAATCCAACGCTAGTGGCCGAGTTTTTCAACCTATGACGAGAACTCTCTCTGTGGCTGCAAAGAAGAAGAAAAAGAAAAATGAAAACAAAAGTCCTTTCTCACGGTAGTAGATCCATCTATGAATAGCTCATTTGTCATTCAATCGATCAAAAGGTTGGTGCGGTATTTCAAGGGGGGGGGTGGAATAATCTGCAGCAGAAGCTGCCTCAGGAGCTATGATTACTCTTAACAAAGCTGAGACTCTCGAGTTTGCAAATATACTGATGCCTGCATCAGCCGGCTATGATGCCCTTAGTCCCGAAAGACATTGTTGTATGTAGGCAGGTGCAGACGAAGGTTTATTGGAACAACCGAGACATACTGAAGAGAATAACGGCTTTTATAGGCCACGAATGCAATGATATCACTTCCATGTTTACACTTGATATATCTTGATATGATGATAAGATTATTGACCATTGCTTGTAGTCGATTGCCCATAACACCTTCCTTTCCTCAGTTAGAGACGGTACGTTTTCCGGACCGGATCGATATTGAGTTGACGCGGCGCTCGACGGCTGCGTGACGAACGTCGAGGGGTTGCCGTTGGCGGTATGGTTGCATATATTCCTGAATTTCCATCGGTTGCGATTTCTGCGTCATTAGCGGGCGCATTGTCGGCGACGGCGGCATCTCCATACTGGGGTCGTATTCGCCAACAACCCGCCGAGGGTAGTCGAAGGGAAGCGGAAGGGATGATACCGCGCGCTGCAGAGGAGCAGATCAACCCATCTTACACTATGTAAGATGGAAATGCAAACTGTGTTACGTATCGATATCACTGCAAAAAGATAAAGATTCCATCGCAAAGCGGTCATTCTTCAGCTATGCGATTCGAAAAATTCCGGCGGTCGCGAGGGAAGCCAAGGGAGGCGAGAGGTGGCCGTGGAGCGCGCGTTTTGTCCTGAAATTTCACCTCATTTACCATTCGACTACCCGGCGGGTTATTGGCGAATACGACCCCTGGTGTAATGGCAGGTCGAAGATATCCAGAAACTCGTTGATTGTTGACTGGCCATGGCGAGGCTTCAGTTGATTAACGTGTCGAGTCCATAAGAGGTCCTTGCTTCGAACGACTCAGAACGTCGTAGGGCCGTGTGCCCGGGAATTTCCGACCAAGGGCGAGCGGCGGGGCCATGTTTTGCGAGCGGAGAATCACCAGGCGCGAGGCGGGGGCGCCACCAAATTTCGTTAGCTCGGTCCTGCAGGGAAAATTCGAAACAGAGGAAAACATGTTCGCTCAGGCAAATCGTATTACACGTTGAACGCTAGAATCAAACCCGTGCCACATACGGAGCACAATTTTATGATAAGTTCACTGCAGGCAGCCTTGAGAAAGTACTTACATCATCGCGCACTTCGCGCGGTGGCAGTAAGGTAAGTTCCCCAGTCCATCGAATAGACTTGAATGGGACACCCACCATGGGGTTTCGAAAATTTTGGAGAAAGGTAGAGCACCCGTCCAGGGTGTGGGAGGGGTGGTTCCCGCAGATCGTTATACAAAGGAATCAATCACTCAAGCGATGACACCGCGGAAATGTTCTGCCGGGCCCCGCGCCCTTCGCTTGGATGTCCGGGCTTCGCGCCCATTATGAGTCATGGGGCTGGGGCGGGGACCTGTTGGGCGCCAGGCGCGGAGGGGGCCCCGCCTCGCTGAGTGGTGGATACGGGGACGCGGCCCTCCGACGTTCTGAGGAGGTAGGTTACTTTTCCGATACGTCGAACAACAGTGCCGGGAGTCCATGTGCTTTTTGATGTTCGGTAGTCTTACGCAAAGACGTTGTCGTTGACTTCGAAATGGCGTGAGCGGGTTCCATGATGTCGGTTGAATTGAGCTCCCATTTTGACATCGCGTGGTCCCACATTATTTTCAGTTGATGGCATCATCAGGTCCAGCGTGTTTCGAAGTCGGCGTCCGAGAAAGTTCTCGGCTGGTGAGAGGTGGTTTGGTCCTGATGGGCAGGGCGTGGAACGGTAGGCCATCAGAAACGTTTGTAGGGCGTCTGTTGTTGGTTCTTCCCCTTTCATCTTAACTAGAGCTCGTTTGAACGTGTCGACAAAACGTTCGGCTTGCCCATTGCTTTGTGGATGAAACGGTGGGGTACGAACGTGCGTAATTCCTCTGGAACGGCAGAATTCCGCGAAGTTTGCTGAGGTAAATTGTGTTCCATTGTCCGTGACGAGTGTAGTTGGATTGCCAAAACTTGCGAAAAGTTTCTTCATTGCATCCATCGTAGCGGTTGTAGTGATGGAGCTCATCTGGATGATTTCAGGCCATTTTGAGAAAGCATCCACGATTATCAGGTAATAGACTCCATCAAGCGGTCCTGCGAAATCAGCGTGTATGCGTGTCCATGGGGAAGTTGACTTTGGCCAGGAGTGTAAGTCGGTTTTGATGGGATTTTTGGCAGCTAGCACGCATTTACTGCAGGTTCTGACGAGGCTCTCGATATCGGTATCAAGCGTAGGCCAGTAGACTTAGCTTCGAGCTAGCATTTTCATCCGTGTCTGTCCCGGGTGGGCCTTATGTAGCGAATTGAGAACTCGGCGTTGGTGGGATTTCGGAATCACGAGGCGATTTGAAGTTAGAAGGCAACCATCGGCAGTTGATAGAGAATCACGACGATTGTAGAAATGCCATAATGGTGAGTCATTATTGATGTTCGGCCATCTTCCTGTTCGGTTGTATTTGATCACATCTGTAAGTATAGGATCTGAGGTAGTTGCATCGCGAATTACCTTTGATGAGAGCGGAAGTTGGCGAAGATTGTCCATGACTTCAGCAGCAATATCAGAGTCCACGGCAGCAATCACGCGATCCTCAGCTTCCGACGAACGTGACCCAATGAGACGTGATAACGCCTGTCCGAAATCCTTCGTATTGACGTATTCGATTGTGAAATTGTAATTCAGCAAAATTGTGGCCCATCTTTGGAGACGGTTGGCACTGTAGACTGGTATACCCTTTTTGCTTCCGAAAATTGCAAGAAGGGGTTTGTGGTCCGTTCTCAATGTGAAATGGCGCCCATGGAGGAATCTGTGAAACTTTTGCACAGCATAAATCAAAGCTAGTCCTTCCTTTTCGATCTGACTGTAATTCTTCTGTGGAGGTGTCAGCGCGGCTTGCGTGTTAGACCGCTTCTTCAGTTCCATTTAGGAAAAGGTGGGTCAGAACTGCTCCGATTCCGTAATTCGAGGCATCTGCGGCGACTGTGATCCGCAGGCTTGGATCAAAATGCGTTAGAAGTATATCCGAGTTGAGCGTTTCCTTGATGCGATCGAAAGAAGCTTGGCACCCCGGACTCCAAGAGTATACAGTGTCCTTTTTTGTCAGAGCATCTAATGGAGCACGGAGGTTGTGTAGATTTTTGACAAATGTTCCATAGAAGTTCACCAATCCTAGAAATGCTCGAAGTTGACTTACATCCTTAGGAGGTGGTATTCTTCGTATTGCCTCGATTTTCGCAGTATCGGGGCTGCGTCCTTCAGCATTAATGACGAATCCAAGGTATGTGATCTCAGTCTGCAAAAAGGCGCATTTTTCCAGACGAACACGGAATCCGTAGTTGTGTATTCGTTGAAATACGGCTTCGAGGCGTGTGTTGTGTTAGTCGACGGTCTTGCCCGTTACAATGAGATCGTCGAGGTAAGCGACTACACCGTCCAATCCGGAAATAAGGGAATCCATTTGTTGTTGGAAAATACCAGGAGCGGCCTTGAACCCGAAAGGTAGGCGATTGAAACGGTAAAGTCCTCGATGTGTATTGATCGTCAGTAGTGACCGTGAATCCTTATCTACTTCTATCTGCAGATAGGTTTCGGCAAGATCGATTTGTGAAAAATATCGTCCACCATTGAGTTTGGTGAAGATATCGTCGGGCGTTGGGAGAGGGTGCTGGTGCTGTTCAAGTGCGTCGTACAGTCCAGTAGAGTAGTCTGCACATAGACGAATTGTTCCATTTTTCTTCTGAACGGCGACTATGGGAGCGGCCCAGTCAGAGTGATCAACGGGCGAGAGAACGTCCGCAGCAACCAGCCTTTCGATTTCCTGTGAAATTCTAGGTATAGAAGCGTATGGAACAGGTCGTACTTTCATGAATATAGGTTTGCTATTCGGCTTCAGTTTGAGCGTTGCCTTCGACTTTGTGCAGAGTCCTAGTCCTGGCGCGAAAATTGAGGGAAACTGTTTCTGGAGCTCCGTGGTAAGTGATGACCGTTGACTGCTTAACGTTGATTTGGATACAGCATTGCAGACGACATTTTCAGCGAGATTTCGTGAAAGTATTCCATGTTGTGTGATCCAGTCAAGGCCCAGTAACGAGCTTGTGTCAGCAACGTGGCAGCTTCAATCCCCTTTTTGACCATCGAGAATAAAGTTGTATTTCAAATGTCCACTTACGTTGATCTTCCTGTTGTTTGCTGACTTCAGTGTGACGTAGGGCGGCAACAGTGGGGACGATCGATTGCCATCCAGTCCTTGTAACTGAGTAAGGTAACATCAGCACCAGTGTCGAGTCGCATTCTTACATCACATCCATTGATCGTTACGGTTCGGTACATGCGGTCGATATTTGCCCTTTCCGATGCGATGACAACAACATTGCTGGCTTGTCTGCGTCTCATCTTCGGCTTCGGTTTCTGCTTACGTTCTTTGAAGTTGTGTCAGAACTCCTTCTTGTGACCAACCATTTTGCAGTCGTGACATGTTTATTTTTGATGAAATCGCAATCCTTGGACCAGTGACTGCTTCCACAGCGAAAACAAGGTGAAGGTGGATCCTTCGGTCGATTTGTTTTGGCACTGGCAGCGTTGATATGGCTTTGGGGTGGAATGTGTTGCTGAATTCGGAGAAGCCTTGCATCTTGTCGAATGTCCATGAATTGCTGGATCTCGGCGCTGAGTCCCTTTAGTGTGGTTTGCGAGTTGTCTTCCATCAATCGGAGTGCTCGTGTGCGTAAATCGGCATCCTCTGTAGCGACCAATCCACATATCCAAACCAGGCATTTCATCTGTTCAGGTGTCACTTCGTTGAACTCAGCCATTTCGTGACGTCGATTTACCATTCCAGTGTAATCGCGAAGAGCTTCGTCATTGTGCTGTGTCTTCAGGTAAGAATAACGTCGAGCGAATATTGATGTATTGTGTCCAAACAGCTTCTTGAGTGTTTTAACCGTGATTTCCAGAGTGATTTCGGACGTTTTCTTGGGTAGAATATGACTGGAGAATCTTGCATACGCTGTGGAGTCGAGTTTCGAGACTATCAATCGTGCTCTGGCTGCTTCATCCAGGGTTGAACCATCTCTTGAAATAACATCCTCATACCGATTGTTCCATACGTCGAACGTTCCGCCATTATCTGGATCGTAGTTGAACTCCTGGAGTCTTGTGGACAGCGAGTTGGTGACGAACTCCGCCGTAGATGCTGGAGCGGAGGGCGTACTGGAACCAATCGACGACATCATGCGCTCCATTTGCTCCATCATTGCCGCTTGTTGACGTGCGGCTTGGTCCAGCACAGCGTTCAGTGTCTTCTGCTGGCGCTCTTCCGACTGGACCATCACTGCATCCAGGACGGCTTGCAGTGCAGTTGAATCCATGGTCGACGTCGAGTGGGTAGGCGGAGAGTAGGTAGAGGCCTGATCGCCACTTGTTGTATGTAGGCAGGTGCAGATGAAGGCTTATTGGAACAACCGAGACATACTGAAGAGAATAACGGCTTTTATAGGCCACGAATGCAATGATATCACTTCCATGTTTACACATGATATATCTTGATATGATGATAAGATTATTGACCATTGCTTGTAGTCGATTGCCCATAACAGACATCATTGGGGCTCACCGGAACTTCGAAACGCTAGTGTACCGACAACCTTCGGTATACCGGTTGTGTTGAAATCGCAAGAGCCAGGAAGCTAGTGCTTTTGTCTCAAAGGATCTCAAGTTTCATATCAATCGCTATTTTCGCTACATGTGTCTCCGTTTTGGCGAACTTTTGAAACTAGTAACTTCACAAGAAGTTGAAATCTAGGTATAGCTTCTTTTCGAAAATTCAAGTCGGTTGCTCTGACAAGGGAGGCTCGTTACCTTCCCCTGGCGATTTGGAAAATCATGTTGTCGTTGCTGTAGGTCAGTGAGAGTATATAAATGGTCCGTGCTTGAAATTGACTAAGTGGCTAAGGGGATTCCAAAAACGTCATTTTTATTGCTTCCAAAAAGGATCAGAGAAAGATACAAAAAAGATCGGAGAATTTTCGGGGCGTTCAGAAAAAGATTGGATTCGACTCCAAACTTTTAACTGGGTTTATTTAGGGCGCTGAACCCGAATCTCGCGTCTATTTCGCGCAAGAATTAGGCTCACTGTAGGTTGCGGTAGGAATAATGCCTTTTAACAAGCGATACCTGCCTTAAAAATCGAAAATGGACCTCGAATTCATGGTTAGCGTTTCAAATAACACCCACAGTGAAATTTTGAGTCAAATCTGAGACCTTGACCGAGCTACCGTATATCCACCGTAACCTACCTTAATCTATCGAAAATCAATAAACGGGTTGCAGATTCGTTTTAGTTTTAGGCAGCCCGAATAGCTCCTATGTACAAGTTTTTAGGCGATTCGGTCGTAGGGTTCTCGAAATCGTCAAAAGTCGCGTTTGGGCCCAAAACAACGTCCAGAAACAAGTTTTAAGCTCAATCCGGGACAATTTTTTGAACACTCTAAAAATTGTCGTTCGTGTACACCTTTTCTATTGGCAGAGTTATGGAAATACCCACTTTTGGAAATCTCCCGTGAAGCTCTGAGGCATTTAGCCGATTCTGAGTATAGAATATCGGAGCACTGTCCTTCCCCTAGAACATATTAAAATGGCATCTCGAAACTCCATCTTATGTGTGCAACCCTCCCTTGTGAGCGACGGAGCTGACGATCTTGATGATTATCGACAACTACATTCAGCCATGTTCGGCTGTCCTGCTTTGTACTCAGGCTACGGCGCGATGTGTGATACAACCCAACATTGGTCCGACCCCCCACCCAAGTCAAGCGATTTGCTCAGCCCCCCCCTGGGAAAAATGATGGCGAAGACCGGGGGGGGAGGTCCTCATTTCCTAATTTTTTATTTCATAGTGAACGAATTTTTAATTCAAGACTACATCAAGACCTAATAATGCAATAAATAAATGTTTTCCACGAAAGCAGACAAAAACAACTCTCTTACGACAATGGCACCAAATGTTTTTTTTTCCAATGGCTGAACGTTCGTTAGTGCCCTGAGAGCACATAGGTGATGTTTCGGGAATGAAAACCACATTCAGTAATTGGCTATCCTGATGTGAAAACGCACCCGAAATTTCATGGATGCAGCATCAATCCGAACAGCGCTAGATAGGATGGGCGGAGCCTGTTTTCATGCCCTGAGGGCACAGAGGTGCGGTTTCAGGCATGAAAACTACATTTAGTAATTGGCTATCCGGATGTGAAAACGCACCCGAAATTTCTTGGATGCAGCATCAATCCGAGCAGCGCTACATAGTGTGGGCGGAGCCTGTTTTCATGCCCTGAGGGCACAAATTTGCGGTTTAAGGCATGAAACCTACATTTAGTAATTTGCTATCCGGATGTGAAAACGCACCCAAAGTTTCATGGACGCAGCTTTAAGCCGAACAGCGCTATATAGATTGGGGTCCATGAAAAAGTCGATAGCTGTGAAATATTTACAAGTATTTAACGAAATTTGAATTAGGGAGTTTTGCGTTGCTACAACGTGCGGAAAACCTAGTCACGGACCAAAGTAATCAATTTCATTTTTTTAACCGGTTGAAAACGGTCTTTGAAGACCCTTTTTTAGGTGTGATACAATCCATTGTATCACACCTAAATCCATACAAATTAGGTGTGATACAATGGATTGCATCACACCTAAAAATGGGTCTTCAAAGACCGTTTTTAACCGGGTAAAAGAATGAAATTGATTAATTGGGTCCGTGACTAGGTTTTCCGCACGTTGTAGCAACGCGAAACTCCTTAATTAAAATTCGATAAATACTTGTAAATATTTCACAACAATTCCGGACTTGGAACATTTTGTCATCGACCCCATCCTATGTAGCGCTGTTCGGCGAGCTGCGTCCATGAAATTTTGGGTCCGTTTTCACATTCGGATAGCTAATTACTAAATGTGGTTTTGATGCTTGAACCCGCACCTATGTGCTCTCGGGGCATGAAAACAGACTCCGCCCACCCTATATAGCGCTGTTCGGATTGAAGCTGCATCCATGAAACTTTGGGAGCGTTTTCACATGCGGGCATTCGTATTCAAAAGTCGGTTCCGCGCCCGCAACCGCTCCTATGTGCCCTGAGGGCGTAAAAATCGAAAGGCGATTCATTAAGAAAATTGTAAGAGATATCACAGTGAACAACGCTCTGTTGTGACGGTGAGCTATCCATCGTTTTACAGCTTTGCGAAATTTTTATATTTAGCGGGATCGAACCTGTGAACTCTAAATCGCCTAAGAATGCATCTTAAGGGGCGTGCAGAGTTCAAGTTGCGGCGTTGTTCGCAGCGGCGAACTGCGCTGGGTGATGCAATATCGATTACATTCGGCGACGAGGGCGACCGACGCAGCGTGATGGGCAACGAGGGGGAATCACATAGTGTTTGGACGCTTCGACGACCCTGCATCATTGCCAGCGAGCGGCAATCGGCGCGGCGACGATAATGTTCGTAACCATTTTTGTCGCCGCGCCAAGGCTGACGCTCAGCGACCAGTCGCCGGTCGGTGCAACTCTGCAGACTCCTTTAGATTACGAAATTCCAGAACATCAGTATCATTTCGTTGACAGGATAGTCCGCTTGTAATGACCTCGATGACATGGAATACTCAACACCGCTGCTGCTGACATATCCAGGAGCGCTTTGGCGACACATTGTACCTTTCCAAGACTCCTCCTTCATGTCAGAGTCATTAACGATGGCCGTGCTACCATCGTCTATTGTCTTGCATGCTTTATCACCAGTGCATTGTAAGCTCTTCTTGTGTGTTCCTGCCTCATTTTTACGTCCTCATTTCATATCTTGCCTCATTTGTTTTTTCGCAAATGTTTCTCACTATTCAGTTTCTTTTTTGATCTCCTGTCTCTATCTCCAGTTTTAATTTGACCTCTTATTGTGATCTCATTTTGCCTTCATTTTTTATGGTAACGGTATGGTTCTCATCCCCCCCCTCCGGCGTGTTAGAAGTCCATCTTGTTTCTTGGTTGACCGAAGGTCCGACCCCCCATCCCACCGGATGTCGATGGGTCCGACCCCCCTTCTGTGATACATCACACCTCACGCCGAACCCTGTTTGTACTTTGCCCGTCTTCGAATTTCCGGAGAGGATGTACAACAAGTGATACATTTTCTTAGTCGTTTCTCACCACCAAAGTTTGCAATCAGTTGTAAAGTACCGTCCATCCGAGGTCTCAGAGATGTTTGAGCCTGCTGGATAGGATTCGCTCCCTTCCAGTTATCTTAGTTTTCAGATTTCAATTCAATCTGATGTGCGTTGGTGAGACTGGGATGGGTAAAACAACTCTAATTGAGTCATTGTTCAATATGAAACTGGATCTGGAGCCATGCAGTCATGAACTGAAAACTGTGGAGTTACGTACCAGATCGTATGGTGAGCTCTTATCAACTTCATACAATTTTTAGGGTCACTGAAAGACAGAAAATAAACGTTCAAAATGTTTTTTTGCAGATGTTGCTGAAGGTGGAATCCGTGTCAAGCTCAGGCTTGTGGAGACGGCTGGATTTGGTGATCAGCTAGACAAGGATCAGAGGTCAGAGCTGCAATTTTTCCGTGATGGCCTGAAAATATTGGCAGAATTTTGGCGTTCGTGTCGCTGTAAGATAGCTCTCAGGCGTTTGCTGCGTACCAAAAACTCCATGATAGAGTAAAGTTCAGTATCAGTGTGCAGTACGATGTGTGTAGAAGGCCGATTTCACTCAGGAGCGTGATTTGGCCGTTTTTGGCAACATTATATTCAACCTTGGGAGGACTTGTAGCTCAGTTAAAACAACATTACACGGAAATTGGAAGGTATAATCGAATGCTCTGTGAAAAAGAACTGATCCTTAACAGTGCATAGTAGGACTGTGCGTTTTAACGCTAACGTGTGAACGCTTCGACGGGTCAACGCGGCTGTTTTTTGCCATAGCGAATAATGCTTAACGAAAAAGACTTGAAATCACGTTAATCCAGTTAGCTAATTGTGGAATTACGGCACTGATTGATATGGGACCTCTGGTGATTTACTTTTTTTGATTTGGTGAGGTAATGTTTTCAAATTTTAACGAAATGTAAAAATTAAGGTGCTAACGCATAACCGGTTAACACGGATTTTTTTTTCGAAAATTAACAATTAACGCTAAAGGAAAAAATTCTAGCGCTCGTTCCTGTTGCATACCCCTCATTCGGAATG
Organism: Aplectana chamaeleonis; assembly: GCA_029168955.1. Lineage (NCBI taxonomy): Eukaryota > Metazoa > Nematoda > Chromadorea > Rhabditida > Cosmocercidae > Aplectana > Aplectana chamaeleonis. Next base: position 1,652,027 of record JAPDOI010000071.1, read on the forward strand.
GTCCACTTGGTCTCCCGGCGGAGCTCGGACCCCATCCACCCTTTCGCAGCTCACAAGACCCCCAGTGGAGCTCCACTCCCTGCGCCGAACCTTGTTCAGTATAGTTCAAGTATTGAAGAATTTGATGGAATTTCTCAAATGGATTTTCTCACCGCTGCGAGTGATTCAGTCTACTCAATATAAAGCCTGGCTAGCTCAGATGAGTACTGGCAGAGCAAGCGGCGGAGCGTTCGGTCATGGCAAAATATAACAGCGATAAGGAGATACATGCATGATAAGCCCGATAAACCTGACTCCGCCCGGCTAGAAATGAGGGAGAACGGCTGTATGGCCTTTCTCTCTCATTTTGAGCCGATCGAAGTGAGAATTATCGCGTTTTCATGTCGAGATCTCCTTATTATCAATATATTCTGACATGACCGACCGCTCCGCTGCTTGCTTCACTAGGAGTCGTCTGAGCGAGATAGCTTTCATGTATTACATGATAGTGAATAAATCAACCCGATTTTTCAGTGCTCGTGTAATCGTCGATTATTTGGAGGCTCAGTTTGAACGATACCTCCAAGAAGAGTTGAAAGTGCGGCGAACTCTAAACTATTACGACGATTCGCGCATCCATGCGTGTCTTTATTTCATTTCGCCGACAGGACATGGGTGAGTTCCAGCTTGAATCACAAGCTAAGCGAGCATCCGTGAGAGGTTTTTCGAAGAAAACAGCTCTTGTTCGTTGTCAATTCTGTTACGCTAACGTCAGAGTCTAGCGATAAAATAATGGACGAATGTTTCGTGCCCCTTCCCCCTCTTGAATGATCAGCTTTCATTGAACATAGGGCAACCTCCTTCTCCGGGTCGCTCAATTCTTTCACAATTATAGTGGTAATACTTCTAATTACAGACTCAAAGCATTGGACTTGGTGACACTGCGTGAGCTCGCAAAGCGGGTTAACGTAATCCCAGTGATCGCAAAATCTGACACTACATGCAAGGATGAACTTGTTCGATTCAAGAATAAGGTAGGTGTTTGTTTTGTCCAAATTTACTATCACGAAGGCTGCGCTAGCTTTTCTCCGTAGTAAATCTCCCTTTTCATTCGCTCGTTTTGTTTCACCTATCTCCTTTTCTTCATATTGATAATATGAGAGAACTGTCATCCACTCCATATGTGGAAGTCTGAAACGGGTATTCGAAAAATCAGGAAATCGGGTTTTTGCGCGAATTTTTCGGGTTTCGAAAATATGGAAAAGGTCTGATGTTGGCGGAACGCGAGTCGCGAAGAAAATCTGAAATCATTCTTTGGCTGCTCCAGTTATACGTATACTGCCGCGTTTCGCAACACTTTGTCGCCTTCGAAAATCGGAGTGCTGGAGGCTGAATACACGCGCTTCTTCGCTTTCTGTGGCGCGGGAACTCGCTAATCCGAGTGACAATAGTCTCCGGTTGATTGGGAGAATTCAGACGAGTTGAACCGTTTTTGTTTTGAAGGAAAATCATGTAGCCACAAACCTAGAAGACCACCTTTGAGGTTTCCTGTCAGTTCGCTGTATTGATATATCCAAAAATTGAAACCCAGGTTTTTCCATTTTTAATGTACGTATCTCCATTCTGAACCAAGTGCTTCTGTCTTCGTAATTTTTTGTTTTTCAGATCATCAGTGAGTTGCGTAGTCACAAAATCGAAATTTACCAGTTCCCCACAGACGATGAGACTGTGAGTTGCCAACTAGATTTCCTTGAAATTCGATGTTTCAATTTATTGGGAGCTTAAGTTCTATGTTCAGGTAGCACAGGCCAATGCGGAAATGAATAGCGCTGTGCCCTTCGCTGTCGTGGGAAGTGGAGACTTCGTGAAGAAAGAGAATGGCATGCGCGTTAGGGCGCGTAGGTATCCGTGGGGAATTGTTGAAGGTGAGTTGGATGCACCGTTCGAAAATGCTGTGTTTGGGATTGCTTGATAATTGTCGTCAGGCTCGAAAGTGTTAGTTGATGAAGTGCGTCTTTATGAAATAACATGCTATTTCAGTGGAAAATGAGCAGCATTGTGATTTTGTGAAACTTCGGGAAGCTTTGATTCGCACAAATGTTGATGCGCTAAGGGAAAGAACCCATAATGTGAGTGTTTTGGTCATGAAGCTTATATGATTCCCATTAGATGAATGTGATTAGTCGTTTTTTTTTCAGGTCCTGTTCGAAAATTATCGTCGCGATCGTCTTCGTAGCATGCATATGGGGGACGGCGACACTGGGCCAAAAATGTTCGAGAAATTGACGTTGGTACGACTTTTTAGAGAATTTTTTTTGTTTGGGAGTTTTTCGAAGTGATTAATTTCTCGTTAGAGAAAACAATCAGGAAGTCTTAAGGAAAGCGACTTTCTACTTCCGTGCTCACTGCGATTGAGAGACCTCAGCGTCTTCAAATCCGTTTTTTTAATCGGGAGCCAATCATTTAAACTTCTGGATGTTGATATTACCAGCTTGATAACTGCGGAAATTTAACTTTTCTTGTGAATTTTACCTGTGAACCTAACTGATTTTTCGTGAGTACATTAATACTCTTAGTGGTGTTTTGGCATGTTATCCTACTCTGACCCCACATTATCTCGGAAAAAGAGATCGACAAGCTGAGGCCGCATTGAGAATCACGGTGGCGCGCCCTATCACCGATTTCGGGCAATTATGCACGTCGGTGTCTCATTCTTCGCACACTCCCTCCTCCGCTTAGCGCGTTTGCGCTAGTTCTGGCGCGGCGCAAAGTAGGGAAAATAGCATTGGCATTTTTCTAAGTAAAATGGAAGATCCCTATAGAACTGTCTTTTCATATGGAGATCATTTCAGTTAAATGCGCAGTCTACTTTGCATTCTCTTTTATGACCAGTCGAAATTCTGCGAATGTTTGTTGAAGCGAAGTGATTCAGAAGCAGAAGGAGTACCAAGACGAGTACGCAGTGCGTGAGGTGAAGATCCGCGAGGAGTTTCAGAAAAATCTAGAAACCAAGGAATCTGAGCTCCGGCAAAGGGAGGAATCAGTAAGTTTGCCTTATTCCCTACTGTGTAGTCAATGAAAATTCAGTTTTGCACTGTCTCTTTGCCTGAACATTTTAAGCTGCAACTTTTTCCGTTAAATAAAGTAGTAGGAGAATCGTGCTATTTTCAAGTCTCGCCTTGTTTTACTATGGGACCTAAGAACACTTTCAACGTTAATAAAATCGGGTTTAGTGGATGCTCTCAGTACTGAATATAATGAAATGCTCCTATTGAATTCTATGATTGCCCCTGTATTTCTTGAGCGATAGCTCATTTGCACTCACTGAGAACTAGAAGTTAACTGACAGCGTTCACGATAAGCTTCATCTTTGAGATTATTGCTAAATCAATTGTTTGGCCCACGGGTAGAACTGAAATGACGAAGAAATCCAGGAAGACATATGAGAAGGTCACGAAATCCTCTACTCTTTCCTCTCACAGGAACTGTTCGTTGTGACAATGAAATCTTCTGTGGAATAGTCTTTTGCAATTCTCTACTCTCTTTTGCTTCGTGCTTTCTTTCAGGCCATAGCTCATACTGTTTTGCCTAAAATATTTTCTATTTTTGATTAGCCCCATTTTTCATCGGTCACAACCATCATGAATATGTTCATCCAACCAAACAACTAGTCCGGGCCAAAGAATAATAATGTCACAGAAATAAAACGTTTTAGTGCGTTTCTCGCCGTTTCCTTTCTAATTTTGGGAACGCTTGGTGGCCAACGCATTGTTTTGAGTGGAAAACTCGGAAACAAAAATTGTCATGAGCACTGCCTTTAACAGACGCGCGAATATTTTGAATTCGGAAGGTATTGCTTCCGAAATTCACAACTTCTGTTCTTCTACACGCACGACTTCGATGCACCAAGTTTCAAAGTGCAGTACTATAAATAGTTCCACATTCAGTTGGTTCTCCTCAGTTGTTCTTTCTGGATGCCATTAATCTTGTCATGTTATTTTTGGTATGATCGATCACTGGTCGAGAAATCGCCGCATCGAACACCGTGGCACGCGCGCAAGTGAGGAGGTAATGATATATCATTACCTACTATATCATTTAAAAAAAGTTCAAAATAGTTGGCTAGACGCCTACACGTAAAATGAACACGTTTATTAGCTCTAGGAGTTTATAATACTTATATGGGTTCTTATCCGTTATTCCTGTCACCGTCTCTTCACCGCATCCCATCCTGATCAGCCTTTACAAAAATTATCAAGCCAAATAAAATTAGCTATGGGGCTATGAATTGGGTAAACAATTACCTGATGGAAGCAGGATATCAACAATGAAGAGGAATTGCATTCTCTGGCGAAAAAAAACCATTCCATTGGCTTTCGCGAACCGCATTCGGTGTTATTCTCTTTCATTTTGTCTTATCGAATAGTCCGCAGAGGGCATTACATTTCGTACAATCCAACTTTGAAATGTGGTATTTCACAAGCGCTAGCGTCACCTACCTAGCCCTTTCAGCCTTCGCCTAGACACCGATTTTGTTTCGTAGGTTTTCGGTGAAGATTTCAGAGCGTTGATTCTCCACTCTTCTATTGCAGTTGAATATGCGTTCTCGTGAAGTGGAGGATTTAGCATCACAGGAGTTACGCCGTCTGGATCTTGAAATCCGGACATTACAGGACGAACGCACTCGCCTGTTGGCTAAAGCCGCGAAGAAGTTGAAGAGATGAAATTGTTCATTCAAGATTTGTGTAGGCCATGACTGGTGTGAGAGGTGTGACTATTTCATATCATTGATGCATTTTCCTGCCGTTTGTATCCCAAACTATTTAGGCGATCTTTTAGAAGATATTTTGAACCACTCTGTATTGGTTGGTTTCTGCCGAATTTCAGCACGATTTCAGATTGTATGTTGAAGTGTCCCTATCTTTGAAGTTTTGTGAATCACGATGTATCTTGTTTCTGTTTCTGTGGTTATCAATGGTTTCTTCGCAGTTCTCGTGCCGAATTGTTTTCTACTTTCGCCTCTCATCGACCTTAAACCTATGTTTTCTGTGTTTTTTGAAAAAAACCTATGTTTTTTGCTTGCTCATCGTTGCTTTAACAGTGTTACTCAGCCTTCGCATCCGAGTAATGATCTAGATTTTTCGATATCCGGTCGATACTCTATTTTACTAAAGTGCATATCATAGGTCATGCATTATTTCATCACATTTGTCTCACTTCTTGAGCAATATTCACTAAATCAAAATTAGATGTGGCTGTTATGGGTTGATTTTAACGTCTTGCCCACCTTTGCTTTTTTCTGAGTTAGAACGGTTCAACTGTTATATAAATGCTCATATCTTATAATCGCAAAAGCATGGGAGAGTACCTATGTGGCAATCATCAATGTTTGGCTGAATCAAACTGCCATGATTGTGCGGTTAGAGTAGAAAAGGTGGTGCTGCATGTCGTGATGGCTATTTGCATTCCAAAAGATGATTACGTGAGAACTGGTCCGCGCCAAGACTTTCGAGGCACCGATACCAAGGATTGAACTTAAGTTGAAAGTCTAACTTTGTGCGGCTGATTCATTCCCTGGGCTCCTTCACTTTCCCGATTTTAGAAGAGGAGGAATACTCCGGGATGGTGTGCAATTTATGGTGGATGAAAAGTTGGGCGCGGACCAGTTCTCCGGCAACGCCAAAAGATAGGTCTTGGGTAGAAAAAAGAGATAGTGTTTTGACAGAGCTATGAGCTCTATCATTTTCGAGGTCAAAATTGAGGTGTTTTGAATTATTCCCATTGGTTTTTTTACAAATTTGTCCCGTTACTACTGTCAAGAGGATTAACCGAAGTGGTCTTCTACCAGGCAAACCTAGAACGTTCCCATAGCAAACCTCTTCACAGAAACAAGCCAAGGCTTCTCGAGGATCGAGCATTCGGGATGTCATCCTTGCAGTACATATATTGGCATTCCGGTGTTAGGATTCAGTGAGGAATAGCTTTACCATGTCAGATGTGTGACACTACGTTACTGCCTTGATGAAAGTTATTTGGAATTGGTGTAGTTGCGCGGAATAAGTAGAGAAATCGAAATCCAAGGATTTCCTTACCGAATTTGCCGTATTTACCGAAAAAAAATTTCAGTATACAATAAAAAAAATTACCGCACACCCCTGCTGCCGTGTTCGCGCGATTGGAGGTAGTCTAGATGAGGCGGCGCGATTCGTGGAAGTGGAGGTGGCGTTGCGTACTGTGGCACTTGGAGGTATTGAAGGCGATTTTGCGTGCCGTTATGGCCCAATATAACCCCTTTTCCGTCGAAGAGTCCGTTTTCCGGAAAACACGACTGTTGGTCACGTATATAACCATCGTCATCGTTTCCTGCAGGTTCAAGCTGGCCACACCAGGTTTTTTTTTTACCTCAGTTTGCAATGTATTACATGCTTATCGACCGAGCTGGTCACAACTGGCCGCAGCGGGCTTCAGTCGGCCTCATCGTGGGTTTTTACTCTATTTTCAATCCTTTTCCTATGCGAATCGACCGGGTTGGCTACAACCCATCGGACAACTTGGACCGGAGCTTCATGGCTATGTATCGACTGAATGATGTTGCGCGAAAAGGCAGTCCTGTTGGTGAAAGTACAAGCCAGTAACGGTCCCGGGCTGCCCCCGATCCACAGTACCCCTTTCCGCGGCGGGACCGGCATGGATTCTTGGCACGCTTGATCGATGGATATGACCAATAATTTCCTGCTTTCAGCCGATTGATTCTCTTGTGAAGCATCATGACCCTCGTTTTTATAGTGGGTTCAACACCGACTGAAGGGCGTGAGCGCATGCTGAATTTGTGTTTTCCGTTGAGATGACTTCATTTTTGAACAACTTTCAAAAACTTCAACGAAAACTTTCTTAACGACTGAGGCGGAAGCATTCGTGGCGCATCTGTTCGATCTTCGTCGATGATAATTCTTTCATTTTATTCGTTATTTATTTACTCAAGTATAAGCAATCGGCGCAGGGTCATGCTCTCCCTGGTGTTTTCAAAGAACGCCAGAAGAACAGATGAAATAAAGCTAGAATAACATAGTGGACTGAAGAGAAGCAAATGTGAAGTTGGTCAATTTGTTTTTTTCAAAGCACTACAGAAGAAACCACGAAAAAAGGGCTTCTCGTTCAAGTTTTCCTTGCATGTTTCTGCTATTTGCGAGCAAACACCGATTCCGACATGGATTCGGTCGATAAACTGACTTCTTATATGAGAAAATGGCCCTGTAGATAGAATTTCAGCCGCTTTTGAAAAAAAGCATCCATTTCGAACAGTTTTCCTCCGAATACACTGTGATGACGAATATGTGAGGCATATTGATCGAACAGGCATGCCAGGAATCTATGCCGGTCCCGTCGCGATAAGGGGTACTGTGCATCGAGGCGGCCCGGGAAATTTTGACCGTTACTGGCTTGTTGTGACAGTCAGGGGAAGACAGGTGCAGTAGCAATGGAGGATCTCGGGGATGAATCCTAGTCTCGCGCGTCAGAATGGATGACTTTAGAGGATTACCCCGGGGGGGGGGTGGTCCGTAATTACTCATTCTAATGGAATGCAGACTGTGGTACGAAGTATGAGGCTACTTGATTGTTTGGCCATTTGTCCCTCCTCCCTCTTTAATTCAGACAGTGGTGGCCAGCTGTAGGCACAGGTGGTCGACCCTTCGCCTGCGATCAATCGATAACATCGTAATCCCGCGGATCTGCACTATCTCAGTGTTGTCCGCAGAAGTGCGTCTCTTTCCGGGATCTCCTCAGCTGATATGATGAATCAATGGTTGATCAGCTTCTTATTTGTATCTCTACTCTACCATACAGGTAAGTACTGTTTAGTTTCGAAACTTTCTTTTTATTTGTTGATCCTTGTCAATTCATGTGAAAGCGGCAGCTGTCACTGTTATTGGACAGGGACATTAGAAAGCATGGCAGATGGCTGCAGATGATCATCACTTCATATCTCGAAATATTCCTCGTATTTCCATTTATTTTTTCGCTAATCTAACAGATCACTAATTACTCGAGCTTTCCGGATGTCGATATATGGAGCCTGAGTGGTGGCGGGGTTCCTTGGCTGTGGATACATGGTTCACAACATATTTTCTAGTAGTTTTCTGGGAATGGCAAAATTGCAGAAAATGTTGACTACGGAACTCCTAAATTTACCAGGACCGCGTGTACTAGACACTGAAAGTGGGTGCTAATTCAACTAAATAACTGGTTAAATTAACAGATTTTACTTTCGTGTCGCTGCATGCGAGTATAGAGTTATGAGGTCCGTTTAGGGTTTTACAGAGTATTACGCTAGATTAGACAAAGAAGACGATTTTGTTGAAATTTTTTTCAGTAGTGGCTCCAGTGCTCTTCACAAATCCGTTGTCTGTTTTCTGGCTTTAGAACGATGATTCACTCATTTATTACAGTTCAACTCCGCACTGCCGTTCAGTCCGCAAAGTGCGCGCTGATAGGGAAAGCGTGCTGCGGCGCGGTCGCGAGTATCCTCAGAAATGGATGTGGAATGGCCCGGGCGGTGGGATCACCCTGGCACCAAAGGCAAAAAATGCCCGGATCCCACATCCCTGTCTGAGGATACTCGCAACCCCGCCGCAGCACGCTTTCGCGGCTCATGCCGTTTAGACAGGTGGAACAAAATGCACAGCCGTCAAATATATTGCTGCGTGTGCAACTGCACACCCTGCTCACGCTTTACGCGCAAATATGCAAAAATCGCTTCATCAGTTGAAATGAGTTTTGGGCAAAAAGTTATGTTAATCAGCGGTATTTCGCCTGTAAAAGCATATCAGGCTGGTTGGGCGACATTTACAAGCGTTTAGCTTATTTTGGAAGTGAAAACTCCCAGTGGAAGACAGGATAGTCGATCCTATTTCCCTACTCAACCGTTGATGAAGTTCATACACTTTACGCCTTCATAACATTTGATAAGCTTTTTGTTTTTATTGGAGTCCATGTTTTCAGCAATTCCTCTTCATGGCGGATTTTTTCTACCTTCTTGTACTAGCAGTTACGATTCAGAATACAACGAGCTTGCAAGATACTTTATTAGATTGCGTTATTACAAAATTAAGTCACCTATCTCTGAAAAATCAAAAAGTTATGCTAGACCTATCAGTGCGGGATTCCATATCAAATCATTGTGAGAGTTCAAAAGAATTACATTGGGCAAGCAAACTGGCAAGCATGGAAAATGAAAAGCTGGACGTGGATATAGTTGATCAAGGCACAAAGTAAGGAAAACTAGAAGAAAATACAATCACTAAATACGAAACTGATTTACACGATGGAAAAGTATGAAGAACAAAACATTTGTGAAAAGGGTTTCTTTGAAAAGAGTAATAGCGTTTTCCACTTGCGCCGATTGTTGGCTGGGCGTTCATTTATATCAATGAAGGGGTTCAAGAAGCGTTTAACACGAATGTCTCAGAATTCAAACGTTCTATGCCGGGATTATTCGGCGTGCTGAATATGAATTTGATGTTTATTTGTCGATTTTCGGATTATTAAGGTATGTTTTGCCCCCTATGTAGCATGGCGCATACCGTAACCTACATTAAACCTCAGAATTTCGACAAACAGACCAAAGAATCGTGTTTGGTACCCTATATTACCCCTGCATACAAGTTTGGAGCGAAATCCGAAAATTTTTTCCAAAACACCCAAAAAATCCGTGATGGGGTACCCTTACCCGCCGCGAGGCTTTCGAAAACGCCCATAACTTTTTCAGAGTGAGTCTAGGCAGCTGCGAAGGACATATTCGGACTCCACGTCCGAAAATGGTTCTAGAAAGTACATTTCATGACTAGAAGGATTCCCCTTGTTAGATGACTTGAATAGCTAGTAAGCTGCAGTATCTCATATTTCTTCTTCATACGCTTTCAAAATGCAAGAGTAGGCATCCACAATCGCGCAAAATAAGAGCAGCGTTCTTTTTATTTTTGATATTGACTATAAATATTAGTAAAGCGCTACCATTGCTCTCATTGATCGTGATATTGCCGGAAACACCTTGAATCGGTGTCATATTTTACAGTATAATTATCGCCAATCTTGTTTTAGTCGGAATAAGACAACAATTTATTGAAATCGATCCCATATATGCATCAAATATGTTTAGATGCTTTAGCTGGCGACTGTAGCAAATGTGACTACATGTGCAAAAACGTAGAAAAACCGTCATAGAAAAGGTTTGGTGCAAATAAGGCTGGCGAAACTCGGCGATCACTCCTTGCCCTTTCAACCTTCTCAGATGTACAACTAAAAGTTACACAACAAAACGGTTGACTCAAGGCTGGAAATGTGAACGTCATCAGCGGCTGTATAGGGAAATAAGATCGACTATCCTGTCTTCCACTGGGAGTTTTCGCTTCCAAATCAAGCTAAACGCTTGTAAATGTCGCCGAACTAGTCTGTTATGCTTTTACAGGCGAAATACCGCTGGTTAACGTAACTTTTCGCCCAACACCCATTTCAACGGATGGAGCGATTTTTGCATATTTGCGCGTAATGTGTGAGCATGGTGTGCAGTTGCACACGCCGCAATATATTTGACGGCTGTGCATTTTGTTCTACCTGTCTAAACGGCATGAGCCCGCTTTCGCTATCAGCGCGCACTTTACGGACTGAACGGCAATGCGGAGTTGAACTGCTTCCACTATATTTTTTACTCTCTTCTTACTGTTACTTTTCTTTATTACCCTTTACATGTGCACAACATGTAATAAATTTGAAATTTGAAGGCACATTTTCCATACTTTGTCCAGACTGACGGCGTTTTGGACTTGTACGGATTTTCGGTTGGGCGTTTATTTCTACCGAGTAGAGGAGGGCTTTGGAAGCGTTCTAGAAAAATGTCTCAGGTTTGACATAAATTTCTCCCAGGAAGGTTTTTCGGGGCGGCGGCCAGGTGGGGCGCCGCGCGCGGCTGGGAGCTTGCGTTGCGTGTCGCGTCGCGGCGTACCAGCAAGCGTTGATTGAGTCATTTCCCTTCAACGAGATGTTTGGAAACACTCATGTGATGGATTCAGTGCAAGAAGTTGGCATAAATGAGGTTCATAGAATCGAGTGTCAATCGGTAAATTAAGAATGACTTCTTTTGCGCATGATTTCTGTGAATATGGTACGTTCTAATAGAGATCACTAAGAATGCCATATTTCTGGGTTATTAACAATGATATTCGATGTCCTAGCAACCCAAGACGTTTCTTAAACTGAAATGCAGTCATTTCGTTTGTGTTGACTCCATGGTTCATCGACAACAAATCTAAGGTGGTACGCCGCGACGCAATACGCGTCGCTTGTCCTCGCCGCGCGCGGCGTACCATCCTTCCCGCACCCCAGTCGGGGAAAATTTCGAGGGAAAATCGCCACTTTCGAGATTTCCGGATTCCTACTATATATATATGTCTCAAAATCATTCTCTGAGGGTTCTTTGGAGTGCTAAACACAACTCTGAAGTCCGTTTATAGATTTTCTGCCGATTACGATAGATTACGGGGGGTGTACGGTAGTTTGGCCAAAATCTCAGATTTTACTCAAAATTTGTATACGGGGGTTATTTGGGGTGGAGAATACGAATTTAATGTCCGTTTTTCGATTTTCAGAATACTAAGGTGGGTTTTGGCCCCTAATTGGCATGCTACCTACCGTAACCTACAGTAAACCTCAAAATTTCGACAAATGGGCTCCAGATTTGTGTTCAAGACCTTAGATTACCCTTACGTACAAGTTTTGAGCTAAGTCCGAGAATTTTGTTTTGAAACTCCAAAAAAAATGCCTCGTAGGGTGAGTTACCTTGCCTTTTCGCGAGGATTAAAAATGGTCATAACTTTTTTGAACCTTCTGTTCGGGGCGGGATACTGCGCATTTTTACTATTGAGCCAGAAGAGATACTAACGATACTAGTCGTTTTGGCAGATCCAACCTACGCTTTGTATACTTCCCTTGTGAGACATAAGCAGGCGGCAGCGGTCTGGCGGAACACAACTACCAGTGTGTGAGTGGGTGAATCACTTCCGAAATCTCGGCCTGGAAACAGGTGTTTGCATTCTTTGAGGTTTCCCTCAGCGGGGTTTTTGTGCTGAAAGGTATTCTAGTGTTATTTTTGGAATTTGGTTACGTGCCAAAGCTGACGTGGAATTCTGATACAGACGTTGTCAAATGCATGCACAGCCCAGCTATTTCCACCCCTCTCCCTGTTTCCCCTCTCATCGATTAGGCAAATGTTAGTCGTGTTTTTCTCGAAGGGAACTAGTTTTTGCAACAATCGCACTCTGAGGTGGTGGGGGTGTCCCTCATCATCCTCTGTTTTCCATCTATAGACTCTCTATCACTCACACGATTTTTGATGTTTTTTTGCCGTAACTGCTGTTTAACGTCGCAGTGCACGTTATGGTATGTTAACACAAGGTGCTGAGTTGATCGCAGAATGCTTGGCTCCGGGCGAGGTTGAACCAGCATATTCCCTTTATCTATCTCTAGCTCTGACGCTTTCACTCGTTTTCGGATGTTCGATCTTGAGGGTTTGCGATTTCAGCTGTAGATTTTCTAGTACCACGCTAGCAATTCATTTCATTGTTATTCTGCAACAAGATAACGTGTAAGCTTTTTCGTGGAACCTAACTAGAGGTTGACTTTTAGACTCAGTCGTTTTCCTTCTTCAAACGCCTTAACATGGTTAAAGGGGAACACTTATTCAATCTAGCTCTGCACTCTTCCCGGCAGTTGTGCCCTTCCGATGAACCACCGGGGAAGTTTCGCCGAAGGCGAGTCAGGCTCCCACTGAGATTCACCGTTTGAGGGTTATCGTTTTATATATATATATATATATATATATATATATATATATATATATATATATATATATATATATATATATATATATATATATATATATATGTATATATTTATTTATTTATTTATTTATTTATTTATTTATTACACAAGTTTACACTCATGTGAAAGAAAAAAAAGAGAAAAAAAGAGACAAAAAAACAACCTCAAACGAAGTAGTCAAAGATGTAAACATTGTAACCAACTGGAACGAACAATAGTCAAAAGAGAAGAGCAGGATTTCGAGTAATCCAGGCGCTACGGAGGGATACTCGGCTGCCCCCCAGGAGCCAGTTTTACTCGTACCAAGTTTTTGAAGGCACCAAATTCGACAGGAATATTATCATTTCTACTGAGATCCTCGAATAATGGAATAACCCTATTGGTGAAAAAGCAGCGTCGACATTCAAGGTTAGACACGGTGCGATAGAATTTTATCGGCCCTCCCCGAGTGACAGAGTCTCTCGTTCTTACGAAATCCCCAGGCCTTAGACCAAAGTTTACGTTGAAAAGGATTTGATGGAAGAGAAATAGGTCATTTTTCTTCCTTCTGAGAATCAGAGGCTCGAGACTAAAGAGTTCGTTTCTGTAAGCAGCGGAAGGCATTTGCCCATAGATAAAGCCATACTGTCTGATCAGAACTCTTCTAGTAAATTTGTTCTGTATCTTTTCCAATCTGTTTATATTCTTGAGTTTGGCGGGGTTGAAAACCAGGGTACCGTACTCGAGTAGAGGCGTTACATACGTGGTAAAAGCATTGATAAGCACAGATGGATTGCAAGTTGACAAACCTCTAAAAATATTATTCATAGCAAAAGTTGCTTTCTTCGCGATAGATTCACAGTGCTTATCAAAACTCAGACTTGTAGTAATAATGAACCCTAGATCAGTTATTTCATCAACTTCCTGGATCTGACAACCATCGACAATATATTTACTGTTAGCATTGCTATGACCCAAGTGGAGAACCTTCGTCTTTTCCTTTGCCAATGGGAGATTCCAATCACGAGACCAAGTACTAACAATGTCAATAGACTGCTGCAGTAAGATACAATTCTCTGGTTGGGAGACGTCCAGGTAGATCTTGATGTCGTCCGCAAATGCACTGAAACCGGTGCCACAGGAACCGATAAGACTGGCGATTTCGTGAGTGTATATGTTGAAAAGGATGGGAGACAATACCCCCCCCCCTTGGGGCACACCGCTCAGGACTGGTTTTGGAATCGACCGAGAAGAGTCTATACAGACCGAGAACGTCCTATCAGTTAGGAATGAACGTATCCATGTAACTATTCGAGGATGAATCCCAACCATCAAAAGTTTTTGCAACAACTTGTCATGGGGAACCTTATCAAAAGCTTTGGCAAAATTAAAATAGATAACGTCTACACTCTTTCCATCGGCAAGAAGAGCTGTCCATTTATTAAGCGCTTCAATAGATGACGTCACAGTAGATTTACCTTTCTGGAAACCATGCTGGAAGTGAGAGATAACCTGATTTGATTCCAAATGAGTTACGATTCGTTTTTTGAGAATTTTTTCGAACAGCCGTGAGAAGATAGATGTTATACTGATTGACCTGAAATTAGCAGGGTCAGTGAAAGGGGGTTTTTTTAGAATAGGGGTAACAAACGATTGCCTCCATTTGAGGGGGACCTCTCCAGACATAAAGCTCAGAATGAAAATGTACTCCAAAGGACCTGCAATATCAAGAACGACCTGCATGATGAAGCTAAGTGGTATGGCGTCGGGAGTCACAGAATTGGATGAAGGCCAGGCTAGAAGTTCCTTGATAATCTCGTCCTTGTGAAACCAACAGGAATCGGCCATAACGGCGAAACAATTGGAGACAGGTCGAGTATCCACCGGAGATGAGTCAGAAAACGACTCTTGAAAAACGTCCGCCAACAACTCAGCTTTATTCCCAGCATTCCTCGCCAATGTGCCACTAGGGCTTTTAAGGACCCCAACACCTGGTTTTTCTCGGAGTTTAGAGTTGTTGAATCTAAAGAAGGAATGTATATCATTTGACTCGACAGCTTTCTTCTAAATATGGTTATTATACTTCTTCAATTTCCGAGTAAAACGTTCACTGATACTTTTGAACTGCTCCCAGACGTCAGCACAGTCGTGAATTTTAGCCAGACGCCAAGCCTCAGATCTCAACCGCTCAAGGGCGGATAAGTGCGTTGGAAGCTTCAGTTTACCACGGCAGGAAGGTTCAAGAGGAACGAAAGTATCAATGCAGTGATGGATAATAGAAAGGAAAAGCTCGTACTTTTCATCCACACTAGGAACAGTGTGGATGAAAAGTAGTGCCGTCGGGGAACATTTCCGCTTTGCTGCTTGGGTTTCCCCACAGAACATTTAATTGATGTAACACGCGTCCTCGAAATGTCCTTGTTGATTGAAACTATGCATCAATGCTTGCTGTGCCAGCCTCGTCCCCGTTTTTCGACTCATCACGCGTTCGTAATCTGTCGCGTACTTTGACCCTTTTCCTGTGAACGGATGCCCGTTCTTTGCTCCGTTGAAGTGAAGTAACCTGTTTCTGTAACCATTCACGGGTTATGCTCGACATCTTTGTCTCCCATCCCTCTAAGCATGAAGTTCGTCCAATCAATAGTCTTCTTTTTTGTCGAACTAAACTACAAGCTACATTTCTAGAGCCCATGTCTTGCTTCAAGACCACCATAGCATCTGTTCTCATGCTCCGTATTAGTCCTAACGTATCCTTTGTTTTTGGGAGTATAAATCTGAGCGTTAAAGTTAATTCTCTTCTTATTGCAAGGATCGGTTCAGTCTTCGTCAGAATAGTATGGGTTCTTTGATCGTTTCCTTCGTGACGTCATGTTGACCTTGATAGCACAGGAGTGAGAAGTTGGAACCAGACACTGAGCCATGCCGGTGTTTACTCTTCGTGTGAGGTCTGTTCCTCCGCCAGACAATATCGATTGGTTTTCACACTATATCAGAGAACGCATTCGGAGCCGGTGTTTTCCCGTGTGAGCTCCGCAGTACCATATTTTTGCTGCTTTTCAGTTTCATTGATTTCCGCTCATGTATTCTCAGCAGCTGTTTACAGACTTCTTTGGTTTCTTGGTCATTTTTGCCTTTCTGCTTTCTTGCTTGAAAGATGAGCTATTATATACAAAGTATCAGCCAGGGTCTGGCGGCTGCTATCCTGCGGGACAACGAGGGGGACGTGAAAATTTCGAAAATGAAATTAGGTTTTTTTCTGGGGGTGGCGTTAAAATTTTTGGTCTACAATGAAATCACTCTCAAGGCTCTTTAGTAGGGTAAAGAGGGTAGTAGCGTTCACCCGAAAATTGGACAAATAAAGTAAAAGTTTCGAATATTTCTTCTTTTTTTTTCGAAAATTTTCAGTCTAAATTGTCGCAAAAAAGTCATGTAGAGGGAGGGGGGAGTATAAATTCTCACTAGTTCTCAGAAATTTCGGTCACCATGGGAGGGGGAGTTAACTTCGTCAGGATTCAGTATAACAGCCTGCCTGACCCCACATCGATGCCAGGCCAGCTGATATCATGATGGCCTGACATCGATGTGGGGTAAGACCAAGATGGGAAGGGCGCGACGAAATCGGCGAGAATTACTATACTTTTACTGTTTCCCGGATGTTATTTATCGCGATTCCCAAAGTTTCCTGAAGATGTTGAAGTAGACAAACTACTTCATCCGAAAATTAAAAAAACATACCTGATTCCTAATTAAATTTTCGTCGTTTTGAGGTCGAGCTGCGCCAGATCGCACTCAAGTTTATGAAGTTTTTTATGCAGTTAGTAAAATTTTTTTTATTTTTGAATAATTAATTGTTCATAGAATCTAAATGATATGCTTGAAAAAAGCTTATGCCTGTTTCGAACGTTATCGGTTGTCAATTCCTCGAGTCAGCGTTGTTTTTGTGACCCAAATTCTTGTTTTTTTTTCTTCTTGGGAAATTTCTCGAAGAATGGTTTAAATTTTTGAAATGACGTCAGGAACTCAACCAGTGTCCTTGAATCTTATCTAACGGCCTTTAGATAAATAAAGCCTAGCTTGGTCGGATCAGTCCGGGCGGAGCAAGCAGCGAAGCGGTCGGTCATGGCGAAATATAACAGTGATAAGGATATTTTGTCACGATAAGCCCGACAAGCTTTACTCCGACCGGCTCAAAATGAGGGAGGTTGGCTATAGCAGTCATGGCAAAGTAGTTCACCAAACGTTTCTCGATGAAACCTTTTTTGTATTCAGAATCGTGATTCGCGCAGTTTTACTAGTTTAGGCTTTCGTGTTGTTTTTGCATCATTTGAAATAGCTTCCTTGTTTGTGCATCTTTTTCTTCCAGAAAACATAGGGCCACAGTTGACGTTTCCAGGCTGTGCGGAGATGACATCGGTCACTTTACATGGAGTTACTGATACGTTGTCACCTCAATATGAAAAGGCACGTTGCATTTTTATTGTTTTGTTTTGTGATTCATTTGGTTTCGACGTCAAGCTAAGTAGCTATGGTCCGGTCCATTCGTAGTTGCTTCAAAGCGAATAATGCTAACCAGACACCCACTTGGCGCGACGTGATTACGGACCACGCACACAATCTCACGCCTAGTAATTTTGGCACTGGGCGAGGTGATAATGCAGTTTTCGTCGTTGTGAAGGGTTTTAGGGTTATTCTTCTCAATCTGGGAAAAAGTTTTTAAAATATAAGAATTGGAAACCCTCGAATTGGCAAAAACATTCACGTTCATATACTTTTTTCTATTTCTACTATTGTAAATTTATTGATGTTTTCTCTACGACCTGGGCGGTGAGTAGCACACTACGTTAACAGTTTAATGAAAATAAGCCAAATGAACGATGGATTACGTTTCCTACGTAAGAAATGAATTACCTGACTAGGGAAGTGTTTAGAGTGGTAAACGCATCCGCGAAAACGACTAGTATTGTTAGTATCTCTTCTGGCTCAATAGTAAAAATGCGAATTATCCCGCCCCGAGCTGCAGGTTCGAAAAAGTTATGAGCATTTTTCAAGCTTCGCGAAAAGCCAAGGGTACCACCCATCAGGCATTTTTTTTTGAGTTTCAAAAAATTTTCTCGGATTTAGCCCAAAACTTGTATGTAGGGGTAATCTAGGGTATGTAGGGGTAATCTAGGGCGGCGAACACGAATCTGGAGTCCATTTGTCGAAGTTTCGAGGTTTACTGTAGATTACGGTAGGTAACATGCCATGAAGGGGTCAAAACCCACCTTAGTATTTTGAAAATCGACAAACGGACGTTAAATTCTTATTCCGCACCCCGAATAACCCCGTATACAAATTTTGAGTAAAATCTGAGATTTTGACCAAACTACCGTATACCCACCGTAATCTACCGTAATTTGCAGAAAATCGATAAACTGACTCCAGATTCTTGTTCTCCACACCGAATTACCCCAGGAGAAACAATTTGAGCAATATATACCGTAGCACTCCGAGAATCTCGAAAGTGGCGTTTTTCCCTTGAAGTTTTCCCAGGTTGGGGAGCTTCGAACGGATTAGCCGGAAACTTTGGAAAACCGACTAGTAAACCGCAGATTCGTGCTCAGCGCCCCAAAAAAATCCTGGTGGAGTTTTAAGTCAAATCTGGAACAGTTTTTTAAAACGCTTCCAAAGCCCTGTTTTTTTTGTCAATTCGAGTGTTTCCGAGCACTCAGTTAACAAGAAGACAAGCCAAATGAACGATGGATTACGTTCTCTACGTAACCAACGAAAGAATTGAGCATCAAAAAAGGAAACAAAAACAACAAGATTTTAGTATATGGATCATACGCACCGTTTAGAAACCAAAACTTAGTAAAAAAGAGGCAAAATAAAATGATGCAATAGTATAAATAGGAAAAAGTATATAAACGTGAATGTTTTTGTCAATTCGAGTGTTTCCAATTCTTATATTTTAAAATCTTCTTCCCAGATTGAGAAGAAAAACCCTAAAACCCTTCGCAACGACGAAAACTGCATTATCACCTCGCCCAGTGCCAAAAATACCACTAGGCGTGAGATTGTGTGCGGGGTCCGTAATCACGTCGCGCCAAGTGGGTGTCTGGTCAGCATTATTCCTTCAAAGCGGACCGCACGCCGCACG
Source organism: Aplectana chamaeleonis (assembly GCA_029168955.1). Lineage (NCBI taxonomy): Eukaryota > Metazoa > Nematoda > Chromadorea > Rhabditida > Cosmocercidae > Aplectana > Aplectana chamaeleonis. Next base: position 1,670,997 of record JAPDOI010000071.1, read on the forward strand.
CACGTTCGCGACGTCATCATTGAGCGGACAGGAGCTTTCTACACATCAAGGGAGGAGTTGTCCAGCCTTCTTAGGTTCTAATTACACTCGGGACCACTTTGTTCGCGTTGAGTGGCGTGACGTTTCAAACTGCCAAAACGGGACAACTCCTCCCTTGGTGTGTAGACAGCCCCTGCCCCATCATTGAGCTTGTGCAGGTTGATCGATGCCGAGGCAAGCGAGCTGGCTGCCAACCGAGACGAATACCAGGGGTGTGCGCTAATGGAAAATATATTTTTTTCGTTAAGCGTTAATCGTCAATTTTCAAAAAAAAAACGCTAGTCGGTTAATGCTTTACTCATCGTTAAAACGCACAGCCCTTGCGAATACCCATGGATCGTACCTTTTGTTTCATTTTCTCGCTATTTTCATATTTTAGGTTACTTTTATATTCATTTCACGGTTTGTCTGTTTATTTATACGTGGCAAGTATAACTGTTTTATGCCTTTAATTACTCTTACCTACACCGGAAATTGGTCATTAGAACCAGTTTTAGATTGTTATTTCGCTTCTACTTTTAAACACTTGCAAAAGAGGGAGTTCGGGAGGATTTTGAGTCTGGTGTACTGGATCGCATCGCAGCGAAGTTGGTTACATAGAGGTACGATCGGCAGGGACCGTACTATTACCTATATAGAATGTTGACGCCAACTCGGTGCAGTATGTTATAGCACACGCGCACCGAGTTTGCGCCAACCTTCTATTATGAACGCAAAGCATCAGTGCGTTCCGCGCCGACTGTACGCTATTTCTTGGCAGCTTTTTATCCAGCATCATTGCGGCACGAGCCTGCGAAATACCGTTCTGGGTTCAATCCCTGCTGCACCTATTATTCAGGGTCGTGAACTATTTCTTCAGAATCTGAACTTGTAGTCGTTAGGTAAGGGTGCGGGACGTGTTTTAGGGAAAGGTAGAGCACAGTCAGGGTAGGGAAAGGGTTGAGAATCAACTAAAATGTTTTACTTTTTTTTAGTTCCAGGTATCATCGTTGCCATATCTAAGGCTTTTCACTCCTCGATATTGTGTGTTAATCATATTTCATGAAAAATGGGAAAAATGCTTCTTGTGCGTCTCTATCCCGACTACGGCCTAAACTTCCGCCACCCGTTACGTAATGTCACGGACTCTAACCTGACGCTTCTCTGCGTTTTCTCCGCAGCAAAACCTTGTTCATCATTCCATGTATTTCGGCTAGCTTCCACATTTTGTTTGGAGTGTCTGGTAGTGAGGGTAGGGCCGGGATCATACTTCCCGCGACCAGCGACAGCGACAGTGCACATCAGGCATATCGATTTTCGGTCGATATGGATGGTAAGCATTGCGTCGCGTCGCTCGTCGCTGGAAGTATGGTTCCGGCCTAGGACCTGGCCCTGGTGTGAGTTAAAGAATGAACGAAATACGGGGGCAGCTTGATCTATGGGTATTGGAAGAGTTTCACCCCCTCTGAAGATTTTATCTATGATCTTGAGGAAGGAATGCTCGTTAGCGGCTAAAGTGTGGACGCCAAAGGGCCGTGCATTTGCAGAAATTTTACAAACATCAAAAATCTTTCATTTTTTTCCCTAAAATTTCCAAAATTTTTACGACCCCCTGCTGTGCCGGGTCACAACCCTGCTCAACCCTGATTACCGGGGTGAAAAACGTTGAAATGTTATATTCCTCTCTCATAAATGTGGATGATGGTCTTAACTTTAAGGTGGCGAGAGGGCCAGGCAAACGAGACGCGGAAACATATGCGAGTATACCTGAGGCGAATAAAGCGTTAACCTGTAATCCAGTGGCGTGGTCCCTTCGCGCGTTTCCCTTCTACGCGCCCTCCCGCTCATGCCACTTAGCGACCTTCACCTAATTTTTTTTGGGCTCAACAGGCTGATTTTGGTGCAAAACCTTTAAAATTGCAACTATCGTAAAGTTAGTTTTTTTGTTTTTCCTCTCCCTAACTTCACTGATGTGAGTAAATTGGAGGCAACTGATAGACGCTTGAGATTGAGCTTTCACATCGCGGCAATCGCTGACCGACAACTGCTGGCTACCTGTTTTCGCTATCGGTCAGCGATGGCAGCGACGCAATCGCTCGCGAATATTCAGTTTCCTGCCACCCACCTCCACTTCAAACTTTTCCTGTGGAGATAAATGTTAGGTTGGTATTTTGGTTGTTGTGGAGGTAATCCTTGTTCATTAGGTTTTCATTCTGCCTGTGTGGAAGTTTCGCGTGTTTTTTCAATGATTCAAGTGTTGTTTCTGGGAATACGGTTTGGCTTTCAGTATGCGTCAGCGTTGGAAACTGCCGCAGCCGTGTTCAGGGAGGTGGAACATCTTTTCAACGATCCGACTTTTGCCGAAAAGAAGGGTTGGAGAGTCGACGAGGAGAATGATGAAGGAGATGTGATTTACGCGAAGAATACACCAAAGGGGAAAATGGTGTCGGTATCGGTTAGTATTAAGAGTTCAGAATCACTATTATATTCGAAGGTCTTGTTTTTTGTCGAGTTCGTTACGACGGGAAGCAGATTTTTTTAGACAGAGTTGCCTCTAGACGTTGACTCGGTAATTAATGAGACGTGGAATGGTGTCGAAGGGTTACCGGATTGGAATCCAAATATCAAATTTGCCCGAACAGTGGCCTCTCCTACGCCACATTTTGATATTATCACGGTAATACTTGAAGAGATCTCAGCACCGGTCTAGAGAACCTACCAGTAAGCCGCCGTAGGATTTTGCAAACACGCAGGTTCTCCAGGCTGAAGCCAAGTTCTCTATAGCTGCTCATTGACTGCCGGCATTTCAGTCCAGTTGGAGATATAGCTTAATATCCTTCAGTATGGTAACAATGATGTGCTGATTGTTAGTGGAAGAGACTTCGTTTCTGCGAGGCTGTATAGGAAGACGCCAACGGGATACATTCTGGCCTCACGCAGTGTTCGATTGAAGGAATGTCCCGAGCAGAAGGGGAAAGTACGGTCAGTGAGCGTATTTCGAGTTATGGTTCAATAACTATTGTTTTCCATACACTCTTTGAAAGGCTGCCTTAGCTAAACTAGGGTGCAGCGCGTGTGCCCTCCATACACATATCGGCGGGGCACTTTCATATTTGAGTAATAGAAACGAAGCGGGTTTTCCTGTTCACTTCTCGATTTCTACCGCTCCATTTTTACAGGTGCTCTGCCGAGATGCTAATTGAGAGTATATCTTCCCAAAGCTTGCTAGAGATGCGCATAAGAGCAGAAAATGTTTCAAGGGCTAGCCCTATCCTAACGTATTGCTGTTTGATTGTGTTCATACTTTGTCGCTTCGCATCTGCTTCAGTGTTTGAGGAGCAGTATTGTGATCTGTCCACGAAGCGTTGTATTTTGAGTGAATTTGTTCACAAATGGAAAGAAGTCACATTCAAAGGTTACTGGGTCATTTCTCAGAGTTGACTGCGGTGTTCCATAAGACCCGATGGCCTTTGATGTGCATACGATAGCAGCCGTTTTCGCGTCGTTGACGAAAACAAGATTTGTTGCAGACCGCGGTGTCGCTGCCAGTAAAGTGGCAAGGAAACCACGTTGAACCAAACGCCCCGCAGGTTCACGAAAATTTATCCTTCTGTAATTTCTCTCTATATTATTAGTTCAGCTATGACTGTGTTCTATACCTAAAAGCCGAAAGCGGTTGTTATTGCTGAGACTGCTTCGAAGAAAAATATCGAAATATCACATTCTCGGGCTCCTGAGGATTTCATAAAAACATATGCGGATAAAGCTTCAACAGTGGATGTGCGAACTTTTTTTTGTTTGAGGACAGAAATTAGATAAACTTTTCAAAAAAAGCTAGAAAATGGAAAATTTTTGAAATTCGATAGTGAAAATCAAATGATATTTTTCGTAGGATCACCAACAATCAGGCTTTAAGTCAATACTAAAACATTATTATGGAACGGGAAATTTTCTGAAAGTGAAGTTTGCATAGAGATGGGCACTGGTTTAGGTAACTTACCACGAGGCCGGAAACACTACGCTGCGCGGTCGAATCAGTATCGCGTTGCTGCCGCTGCGACTTAGAGATTTAATTGCGATTCTAATTCTCAATTCGGTTTCGAACATTCAACAGATGAGGGTGCCACCGCATGACATTTCTGTAGGTTCTTTGAATCAGTCGGTGCCGAAAAGTTTTTTTATGAGGGTTCAAATGAAGCGAAACTTCTGAGAGGTACATTAGTTGCGGCGAACCGACCTATCATGTGAGCTACTGTTCGTGTAGATTTTCTGGTTTTTGCTCATTTTCGTTGAAAACAGAAATTTTTTATCACTGAGCTCTACCAAGTTTTTGATCGCCTCTTCTACTACTCGATTCACCGTTGATGGAGCAGTATAGCATTTACAGCTGCGATGGTCTAGTAGTATACCACATCTAGAACACAACCGATAAAAAGCGCTGTGGTGTGGTTGCGCATGGTGCGCTAAATATAGTAGAGTATTTCCCGTATTAATTTTCTCCAATCATACGTTATTACTCGGTGAGTTACTGGTCTCGTTCAGAGTCAAGCGGGGTTGCGGAATCTCACAACAGGTGGTGGGGGGGGGTCCAAAGAACTTTGGCCTTGAAATGAAGTTTAGTGGTGGATAGGATCGCTAAAATTCCGGTCCAGAAATGAAAATTTGGTAAAGATATCCCAAAAATTCAGGATATTTTCGGTAACCAAGGGGAAAGATCTTAGCCCTGCTCAGGTTTTGGACGCTTGAGCCCGACCACTGAATGAGTGCTCGACGTCTGACAGTTTAAGTAATCAAATATAAACTGCCCAGAGATCGCACCTTTGGTTGGGATTCGCAAAAATTTCGGATTTTGGAAAGTTTGATGGTGGGGGGTCGCTCCGATTTCGAAAATTTACACAACGCACCGCTTGACCCTGGTCTCTTTGATGCGATTCCCGCTGTAGTGAAAGCAGTAAATCTCTGATAATTCACAGTATCTCTTCGATAATGTTTTGAAGCAGTTTTTTTGGGGCGTTTGGGTTTATACTTGTCAAGGTTACAAAGGGTTGGTCATTTTTATTCGACATAATGGCAAAGTATAGGCATATTCTAGGCTCTGAATTCCCACATCTTCAGAATACTTCATATTCCAACTTATTTACAATCTTTTTTGGGCTAATCGTGAAGGTTCGCCGCACCCAGCTGCTTCTCTAGGTTTGATGCTAATGGCCAGGGAGTGCGCAAACGTGCTGCGAACGTTCGCGCTTTGTTCTGGAGAAATCTGTGAATTTGAAATCTCATCAAAATCTATTCAGAGCGGAGCTGATTATGGCGGGAGCCCGGTTTGCTCAACATCCGGACAAAAAGGATGCGACATTGACGGATGTAGTAATGCTAGCCGATCTCAAAGGTTTACTGCCGAAATTCGTTGTGAATCAGGTAATTTTTCATCTCTATGTCACTTTGAACAGTTTGTATCAGAGTTTTAATTCAAGGTGCTAGGACGAATCATGCTGATGGACACAGAAGAGAATCGACGACATTTTCAGGACATCCGAGACCAGAGAATGCAGAAGAGTGTCTAGTTGTCCGTCTTTTAAAGGAACCGCTCATCACACCGATACGTGTATAAAATAGGATGCCTACTAAATAAATATCCAGAAGTCTTGTACTTGGTGGAGTTTTGAGAAACAGAGAAAGGTCAAAAATGCTTCGTCAACCTATGACATAGGAATAGGGACGGGCCGTAAATCGCTCATCAACTAATCACCAGAATCAATTAGGTGCGATGATGATTCAATTTAATTAGGTTAGTCACTCGGTGGTGCTGCTATGTCTTGGGATTAGTCATTTTCGTTTAGTTTTCAGCAGTGGTCAGCGGAATATAAGGCCCTTGGAGCGTCACTTCTCTAGCCAGTTTTCCCGCTAATTACCAAGTTCTCCCCTTTACTGACCCTAGTTGTTTCCAAGTAGTAAAACTTCCTTTCAGGATGTTGATACTGGTAATAGCGACCTTTCTGCCTTTTGTTGTAACTGGTCAGCTGATGATCTCGCTCGACTGGCCCGATTCGGCTTCCCATGGACAGGCCACTGTGGAGAAGTTTGACGGTCCCGTGACATCTGAACATCACGGTACGGAGGGAAAGTCGAATTCCTATTATCTTGTCCGCTAACGCCGTCGGCACGGTCTTCTTCCGAAAGTATCCTACCATGCTGGTTGTAACCTGAACGGGAGTTTATTACGTGCTCTTGAAGTATCATTAATCCTATGTTTTAGATAAGGGCCAAGCCATAGTTCGGCGTTTCGCTGCTACTGGCTTTTGCGGCATGTCTGCGCTTGGTACTATCTATAAATTGACAAGTAGCAGCAGACCTGCTGCGGAAGCTAGCGGCAGCGAAGCGCCGCAGTATAACTAGGCTAAAAGCCTCGTTATCTAATCTGGTCACTACTATGAATCCACCCCAATTTTCCGCCTAAACGAGCCGTCAAGGTGAGATTGAATCTACTGCGGGTTATGCGTGAAGTCAGCATGCAAAAAAAGTTGACGACATCCAAAATTTCAGATTCGTACATTCCTGAGTAGTCAACTGTCACACTTTATTGAATTTCGCTTTGCGTCACTGGTCGGCATCCACTTCAAATAATAAATGATTTAGCGGAGAAACGAACAAAAATTATTGATCTATAGATGAACCTCTTTTGGTGGTTGATTCGAAGCGTCAAATTGTTCAGAAGTGTCATTTCGAAACTACGTGATGTGTCATTGGTCGCCTTTTCTGCCCGCCTGTAATGCTGAGTCGTCTACACATGGCCTAAACTTGCCTAGCTAGTGCCCCCAAAGATCCTACTTCAGTTCAGATCTGGGCTGCACGCAAGTGATTTTGAAAGAGTAATTGGCAGATGCCCGCAACACGCTGCAGTTGACCTGCTGGCATGAACTCTGATATTATTCCGTTTTAATCCCAGACCTCTCCACTGCTGACGAGTTTAGAGAGACAGGAAATTTAAAGGCAGTGTTCGCGATAAAAACCATGTCGGATTTTTTGGTGGAGATCGGCAGCTGCGAGTCCTAGCGCAACCCTAACGTGGAAAAATCTAAGACAAATTGGCTCGGAACGGTCCCCTACGGCCCCAAAGTTGGACACCCGTCAGCTCGTCACACCCAAGATGCACTTTCCACGCCCACCGACGTGAACAAATGAATGCTCGAGATTGTGAGATGAGCGATGGTTTCCGATCAATAGCCCCGTTCTTCCCTTAATTCCCAACTTCTCTGTTTACTCAGGTCAGCTCGCATACATCGGCTGCAAAAGATGAAAGTTACAAGCCTCGGACAACTCGTCCACCATGCTTCCCTAGCTCAATTTTTGAGGGACCGTAACTCCGTTCCTAGAAGGTCTTGTACGATTCCAAAAACGTCATTGGAATCAGCATGGGACCGCCTTTAAGATAGGCAGGAAAGCAGAAAAACGATTCTTATCGTGAACACTGCCTTTAAGGAGACTGCGTTATGATACTCCACCAAAATCGTTCTACAGGAAAAAAACTAGTTGTAGTTTATTGCTGCTGCAGAACGCTCCTCACACTACCAGCAGTCCTCCAAAGTTCAGTCCACTGCATTGCCCAAGATCTTTTCGCAAACCTCGCCAGTAGCTTCTCAGGGCATCAGAGGAATCAAGATTGCGCTTCTTCTCGTTGAGAAGAATCACTTAAAAGCCTTGATTTTATTCATGAAGTCTGAATATGCATTCCTTCAAAGGTGTCACCATGCTCAAATCTGAAGCCATTCTGCTTCTGATGAAACTGAGTCGCGCAGCTATCTGAGGCTTAGTGGCACAAAGACCCTTCTTCATTCCTTCTCTAACAAGACTGTCGTTGCATATTGAGTCAACTCTTGGTTATCCCGATTTTCCGTTAATTGGTATTCTAATCTATTCACCAGATTTGGGATGACTGCACTTTCGGTGGTGTCGCGAACGCCAGCCCTTTATTTCGCAAAACGTTCGGCAACGTTCTTCCACCCGTCCATAGAATCCTCAGTCCCGCTAAAACTCATCTTCTCAGTAGACCGTCGCCGAAGCTATCATCCCTCATCCCCGTAACGGGAAGTAGTGGCAGTAACGGGAAGACACCGTTACTTATATAGGTATAACAGTGCTATGAGAACAATAGGAGACCGAAAGGTAATGGAAGAATGGCCGTGTAACCAAGTTTCAAGTTTTTCCACATAAAATAAAGAGTTGATAGCTAGAATCTGTCAAATCTCTAGTGGGCTGTCGATTTCGATTATCACAAGTGGTGGAGCGGGGGGGGGCTCGGAGAAATATAAGCAGTGATAAGGAAGCTTCGACGAATAAGCCACCGCTCCGCACTGTGATCATCGAAAATAGGAGCTTAATACTTGAAATGAACCGTCTATGTGCCGCTAAGATCACGAAAATGCAGCGAAATCACCTTTTTTTGTTCCAGAGAATGGAATAGTTGAGCATATCTATTATTGATATATTTTAACGTAACCAGATAGTACATTACTTTGACTCGCTGAACAGTGCATAAGGCCGGAGAAATTTTCTAAAGGAGTCCAGAATCCCGAACCTACCCCGCAGCAAGGCGTTGCGGGGCATTTTTCGTGGTGAAAAGGTTCGAAAGTGAACGTGAAGGTTGGGGGAGAATTATGATGCGATGCTCATGCTTGCTTAGTTCGTGGTGAGCTGTGCGGAAATATGCAAGACATGTGATTGTGTGGGTATAGAGAAGTTTCATGTAAATTCTTATTATATACATTGCCCGCGCTAAGTTTTGTAAAAATGCGGAGCATTTGCCAAACTTAGCAAAGAAACGTCCGATGTGTGTTAATTTTTAACAAGGACTTTTTAGGATTCTGACAGCGCTATCATATTCACAGCTCAAGTTCCCACCTAATAATGTGCTTTTTGGATGAAATTTCCTATTATCGCTGTTTTTGAATAAAATTATTTTTTGCGGTCGTTTCTCAAAAACGTAGCGCGCGGCGAAACTTTGAGGTGTAATTGTACAACCAGTAGAAGAGCAATCTCCATGTTTTCTTCGTGAATTGGATGCAGGTGGGGCAGTGTCGAGATTTTTGCAGGTAGAATCTTGAAAATCCTTCATTTAACGTCCTGGAGCTTTCGCAACACAAGTCCGATTTTTCAGGAAGTTCCTAAGCGTGTTTAATGAAGGATTTCCAGAATTCTACCTGCGAAAATTTCCAGATTGTCCCACCTGAATCTATTTCATTGAGAAATCATAGAGATTGCTCTTCTATTACTTGTACAATTGCTAATCAAGTTTTCGCCGCTTTTTGCCGCGCGCGAAGTGTTTGAAAAACGACCGCAAAAACAATTCCGTTCAAAAACAAAGCGATTTATAAAATTAGGTACACAAAGCACGTTATAATGTAAGATTTCGAGCTGTGAATGTGATAGCGTTTTCCGAATCCTAAAAAGTCTTCGTTCAAAAAGTTACAAGCATCAGACGTTTTTTTTTGCCAAATTTGGCAATTGCTCCTGGTTTTTACAAACCTTAGCGCAGGTATTGTACCACACACGAATCATTGCAGACTCTATCATTCGTCTTCGAGCCGACAATCTCGTGTCTCTGTGCCGTGGAAATCCGCCGCAAGTGCAGCTCGGGATTTGTTCCAGTCATTTCATCGAGTGCTCTCGTAAAGGGAACGGATTTTTCGCTGTCCGCAAATGCCCATTCAAGTCCTTCGTAAGTTCAGTTTTGATCATCAGACCGCTGGTAACATTTCGGTCCTCACGGTGATTCACAAGATCTGTTTGACTCGGTGGATACACATAAAGTGTGTCCGAATGAGACTGTCCGCCCACGCGGTCGGCGTGCTTGTCGAGTGACCGTTACGAGAGCATTTTTTCGTACGAGCCTTTCCACGGCTGTAAATAGCTGGCTGGGATCTCAGCCGTATTTTCGTCTAATACTTCAGCTGATCGATATACAGGTTCGAACAATGTCTCCGCGATGGCCGCCCGACACGCACGCTGACCGCGTGGGCGGACAATCCCTTTCGGATCAACCTTGAATCACAGTTGTGTGAAATAGGTGTTCATGAACGGTCAATGTCTCCCTGTGAAACAATTTCCCGAGTGCCAGGACCACGTTCTAAATGTGATCAATGAGGAGACGAAGCATTTGGTAGAGGTGAGACATTACCCTTCTCCCTGTCCTAGCTCATTCAAAGGCTTTTCATGGAGCAGGCGGAGTCATTTTGTGCCAATGGTGCACTCATCTATCGCACCGAGAATGGTGACTGTTCACGCCAAGCCCTTCTCTGCCACCCGAACAGGAGAGATGCCATCCCAATAGTGTGCGCATCTGGTATGTTTTATACTTCCAACATGTTGATTGAAAACAGAAAATTGATCCACAAATCACTCCAGGACAGGCCCTATCGGAAAATCTGGAGTGCATTACGGCGCCTACTTGGTGTCCGACAGGATTGGATATCACGGCTCGCATTCGACAATTCTTCGTTCGTCGAGCCTGCGAAGCTGGTTTGGAAGTACGAAATCCTTCAAGTGGCCACGTGAGCTCTTTACAAGAGTCTCATTGCGCTTCATGGTACGGTTGTGGTACCACTGTGGTCCTAGGATGAGTCTTTCACATAGTTGATTTTAGGTACGTGATGTGCAGTCCTCGTCCTCTGGTGATTTACTGTGGACCTGGGGAAATATTTGACAGGCAACTTGCAAAGTGCAGGAAATGGACAGCAGGCGACGTTTGTGCAATGTCTGGTGCTTGCAGGTAAATGTGGTTTGAAGAGGGACAAAATAAGAATTAGCCGAGTCCTAGTGATGTGGGTATTTCAGAGGACGCGAGTGGCAGTTGGTTAGATTAGGGAACTGTGAGAGTCAGTTCATCTACTGTGAAGGATCCGTAGGCAAACTGCAGACGTGCGGTGACGGTATGATGTTCAACGGCCATAGTTGCGTACAAAGAGGGAGTGTGGAGGGTTGCACAAACTGCTACTTGAATGAAAAACGACCGGGAAATGCGTGCGACGAGGTTGGAACAAATTATTGCTTCATAGAAGGAAGAATCAATCAGGAAATTTTTGCACTTTTTCCATTGCTTACGCCCTTAGGATGTGCCGAAAATATCGTATACATATTTATAAAAATCAGAGAGCAGCAAAAATTAAATAATTCAAACAAAAATTAGAGATCTAAAAAGTTTCCCATTCTCTTGCAATGCGAAATATATTCCAACTGCAACGGGTGCGTTAATGACTTCATAATACGCTAACAAGATTACATATTACAGTACTACGAATGTGCACAATCGAGCGAAGGATTACAGTGGGTGACGCAAAAGTGTCCTCCAGGCAATGCTTTCAGCGATCGCATGAGGACCTGCCAACCAGATCACACCTGCGCAACGAATAGACCAGTTCGTCATCTTTAGTGACGTTATCTGATGTCAGATTAGCTCTTGCATCTGCAGACTCTCAAGGGAAGTGTTTTAGTGGTAGGCGCATCTATGAAAGCGACAAGTATTGTTTGCATATCTCGAGCCTGTATAGTAAAACGGCGTAGTAACCCGCCCCGAGCTGCAAGTTCCAAGGAGTTATAGGCGTTTTTCACGCTTCGTGGAAATGCTATGGTACCCATTAGGCTTTCTTGAGTGTTTCGAATTTTTTTCTGATTTTGCTCAAAAGTTCCATATGATATACATAGGGATTAATGTGGGTGCTGAAAAGGAGTTTGGGGTACAGTTTCCAAAATTTTCAGGTTTACTGTAGGTTGCAGTTGGTACAATGCCATCTAGGGCAAAACCTACCTTAGCATTTCGGAATAAAACAAATAGACATTAAATTCGTATTCAGCATCCCGAGTAAACTCCGCATAGAAATTTCGAGTCAACTCTGGGACTACGAGCGAACCACCGTATATCCACCACAATCTACCGTGAACCATGAAAATTCGATAAACGGACTTCAGACTCGTGTTTAGCACTCTAAAAAACCCCTAGAGAAACATTTTGAGCCATTTCTATTGTAGGGTTCCGGGAATCGTCAAGTCACATTTTGCCTTCAAATTCTCTCCCAATCGAAGGCTTTGATCGTAAAAGTGGACTACTTCGGAAAATCGAAAGCAGACTTCCAATCCGTGATAAGCACACCAAACGATCCCATGAAGAAAGTTCAAGTCGAATCTGAAAAAAAATTGAACGCGTTGAGACCCCCCCCCAGATTTTGATAGAAGAAACGGTCAACAAACAATTTGTACAGGTCCAAAACGCCATCACATTGTACAAAGTTCGAAGAATGTGCTTTCAGCCAAACTTTGTCCAAGGGGGCTGATTTGGGGCGCCAAACACGATTATGAGGTCTGTTTCCAAATTTCCGGAAGATTACTGTTTGTTTCAGAAGGTACAAAAAGTACAAAAAACCACGGTTTCAAGCTTGTAACTTCTTGGAGCCTGCAGCTCGGGCCCGGGTACTGCGCAGCTTTACAATGGAAGCCAAGGATATACTAACAATATAAGTCGTATTTGCAGATGCGTTTACTGCCATAAACACTTCCCTAGTCAGAGTGATGTGTATGCAGTCTATCTCATAGACAACGTTCAGTGCATCCACGGATCTTCATTTTCAATGAACTGCCGCGAATATATGTATTGTACGGGAGAGCACTATGAGGTAGGACTCCAGTTCGAATTCGAGAGATCTATTTAGTCCTCCAGAAAGACAGCAATATTTGCGGATTCCAGATGTTCTCATGCCCTACAAATACACGATGGGATGTAGAGAGGAAGTTATGTGTGATGGACTTCGCCTGTTCGATAGCAGCCTATGAAAAGCCGGTCAGTCGAACAGGCTTGGGGTAATGGGCCAGTTTTCAAGAGTGTCAATTTAGAAGCAATGTATTGCCGGTGACGCGATCCCATCGACGGACTGCCAAACGTACCAGATTTGCCTGAATGAAACATACACTAGCGCACAATGCAAGGATACGTCTGGATTTCTTTCCGGTATAAGGTTAACATCGATGTAAAACCCGTTCTTGTTTACCACCAAACTGTTTCAGACCCATGCTCACACTGCTTACCACCAGTGTCCAACGGTGTGGATCATCTGACGTTCCCTGGACAATGCGAACCTCATGATCTAAAACCTCATCCGAACGATTGTGGGGCGTACTATGTTTGCAAGGGCGGAAGCTGGAGTTATAAGAGGTTTTTCTTAGCAGGAAGGTGTTCCGTCCCAGAAACTTCCTTCTTCTAAGATCTCGCGACAAAGGTTCCCGTCTCCCTGCAAATCAGAGTTGATAATCACCAAGGGAACATTTTGTCCACTCATGCTTTGCTGTCGCAAAGCTGCGACGTGAACCGGAAGGATTCGAACCCACGTAATCATTCGTGCTACAACGTGAAAGTTTTGTGCAATTCACTCTAGCTGTAAGCCTGAAAGTGTCTAACGTAATTGAAAAGGCGTCTCGAATGAATTATAGCACTTTTGTCTATACAATGCCGCTCGTAGTATTTGGCCGGAAGGCACGCGGAGACGCGTTTTCGTGACTCTAGCGGCTTTTCAATAAGTTCCTTAAGAATTAGCTTTTCCCAGACCTCAAAAAGTATGAAGGATCCACGTGAGGAGAGTTATTCAACAATGTGCTGTTACCATTTAGATCCGGACAAAAACGCTCTGTTTGTGGGTCACAGATAGCTATGCAGTACACATTGTCGCCTACTGTATTTCTATACTGTACCGCACTGTAACCCTAAATTTTTAGGTTTAAACTTGAACGCTAGCAGTGATCATACCACCGATTAGCACTATTCTCCAGAATCTCAAAGGCAGAATACCACATTAAAGGCAGTGTTCACCATAATCTTCAATTTTGAAATTATTCGCTATATTGATTGAGTGGCCCCCGGGTAGAATTAAAATGACGTAGAAATTGAGAAAAACGCACCAGAAGTACACGAAATCCTTAAGTATCACCCCACCTCTTAAAGGCAGTGTTCACGATGAAAAGTGTTTGAAATTCCACTAGGAAAATGTAGTGGAGGGACACACTGTAACAATAACCTCGAAAGAACGCATGAGAACGAGCCAGGAAGAGCCTCAAAAGAGCCCGAAGTTGCCACTTTGAGCGCAAGGCAAACCCCAAAAGCGCATTGCCCGCCCACCGACGTGAATGAACGAAAGCTCGAAATCGTGAGATGAGCGATGGTTTCCGATTATTGCCCCCGTTCTTCTCTTCATTCTCTTCATTCTCTCTTTACTCAGGTCAGCTCGCATACATCGGCTGCAAAAGGCGGATGTTACAAGCCTCAGAATACTCGTCCACCATGCTTCTTTAGCTCAATTTTCGAGGGACCATAACTCCGTTCCCAGAAGGTCATGTACGATTTCAGAGACATCGTTGCAATCAGCATGGAACTGTTTTCAAGATGGGCTGAAAAACAGAAAAACGATTTTTATCGCGGGCACTGCCTTTAAGTATCACAGGAAGTGTTTGTTGTGACATTGAAATTTTTTGTGGACCCGTCATTTGCAATTCTCTACTATCTATTGCACCGTTCTTTCCTTGGGGCTTTAACTAATCCTGCTTGCATAAAATATTCTTCTATTTTCGATTGACCCAATTTTTCACCGGTGACAACCACCAAGAACATGTTTATCCAACCGGACAACTACTCCATGTTATAGAATAATGTCACTGAAATACGACGTTTTAATGTGTTTCTCGCCGTTTCTTCGAAATTTTGGTAAGATTTGGAGGCCAACTCATTGTTTTATGTGAAAAACTCGGGGACGAAAATCAACGTGAACACTGCCTTTAAAGTCACAGTCCAACCTCAGAATCGATTTTTCGTTTTTCTGCCTATTTTGCAGAAAATTTTACGCTGATCACAACGGTGTTTTCAGAATCGCTCAGAACTCACTACGAACGGAGTTACGGCTCTTCGAAAATTTCGAATTTGAACGGCTAAAGTTCTCGGACGAGTTGTCTCGAGCCCGTATTTTCTCGTTATTCGCAGCTGTCGTTCTGTAGCAGGTCACAATATGAAGCCAGACCGAAAACAAATTGAAGAACATAGATTTTGAATAAAATCATTCGCGCGTCTCCTCCCTATTGAGGTCGGAAACCTAGCGGTGGGCGTTACCCATTTTTTCTTTCAAGGGGGCGTGGCCGACTTTTTCCTAGCTTTTTCTCGCTTATTTGGGTGAATTGAGATTTCGCGCTTGGCAGGGTTGCTAAAGGCGGCGACCGGACCATAATATCAAAAATTACCTCTGAGGTTGGACTGTGCCTTTAAAGCCACAGTCCAAGCTCGAAATCAATTTTTCGTTTTTCTGCCTATCTTGGAAAAAATTTCACGCTGATCACAATGGTGTCTGCAGAATCGCTCAGAGATAACTATGAACGGAGTTTCGGCTCCTCGAAAATTTTGATTTTGAAAGGCTAGAAGTCCGCGGACGAGTTCTCTCGAGCCTGTATTTTCTCGTTATTCGCAGCCATGGTTCTGAAGCAGGCCACAGTTTATAGCCAGACCAAAAACAAATCGAAGAACATAGGTTTTGATTAAAATCATTCACGCGTCTCTTCCCTATTGAGGTCGGAAACCTGTCAGTGGGCGTTACCCATTTTTTCTTTCAAGGGGGCGTGGCCGACTTTTTCCTCGCTTTTTCTCGCTTATTTGAGCGAATTGAGATTTCGCGCTTGGCAGGGTTGCGATAGGCGGCGACCGGACCATAATATCAAAAATTGCCTCAGATGTTGGACTGTGCCTTTAAAGCCACAGTCCAAGCTCGAAATCAATTTTTCATTTTTCTGCCTATCTTAGAGAAAATTTTACGCTGATCACAACGGTGTTTTCAGAATCGCTCAGAACTCACTACGAACGGAGTTACGGCTCTTCGAAAATTTCGAATTTGAACGGCTAAAGTTCTCGGACGAGTTGTCTCGAGCCCGTATTTTCTCGTTATTCGCAGCTGTCGTTCTGTAGCAGGTCACAATATGAAGCCAGACCGAAAACAAATTGAGGAACATAGATTTTGAATAAAATCATTCGCGCGTCTCCTCCCTATTGAGGTCGGAAACCTAGCGGTGGGCGTTACCCATTTTTTCTTTCAAGGGGGCGTGGCCGACTTTTTCCTAGCTTTTTCTCGCTTATTTGGGTGAATTGAGATTTCGCGCTTGGCAGGGTTGCGATAGGCGGCGACCGGACCATAATATCAAAAATTGCCTCAGATGTTGGACTGTGCCTTTAAAGCCACAGTCCAAGCTCGAAATCAATTTTTCATTTTTCTGCCTATCTTAGAGAAAATTTCACGCTGATCACAATGGTGTCTGCAGAATTGCTCAGAACTCACTACGAACGGAGTTACGGCTCCTCGAAAATTTCAATTTTGAAAGGCTAGAAGTTCGCGGACGAGTTGTCTCAAGCCTGTATTTTCTCGTTATTCGCAGCCATGGTTCTGAAGCAGGCCACAGTTTATAGCCAGACCAAAAACAAATCGAAGAACATAGGTTTTGATTAAAATCATTCACGCGTCTCTTCCCTATTGAGGTCGGAAACCTGTCAGTGGGCGTTACCCATTTTTTCTTTCAAGGGGGCGTGGCCGACTTTTTCCTCGCTTTTTCTCGCTTATTTGAGCGAATTGAGATTTCGCGCTTGGCAGGGTTGCTAAAGGCGGCGACCGGACCATAATATCAAAAATTACCTCTGAGGTTGGACTGTGCCTTTAAGGGCTTTTCTCCTCAATCCAACGTTCAAACCAAGTGGAGATAATTGGCGAAACTTGAGACATCAATGCTGGTTTTCACTGCGCTATAGGCTCGTGAAAACTACTCCGTGGTCTGAAAAGGCGTTTTCCCGGTCGATCATCTAGCACGAGGAGCAGAAGCGCCATGGCAAGCTCCGACAGGCCGCGGAAATCTAAAATTCTATATACTTTATTCCGACAGATCTTCGAGTTCAGACGTGTGTACTAAAAGGTTATTGTTTTTAGAGAATTTTAGAGATCAGAAAGACGGAAAGAATTGTGGGACCTAAAGAGTTAAGGGAGCTAAATCAATTTAGACGTCCAAGTTTCCGATATTTGTTCATTACACGCGACACACCGGACAGACGAGAGAAAAAGCAAATTGAATGCTCCGGGATTTTCCAACGAGTTTTTCTCGAAAACCTTAGTGTTCTGGGCAGCCTCTCTGCAGTATATCACAACCTGATAGGCCTACCTGCGCAAAAATGTTAAAAAAATGGATACGTTTTTTTACGCGTACGCTGCCTTTAAATAATTTTTTTTCGAACCGGAAAAATTAAGTTATGAGGGGGTTATCAAAAAGGGCGCTGAATGCGCCTGAGCGCTTCTTTGCGCGCTTTCTGACCAAATCCTACGAGTGGTTTTGTAACTTACAAGGTCACAGCGGGACTCCGATTTCGCATCCACCGTTTAAATTGGGGCCTCTTTCCGGCCTAGTTCATACTAGCCTCGACATGCGACAGCGACAGTGCATTTGAACCATATCGATTTTCTGTCGATATCCATCTCAAGCACAATGTCGCGTCGCCCGTCGCGGGAAGTATGCATTAGACCTCAGAGTTTGATCGTGGTGCGACACGTTCTTGTGCATGACGATGCGACCATAGCGTCGCCCTGCACAGTATAGAGATGAGATCGAGCCATAGAGTCGCCAAACTGTTCGAATCCAGCGCTTTTTTAAGGGATTGTGTCTACACGTGCTGCGGCCAGATCGTTCAACGCCGCTAAATCGATGTGGGAGGCTTATAGACGATAGCTTCGCAGTGCGATCGCACTCAGAGACAGGCCTAAGGCGTGTTTGCTGGTGGCTTGCGGGCATTGGATTGAGCTTTTTCGTGATCGTATACTTGAGCAGGGATGTGCAGTAAAAACAACACGATCTAGTAGTAGATCCTGTTGTTTGACTGAACGAAATTCAGAGTGATTTGCATTGCGCTTGTCTCCTTCAACAAGGAAAAACTCCAGTATTTTGAGCGGTTTCACGTTGCGCACAAGAAAGAGGGTTGAGAGTCACATATCGGAAAGTATGGAACCCGATATCGCGAGTTGGGTTTTTTACACGTGCGCGAAGAAGGTTGAACGCTAACAATAACGGTTACACTATGCCATTACAGAGCGGAAAGGTACATTGCAGTTAATGAATGAGCGAAAAGAAAACCCGAGGCCCATCTTCAGTTTTCAGTAAATATTCGAAAAAAAATTTAAAACAAACAAAAAAAAAGAAAAAAAAATTCAGTAAATTCCAAGCTCAGGTTGGCAAATCAGTAAACCAAAGTTTACCAAAAATACTGGTAAATCGCTAAAATGGTAAACTATACATGCAGACCCCTGCTTGTGAGCACTCGCATGGAGTAGACCAACGCTGTGTATGCCGTTGAAATTTAATCCTGCAGATGCGAAACCGAAGGACATGTGTTCGACTCGTCGACAAAAATGTGCCAAATTGGAAAAAGTTGGGAGTGTTCCTCACAAGTGGAAGTGCAGTGTCGACACGGAGAAGTGATTCTTACACAGAACCAACATAAAACTTCCATAGCAGTTTTCTTTGAATGCAACATTGCAGAGAATAGTTGATCAGAATCCAGAGGCTTGCAGTCGACATGTGAGAGAGTGTGTCAATGGAAAGTGGTTCGACGTGAAATGTCCCGATGGATACATCTTTGGTAGGTCAGCTGGCGTGGGCCGGATATTTGGATTACCTGAGATTTTTAGGACATACCACGCTCTGTTCTTTATTGATGTTGTGAGAGGTATTTTGACCTAAAATAGCGAAAAAGAGAAAATTTTTCTTTTTTCTTCTTCACAAAGACTGTATCGACGTTTCATAGTGGAAGTCCTCGTTTCAGACAAGGCAACCTTCAACTGCATAAAAGGCACTTGCAGCGGCATGAATCAGTTTCCCGTGGTGATTCCAGCAGAACAGGTCAACGTTGCTCCTTTGGCTGCTCCACTCGTCAGACGGAGCCCATTCGTAGGACCTGCTCCTCCTGCTCCGCTCGTTCAAAATGCCCGCAAAGGCCTTGTTGGGCCACCCGCGCCTCCGACACTTGAACAAATGGCAAATCTACCCAACATGCCGTTCCCTGTGAGTAATACGTTGGGAAAAGTTTGTTTTCTGGAAAGGCGTTTGTTTTGTAGGGATTCGTGGAGCCGTCTTGCAATGGCAACATGCGAATTCTCGATATGTATGACTGCTCTCGATTCTGGCAGTGCGGACCGTCTGGACAATTTCAGAGCATGGTGAGCGAACCGAAAATTCTTTCATTCAGTCTGCTTGTTCTACAGTTCACGGCAAAGGAAAGAAGCGATGGTGCGGTTGCGTACTTTCACTAAGCTTACTGTAGCCATGGCTGGCTCGGTCCCAACTTTGACATTAATCGATATGGAACAGCCGATGATTTTTTGGGTTATGGTTTTTTCTGTTCCTCTTATTTCTTCGTCTCAGATAATCGCCGCATTCAATGCGCGTCGAATATGCATTCAACTCGAAGACAAGACGGTTTCGAGCCCAGTCAGGGAATGTGCTGCTAGGGGAGCACGTGCTCCTATTGTGTTTCAAAGTACTGCACGTGCCTCAGCAAATAAAACATTCGATGCGTGCGGAAACACATTTATGTCGGTGACAAAACGATTTCCAAAAAAAAACACTCTCGAGCCGGGAATCAGATGTCGGCAGCATCACCGATTCAACTACCTAAGCTGGTGGTACTTGTCCATCCCCGCCGCTGGAGAAAAGCTAGCAGAACAAGAGTTGGGTTCGATTTAAACCACCGCCAAACCCAAATGGTGTTCTGCTAGCTGTGCGACTCGCGGGTCGGTTGCCTTACAGCACTGGACTGCCTTACAGCACGTGCTCCTGCGATGAAATTTTGGAGCACGTGCCCATGCGACAGATCTTTTCGATAAGTGTGGTCACTCGAATTGAATGCGGCGATTTTCGGAAGTGTCATTCCTGCTTCTATATTTTGTAAAGACTCTATGTGAATTATTATGGCTTGTATGAGAGGAAAAAGTTATCGTTCCTTCACGTTTCCGATGTTTTTTTTCCGCGTACAAAAAAAATCAGAAACTAGGTCTCTGTCCGGCCGCGACGGGTGGAGTTTTCACACCCGATTTGCATAATGTAGATGCTTATCAACCAGGCTGGCTACAGCCGGTTGACCAAATATAACGCGAGCCTAAGGGCCATGAACGTCGCCTTCTCGCTGGTTTATTTTGCTCAATGAAGCTTTGAGATACATCATACTAGTGCATGTGCCGGAGAAGATTTGAAATCTGAGCGAGATTCGTTCAACTAAGAAAACTTTCTGGAAATATGAAGAGTGACGGCGTCTTTTGCAGGTGTGCCCGCCAGGAACTGTCTACGATAATAACAAACAAGGCTGTACCAATGGGTTTGTTAATGTGTCTTCAATTCCAAGACTTTCGTGGAAGGAGACAATTTACAATAGGTCGCGGCCTGAACGCATGTTGTATGCATTCCATGAGGCAGAACAGCAGAATTTTTCATAGCGTTAACACTTGGTTCACTTCCCTGGAGAGAATTCACATAATGGTTTAATTATGGCCTTACACAGAACCAACATAAAAACCAAACCATTATATATTATTGGTTTATACATACATTTGCATTGCACTCAAAGTGTGCAATTGACGTATAAAACGTCAATTGCACACTTTGAAAAATGGAACAGGCAAGAACCAACCCAATATCCCTTGTCATTCTGTTGGAAGCCCGAATTCAGCCCTTCAGGGACGAAACAATTCGATCGGTAGCCATCTTCGCCTCAATTTTCATGTAAGACTTTTTCTGCGTCGCGGCCCTCTAATTGAATATAACGGGTTTTTCTATCTGGGTTTTGGAATAAGGGTTCTCTTCACACAGAGGGAGGAGTTGTCCTGCCTGCTTTTGCAGTTCAACACGTCGCCCTCTCAGTGCAACAAAGTGTGGTCCCGAGTAAAATTTGAGCCGCAGAAGGCGAGACAACTTCTCCCTCGGTGTGTAGAGAGCCGCCATCACTGAATTTTGGCCTAGGAAATGTGTTCAACAAAACATGGAGAACCTTCGTAATGTTTTGTACTCCTGACAGTGAGTGCAAAAAGTCTCTTCTTTATCATTCGGTCTTTGCTTTTTATGTTACAGTATGTGCTCCAATTCGTCCCTCTTCCATTTCTTTTTTGCCCTACTCTTTGGTATCACATCGTCTTGAAACTGGTGCTTTCAACTAATGATAAAAGGCAGATCAGATCGCAGTGATTAACCGCGCTCATCTTCTTTGTTTCTCCACATTTTTTAGGTTTTTGGCTCTGCTAGCATTTTTGAATTTCTCGCACAGCATTCGATAGCTTTGCGTAGCGGTGTCAATGCTTACCTTCTGCCTCTCCCAGACAGCAACCCTTCTTTCCTGGAAAACAAGAATAATATCTATCTTTCGCACGTCTCCACGTGCTCATTACATTTTATCACCCTCTTAACACATTTTTCGTATCCGTAAAAAAACGGCATCAATGACTATCGCGTTCCTCAATGGGCTACCGACGCCCTTCTCACTTGTTATTGAGACCATGTCAAATGGAACCATAAGATGTGTACCTTTAGAACAGAGTACGCTCTCACCAAATCTTTTTTACGAAGCGTTTCCTTTGCCACTCGGCGCAATTTTTCCTACCATGTGCCTTTTATGTGGGCGTTAAGAAATTCTTGGTGTTCCCTCATACCCAACAAAAACGAAAGGCCCATGACGCTCTTTACTTTTTTTCTGATTGTTACTGAGAGGGATAATGAAGTAGAATTTTTCAGTAAATGTTTGGTTCCTGTGTGCACCACGAACACCTTCCAGCCGTCAGAAAAGTGTGGACACTACAAGTATGTTTGAGCTCTTAATTTCCCCAGTCAGATAGTGCGGGAATTGCTACGACGGTAAACCACAATTTATTTGAAATTTATTTTGCTCCAACAATGCTATTCAGAACCTGCTTCGATGGCCAGTGGGTTGAGGCACGCTGTAATCACGGGAAAAAGTTCATAAACGGCAGATGCACCGATGAGGATTGTGTTCAGCGCAATCTTGGTCAAATTCCATTCTTTCCCTTGAATCTGTTAAGCCAATTCTGACTGAAGTTGAGGGAAACATTCTTGCAGGTGAGGAACGCTACTCGCTGGTGCAGTGCCAGACAGGAGCCGTTCGACAACATCCCTCCAACCAAGGGTCGTACATGTTCTGTCAATATGGAGTGTGGACAGAAAGGAGCTGCCCTGAAGGATATGTGTTCAGTTGGAAGGTGATTTCCGGTTTAGTCTATACGTACATAACTCGTCAGTGTCATTCAATTAGGAAGAGTTTTCGGAGAACTCGGTACCGCAAGGCCGTGCAAATCGGTGTTTCACTCACACTGAACATCGCAACAGCTTGGCGTTTCCATCCCCTTCCAAAATCTGGCGGTAGGTGGCCTAAGGAAAAAAAATGGGAGTAGGTAGCCTAGTTCAAGTAGGAAGGCATCATATTGCACAAGAAGTCCGACTTGAAGGCGGGCTTATTCCACAGACATGTATCGAAACGCCTGAAATCACAGCGGATACGAATCCCCATGAAATCATTAGGAAGCCGCACTCAACAGTTTGGCGCGAAATCATTCGATAGATAGCCATGTTCTCTTCCTTCTCCCGCATGCAATTTTTTTTTCCGCCAAGCAGCACAGCGGCTTCCTACTTGAATATTGTCAGTCTCTGTGAAATGGGAAGCCGCGCTCAGCAATCGGGCGTGAAATCATTCGATCATTAGCCATCCTACCCTCGTTTTCTCGCGCGCGATTTTTCTGCCAAGCAGTGTCGCCGCTTCCTTCCTTCAGTGACTGACGATATAGGCTATAAAACGGCGAAATCCACTTGGTTACTACGCGTGCTGGTGCGGAGAGGAGTCTAGAGACGTGAGAGAGCGTAGGGCAGACGGAGACCGAGGCGACGCGCGCGCCGCTCGCGCCTCGAATGATGTGAATTTCGACGTTTTGTAGAGGTTACTTCTACTTACTGCTTCCTACTCTTTTAAGACCATACACACAGCATCCAAACTTTTTGATTTGTGAAGAGCACAGAAATTCAGGTAGTGCAGTGCGACCACTTCACCCAGCGCTTCGAAAACTCGGGAAAAACATGTTGTTAATTTGAAAGTAAATATTCATCGTGTCCCGAGTCCTTGTTTCACAGGTTCTTGGATGTGTGCAGGCTACGCAACACACTCCGTCTTATGAGCCAAGCTGCTACGAAGGCGAGACGCGCTCTCTACGTAAAGAGTGTTCCCTCTACGAGGTACGTTTATACATACTTGGTTGGTAAGTAGGGTTTCCCTAGAAAAGCGGCTAGGGAGGAGTTCTCACCCCTGCATATTAAGAGGGACCAGCTAGCGATGTCATACTGTGGCATCGTAGCACCCACGTTTGCAAGCTCAAATTTGTGCAACTTTAGTAAACACTCATGTTCAACAAGTTTCCAGAATATTTTCCTTCTAGGAATGCGTGCGAGGACAGTGGGTGAAGAGAGCTTGCTCGCATAGGCAGAAGTTTTACAACGGATATTGTATCCCTGGAGAATGTCTGAATTCCTATTGTCGAGTGAGTTTATATTCATGAACCTCTTGAAATTTCTCTCAACCTAAATCTTCAGGAATCCTCTGGAGCGGATGGCTACCGAAGAGTGGAAAGTGATTGTTCAAAGTACTACCAGTGCGTTCACGGTACGCTTGTTTTCGCTGCTTGTTGCTTCAGTGCTAAAATACCCAAAGAATTTTTCTAGGAAAGTGGCTTGAACGTCCTTGTGCGCCAGGTACCGTGTTTAACGAACGTTTGTCAGTTTGCGACCACGCGAGAAATGTTCCGGAATGTGGAGGATACTAATCGTTACTACTGAAATAAATTCACCTGCCGTATTTCACTACATACAGTAGATAATTCTCAGATAAATAAAGCTTTGTAACATCAGTATCTACATACTTTTCCGGGTTCAATCGAATAGAGAGTCAGATTACCCTTTACTCTCCCGTCATTAGACGGAATGATGCTTTTCAGCAGCCTGTCAGCTTATGTTTTGCGAACCTACTTATCTATAAAACTGGGGATCACTCTAAATGATACCCCATCTTGGTATAGGCACTGCGAAGGTGGAGACGGGACGGTACGGCGTGGAGTTGCCATGGGCAGTTCTCTCATCCAGTGGCTATGTTCATGGAAACCAGGGATGCGAGAATGAGGCATAACCTTCATGCTAAACCAATGTGGTCTGCTGTAAGAGCAGAGGTGGTTTGCACAGGTGCCGCCGAGAAGGAGAGGAGTCTGCCCGGTTTGGGGCTACAGTCCCTTGGCTCTGCTAGCAACACATTATACGGGGCCTCAATTATAGCTGTGTACGAAAGAAGGGCGCGCAGCATTTCAGCGATGTGTTCGATATTTTTGCCGCCTGAAACTAATGTAGCAGACAAACACGACTGTTCGTCCAACCGCTAGGTGGCAAGAAACCCTTCCGTTTACCCGGTAATCTTCCTGCCTACCCTACGGGTATGTCAGGTAGACTTTTTACATTTACGGAAGGCTCTCGGAGTCTCATGAAAGCCGCCATAGGTGTTGGGGGATTGTTGCGCGTAGTTTTGAAGTTCTGCTACACTGTCACAGTGTGGAGGGCATGCTCAGACATAGTTGGGGATGTTTCCGAGAACGAAGAGGGAACCTCTCTGAAAACAACTGGGGAACTTGCCCCGTATCGAGGGAATGCGGAGGGGACCTCCGGTCAGTAGAGTGTTGAAACGAATAATTTTTTTTGAATATTCGAATAAACGAATAATTCGAATAATCCACTTCTTTGAATATTCGATTATTCGAATAAACGAATATTCTACTTCTTTGAATATTCGATTATTCGAATAACCCGAATAATCCACTTCTTTGAATATTCGAATATTCAAAAAAAGCGAATATTTGGGCAACACTCTATTGCGTACTATCCCATTCAATCCACTCAGGCAAACTGGGGCGTCGACAGCAGGTTAGTAGTTGTCATCTCATAAGCTGCACCCTCTTGTCAACTCAAATCTTTTGTCAGCCTGAGAATTCAGGTGAAGTCCACCGGGAAAGTGGACGAATAGCATCACCTTGAACCAGCTCCATAAAAATGCGCGTGAAAATGATATAATGTGGCCGTTTTCGCGAGATACTTTCATGTTCCTCAAGTGTTGGTGCTGCTATACTTATGCGTCGCTCGAAATTTCAACTTTTCTCTATAACTAAAGGTGAAATGGGCATTTCTAACGTTTTGACAAATTTCTACGAGCAGTTTAATATATTGTACATACTTGCTATAAATATAAATTTATGAGGTACTGAAGAGTTGTGAGAAATTAGGAGTCATTACACTAAGATGTTTGAAATGTAAAATCAGGGCAAAATGGAGTGCGATCTTGTCGAATATTCAAATTATTTATGATGAATATTCGAATATTCGAATAAACCGAATATTTCACTTCTTTGAATATTCGAATATTCGAATAAACGAATATTCCACTTCTTTGAATATTCGGATTATTCGAATATTCGGATATTATTCGAATAAACGAATATTCGGGCAACACTACCGGCCAGCAGGACTTCCCCTGTTCTCCCGATCGCCGGTCTTCCCCATGTTGTCGCAACCCAACGCCCATTTTTCATTGATTGATAAAAAATAGGCTTGCCAAAACTCGTTGTTTTCAACAGTTTCCGGTTCTTGGAAAAACTGGAATAGGGCCAAAAACATTTACCTTCACGCAGGTTAACTCTTGCAGGTCAACTCTCGGAGAAGTTTGTTATCTTCCGTGAAATCCGTACAGAGAAACCTTACACAGTCCTTGAGTGGCGAACCTGCCCCTTCAACTTGCGAAGACCATCTCGAGACTAGCCAATTTGCATAACCGTATAAGCTGCGGCTTTGTTTTTTCGTTCATCATGCTCGGGGAGAGTCCATGGGAACAACCGTAAAGCGAACTTCCCCTGTTCCTCCCACTGTTTCGAACGTCATTCGTTGTGTCTCGGATACTCGCGGCTTAGTAAGGCAGCACGAGGAGATTACTAACGCAGTTACTCGTCGAGGTGTGAGCCCCTTTCGTTCCCCCAACTGCTGATCAGAGCAGCACGTTGTGTCCTCTTGCTCCGCTCACTGCACCAACTGCTGCTCGTATAGTGGCCCCACGTGCTGCTACTGTCGCCCCAACTGCTCCAGTCGTCTGCTTAACTGCTGCTCCTCATTGTGACCCCAACTGCTGCTCCTCATTCTGGCCCCAACTGCCGCTTTTCTTTCCCCAATCGCTGCTCATCATTGCCACAATTGTTGCTCTTAATTTATGATCTTTCCTTTCTTTCTCATAACCCTTCTCCCGCAGGGAATAAGTCGAGATCAGCAGCAGCGCTGCCTATCAAAAATGGAGAAGGCTGATTCATCCTTGACCATATCCATTCATCTTCGCCATAAGCCTAGTTTTGACTGCAGGTGGTCGCTGCGGCCATACGAGGGACAACTGTTCCTTTTTCATCGCGCGTAATGGAAAGCCGCTCCAACTGTGATCGCTTCGTGGCAAAGGTCCAACATCGCTGGGTCGCGGCGACGAAATCCCATGTTTTACTGCATCGCTGCTTGAAGAGCGATTCTCAATGGTCGCTGACCATCGCTCCATCGCGGCCAAAATGGCAGCGATGGAGCGATTGCCAGCGAATGACACGTTTCGTATAATGAACGTTGACCCTTTCACATGACAAGATCAGTGTTTACGGGTCGAAACGTGTTATTGATAACTACCAGCCATTAATTTCACTGATTGATTGATTTTCTTCGATCATCCGTGAGGCTATGCACTATGAACAGAATCGCTGCCGCTGCTACATCGCTGCAGCAGCGGGTGTGAAATCGCTGCGATGAAAAACAGCAGCGATGCAATCAAAAACAGCTATAGTCGAAGGAAATGATGCTGGCACTACGGGCTGTCCCATTACGACCCTAGGCGGCCTCGTATCTGGCACGAGTTTGCGAGGGCCGTTCAACACAGGCCTCGGTCAGTAGTGATTGTGAGTCTCCAAAAACATTTCTTGACACAGAATTTCTATATACCTTGAGCAAGGATTGATTTTCACTCGGTTTCGTGACTGTAGAGATGAATTAGGCGTGATAATCTGTTTCTCTCGCTTCGAAAGAGGATTTTAAACTTTCTTTGTACAAAAAGTTACATCCACATATTCCAAAAATGAAGTTCTACTCTAAGTACTCTTAAGTCGCTGAAATTCACACTGTTTAGAGAAATGTCTAGGGTTAAACGGAATGCAAATATCAGAGTATTCATTATTTATTGATCTCCCTGTAAATGGTGATTTATTTCTTCCAAGGAACAACGATTTTAGAATTTCTTGAAAACATTTCTTTTTTCTAAATTATTGTCGTGAACATTTTTCTGAAGGGTTCAAATTATTGATTTCATTTGAAAGTTGTTTTTGAGAACTGTCGGCTTTGAAATCTGTGGGCATTGTGCCTTTCGTGAAGAAAAGGTACATATTCCCCATTTCGCTTAATTTTTGGCAAACCAATGCCGCTCAGCATTTGAAAAATAAAATTCTTCGTCCAAAACCAAAACAATTGGTTTTTCTGTGGAAAATGCGAGTAAAGTTTGAGTTCATGGAAACGCATTTCAGAGTGAGAAGGTGATTTTTCAAAATTTCCGACTTACACCTTCCGGATTTAAAAAAGACAAAATGTTGCAAATCTGGAAGAACACGCTAAATAAATCATTTTAGGACAGTCGAACACCTCTTGAATTTTGGCCGGTTTCACACAACCACCATCCGATGAGAATGACGAATCATCCCTTTTTTCAGAATAATTCATCAGTTCTTGGCCGAGCTGAACAGTTCAAATTGCTGGCAAGGAACTACTTTTCTCGAGGGTGTCATTTGAAATTCACATTTTCTCCAGAGTGAAACTGCATTTGATTCCTAATCAGTAAAATACCAAAAGTTTTTTTCTGAAGACTCGATGCAACGAAAATGTTAATCTTGCATAAAAGTACTACGTTTGAAGAGGTCGCGCGCTAATAAAAGTGAGCTCTCCGCGCAATTCATTGGCCGCCACCGCACGTTTAGACAGCGATAGAGTCATAAAAGGGCGAGCAGTTGGAGTAACTGGATGTGTTGAAAAATGGCTTCGAGCAATTGGCAGTTAGTAGCGTCAGGTCCCGGCGATTTGGCGATTGGATGGCAGCGCGTCTTGGGCGACGGCGAGCGGGCGGCACCTGGTCTCTATCTCGGAGACAAACTGGCATTAAAGGCAGTGTTCGCGATGAATTTCACTTCCGATATCTCCACGGTTTACGAAAGGTCTGGTGCCCTAAATAGCAAGGCATGCTCAAAAAGAACACGAAAGACGCGTTTTTGAGCCAAAATAGGCCCTCCCTTGTTTACGTTGATTTTTGAGCGTGGAGGAATTGATCGCTAGAAGGATGATACCTATCAGTGCAATGAAGCGATCAGCTCACTTATCAGCACTTCCTTCACTTGATCATTCCTGTAATCTGAATCTTCATTTGTTCATTTTGAGGGGGCGGATCTGGGGCACGGGGTGGATCTGGGGCGCGGGGTGTGTCTCAAAACGCTAATTTGCAGCCGTTAATTTGCCGCTCCTCGCTCGTTTTCTACCGTTCTTTCGACACTGGGAGCCTAGAATCCTTCTCGCCTATCATTTCAGTGTGAAAGTCAACGAGGATGATCATCGTGAACGCTGCCTTTAAATTGACAAACTTGCTGCAGATTCATGAGTAGGGTTCGTTTGACTTCAACCCCTAAATTGTTTTTTTGCGAGCCACAGATATTGGTAGAGTCAACCTGATAACAGGACTGCCGAAAAAGTGTACAGCGGGGAAGGTGTGCAGAAACCATTCAGATGCACTCACTGATCCGGAAATTCTAAAACACGCAATGTCGGAAAAAACGGCTACGAACGAGCACAAAAAGACCTGTGCGGCCCTAAACCTGAGTGTTCCTCTCACGCCACGCCCACTCCTTTCAACCGGTACCTTTCCGTAAATTACTGAAAACCCGGCCTTAGGGGTAACAACATACATCCAGGAGCTCAGACAATGGGGTGGACCGACCGCGGGCGAAAAATCGCATTTCGTACCGACCGCGTGTCACTATTGTACTGACCACGGGCAAAAAATGCATTTCGTGCCAAACGCGCGCATTTGCGTACTGACCGCGGAAACGAAATAGTGCACGCGGTCGATACGCCTTTGCTGCGTACCAACCGCTCGCGGAATTCCATAGAGACGTACTGACCGCGAGCATTCATCTTTGCGCGCGGTCAATACGGAATATGACTTTTCGCTGCGGTCAGTACGTGAGCACACGCAGTCAGTACGCAAGTGGTCGTGTTCGGTACGCAACTGTCCGCGTTCAGCACGCACGAAAACTGGACGATGAGATCGTTTTGTATAAGTTTGCGCGGTCTGTACGCAATTGTTCGCGTTCAGCACGCAATCACCCGCGTTCATTACGCAGGCAAACTGGTTGGTCAGATCGGTTCGTCAGTCTGCGCGGTCGGTACGCAAGTGTTCGCGTTCAGTACGCAATCGCCCGCATTCAGTACGCAAGCGAATTGGTGGGTGAGATCGGTTTGTTAGTCTGCGCGGTCGGTACGCAAGTTTCCGCGTTCAGTACGCAAGCGAATTGATGAGTGAGCTCAGTTTGTCAGTCCGCACGGTCAGTACGCAAGCGCCCGCGTTCAGTACGAAAGCGAATTGGCGGGTGAGATCGGTTTGTTAGTCTGCGCGGTTGGTACGCAAGTGTCCGCGTTCAGTACGCAAGCGAATTGATGAGTGAGATCAGTTTGTCAGTTTGCGCGGTCGTTCCGCAAATGTTCGCGTTCAGGATGCAACTACCGGAGGCTCAGTGTGCAAGAAAACTGGTATGCGTGGTCGGCAAGCGATTATGCGCGGTCGGTAAGCAATGAAACGCATTCAGTAAGCAATCGCACACGTTCGGTACGCACTAGTTTTGTACGCCACGTGTATTCGTGCGTGTGGTTCATACGCAAGTGCACATGCTTAGTAAAGAACGAAATTTTGAGCTTCGGCGAATGAAGTTCACTGTTCCTTCAAATAAGGGGTGTTCGATGAAAAAAGCGCAGGACGCAGTCGATGTGCGCAGGACGCCGTAGAAAGTGTGCGGGGCCCCAGTGGGAGTGCGGAGGACGCCACAGAAAGTGTGCGGGCCCCCAGAGGGAATGCGCAAGATGCCGCAGAAAGATTGCGGGCCCCTCAGTGGGAATCCGCAGGACGCTGTAGAAAGTGTGCGGGACAATAGTGGGAGTGCGCAGGACGCCGTGGAAAATGCTTGGGACCCCAGTGGGAAAGCAAGGGTCGTTTTTTTTATGGTTGCGAGTCACAATTTTCAGGAGCTATAGTCGCCCGACAACACCGATTCGTATCGATTTCATGATTAAACGAAGGATAAACTGTAGTCGTAGGTTTCACCTCTCCTAAATGGGAATCACTAAGCAAAAATCAGGCCAAAAAGGAAACCTTTGGGAGAAATATATGAAATTTCTGAAAGTTTAGCTTCTTAGAAAAAGTAACGATTTGGCAATGTTATAATTATAAGAAATATAGAAGGTAAAAAATTTAAAAAAACGTCTTGAAATATCTTAAAAATGATTTGGAGCAAAATAACCAGAAGTAAGGAAAAAACTTCGAAATGTAGTGATATGACCAAAGTCGGATTTGACGGTCAATCATAGGCCAACTTTTGGTAAGTAGTGACAGACGAGGGATAGGATTTTATGAGCTTTTCCATTAAACTTATCATAGCTAAATCACGCGCTCAACGGAAACTGTAAAACATTTTACTGAAGCCGAAATACGGAAACCAGCATTAGTCAAGCTATGTGAACGTAACGCTCAAATGCGATGCGCGCTTGATTTAGCTTTATAAGTTTAATGGAGAAGCTTCTAAAGTACTATCTCTCGTCTGTCACTACTTATCAAAAGTTGGCCTATGATTGACCGTCAAATCCGACTTTGGTCATATCACTACATTTCGAAGTTTTTTCCTTACTTCTGGTTATTTTGCGCCAAATCATTTTTAAAGATATTTCAAGACGTTTTTTTTCAACTTCTATATCTCTTGTAATTATAACATTGCCAAATCGTTACTTTTTCTAAGAAGCTAAACTTTTCGAAATTATCCTCTGAATATCCTTAATGTCTTATCTAATGTCATCTATCTGAATGATTTGATGAATTATGCCTTGAATAATGTTTGGGCAAAAAATATAAAGTGACAGCACCCTGTGAACAAACACTGCAATTCCAGCGTGCCCCATCCCTCGAATGGTCTACTTCTAACTATGCGACCATGATGATTTGAAAAATACAATGATAGCTTAGAATCGCGCCGCTGGTTGGATGTCATTACGCCGTCTCTGAGCTGTCCGTGCATCATATGTTTTTTGGGCTATGAGGAAAATCTACTCAGGAATCTAATTTGCTAGAGAATGGGTATCCACCTTTAGGACAGCTCGGGTAAATTTACTAAATGGTATGCGCAGATTCAAGTAACAGAAAATTAACCTATCTGTAAATCGTAGCCGTGATTTGGCTGGAACAGTGGTGCGAGCTGCTAAGAGTGGGTGATACACAATCTGCTACGGAGGAGCGCAGAACCCTTCCCAGTCAGGTGCGTTGATTGCGGAACACGCACACAGGGCTCAGCGATATTTCGGTTCATGCATAGTTGTTAGATCGCTATTGAGCTTCACGAGCGTCCGATCCTTTTCAGCAGAGCAGTGAGCGAACTCTCAGTTTATCGCTGCGCATGTATCTCGGCAACGTATAATTGAGATCGTAATTATGTTCACTAAGTTAATAAAACGGGGGAGGCTAACTATATAACAATCCCGCTTGAATTAGGGAAATATTTGGATTTCCAGCGACCAGAACTTAATTCTCTACCGAGTTCTTCGTCACCTGGAATCTCTATGACCTCCTGGATCACCTCATCATCGGACACGCTAGTGACCACCTCATCGACTTTTCTCCCGACTCCGCCGGCTGGACCAATAAACTCAACAAAAAGGACCCTTCAATTAAACCGCCTGGGGTATTCTTTACTATTCTATTCTATTCTCTATACTATTCTTACATATTCTTTCTCATTCTGCTCTCTTTATTTTTTTCTTCATTCTCTTTTCGGGCCACGCAACCCTAACGACTTTTTATTTCTCCTCTTCTTCATCTTCTCGTAATTATGTTACTTTTATTCGTTTTATTGACTTGTTTGTTTATTTACTTATTCATCTATTTGTTTATTTATTTGTGTATTTCTTTATTTCTTTTTTTCTTTATCTATTTGTTTATTTATTTATTTAGTTATCACTTTATTTGGATATTTATAATGTTGTTAAGAGCCTCTTCCACCGAATGGACGTCAGTGGGTTTTTCCTTGTCCGTCTGTTATATTTCGATCAATCGTGGTGTACCATTCAGGAGCCCAACTCTTCTTCGATGCAATGGTTTATCGTTACTCAGAAAATTAGACCTGCTTCAAAATTTACCACAAACTATAGTTAGAGTTTTCAGCCCTGAGAAAATTCAAAGCACTGTTGTTCTCTCCTTCATATGCATCAAGGGCTCTTTAGTTTATGAAACGTTTACATGAATCCCTCTCTTCTCTTCATTTCTAGGAATGAAACCTGGTGTCTCCCCCCCACCTCCGTCTAGCATAGAACATTCTTCACTTGCTCAGAAGAGCGTGGACGAGCTTACTGGCTCTGCTGGTTTCCGCAAACGCTCAGCAACCAAGCGCTGATCGCGAAATGTGCGCGAATCTATCAGGTTGGCCGCGGCAGAGTTGCTTGGCAATTCGCCATGGAAGACGTGCATGGCGCCACAAGCTCGTACGAATGGGGGGGGGGCGGACCAGGATAAGAAGGCGCACCGCGATAACTTTCAAAACCGTTTTTATTGATTTCTGGCCCGTTTTCGCTGATTTCTTAGACCCTATTTCCCCCGGCATCCGCCAACTTAGTGTTTCACCCTGGAACCTCGAGAATGAGGTTTATGGTGGACATTGCCTTCTAAGCAAGTGATTCATTATTCTCTTTTTTCCTTCTTTTTTCGTGATCTCATCGTTTTTCTAGGAATTATTGTTCTTTCTCTTGCTCTCGATCGTCTTGCTCTTTTTATTAATCCTTTCTTCATCTTCTTGTTCTTCTTGGTCTAGCCATACTTCTTGGGTGTTTAGTATTGATATTCGACATCTGATATTTTCAAATCCTTTAAATGCACAGCCCAACCTCAGGGGTAAAATTTGATATTATAGTCCGCCCACCGCGTATAGCAACCCTGCTAAGCGCGAGATCTCAACTCGCTCAAACAAATGAGAAGCTAGAGGAAAAAAGTCGGCCCCGCCCCCAATACCCAAAAAGCTTAACTGCGCATACCGCCTTGGAAAGGGAACCGAAAGCTCTGCTCTTGTACATTCTGCCTTTGGGCATAGTTACACAGACCAATTATTCCGTTTGCAAAGAATCCGATTCCCTATTCGGGGCAAAACGTTCGATTATGTTTTCAGGATATTTTTCCCCAACTTTTTCCCAGCAGTTTCTCGCTTATTTGATCGGATTGAGATCTCGCGCTTGGCAGGGTTGCTATACACGGTGGGCGGACTATAATATCAGATTTTACCCCTGAGGTTGGGCTGGGCCTTTAAAGGCAGTGTTCACGATAATCTTCGATTTTGAGATAATTCGCTAAATCGATTGTTTGGCCCCCGAGTAGAACTGAAATGACGAAGGAACCGAGAAAAACGCACCAGAAGTACACGAAATCCTTGAGTATCAGCCCGCTTCTTAAGTATCTCTGGAACTTTTTGTTGTGCCAGTGAAATCTTTTGTGGACCCGTCCTTTGTAATTCT
Source organism: Aplectana chamaeleonis (assembly GCA_029168955.1). NCBI lineage: Eukaryota > Metazoa > Nematoda > Chromadorea > Rhabditida > Cosmocercidae > Aplectana > Aplectana chamaeleonis. Next base: position 1,705,005 of record JAPDOI010000071.1, read on the forward strand.
CTACTCTCTATTGTCCCGTTCTTCCCTTAGGGCCTTAACTAATCCTGCTTTGCATAAAATATTCTCCTATTTTCGATTGACCCAATTTTCCACCGGTGACAACCATCATGAACATATTCATCCAACCGGGCAGCTAGTCCATGTTATAGAATAATGTCACTGAAATACGACGTTTTAATGCATTTCTCGCCGTTTCTTCGTAATTTTGGTAACACTTGGATGCCAACGCATTGTTTTATGTGTAAAACTCGGGAACAAAAATCATCGTGACCACTGCCTTTAAGGACACATTTAACTATTTCACAGAACCTTTTTTCTGCAGCAAAACAGACACTGGGAAACTTTGCGCAATTAGTTCCAACCGCTGGCAAACTTCATTGAAAAAAAGTTGTAGAATTACTATCAACGAGAACATTTGATCGCACGAAGATCTCATCCACAACGCAATTAGCACATTTAAGTCCAAACGGAGGAGTAAGGAAGAAGGAAGGAAATGCAAGAGCAAGGATTGCCATCACAAGCCGAGAAAATATAGTGAAATGCCTTGCAATACAAAACCTTTTACCTTTAAGATTTAACCGTGCTTATTACTCATGCCCACGCCCAAGGTATGCATTGTTCACAGTAAAATGACGTGCATTAGGGCTCAAAAGCAGCCTTCGTGATGAAAGGATTCTCGAGTCTTCATAATGAAAGTAAACGTCTGGCCATCTTTGGAGTGAAAATAAGTGAAATTCACATTGAAAAAAGTACAGGCAAGGTGAAGCGATCTAACGAGGCTGGATTCCCGATGCTAACTATAGTTATTACAGATCGATATTAAATAAATTTTGAGCTAAACACGTGATTGGCTTGAAACGGATAAAAGCGAGCTTAGTCACTCTCTGAGACAGCTATCCGGAAGCGTGATTTCTCTTGTCTACCTTTAGTATATGTAGCACTGATTATCTTTGGCAGTAAATAGTATTGATTAAAAACATCGTCATTTGGAGTTGGAAATCCCGCCCTCTTGGGTCTTTTCACCTTGTTTGTGAGTTTTTCCACCACCATCACTACCCCGCCCCCCAACTCTTGCTTACTTTCACTTCAGTCGTGACCAGATACACACAGTCATGACAAGAACCATTCCTGTCTTAAACCCATTGCATCGATGCGTCACAACAGCTTGTAATTCAAAAGGAAGCAATGCATATGTGCCGCGTGTGCATGCGCAGTGACCGCGGTCTAGTCTTTGAAAGGAGTCTATATTACATGCGCACTGAGATTGGGCCTGCCGCGTGTGAATGCGTACTAAGCGCGGGCAATACTATGCATATGCAGCATTCAGACCGACCGCGTACTTATGTCATGCCTACCGCGTGGCATCGGGTGCCGACCGCGTGGCAATGCGCATCGATCGCGTGGCGATGCGTATTGATCTCGTGGCATTGCGTACCGACCACGTGGCAGTGCGTACCGACCGAGTCAACTTGCGTACCGAGCGCGTGGCAATGCGTGCAGACCGCGTGGCAGTGCGTGCCATCCTCGTGACATTGCGTACCGACCGCGTGACATTGCGTACCGGCTACGTGGCAGTGCGTACTGACCGCGTTAGCTCGCGTACCTATCGCGTGGCAATGCTTACTGACTGCGTGAAAATGCGTACCGACCGCTGTTAGCATCCGTAAAGCGTTCGTACCGATTGCGTGGCGATGCGTACTGATCGCGTGGCAGTACGTACCGACCGCGTGGCGATGCGTACTGATCGCGAGGCAGTGCGTACCGAGGGCGCGACAATGCGTACCGACCGCGCGGCTATACGTACTAATCGCGTGGTATTCCGTACTGATCGCGTGACGGTGCGTATCGACCGCGCTAATTTGCGTCCCGACCGCGTGCAAATCGCGTTCCAAACGTCGCCCATCCCGCTGTCGGTACGCAACTTGTCCGCCGTCGGTCCACCCCATTGTCTGAGAGGTTACAATCCACTCCGCTCAACAAAACCTACCCCATTTGATAATCGATTGCCTTCTTATAGTCGGGTTTTCAGTTAGACACTTTTATCGGTAGCCGTTGACAAAGTGGGCGTGGCGTGAGCGGACATTGATGTTTAGGCCGTACGGGGCTATTTTGTGCTCGCTCTTAGCCGTTTTTCAGCATTATTGATTCAGTGCGCCCCGGGTCTTTCGATTTACGTTGATAATCCGAACTGTATTGATCGTGGACACTGCCTTCAAGGTATTCCGTGTATTATGGCTGTCGATCGATTGGTTGTGTTAACTCTAAATTACTTCTCAGGAGGTGGGCATGTTCATGTTCTGAAAAAGAAAGAACTCTCCATGTTGGTTATGAGTATGATCGTAGTTACCTAAGGGACCACTTCAAGCAGTGTTAACACACTAAGCTGGCCACAACACAGAGCAGCAGCTGAGGCGACGAATGGAGGACGAGGGCAGCACGTGCTCCTCGAGCAGCAGCTCGTCTCCTTGTGATGCTCTCGCTGCTCTAGAAAAAGTGAGAGTTAGTTGTCCTCGTCGAGGTGAAAGTCTATTGTGCTCCATTACGACCCGGCGGTCCTCTGAGGTATAATTCGAGAGGAGAGGAACGAGGCATCCCCTTCCGAGGGAACGTCTCGCCGCTCTCCCCTCGACTGAGTGATAACGACCAAATCAGGTTTATTGTCCACGGGAGTTACCCAACAAATATCTGAGGGTGCTGCGTGATGTTGCGATCCTGCTACAGAATCAAGGTGTGTTGGGGTGGAAGTGGTTGAGAACGCGGAGTTATAATTTCACATGATCCATCATCAAGATGTCGCCGGATTTGTGCTGCATAGTGTTGTCTTGTCTCAGTACACAGCAAAGGAGGAGAGGGCACGATGACGACTTGTGCTGCGATTTTGCTATACAGTGAAGGTGTGGCGCTGTGTTAACTATAGTTTCATGCTACACCATCAAACTGTAGAAGGGCTGGCACTGCATGGTTTTGTTATTTCGCAGCTTTGAGGGGTGCTGGTGCTGTATGATATTGCAAGCCTTCTGTACCACCAAGGTGTGGAGGGGACAGCGCTGAGTGGTGGTGCAATGCTGCTATACCATCGAAGTGTGAAGGGGATGGTGGTGCATGGTGCTCCAATGTCACACTTCACTTTCAACTCAGGCAAACCATCGCTCGGAGCGGGACCGGAGAGCGACTCGAGCGACGCTGCCTCTTCACTCCGAGCAAAATTGGCCATCTACTCGGGCCACAGCAGCTGCTCTCCGGGCGACAGCAGTACCAATCGGAGCGATATTCAGTTGCACTTGGCACTACGGTCGCTGTCCGGGCGTATTTCGAAATTTCCCTCCAGTTTTTCTTCATATCCGCCTCTTCTCGAGAGGTGCGCGAATGTCGCGGTCCACGGCAGAGAAATTTCCGCCTCGGTCCGCCACAAGGGCGTAACCTACGCCGAGGTCTGAAGTGAGGAACCACCCTCCCTGCGGACCGCGGCGGAAAAACGCATCACCCCCCAGCCGTGGGATTCCCTATCCCTCAGCGTTTAAAAATATGCTGGCCTCCCTCCGCAGAGGGACTCCAAGTCACCTTCCAGGGCCGGCATCAGAATGTCGAATGAGGACTCGAGTGAGTTGAGGCACCTTTTATACCGGCTGTGCATGTGATAAACACATTAGGACGTGATCATTTGCTTTACCATGTTTTTTCATGTCTGCCACTGCACCACGCACTCTTCAATGGTCCCTCGGATGATGGGTAACGGACTTAAGCTCGAGGAAATCGCACTGTCTGTATTCGGGTAGGCGAAAGAAGACAGAAATTTGCCAGGTGATCCGATATTGCTGCCTGAGTAGTCACACAAAGCGAAAAGACAAGGAAAAAAAGGAAACCGATTGTGCAAGGGGCGCCGTGATGGCTCGGCTTGGCCTGCAAACACTTCATGACATCGTGCACACTCCTTCGGGGTCCTGCACACTTGCGCCTGACATATTCCCATTTGGGTCCCGCACATTTTTATGGCGTCCGATGCACTCCCTCTTGGGTCCCGCATCCGTTTACGGCGTCTAACGTATTCCTATTTGGGTCCCGCACATTTTCCATGGCGTCTGACGCACTTTCTCTTGGCTCCCGCATACGTTTTACGGCGTCTGACGTATTCCCATTTGGGTCCCGCACACTTTATCCGGCGTGCGGCGGACTCCCACTGGGGTGTCATACACTTTATCCGGCGTCCGGCGCACCGCCACTTGGGTCCCGTATACTTTGTCCGGCGTTCGGCGCACCGTCGCTGGGGTCCCGCACACTTTATCCGGCGTCCGGCGCACTGCCACTGAGGTCCCACACTTTATCACTCAGAGAGCAACCAATTGTACGCCTATCTATCTCTGGAGTAGGCACCGCTGTCGCCCCGAGAGCGACCGGACAGCGGCCGAGGGGCGAACTGTCATCGGACAGGGACCACGGTGCCAGTTCGCACTCGGCCGCTGTCCGGGCGATGATGTCATAATTTGGAGGAGCCGGTGTCGCTCTGAGCAATGGTTTGTCTGAGTAGGTGCAGAGGCGGTGGTGCTGCATGGCGTGGTCATATCTCACAAGGGAAATATGTACTATTAGTCGACCTGGCAATTCCGGATGAAATGTACTTCTCTAGAACCGTTTTTTTTACGTAGAATCCGGTTATGATCTTCGAAGCTGCCTAAGCCCACTATGAAAAAGTTATAGGCGTTTTTCACTAGGTTTTCGGACCTATTGTACCTTCCAGAACGCGCAATATTGTTTGGAAAATACGGAAACAGACCTCATAATTGACCTCATAAAAACATCCCACCTGGGCAAAGTTTGGGTAAAGTCACATTCTCCAAACTTTGCCTAGACTGATAGCGACTGATAGCGCGCTATATCGTCTCCACTCTAAAGGACCTTTATTGCGAGTCTGGATTCTATGGTGACCACGAAGTGCTACAGAAATATACGCTAGGCTTTATGCACATTACGGTGCGCCCTGGTCATGTAACATACTCAAAAGCATTGTGGTTCGAGTTATGAGCCATGCGAGATACGATCACCACTAACTTCACTACTATGACATGCAGTTGGTCCGATTTAATATCACCCATGGGCAGGCGGGTAGTTCTATCGATGACTGAGAGCCTTAATTTTAATTTGTTAACATCCAGTAACGGCTTGTGCCCCAACAAGATGGATACTTACTCACGCGTTATGAAAAACCCGGATAAGGTGCTTTCATAGAACCAAATGGCGGGAAATCGGGCTATTGCTGCAGGAACGCATCGAACAATCCGCCAAAAGCTGAATTATGAGCTTAGCGCCGACTGCAAGGATGTGCAACAAACACAACCGATTGTAAATTGACACGGAACCGAGTAACTCTTACATTTAACAAGCTAACAACGTGAAATAAAAGTTCTGAGAAGTCCAATCACGATTTTCTAAGTTGTACCGGGGATACTCATTCCACGGGGAGGTATCTCACGTGTCTCTCATTGTTGATTTAGAGGCCGTTTTTCACGCAAATCAACGACGATTCTTCATTCCGCAGAAATGGCATTACTCACTCACTCACTCACTCATCCCGTCAGCTGGCGGCTGGGGGAGCAGGATGACCTCTCAACCAGTACACTGCTGTAGGTGCCATTGGAGCTCTTGTGGCCTAAACGATACGCTTCCATTCAGTACGGTCCGCAGCAATTAATCTAGCATTAAGGACACTGCACCGTTGGAACTTTAGATCCGCCTCGACTTGCTTCAACCACGTCTTTTTCGGGGCTGCTCTCTCAACCTTCAACAGTGCAGGGCGCTCTCTCCATAACAATCTGTGCGGAAGTCGAATTGTTTCCATTCTGCATACGTGTCCGAACCAGCACAGCCTTCTCGTTCGAATTTGTTCTTCGATCATGGGCTGATGGTCGCAAGTGTCTCGGATAACGTCGTTCCGTATTCGATCTCTTAAAGTGATCCCGAGGATTTGCCGCAAACACCGCGTTTGGAAGACCTCCAGCCTGCTGTGATCCGACTTTAGCAACGTCCACGACTCTGACCCGCACAGTAGGATTGGCACTACGAGCGCGCGAAACATCCGGGTCTTTGTCTTGATTGACACATTACCCTTCTTCCATAAAACCAGCCCAACGAAGCGAAAGCAGCCGACGCCTGCCCGATCCTGCACAGTATTTCAGATGTAGCCACTACTTTTGCTCTTGCACCACCGATCCGAGGCACTTGAACTCCTCGACTTGCTGAAGCTCAGCTCCCTCGAAGAACACAGAAGCACGTGAACCGTCCGACGTCAAGACTTTGGCCTTCTCCTTATTAATCCGCAGCCCATACGATTCCGCGATTTGTGCCATATCATTCAACAAAAGCGTGGCTTCTATGTCAGTATCGGTGAACACTGCGCTGTCGTCCGCAAACATCAAATCCGTGACAAAATCGTTATCGCCAAAATTGGACCCCTCTTCTATTTTCGAAGGTCTTTCTCATAATAGCATCGACCACGGTATTAAAGAGGAGCGGCGAAATCACATCTCCAAGCCGGACGCCTGCATCGACTCTGAATTCTTCGAATAGCTTGCTTCCGACGCGGACACAGCTAGTCGAGCCTCTGTAAATTTCCTGGAGAAGTTTCACCATTTTTCCTGGCATGTGCTCGATTTCCATCGATCTCCATAAGGCGGGCCAGTGCACGCAATCGAATGCCGACTTGAAGTCTATGAAGGTGATAACGACGCGCTTTCCACAGCGGATCCTTTCCTCCATAACTTGACGAAGTGCGAAAATTTGATCGCTGCATCCTCGACCCGGACGAAATCCTGCTTGCTCTTCGCGCCAGGTACTCTCCCGATGGCGTTGACGTCTGGACTGGATAGTTCTCGTAAAGACTTTACCAACAATCGACAACAGGCTGATTCCGCGATAATTTTTACAATCTCTGGCATCGCCCTTCTTATGGATAGGCACGACAACTGTCCGCCATATGAGCGTGATTAACTGATGCAACTGACGCAGTAGAACATCTCCTCCTGCCTTGATGACCTCAGCAGTGACATTGTCAACACCGGATGCCTTTCCATTCTTTAGCGACTTGATTGCCGCCTTCACTTCTCCCACAGTGGGTTCCGAGTCAAGCGCTGTCTCCTCTGGTACCTCAACTAGTATCGGCTGGACCAGTGGACCTTGTGGCGCATCGTGAGTATAGAGCTCACTAAAGAACTGCCTCCATCGCAACAGACGCTCATCTGCTGATCGCACAAAAGACCCATCCATATTACTGATGGAATCGCTCATGGGTTTGGTCTTCTTTCTGAGACGGTTGAGTGTGCTGTACAATGTGCGATAGTCGTTCCTTCCAACTGCCTCCTCCACTTCGTCTGCTACCTTATTCCAGTACGACTCCCGCTCTTCTTTCAACTTTCGACGAAGCTCCTGACACAATTGCCGATACCGTCCAAAGTCCGTTAGTTTCACTCGCTTCCGTTCGTCCACGAGACGGAGAGAATCGTCCGATATCCAAGGCTGCGTTTGCCGGCGAATAACAGGGCAGAGAGGCTCTGCGCATACAATAGCGACTTCAACTGTCTGCTTCTCGTGCTCGTCTACAGACAAGGCATCTTCCAGAACCGCGAACCTATTCGACAGCGCGAGTTGAAATGTTTCTTTTGTTCCTGGCGCCATCAAGTGTGACCAGTCAAGTTTCTCTCTAGGGGGCTCCTCACGCCTAGGTCGTGGTGAACGAAGCTGCATTACTGCACGCAAGAGATAATGGTCGGATCCACAATCAGGCCCTCTCATGGCTCGCATATCTTTCAGTGATGATCTAGAACGTGAGTTTCTCAGCACGTATTCCAAGGTGGCCACATTTCGTCCAGTTGGATTCCTCCATGTTAACTGATGCTTGCTGGGGTGCCGGACTTGACTGTTACCGATGGCAAGCTCGTTGAACGCAGCGAACGAAAGTAGGCGTAGCTCTTATCGTTTGTTTCGCCCACACTGAACCTGCCCAACACTCCTTCCCAGCCTGTTCTGTCACTACCGACTCTTGCGCTGAAATCACCCGCTACAATGGTGATATAGGTTTTCGGGATAGTATTCAGCACTTCCTGGAGTTGGGTGTAGAACTCGTCCTTGTCAACGTCAGAACTTGGCTCCGTTGGTGCATAGATGGACACGACATGGGTCTTGATTGTTCCGCTCGAAACAAGAACAGCGATTCTGCCAGAAATCGGCTCGAATAAAACAACGCTTTCAGCTGCGCGACTGCCTAGCATAAATCCAACACCATTGCGATGTCCGTCATCACCGGAATAGTACAGCCCCATCTTTCCGCTACTCTCCGGCACCTGAATGGTCACCGTTCCACATCCGCTCATCCTCAGCTCGGAAAGTGCAGCAATCGATATGTTGGACCTTGACAACTCTCTTGCTATTATCTCTTTCTGACGGACGCAGTGTCCCGTTCGCACATTCCATGCTCCAATCCTCAGCTTCTTCTTAGGTCTCACCAGTCGTCCACCATTCTGGCCAGTAGTATTTTTTCTCACCAACACCCTGGTTCCGCATCGGCTGCCCCGGATGCGGTAGCTTCTTCGTTGTTTCCTAAGAGATTTTCCATGGTTACCACCTAAGTTTTCCAGCCCGTCGGTAGTACGAAGGGCCAACCCTCCTTCTTTCTCATACGGGCTTGGGACCGGCAATGGCGGAGTTAATGGCATCACTAGATAACATTAGTTAGCGATTCCAAGCCCTCGAGACTGCGCAACCCTTTTTGTTGTCTTTTCGAAATCCTCTCCATATTCCGATTGTTTGGGGTAGATGAATTGATACGATATGAACAAAGACGCATGAGAAAATACGAGAAGCGTTCCGGCAGTTATTTGAATCTTACCCGGACATCTTCATTTTCTGGGCCTCTTCAGATTCATAGGAAGGGACATACCGAGATGTCGGGTAGAGGGGGGGGGGCAAGTGTTGAAGTCCGTTTGTTTTGTTCATCAGCAATTTGAAAATAACCATTAAGGACTCAAGAGCCGTGAAAGCCTTCTGAATCGGAAACACTCAGGCCAAACAAGCACGAACTGAAACCACATATTATAAGGCTTTGTATATTTTCACTGAATATCCACTAAGAAAGAATGAAATACGTGCATTCGCCGTACACTGAGAAAGTCGGAGATATTTTCAATTGATCAGGCAGGACTATAACACAGCATGCTCGCGTGGTTTGCTTATTGCAAAACACATTCGTGCATGAAACTCTCCTCGCTCTCAAGCACCCTTTGTCAGTCGGCATGTCACGGAAATGGAATGCGACCGGACGACAGCGACGAAGCTAAAGTACAGGGAAGAAAGGTCTCGACAGCGTCTCAACCTTTCTAAAAGTAGTGTTAAAAGTACTAGCCATAACCCAGATAGCGACGGCTGAGTCAAAAAAGCTGAAGGTTTAGTGGAACACACTGCCACTTTGAAACTGTTCCAACACGTGCTTTGGGAAATGCTGGACTGAGTTTGTGTGCGAAGATAATGGACTGAGAAAATGACGGGGTGATAAGAATGACGGCGGGCGCTTTCTGTGGCCATTACGACAATAGCAAATTTTTCGAAGGAGCGTATCTGTTGACACATTCCATGCCAACGGAGCTGCCGGTTTGTTAGGTTTCTGTTTTTGTCTCTGTTTCGAAAGTTTAGTAAAAAAAAGTTCGCTATCTGTCATCTAAGATTTCTCGATCATTTATTCCCCCGATGTCTGTCTTACAATCTATGTGGGCTACTGCTTCGGGGCGACCGCTAATGGGAATTTTTCACTTTTCTTCGTATATGATGATTTTGCAAAGATGTTTACGATAATTTTCAATTTTCTATTTCCTCCTTTATGTTGCAAAGATTATGTGAAAAAAGCATTATCTCTTGAAATTTTGCCTCTTTGAGCATTAGTTTTGATAACAGCTCCAGATAAAGCACGTGATACTACGTCATACGGTTCACGCATTATTAAAGGCACAGTCCAACCTCAGAATCGTTTTCCAATTGAAAAGCTTATCTTGGAGAGAATGTCGGATTGATCACAATGGTGTCTTCAGAATCGCTCAGAATCCACTACCAAATCGAACAACTTATCAGTGTGTAGGGCGCCAAATAAATAGAATACATAGAATGACGCCCGGATGGGGAAAACTATTCCGGGATTGACCTACCGTTTTAGCTTGCAAATTTTTGATAGGACTACGTTAAAATGTTTTTCTCTGGCAGAGTGATCACTACACTACTTAAGCACTATAGAGGCCTTAGATTACCCGAAGTTCTGAACTGAATTAGTAGTAAACATCGCTTTCGATGACCGTTGTCGAGATGCGACCGTTTTCGGCGCGAAATGAGAGTAGTTTATTCTTAAACGGTCAACAGGCGATTCAACATTGAATATGCAAAGACTGGCAATGGCAATCAAGAACAATCTGCAGCCGTGATCTTAAGTAGATGATGTTTTTTTTTTACAGGAGTCTTCAACGAAACTCAATCATTCTCCATGAAAGTCAATAGTCAAATCCAGCAAGCAAAGGATTTTCACTGGTTTTCACTTTTTAGATTATTTTACCCCATTCGCTAGCGTTCCCTTTCGCTCTTCGAAGGAACTACAATATCAAGACAGCGCATCACACAAACTTTCAAACTGCATACAGATTCATTCACTAGCAAGGTTTGGCTTTGCGGCATATACATGGGAAGTTATCGAAACCCTACATCCGTGCGGTAAGTATTGAGGCCAGAAGCCGATCAATGGCAATATGACGGGCACTAGCTTATACCTCCTGCAAATCCTCAAGCTTTTGAATTAGATCTGCACTCTTCTCATCAGACGTATGAAGAGCAAGAACCCCTCGAAGATGACCGGAAAGGTTGGATTCGGATAACTGGCCTAATCACACCGGGACGTCACTTTGCTTGTGATGAAGTCTCTCATAGACAGGACTGGCAGAGGGTGTTGAATGGTTGGTATGCTAGAGTTAAGAGAAAGACCCAAACAGCTGATGAGCCCGTAGAAGCACCGTGACCTCCAGAATATTTTCGCATATCTCATCAGCATGAATTCCAACAAGGCGACGAGTGGGGGCCAACACGATGGTTAGGAACGCATTCTCAAACGAAAAAAAAACCCATTGAACCTCTACAACCCATTGAAAAAAAGCGCCATGGATCCAAAGAAGCGAGAAAAACCTGTACGGAAAATGCTAAATTACACCTCCTGAGTCGTTGCACCTGTTTTCAACGTGCACACTTGCTGCGGTGAAGCACGAGGGGGCACGCATTCTGGGATTTAGGAAGGTTTTTTCGGATGCGATTGTGCTTCCATGGGCTGATCAGGCCTTTGTGTATAGCTCCTCATTCTAGCACGGCAATGATTCAAAGCACCCTGTTACCACTCTCAATGAGAGACGTCATCACTAGCATGCTGGCGTCCTGACGTGGCTATTCCATTCGTTCGACTCCAGCATACCTACACATTTAAGAAATTTCTAGCTCGTCGTAAATTTGACGAGAAGGGGCAGATTTCGCTCAACTATTTGGCTCGAAGAGGGAGTGATCGTGTATCTATCATACCGCCATTGACCAGATTTTAACCCTAAAGACTCATATAAAAAAGGGTTTTGATAGCTTCTCATGCACAGAATGTCGGCCCGGATGAGACTGTCCGCCCACACTGTTGGCGTGCGTATCGCGCGGTCGTCGCAGGAGCCTTTTTTTCGAACGAAGACTCGGCATGGCTGCGTACAGCTGACTGGGGCATTACTCAATATTTGTCTATCATTACTGTCAACCGACTTATAGGTCGGAAAAATGCCAACGGTCGCTAAACAGGCACGCTGACCGCGTGGGCGGACGGTCTTATTCGGACAGCCTTTATTTGCGGGCGCCACCTTGCTAGCAAATGATTCTGCATGTAATTTGAAATTTCAGAGACCTATGCGCTAGCATACTCAACGAAGGTATAAGACAAGCTTAAAATCACAGCAAAGAAAATAATTTTTATCTGAATTGAAAAAAGTGGTGTAATTTTGCCTGCTGGATATTACCGTTGAGTTTCATGGAGAGTGATTGATTTTTTGTAGAAGATTTCAATAATAATCCAAAGTATCATTCCCTTTTGACTACGACTGTATGAGTGCAAAATTTACACCCACCGTCTCCGTACTGTATCTTCTGTGTCTTCCTAACCCCGTTTTCCGAAACCGGTTTTTTCAGAATTCACGAATAAAGCTCCAATAATATTTGCTCATGGTATTGCTTTTGCGTGCATAGAATTGTTTTCAGAAACTGTGATTGCAGATATGACATTTCACAAAAAATGGAACTGGACAGCAATCCGAAACATTATTGCATTCTGGTGAGTAACAAATAATCACCATTCGGTTGCTACGAAAGTCACCTGGAGAGGGTGTCGATTGGCATCGGACTATAGCATTATTTTCTAAATTCTGCGAAATCAAATTATCTATAATATAAATGCCCCTCGACGTTAAACTGCAATAATATAGCAATCGATTTTATTCATGAAGAGGAATGCTTTTTTTCATAAACTCCATCATTGACTCTGTCGAGGTCCTTGGCTTGCACTGACTATGAACACTGAGAATGCTGATAAGAGCCGCGGAAGCACAGGTCGCTCCTAGAATCGGACGCAACAGCGTGGCTACCATCGAAGAGCGCAGAGAATTGAGTCGTGCCTCATTAGTTTTGCAGGACAGAATATTCTCAAAACCATTGTAAAAGAACTTCAAAACAGTTACAAAGGTATAGTATGATGTGTGCCTACGAAATAGTTTTTTATGTGTTAATTGGTGCCTGAGCTTTCATCAATTTCTTAACAGAATATGCCGTTGCAACGGCAGAAGTAAAAACACAGATTCTCGCGGGTGGGAAAATGCGTTCTGGGAACAGTGATCTCCACTGTGCGCTTAAAGTATGGCTCTCAGTTGGAACGGGTTTGGGATTGTGGGTCTCTTCTAAGATGTTAAAATACTGCTATCCCGGAGTCTCATTGTTCAAATTGATCTATTTGTGTACTGCTGTTGAGACTTCCTTGTTGTATAACCTTTTTATGGCTAGCTTTCGGTTTCATAAAACTTTCTACAGACCATCTGTAATATTGCAATACATAACAGTAACACTGGTAATTATCCTGAACTAACCTAAGGACACGGCCTGGTTGCACGGAGGGCTGGAAGTGAGGGTGTTAACGTGCAACTTTAAAGAGCTAAACTAGTTCTCATCACTTTGCGCTGCCTGTTCGGTCAGAATAACTACATAATGGCATGGGTCCTGCTGTGTTTATACTTAATCGTTACCCTTACAATATTAACCGCATTGCTTCGACCAGCTCATTCCTGATATTGATCTTGGAGGGCATCGTACCCTAACAACGCGTTTTCTCATCACCGTACCCTCCACCAGGGCCTAGAACAACCTGCTAGTATCAGACTACGCGTTCTGCACCGCTCAGTGGAGGTCCCATTAGAAAGAAAAATGTTGGAGGCCCTTGCGATAAAACGCCTATCCCTTCGCTAAATGATGAGAACTAGTTTAGCTCTCTACAGTTGCACGTTAACACCCTCACTTCCAGCCCTCGTTGCAACCACTCTTTGTGTCGCCGGGTCCCTAGGTTAGTTTCAGATACCTGTGTTACTGTTATGTACTGCAATATTATAGATGACCTGAAGAAGGTTTAATGAAACCGAAAGCTAGCCATAAAAAGGTTACACAACAAGGAAGTCTCAACAGCAGTACACAAATTAATCAATTTCCACCTAAGATGGTTCTGGAAGGCACAAAAGTTCGCGAGGCGTCACCTAGCTCTGCGTGAAGCCAAAATCCAGCTTCCGCAAAACTATAGACTGGGAGGTGAAGGGGTTTGCGAGACTACCGTTTCTCAAAGATCGGACTCGTTGGGCTGCTGACGGCCAACGTCAAATGCTAGAAGGTGGATCAGTCCTCTATGACAAACGCCACTCTGACCAGCCTCAAATTCCGAAGGATCTAAATAGGGCTTTTGCTTTGTCTCATATTTTTTCAAACAAAACCTCTTTTCAGTTATTTCCGTTTCCCCAATCAGACTTTGATTATAGGCTGTTTGGACTATGTAACAATTATGGGTATGTAATTATGTTGAGCGCAGCTGAGGATATCATGGACGTCCAGAAAGGCGAGAATAGGACCCATACGACGAACGCCTGTGAGGTTCGTGTGTTGGGATATGCCTGATAATCAAGGTTGAGGCGTATAGCATGTAAATCAGTTGACTTACTGATTGTAGGATAGGATCACCTCTCGTCACTGTACAGCTATCTCTACAGGTGCTGTACTTCTGGCTGACAACCTTCCGACACTATTCGTGAAGCTCACTTTTCCTTTCTTTATGCAGCGCATTCCATTTGTGTAGGTATCCCTATTAGTCCTTTCGAGCGACGCAAGCTGTCCTGACTATTAGTTTCTTCGAGATTATTACAATATTCCCCTTTTGTATTCATATGTACCTATTTCCAGTTTTCGTCACGTACTGGTATGTCTGCTGCAATCAGCCAGTTACTTCATCGTCGCTTTCTCAGAGGACGTGGCCATGTCGCTGGCTGGTGTCTGTTTTGCCAGTCTTGGATCAGGCATTGGAGAGATCAGCTACCTCGCTCTGGCATCACATTACCCGACGTGAGTTCCATGGAGTATAACTCTGCTATGCGTTCAAAGTGTTAGTACGTTTTTTTAAAACAAGGGCGTGGCCTACTATTACGTGACCCAAACTGTCAGTGACGCACTCTGAAAAACGAGCATGCGATCTGATCTCATTTGGCCACGAGGCGTCCGTGACTTTCCAGCAATACTATACATGATAAGGATCACAACTCGCAGAATGTCTTTTTTTCTATTAGAACTTTACATATCTGCATAGATTCACGCGTAATAAAAGTAGGAAAATATTATACTTCTGAAAAGTTTTACAGGGTGCTTTTTGAATGTAGTTACTTAAATTTCTACTCTTACCGCGCATGCATATGTGCCTCGCCACCGGGGCAAACATTGTTGGAAATTTCCCGAAGTTGGGGTCGCCACCGAACTTCAAAACGCGCCGCCAGTTTTTTCAATTCGTTTTTTTTCATTTTCAGCTCAGCTCCACCACGGAATGTTTCTTATAGTGGAGTTCACCAAGAGTGTCTCATTTACTTTTCAATAAGAAACGGTCGGCTGGGGATCAATGTGCATGAATCCATACCAGCACGCTCGATACCGATTGAGCGAGAGCGGTTGTGTTGCAAGGAGTTTAATGTTCATCGATCTCCAATCGACCGCTTCTCATTGATAAGTAAATGAGACACTGTTGGTGGACTCAACTATACACACCCGCGAGTGATTCAGACCTGTTTGTCAACCGCTGTCGACCTAAATGCTCGTCAAAATTGCAATCGTCCAAATAGCGAAAAATGGTTTTTGGGAGCCTTTCAGTGCCATATAAATTGCTCTTACTGCGCGGTTCGATAAAATATACCTAGTAATATAGTTGTGCCATCCGAATAGATTCGAATCGATATATTCGAATAGTTGCTATTCGAATACGTATTCATTATCGGAATTTCTAAAATCGCACTATTCGAATACTATTCAAATATCGGATCTCAAAAAGGGTGTATTCGAATCTATTCAATAATCGGATCCCTAAAAAAAGGGGTACTCGAATCTATCCAATTATCGAAGCCTACTGTTCAAATATTCATCCGAATAGTTATAATTTCGAATGGTTTCGAATAGATTTGCCCCGTCGCCGCTATTTATGGTGTACGGTAGGTGACCGTGTGTTCCATTGGCAGGTATGACCACGTCGAAGGATTTCGAAATCACTTGGCGCCTCGTTGCATGCGTCGCAATTCAAAAATTACCGCCTTCATCGTACCGTGGCGGCACGATTTCGAAACATTTCGGCGGCGAGCGGTGAGTTCCTTCCCAATAATTTCACTTACTAGGGAGTGACCAGACCTGTCTGCCAGAACTTCGCATGTAGCCATGTTTTTCAGATCGACCACCTTCCGGGTACTTGTAAAAACCCTATTTTAGCTGCTCAGACAATGGAAAAAGATGAAAGTAATGATGAAATATTCAACATTTTATAAAAAAAAGTCAAATTTTTTTTTGCCCAAACTTCTCTCAAAGGAGATATTTGAGGAGCTGAACGCGAATATGAGTCACGTTTTCAATAATTCGAACGATAAAGGCAGTTTACGGCAGATAAATTTTATCTTACCTACAGAGCTCGCAACTTCTACGCCGACAACTTTTTCTTTTACTATTACTCGGGCAGCTAGGATAGGATTTTTATGACTACCCGGCAGGTTGTAAATCAGAAAAACCTGGTCTCATGGATAGTTCTGGCGACCAGGCCTTGTTAGGGCGTTGGTATACCTCAGCGACGGACACGGCGCCAGAGTTGTCGCCGCTGCATGAATTTCAACGCGCTTTTGCGCACCTGCATTTCTGCATAGTCGCATTTGCAGACCAATTAATGGATACCGATTTTGTTCCTCATAATGTTCATGTGCGACCAGGAAATATGTCTAGAAATGGTAGAAGCGGAGTATAAAATGCTGACTAAGTGACAAAAGCTGACAAAGTACTGGCATAATTGATTATTCATTGACGCTAGCTACTTAGAAATGTTGAAAAAGTCTGAAAGAAAACAAGAAATAGACTTCTCAGAGAAATAATGAGGCCCAGCGACATCACGTCGCTGTGCTCCGCACGGTGCCGGCTGTCCCCACGGCCACGGAGTATACCAGAGCTACGCCACTCAAAACTTTAAAGGCAGTGTTCACGATAAATTTCACTTCCGATACCTCCACGGCTTACGGAAGGTCTCGTGTCCTATATAGCAAGGCATGCTTAAAAAGGACACGAAATACGCGTTTTTGAGCAAGAGTAGGCCCTCCCTTGTTTACGTTGATTTTTGAGCGTGGAGGAATTGACCGCTAGAAGGATGATACCTATACCTGATCATCTCTGAAATCTGAGTCTCCATTTGCTCATTCCGAGGGGGCGGATCTGGGGCGCCAGGCGTTTCTGGGGCACCAGAACGCTTGTTTGCAGCCGTTGTTTGCCGCTACTGGCTCGTTTTCTATCGTTCTTTCGACACTGGAAGCCTAGTATCCTTCTCGCCTATCATTTCACTGTGAAAAATCAACGAGGATGATCATCGTGAACGCTGCCTTTAAGGCCGGGATCATACTTCCCGCGAACAGCGCCGCCATCGTTTGGAAGAGTTATCAGCACCATATACGGCAAAACGGTCATCGTTAGTGACATCAAATTAACGCAGCAAAGTAAATAATGCTTCGGGTTATGCCAGTTTACATAAAAGCCGAGATCTCGCGTCGCCGTGCATCTCAGGCATATCGATTTTTGGTCGATATTAATGGTAAACATTGCGTCGACTCGCTCACCGTCAGAAGCATGATCCCGGCCTAGGGCCTCTTTCAGAGTTCTGCCGCCGCGTGACGCTACGGGATGATAACCATGAGCATCGATTGAGATCGCGTCGCACGTCGATTCGTATACAAGGCACGCCATCGCGGCGATCAGCGATGGAAGTCTAAAATGGGCCTAACACCCCTCAGCGACCCGTCGCAGCGACGGGAGCGTGCAGACTGTTCTCACGGCCGACCCTGCCATAGTGCCCGTGCCGTTCCTGACACGATGAGTGATAGTTGACGAAACCTGACGCTGCAGCGACGAGGAGGCATACTAATGCCCTTAGCATCCTGCCTTCTAAGAATAGCGAAGGAACTAGGCACCAGAAGCTTTTTGCGAACGCACAGATACTCCAATCCCTTCGGATTGTGAAAAAAATACGCCTTATTGTCCGAGTGCGAGGCCAACATTCGAATATATTCAAAAACCGAACCTCAAAAAAGAGGCCATTCGATTATAGTCAAAAATAGGAAGTCAAAAAAAAAGGGGTCATTCGAATTTATTCGATATTCGATCTTCTGGTCCAGGAAACAACTATACCTAGTAATGAAGTAGAAAAAAGCACAGCCGCTGCTCATGTAGAGTGAGAAACAGAAAAAAATCGCTCTTTGGAAAAAGTGATGTGATAAGACCGTTTTTTTAAGTTGGCCTTCACGACTTTAGTTTTGACTTCTGGAGGGCGGTAGTCGAACACAAGGTGTATCTGCTGAATATTTATCAAAAGCTACATTAGCTGGATTACTTTAAGAATTTTTCCCTGAGATTCCTCACCTTTATATGTTTTCACCTCATGATAAGGTGGAGAACCTCAAAAAATTTTTTTAGAAAAAATCCAGCTAATGTATAGTTCAGCTCCGCAATCGCGTTCAGTCCTCGTTATCACAATCGTAGAAGCGAAGCGGTTGTTTTTGAAAAAAAAACAACTAGAATCACTCTCAAAACAACCGCTTCGCTTCTACGATTGTGATAATGAGACTTTGCGGACTGAACGCGATTGTGAACTAGATCATAGCTTCCGATAACCAATTAGTGGATGCATCTTTTTTCCCGACTGCCGCTTTCTAGAAGTGAAACCAAGGCTGAAAAAGCCATTAGAAAATGAAAAAGGCCTTCTTACACCACTTTTTTTACGGGCGATTTTTTCTATTTCTCACTCTACATTTGCGGCATCGCTTTTTTTAACTTTACTGCTAGGTCTGCTTTACCGAGCCGCTGAGTCACGGCCTATAAGAGCAATTTACATGACATTGAAGGGCCACCAAAAACATTTTTCGCTGTTTGGACAATTGCAATTCTGACGAGCATTCCGATCTTGAGCAAAGTGTGCGGGTCAACCTTTAATTCAGCAGGACCATTGTTAGGGAGGGGACCACAAAGATTTGCCACGAATGGGGGGTCACAAGAACGAAAGAGTTTTGTCCAACGGGTTGCTTGACCCTGCTCGCCACTCACTTTGAATAGTCTGTTGCTTTCATCAAGCCTTTTTCTCAGAACGCACAGTTTGAAAAGTCTATGAAACAAACTGTGAGCAAAAGCCTGAAGGGTCCCTATTTTTTACCTTCGAACTTTTCACTAAGTCGGCTTTGGCAATTGTTGCTCCCTACCGCATGTGACATCGTAGAATTGCTCCAATGGGGTTATATTGAAGCAGAGGGTGTCTGCTTGAAAATGAGTCTTAGATGAAAGTACCCTCTGATATATTGCCGGAATTCAATTTAGACCGGTTCAACGTTCAAAAAAGCTGCATCTGTGTCAATTTTTTCGTTTAACTGACGGCGTCCAGGCGTCAAACTTGAAGCACAAGTGTCTGTACAGATATTACCAAACCTCCTCAAAAATCAATCGATTATCGATTTCATTAGGAATGAATGAGGGGTATAAAATTTGATGAAGAATCTCCAATCGCATTTGACCCCAAAGTTTGCTGCCTAGACATCTTTAGGAAATGCGAAAAAACGAAAATATGGGTGCACCTAAATCGATAGATCCCAAATGTGGACTTCGGCAGCTTCCTCTCGCATCCTTTCAGTACAGGGTCCGCAGCTAATTGTAAGACGTGGTTCTAGGTGGACACCCTCTGCTTTAATATCACGTTGTATTCAGGTAGTTTATGGTGCTCTTTTCAGTGACAATACAATGCTTGGTTAATGCTATGGTTTCATTTCGCGGTCTGTGCTTTCTTTGAACCAAATCACGTAGGATTTTTTTAGTGGGGTCAGGCCATTTACTAGGGATCAGGCAACTGTCAGGGTGTTCGAAAAATGTTGGCTGAAATTCTCAAAATTGGCCCAAAACTCTGGGGGTTATTCGAAGTCCTGAATACGAATCTGGGATTCACTCGTCCATTTTCGACAAACGACAGGTTTAGTTAGCAGCCTTTCACCGAGAGCAAACTTTCGGGTCAAAATGCGACTTGATGATTTCCTAAATGCTTTGACAGATTTGCCTAGAAATGCCTGGTTCAGAATTAGCTTTTCGTCCAACTGAGAAAATCTTCCGCAACACGGTTGAGAGAAATATTTTACAGCTACAAACTTGGATTTCGAAACGTCCTCACAAGTAAAGTCTAGCGTGCTCGGATGAGTCCGGGCGGGGTAAGCAGCGGAGCGGTCGGCAATGACAAAATATAACAGTGATAAGGAGATTTTGACATGATAAGCACCATTAGCTTTATTAATTCAGACCCTCGCTTTTGTGAGTTCGATACCAAAAAGCAGAGTTGTTATCAAACGCCAACGAATAGCAAACTAGAAAAGCCTTTACAAACCAAACGGCAACCAATAGAGCGGTCTATTGCTTTGCTATAGGTTTGGTGTCAGTGTGAAGAAGAGGCTCTTGTGAACCGCTAACCTTAATTGTTTTGTCTTATGAACGGCTAACTGAAGACTATGCTGTCTTATGAACCGCTGACTAAAACTCTTTTGTGTGGCATATGTTTACCACATGCATGATATGAATGATACTCTAATGATAAAGTTTGTGAAAAATCATTCATCCTTCAATCCATTTTTAATTTCAATTCTGTTATGGGTGGTGGACCAATGGACTACTCCGAACAATTCGACTGGAGGTGAATCTACAGATAGCCACAGGTGAGGGGTTTGCAAGACCGCAGTAGGGGTGTGCAGGGCGTCATAGAGTGTGTGCAGGATTCCAGTAGGATCGTACAGGACATTAGGGGACGTGTGCAGGACTCTAGTAGGAGTGTTCGGGAGGTCATGGAATGTGTGCAGGCCCTAGCCGGAGTGTTTAGTACGACATGGAACGTGTGCACGCCCTAGCGGGAGTGTTCAGGACGTCATGGAATGTGTGCAGGACCCAAGTAGGCGTGTGCAGGACGTCAAACAATGTTGGAAGGACCTGTGTCACAGTGTGTGAGACAGAATAGCGGTATAGAGCTTCGCGGAACCGATCGGCTCCTAACGTTAAAACATACCTGCTGAAGTTACAAAACATGTTTTACCTGCAATTACCGGTCTAAACACGTTTGATCGATACGTATGATTTGTTTAGGAGTAGAACAGTTCCCCGAAGCTCCATATTCGCACTCGTGTAGGACATCATGGGACGTGTGCAGAACCTAGGTATAGGTCGTTAATCTCTGGTTGGGGGGAAGCTTCCCCGCAGTTATGATGGTTTAACACCTTATTCATACTTTTGCAAGAAAAAAAAGCAGAAAAATGAAAGATTAGATGCCTTGCCTAGGAAGGGTATCGGAAATCTGACTCCTTATTTTCCTACTGATAATCGCGGCTTTTGCCGCTCTCGCCAGAGTATAGACTAGCTTCCTCATTTTGAGCTGGGGTGCGTTCCAAGAACATTCAAATGGCAAAAGGCTTGCATGGAGACGTAGGCACAGCCTCAGGTACTCAGGGCGACGGCCGGCGAACCTCTATGCCGAAAACGACGGCCGGCGCCCCAGATTTCGAGGGTGCCGGCCATCGGCGAACCATGCTGCATGCGACGCACACGCAGCGCGGATATTGGCTCGCCCGCGAACCACAAAACACGCCACACCATCTTCAATTCGGCCTGTTGGAAAGGCAATTGATAATGATCACGACTGATCACGTCGTAACGCGGTTGCCGTGATCCGCGGGGAGGGTGGTTCCTCACCGCAGACTGCGGCGTACCGAGGCGGGGTGTTTCTCCGCCGTGACATGCTTGAGGTGAACAATAATACAAATAATGATCGCGGTAAAGGTCGGCGGGCCGTCGACATACGGCTGGTCGGCGAACCAAAAGCGGGCGGCCGGAGGACGGAGACCGCGGGCCAGCTGGGAAAGGTTCGCCGGCCGTCGTCCTGAGTACCTGAGGCCGCGTGGGAGCACAGCCGCGATTTCACTACATTTAGAAAGAGCACAGCCGCGATTTCACTACATTTAGAAAGAGCACAGCCGCGATTTCACTACATTTAGAAAATGAGTTTGATAGCCAAATCTAGTGAAACAATTTTCACGTCATTTTGGAGCAATGCCAAATCCTTAACCTTTTCTGCTGAGCCCAACTTCGAGAAATCTGCATCTGAAAATGTCCGTCGTTCGCAATTGCGCGTTGACCACCACTAACTGGGAAAGAGCCCTTATAAGAAACATAAGAATATAAGAATGTGAGTGATATTTCGGAGTTTTGAAAATCACCGCATAATCGATTACGAATTTAGCTTTTTAGCAAAGAATGATTTCCCGAGAAGGCTCGAGCGCGAGGTTTTTTTTGAGAGCAGAAGAGATACGAAATTGATTGTTCCGTTCAAGAAGATCACTTGTAGCATAAAGAGGTAGATTTCTCCATTCCATTTCGAGACTGGTGATAACCAACGCACTAGTGTGTGTTGGAGAAATTTTAAGACCCGAACACTCTTAACGACATCCTGCGCACTCACAACGGTGGTCCTACACGCTTTAAAATACACGGCTTCACATGAAACTGTTTACAGCTTTTCCTTGCGGCGTTCCGGAAGCTAAATCTGAAGTCTTGTCGCTGTCGCTTGCCCACCCTTTCTCGAATTAAAATTGTGCAACATTGGAGTGGTCATCTCTCACAATGGACAGAGAGACCGAAGACCGAGGGATAGAAGCACAACATCCTCTTCTCTTGAATAGACTGACTATTTGTACACGCTAATGCCAAGTCTTCAAGCCATGGCTGGCGCGTGGTTTGCGACCCCCACCCTACCTGGGATGGAAATCCTTGGCCCATTTGTGATGATCATGAGATGTGCATACCCCTTCTTTCTCAGATATTTGGGAATAGTGCTTCGCCACAATAGGGGTTGCATTCCGGTACAAAAAGATTAGCAGCACCTCTGCAATAGCTACTGCTGCTTGCTGGCATACAGCCCCTTTGTTTATACCGACACGCGTGATTTCGACAGGAGCGGCTGAACCCCAGCATGCGTAGGCAGCCCATTCTCTTAGTGTGTGGTGAAACTCTCCTGCATTGATTTGTCTGGAACGAAAAACATTGCAACATCCTCTTGTACGACGGCGGCGGGTCTACAGTGCGTTGCAAAATTATACGACATACCCCAATTTCTGCGGTTTCGAACTTCGCGTGATTCGAGGAGGCAAACGGTAAACGCAAATCGATGCAGCACCCTCGAAAACCCCCGGGTACGAATCTTCATAAAATTAGAGCAACTAGCAGGAAACTAGCAAAGGAAATTGCCAAAAATGACCATTGGAAAATTAGACGACATAGCTGACGTTCTCGCAGAAATTTTGATTTTAGACCGTCTGTATCAGTTCGTTCATGATAAAAGCCTTTAGAAACATGAAGTTAATAGTCTTCGGAATTGCCTTGACGCTGAGCCACTTCGAAAACTCTACTTCGCAAGTTTCCACCCAACTTTTTTGTGAACGCCCCTTTCAATCTGCGCCCATTCGCTTATAACGGCTAGTTTAAAGGCAGTGTTCACAAAGAAAAAGTTGCACGTTTTTTTTTGACTAAAATGTAGGCTTTTGGTCCTTCTAAGAAGATTAAGAACGGAAGTGCGACGAAAAACGGCCGGTAAGTGGGTGAAAATCTCGTGGGCCAGCCAACCCATTGGGCCACTCCGCCCACGTCCTAAAACAGTTGTCCTGAATCCGTGGTTAGATGAGCGATGGTTTCCGATCGAAAACCACGTTCTTCCCTTTATTCCCAGCGTCTCTTTTTACTCAGGTCAGCTCGCACATATCGGCTTCAAAAAACGGGAGTTACAAGCCTCGGACAACTCGTCCACAATGCTTCCCTAGCTGAAGTTTGAGGGGCCATAACTCCGCTTCCAGGTCTTGTACGACTCTAAGGACATCATTGAAATCAGCATGGGACCGTTCTCAAGATAGGCTAAGAAACAGAAAAACGATTCTCATCGTGAACACTGCCTTTACGCGGAGCCGCACGCTCGCGTGGTCTGCTCTAAATGTGAGTTCAACGCCCAAGAATACCTCACATGTTTTCCATTTGGGTTGAGGTCCTGCAAACCGGCCGACCGTTCTAGAAGTTTGGCATGATCGGCCTGAAACCAAGCATGTGTCGACCTACTGACAGGAAGTGAAGGCGGATACGGACTGGAAAGTACTGGAAATGATTTTCCGACACAGTCTGATAATCTGTGAAGTTCAAAGGGTATGTTGAAGAACCTGGTTCAGTTTGCCATGCCACCTGAATCTGAACCAATACATTATTTTTTCTTCTCCAAAGTTTCTACTTAAGGATAGTTTGGGTCCGTAGGTGGATATTTCAAAGTTCTTTTTTTTATCGGTCGAAAGGAAGTTAGCCAAGCGAGCCTGGTAATATATTCGAATCTTTTTATTTATTTCAACTAGGTATTCTAAGCGTTTGAGAGATCTACAAAATGGACCCATACTTATCTTGGTGTAGGAACTCTGGAGGAGAATGTATGTATGTGGAAATAATAAGGTGTCTACATGGACTCAGGTGGTGGACCAGGTCTTTGAGACATGATCCATGAGTTTCAGAGATTTTCAGATTGTGTCGGAAAATCATTTCCAGTTCTCTCTAGTCCGTATCCGCCTTCACTTCCTGTCAGTAGGTCGACGCAGGCTTGGTTTCAGGCCGATCATGCCAAATTTCTAGAACGGTCGGTCGGTTTGCAGGACCTCAACCCAAACGGAAAACGTGAGGTATTCTTGGGCGTTGAACTCACATTTAGAGCAGACCACGCGAGCGTGCGGCTCCGCTTAAAGGCAGCATACACGCTCGTAAACGTGACTGACATAACAACGGAAATAGAATGGTATCGCCCAGATTACAACGCCTACGCATTTTGAAGCGTCAAAAACGACCCACAATGCCGCAACATGAGTTAGTTAGTTGGCACCACCTTGTTTTTTCACGCCCCCTGTATTTGCCCTTTTCCTGCAACGCAAGGCTTGTCATATTCACTGTCGATACGGTTGGTTGATTGCCTAACAGGTGAACCACACACGTCAATGACGGCGGAGATGGCCCAGCAACCCTGCGTTGGAGGAAAATGGCAAATACAGGGGGTGTGAAAACACAGGGCGGGGCCAACTTCTAACTCATGTAGCGGCGACACTTTTGACACTTCAAAATGCGTAGGCATTATGTTGTCAGCCATACGGCTCGATCCACATTGTTATCTCAACCACGTTTACGAGCGTGTATGCTGCCTTTAAACTAGCCGTTATAAGCGAATGGGCGCAGATTTAAAGGGGCGTTCACAAAAAGTTGGGTGGAAACTTGCGAAGCAGAGTTTCGAAGTGGTTCAGCGTCAAGGCAATTCTGAAGACTGTAAACTTCATGTTTATCAAAGGCAGTGTGCACGATAAAAACCTTGTCTGATTTTTTGGTGGAAATCGGCAGCTGCGGGGCCTAGCGCAACCCTAACGTTGAAAAAACTAGGAAAAATGAGTTCGGAACGGTCCCCTACGGCCCCAAAGTTGGACAACCGTCAGCTCGTCACACCCCAGATGCACTTTCCACGCCCACCGACGTGAACAAATGAATGCTCGAGATCGTGAGATGAGCGATGATTTCCAATGATTAGCCCCGTTCTTCCCTTCATTCTTAACTTCTCTCTTTACTCAGGCCAGCTCGCATACATCGGCTGCAAAAGACGGAAGTTACAATCCTCGGACAACTCGTCCACCATGCTTTCCTAGCTCATTTTTTTTTGAGGGACCATAACTCCGTTCCTAGAAGGTCTTGTACGATTTCAAGAACATCATTGGAATCAGCATAGGACCGTCTTCAGAATAGGCGGAGAAGCAGAAAAGCGTATCTTATCGTGAGCACTGCCTTTAAGGTTCTTACCATGAACGAACTGATACAGATGGTCTAAAATCAAAATTTCAGCGAGAACGTCAGCTATGTCGTATAATTTTGCAAAGGTCATTTTTGACAACTTCCTTTGCTAGTTTCCCGCTAATTGCTCTAATTTGTGAAGATTCGTACCCAGGGGTTTTCGAGGGCGCTGCATCGATTTGCGTTTACCGTTTGCCTTCTCGAATCACGCGAAGTTCGAAACCGCAGAAATTGGGGTATGTCGTATAATCTTGCAACGCACTGTATAAGGCGGCCAGGCTCACTGAGGGGACAGTTGGCCGTTTGAGTCCGTCGTCCCCATGGCCTTTCGCGAAGAATGCCTCCTCGTTGTGAACCGTGGCGAAGATTATGTCCTTGTTGTGGAACGTGACAAGTTTGACCTCCTTGCTGCTGGCGGTGACAAAGACCATACACACACCGCTAAAGAGAGTGGTAGTCCAAATTCTTCCTCCCTTTGCGAAAAAGGCTGTCGACAGGGAGGGGTAGAACCTCAGCATACGTTTGCAGCATATGCTGCCGTTAGCAGCATCCTCCGCAGACAACGATGGGTTGTATCCGATGTTTGCCATGGAATACAACCCCATTTGTGCCAACTCAGACACCCGCTGTTGTGAGTTCGATACCAATACGATGTCTTCCTATTTACACACGCCGGAATATATCGGTTTAGTTGAAAGAACATAACAGAATACACTGCCGGTTGTGAGTTCGAGACTAAAAGGATATGTTCCCATAGACACTGCCGGAACATATCCGTTTAGTTGGCGGAAAGTAATAAGAAACACTACCTGTTGTGAGCTCGGTACCAATAGGATGTCTTCCTATCTATACAAACTTATCGGTTTGGTTGGAGGAAGATAGCAGCATACACAACCGTCATGAGTTCGATCCCAACAGGATATGTTCCGCTGGGCACGCGTGGATTCTTGTCACCAATATCCCTCCACGATGTAAGCAGGAGTGGGTTCGCGTGCTAGATACGTATCGACAGATCAAATGGAGCGAGAAATTAAACCATACAAGCCTAGGATGTCAGCGCAATCCTCAAACCTATTTCGGGATATTTGGAGTACTGCGGTCCAGCTGGAACATAGCCGCTTGGCTGAAACACACTCACCACATCGTAGAGGTCACTATTTTATTCACAAATAGGAAAACATAGAACAACAATTCCTCTCGATTAAGCCAGTCTCATCTAATATTAAAAAGTGGCGGTATTGCCCATTCCGGAAGCAGCGATACGTGAGCAGGGAACCTGAAGCTTTTTCATGACGCCTTGCGACCGTTCTTTTTCATTTTTTTTCTACTGCAAGCTGGGGTGCTCATGACCATGCAGTTGGCAGGTTGAAGCCACCATTTTTTCTGTCTAATCTTCGCCGCAATCCATAACGAGGAAGCACTCCTTGCGATTGGCCGTGGGGACGATCCCCTCAGCGTCCAAAATTGACGTCTAAAAAGGGCGGATGGTCACCTTCTCGGACCGTCCTCAAACGGCCAACTGTCCCCTCAATGAGCTTGGTCGCCTTATATACCCGCCGCCGTCGTGAAAGAGGATGTTGCAGTGTTTATTCTTATCAGACAAATCAATGGGGGAGATTGTCAGCACACACTAACTATAAGAGAAGGGGCTGCCTACGCATGCTGGGGTTCAACCCCTCCTGCCGAATTCACTCGTGCTAGGATAAAAAAGGTGTTGTATCTCTACAAGTAGAAGTAGCTATTGCAGAGGTGCTGCTAATCTTTTTGTACCGGAGTGCAACCTCTTTTGTGGCGGAATACTACCCCCGACTGAGAAAGAAGGGGTATACTCAGCTCATGATCGTCACGATTGGGCCAAGAATTTCGATCCCAGGTAGGGTGAGGGTCGCAAACCATGCGTCAGCCATGGCTTCAAGACTTGGCATTAAAGTGTACAAATAGACAGTCTATTCAAGAGAAGAGGGTGTTGTGCGTCGTTCCCTCGGTCTTTAGTCTCTCTGTCCGGTGTGAGAGGTGACCACTCTGTTGTTGCACAATTTTGATTTGAGTAGGGGTAGGCACGAAACAAAGAGACAAGACTTCAGATTCAGCTTCCGGAACGCCGCACGGAAAAGCTGAAAGCAGTTACGTGCGGCGTTCCGGAAGCTGAATCTGAAGTCTTGTCTCTTTGTTTCGTGTGAAGCCGTGTACTTTGAGGCGTGTAGGACCACCAGGCGTGAGTGCGCAGGATGTTGTTAAGAGTGTTCCGGTTCAAAAATTTCTCCAACACACACGAGTGCGTTGGGTATGACCAGTCTCAAAATGGAATGGAGAACTCTACCTCTTTGTGCCACAAATGATCTTCTTGTACGGATCAATTGATTTTGCATCTCTTCTGCTCTCAACCTCGCGCTCGAGCCTTTTCGGGAAATCCTTCTCTAGCGAAAAGCTAAAATTGTAATCGATTATTTCAGTAATTTTAAAACTCCAGAAAATCACTCGCTTTCTTATATTCTTATGTTTCTTATAAGGGTTTTTTCACAGTTAGTGGTAGTCAACGCGCAACTGCAAACGACGGTGGACACTTTCAAATGCAGATGCACTCCAATGATATAATGTGCCCACATCTCAGGTACTCAGGGCGACGGCCGGCGAACCTCTATGCCGAAAACGACGGCCGGCGCCGCACATTTCGAGGGTGCCGTGAGGCACGTCAATAAGTACGGGGGTACCACGCTTGTCAGAAAATAATCCCCTAAAGTAACACCATATTACGCCCTTCATTTTTTTGAATGAATCTCGGATGCTCACTCTGTTAACTCGGATTACATCATACTCTAAATTTTGTGCGATAAATTTGAAACACGAAACAAATGAGTGACCACTATTCTGAAAAGGTGAAAATTAGAGAACCTCGAAAAATTAATATCCTTCGCTACAACATTCTTATCACTAGTGTTGAATAGAATATTCATTTTGGTGCTGTTTTTTATACGTGGTGTTCTACCTACGTGAGAGGTTCAACTTCTTGAGGTTTTAGTGAAAAACTAGCATCTTGCTATTAAAATACAAAATGTGCATTAGAAAATAGTAATTCTTTACATTTACTTCTAGAACATTAGTATCGTTTTTTGTACGAGGTTTCCTATTTTGCCGTTTGTCGATTGCCGTTTGCCGGCCTTTTTTGGGCAAAATTTGTCGATTTTCGTTTGCCGATTTTTCAATATCGTTTGCCGCACATCCCTGGTACCGATTGCCACATGAGCATGAATGATGATAACAGTTGCATTTCTATATCAGACCGACAGGCTCAAACTTTCAAATAAAAGTTGGAAAGCGTTTCATGGCTTTGTGGCAAGTGGTACCGCACGGTATTTTGCGTCTAGTTCATCATAAAGCCTAGCTTGCTCGGATGAGTCCGGGGGAAGCAAGCGGCGGAGCGGTCGGTCATAGCAAAATATAACAGTGTTAACGAGATTTGACGTGATAAGCCCGATAAGCCTTGCTTCGACCAGGCCAAAATGAGGAAGCTAGTCTATACCTTGGCGAGAGCGGCAAACGCCGCGATTATCAGTAGGAGAATAAGGAATCAGATGTTTGATACCCTTCCAACGTAAGATGCCTAGCACCGCTATCAGACATCTAATGTTCCATTTTTCTGCTGGTATTTCGTGGCATTTGCCGCTACCGCAAAAGTATGAATAGGGTGTTGAAACTACCAAGGCAGCGGGGAGGCTTCCCCCAGCTAGAGAATAACGACCTATACTGAAATTCCGCACACGTCCCATGATGTCCTTCCTACACACTGACACAGGTTCTTCCCACATTGTATGACGTCCCGCACATGCGTACTGGGGTCCTGCACACATTCCATGACGTCCTGAACACTCCTGCTAGGACCTGCACACGTTCCATGTCGTCGTGTACACTCCTACTGGAGTTCTGACCACGTTCCATGTCGTCCCGCACACGCCAGCTGGAGTCCTGCACACATTCCATGACGTCCGGTGCACTCTCACTGGGGTCTCACATACATTTCATGACCTCCCGATCACTCCCACTGGGGTCCTGCATACATTCCATGACCTCTCGAACACTACTACTGAGGTCCTGCACACGTTCTCTAATGTCCTGTACAAGGTATCGTTCATCACTGGATGAGGGATCGCCGCGACGCTGCTTGGCGGGGAAAATTGCGCGCGAGAAAACGAAGGGAGAGGGGCTATTGGTCGCGCAATTTTGGCCGCCAAGCTGCCTCGCTACGATCCCTCATCCAGTGATGAACGATACTCTTCCGGAATAGACAAGCCACTCTGGTAAAAAAGGTTTTCTCACGTAGCTACAGGATCATTTTGTCATGTTTTGCATCTAAACATGTAGAAGCAGAGAGCGACATGTAAAATTTGTGCAAAGAACACGAGTACTTCTCTTCCTGCACACTAACACTATGACGCCATTCATGATAGATAGATGATTCATGATTGATAGAAGACCACTCATATCATGCATATAGTGCATGAAACACCACGAAAATCTAATTCATTTAGGTGGGTCGTCTATTCTTAAAGAGAACCCTGTACAATCCTACTGGAATCCTGCATACACTCGATGACGTCCTGCACACCCCTACTGGTGTCCTGCACACGATCCATAACATTCTGCGCAGTTCTACTCTTCCTGCACACACTCTATGACGCCCTGCTCACCCTACTGCGGTCTTGCATACCCCTTAGGCCCCGGTCAGCTTCGTCGAAAAGCCTGCTGAGTCCGAATGAGTTCGGGGTGGGAAAACCTGCTGAGTCCGACTGAGTCCGGTGGCCACCAGCGCCAAGCAGTTCCTCTTCGAAACACGCAATCGATAGTCATCGGCAGCAGTAAGTGGGGCAGAGCGCACACGACGAGAGTCGAGATGCGGCGGGACTCGGCAGGTCGCAGTCGGCCGAAAAAATGCACCCAAATCACGTGATAAACCCCTATATCGACCGGGTGGGGTGAGGATGATTTTGGTGGGACTCAGTGGGACTCAGTCGGTGCATTGGCCCCGCCCTTTTACGCATGAGAACAATCAGTATCGACCGGGGGGATCGCGGTGGGCACCAGATGGTCGCAGTCGGACTCAGTGGGTTGATTTTTTTGCACCCGTTTCCCACGAATTCGGTCCGTATCGACCCGGTGGGACTCAGTAGATCCACCGACTATGACGGGGGCCTTACCTGTGGCTATCTGTAGCTTTACCTCCAGCCGAATTGTTCGGAGTAGTCCATTGGCCCACCGCCCATAATAGAATTGAAATTAAAAATAGATTGAAGGATGAATGATTTCTCACAAACTATATCATCAGAGTATCATTCATATCATGCATATGGTAATTATAAGCCACACAACAGAGCACGTTTTTAGTCAGCGGTTCATAACACGAAGCTGCTTTTGGTAAGCGGTTCATAAGACAAAAAGGTGTTCAGTAAGCTGTTCATAAGACAAGTAATTTAGGTTAGCGGTTCACAACAGCCTCTTCTTTACACTAACACCAAACCTATAGCAAAACAATAGACCGCTCTATTGGTTGCAGTTCGGTTTGTAAAGGCTTTTTTAGTTTGCTATTCGTTGGGGGTTGATCACAACTGTGCTTTTTGGTATCGAACTCACAACAGCGAGTGTCTGAGAATGTACTACCCCCCCCCCCCCCCCGAGTGTCTGAGTTTCAGATAGATCGGCGCGATTAGTCATAAAAATTAGTGGCTCCAACCTGCCAATGATAGCTGCATGGTCATGGGCACCCCAGCTTGCAGTAGAAATAAATTAAAAAGAGCGATTGCAAGGCGTCATGAAAAAGCTTTAGGTTCCCTGCTCACGTTTCTCTGCTTCCAGAATGGGCAATGCCGCCACTTTTTAATATTAGATGGGACTAGCTTAATCGAGAGGACATGCTGTTCTGCGTTATCCTATTTGTAAATAAAATAGTTATCTCTCTCCGATGTACTAAATGTGTTTCGGCCAGGTGACTATGTTCCAGCTGG
Source organism: Aplectana chamaeleonis (assembly GCA_029168955.1). Classification (NCBI taxonomy): domain Eukaryota; kingdom Metazoa; phylum Nematoda; class Chromadorea; order Rhabditida; family Cosmocercidae; genus Aplectana; species Aplectana chamaeleonis. Next base: position 1,736,759 of record JAPDOI010000071.1, read on the forward strand.
ACCGCAGTGCTCCAAATATCCCGATATGAGTTCAGGGCTGGGCACACGTCCCGGCATGGCGATTCTGAATATGCACCCCCTTAGCTCGGTAATTTTTAGGCACCCCTTTATGGGAAATCGAAATCGGCTGTTTTCCGAATAGTTGGACAGCCATGATCTTGACTTCCTGATTTTGATAAACAAGAATATAAAAAAAAGCACTGAATAGAGAAAATTCCGAAAATGGCAACAAAAAGGGTAGTGTAATTTCTGAACTTCAAAACAACCCCATGAGGAAAATTTGTTAGTAAGACCGTAAGTTATGACAAAAGATAAAATATTTTTCAATACAAAACAATTAAACAATTACCAACAACAGAACTACTACTATTGCGATAATTAATGTTTCCTGTCGAATGTTTTCATAAACCTATGAAGGATTAGTTAATCTGTGTTTGATTGTTCTGATATGGAAATCAGAACTATTTTGTGTTGTGGAGCAATGTTAGGATTCATGTGATTCGTAGGGAGTAGAAAATCAGAGTTTTACCCTCCTAGAATGCCGCAATCCCTTAAATAATCGGCTTGCCGTGCGATACGGTGTTTGTACGCAGCTACACAGCGCACACGGGAATGGACGCGCACAAATATTAATAAAAAATGCATTTTATTTTGCAGAACGGGCAGGAGAAAAGAATTGAAACTGAAGGAAATGGAAGATGGTAAAGGTAGTCTATTCTGGATGTACCCATTTTAGAAATTTAATGTAAATTAACAAAGTTAGAGCGGGTGTCAATATTTAGCCGTGATAAGGTCCATTCAAACGAACCTAGTTGATCAAAACTAGAATTAAACTGAGAGCAAAGGATATTGTGAGAAAGAGGAGAATCTGGCAATTATTTTAGCATCAATGGGACCGGTTTTTAATGTGATTTAAAGACCTTAAATCTCGTCCCGGTTTTACACCGAAAACCGGGACGAAACCGGGACAAAACTGGGACGAGTTTTAAGGTCCTTAAATCACATTGAATTTCAAACTTATTGCTATTAAAATGTTTGCCCGATTCTCCTCTTTCTGTCAGTGCTCTTAGTTCTCATGTTTATGGGTGTTTTTAATCAACTAGGTTCATTTGAATGAACCTTATCACGTCCAAAAAATTCACTCCGCTCCAACACAGTTTTTTTACATTAAATTTCTATACTGGATACATTGAAAGAATCCCATTTATGCCTCCTTCCATTTACTCCAGTTTCAATCGTTTTCTCCGCCCCACCGTATCGCACGGCAAGCCGATTATTTAAGGGATTGCGGCATTCTAGGAGGGTAAAACTCTGGTTTTCTACTCCCTACGAATCACATCAATCCTAACATTGCTCCACAACACAAAATAGTTCTGATTTCCACATCAGAACAATCAAACACAGATTAACTAATCCTTCATAGGTTTATGAAAACATTCGACAGGAAACATTAATTATCGCAATAGTAGTAGTTCTGTTGTTGGTAATTGTTTAATTGTTTTGTATTGAAAAATATTTTATCTTTTGTCATAACTTACGGTCTTACTAACAAATTTTCCTCATGGGGTTGTTTTGAAGTTCAGAAATTACACTACCCTTTTTGTTGCCATTTTCGGAATTTTCTCTAATCAGTGCTTTTTTTATATTCTTGTTTATCAAAATCAGGAAGTCAAGATCATGGCTGTCCAACTATTCGGAAAACAGCCGATTTCGATTTCCCATGAAGGGGTGCCTAAAAATTACCGAGCTAAGGGGGTGCATATTCAGAATCGCCATGCCGGGACGTGTGCCCAGCCCTGAACTCATATCGGGATATTTGGAGCACTGCGGTCCAGCTGGAACATAACGTCGGCATGGATCCGGAAGAGACTTCGCGTTCACTGTTGAAGGTTGGCGCAAACTCGGTGCCATATGCTATAACATAGGTGCACCGAGTTTGCGCCAACCTCCGATGGGGAACGCAAAGTCTCTTCAGGATCCATGCCGATGTTAGTCACTTGGCCGAAACACATTTAGTACATCGGAGAGAGATAACTATTTTATTTACTAATAGGATAACGCAGAACAGCATGTCCTCTCGTCTAAGCTAGTCTCATCTAATATTAAAAAGTGGCGGATTGCCCATTCTGGAAGCGGAGAAACGTGAGCAGGGAACCTAAAGCTTTTTCATGACGCCTTGCAATCGCTCTTTTTAATTTATTTCTACTGCAAGCTGGGGTGCCCATGACCATGCAGCTATCATTGGCAGGTTGGAGCCACTAATTTTTATGACTAATCGCGCCGATCTATCTGAAACTCAGACACTCGGGGGGGGGTAGTACATTCTCAGACACTCGCTGTTGTGAGTTCGATACCAAAAAGCACAGTTGTGATCAACCCCCAACGAATAGCAAACTAAAAAAGCCTTTACAAACCGAACTGCAACCAATAGAGCGGTCTATTGGTTTGCTATAGGTTTGGTGTTAGTGTAAAGAAGAGGCTGTTGTGAACCGCTAACCTAAATTACTTGTCTTATGAACCGCTTACTGAACACCAATTTGTCTTATGAACCGCTTACCAAAAGCAGCTTCGTGTTATGAACCGCTGACTAAAACCGTGTTCTGTTGTGTGGCTTATAATTACCATATGCATGATATGAATGATACTCTGATGATATAGTTTGTGAGAAATCATTCATCCTTCAATCTATTTTTAATTTCAATTCTATTATGGGCGGTGGGCCAATGGACTACTCCGAACAATTCGGCTGGAGGTAAAGCTACAGATAGCCACAGGTAAGGCCCCCGTCATAGTCGGTGGATCTACTGAGTCCCACCGGGTCGATACGCACCGAATTCGTGGGAAACGGATGCAAAAAAAATCAACCCACTGAGTCCGTGGGAACATACCCTTTTAGCCTCGAACTCATAACCGGCAGCGTGTACTGTTGTCTTCCTCCAACTAAACCGATATATTCCGGCGTGTATAAAAAGGAAGACATCCTATTGGTATCGAACTCACAACAGCGAGTGTCTGAGAAAGCTCCTTTAATAGTTTGCCGGCCGACGTCGGACGACTCTTTATCAATTTTGATAAGTCAAGATAGATAAGATGGATAGGATAGGGTAGATAGATTTAACACATTCGAAAACGAGTCGTCCGGCGTCGGTCGGGCAAGTGTGAAAGAGGCTTTAGACCGTCTCAAAATGAGGGAGCTAGGCTAGAGGCGGCATATAAGTCATAACCGTAAGGCTAGATCGACCATTAGCCTCATACATAAAGCTGCACAAAGCACGATTTGAGTTGCAAGATTACAAACCCTCCGTCAGCGCTTCGAGAGTTTGCGACGACAATTGGAGCCCCTCTCATAACGGCTCATATCGTCCACCACTGGATGAGGGATCGCCGCGACGCTGCGTGGCGGAAACAATTGCGCGCGGGAAAACGAAGGGAGAGTGGGTATTGATCGCGAAATTTTTCCCGCCAAGCAGCGTCGCGGCGATCCCTCATCCAGTGACTGACGATATATGGTTTCCGTATTCGACATTTAAGTATCAAAAACTATCAAAGAAAAAACAAAAAACGAACAAAAAACCTACAGCAACGGCCAGAAAGTGATTCCAGAAGTTTCGAAATGAGACGCGCATTCAAAAAAAAACAGATTTACCGCAAAATGAGCTTTTTGATCGTGTAATTGTAGACATTGCCACGTAATGCACACAAAACATTCAACCTTACGCCGCAACAGCCACGCGGGTTTTCCGAAACGGCCCCGCGGGTTATCCGAAACGAGCTGCGCCTGAATATTCACGAGGGGACTGACGCGCGCAAGGTCAATGCACCGAAAGAAGTCAAATTTTGCGCGCGTGCCCCGCAATTTCTGCCTGAGAACATCAAGGGCCAATGGGGTTTTGATCGCGCGCGTTGATCTACCGTTGCAGCCCCGTTCATTCATAGGACTAAAACTATTAGCGTCAGTGTCTCACAGGTAGGAAACCGCGCTCAGTGATCGGGCGCAAAATCATCCTCCCTTCGCTTTCACGCGCGCAATTTCCCAGCCAAGAAACGTCGTGGCTATCCCCCATCCAGTGACTGACGATACGTGAACACTGCAGGGTGACTGAGAAGTTCCCGTAGTCTTTTTAGCTAGCGTTACAGGTTAAGAAGACTTGTAAATCACAAATTGGCTTACTTCGAGAACTAAAAACTTTATCAAATTAACGAGAGGGAACTTGAGCACGGAATAGCCTAACAAGAGTTCGAAACGGTTGAAAAATGCTGTCACATGTTTCATTTGGTCGGCGCTGGTTCCGTGCTCCGTTTTTGTAAAATTCTCTTTTCGCATCAAAAAATTTGCTACCGAATAGCAGATATATGTTTATCACATTCGTCACCAGATGCCTGATAAAACTTCAACAAAAAAGGTTTTCTATTGTACGAGGACTGGGCACCGGCCAATTCGGCCATTTCGACAACTTCTGTTTCATGAATTTGATTTCGAAAGTCTGATGCACATATCGTTGGCCTCAAACTTGCTAATTTGAAGTCAATAAAATTGTGGTGTGGTCCACCCTGCACCAAAGAAAGTCAGTAGAACGATATCGTCCATCACTGGATGAGGGGTCGCCGCGACGCTGCTTGGCGGGAAAAATTGCGCGCGGGAAAACGAAGGGAGAGTGGCTATTGATCGCGCAATTTTTCCCGCCACGCAGCGTTGCGGCGATCCCTCATCCAGTGATTGACGATAGCTATCCTCTGTAAAACGACATAATTCTCACGACTCATGGCGCAAGCGGCGCGGGCGATTCTGCTCCTTCCGTCTGTCGTGCGCGCTCTCTCACTGTCTCTAACCGCCAGCAAACAGCACGCGTAGAAAACATGAGAATTTCGCGATTTTATACTTTTTATATGCGGGTTTTATGTTTTATATGCGGGTACGCCTTTACCTACTCAGGATGGATATTTATGACAAAACTTAAGTAGTTTACGATTAGAAATTTAGCAAAATACTAGAGAATCTTACCAGATTTGGGCTGAAATTTGTCGACATTTTCGTGTAAATCTCTGGAATTTGTTCGAAATCTACCACATTTTACCAGAATTTTTCTCATATTTGTCTTTAAAATTTACAAGTAATTTCCTAGTCTCCTTCTTATCAAATCTACTGGTAATCTACTCGTTTTTTTAACAAAAAATTATGTCGATTTCGAACACTTTTCCTGCCAAAACTTGCACGCATTTTGTTCGTTTTTCGTTACAGTGTATTACAAATAGCGATATAGCACTTTATATTAATACACTTCATCTCAAATTCACAAGCACAACAGTAACAGTTCAATATTAATCAGAAACATTAATTTTCAAGCAACATCAGATCAATAACCAGATTCACAGAAAGGAAAAAGCAAAATCCTACATACAGAGATGCACTGCGTGTCAAAATACTTGCGAAAACTAGGGAAACACCTTTTCAGACGCACACAGAAACGTCCGCGGTTTTTTAAACAGAATTTTTAGAGTTAAAAGTGCAGCTTTAATTACTACACAGTTAATTTGTAGGTCAAATATGATATAGTTATTTATTTATTTCCTAACAGAACAAAAGATATGATGTGTGAAAGGTATAATTTTTTTCCACATCTAATCCTAGAATCTTTCTGTCATGGTTGTTTGATACTTTTCTTCTTGCAATTTTCATCTGGTTAGCTTTCGCCAATAACCGTTTCTTGAGATCTTTGAAAATGCACTAACATTCACAGGGTGTTATAGGCAATACATACGACAATGATGGCCTTGTAGGATTTGCTCACCAGCCGCACAAAAGGATGAGAATTACCATGGGTCTCAATTAAAGGCAGGGTTCTCGATAAAATCGGTTGTTGTGCTATCATCATGGAATGGTAGATCTGACCATCACAAAAGTAAAAATAAGCAAAAAAATCGGAGAAAAAATGCTCAGGAACAAGTTATGGCTTGGTGTCCTCCCGCCTCTAATTATCGAGATTTGTGGTAAAGCCTGTTTTGTCAACTTTTATTTTGCTTCTAAAGTAATTTTTGAGGATTTCCGGGGGCTACTGAATGCCTTAACAACAAAATAAAAGGCGGATAAGCAAGCACTAATGAAAAACTCGTTAATTAGGGGGCCGGCCGACCCCGGTAATTAGCCGTTATACTTCGTTTTTGAGCGTTTTTCACGCGAATTTCGGGGGTTTTCACTTATTTTTACTTTTGTGATGGCCAAATCTACACTCTCATGGAGAAAGCTCAAAAGTGGTTTTTATAGCGAACCCTGCCTTTAGGAGGGGGTGGGGAGGGTATGCTTGGTACTATCGTGAGGACCGACTATTTTCGAATAATCCAATCAATGAAGTTTTCGCCCTAATCTCGGATTTATTTGAGCTCTCTTCGGTTTTCAGACATCAAGTAAGGGGAAAACTTTACAGGATGCATGTTAAAAAAGGAATTTTCACGCATTGACAGAGTCAAAATTCTCTCTACTCTGCCATCAATCAAAAGCTTGATCACTGCTTGATGTATGATAATCAAAACAGTGCAAGCCTTTCTGGCATTGAAGCGATAAAAATGATTGATTGAATAATTCGGTTCTCACTATATTCGGTATCAGGCGATCAATGCCATCAAATCGTTTCTTTCGCTTCCAAGACCTCTTTTCCAGTAGATAAATACCCTGTCGGTGAAGTACGGACACACTTTCTCAGCTATGCTTCGTTGTTAGATGTTTCGGTATAAGGATTGGAGGCCGTATTAGTAGCGTCCTTCAATGTTTATCTAGACTTGTCTGAAGCCTGTGACACCTACGATATTCAGCGCTCGCAACCCCTCGCTGAGAATCATTCTTGGATTTGATACGTCTTTCCTGCCTGATTGTGTCGTATCTTCGTACTTAGCAAGCGCGTCATTGCATTTTTGAAGCTTGAGACAGGAAGAGAAGCCATTATTGGCAAAATCTAGTCAGAGCAAGAGGAAGAGAATCAGACTACCATGAATGAAAGATTGTGGGATTTGATGTGGAAAAAAATGATAATTATATCATATTTGATCTACAAATTAACTGTGTAGCAATTAAAGCTGCACTTTCAGCACTAAAAATTCTGTTCAAGAATCAAGGTGTCCTTTTTGAGAATTTTTTACGATCTGCAAGATTTTGGCCGAAAATCTTAACAAATCGCAACAAGTTATAATAAATCGATTGAGGGAACAATTATAAGGCGCGATTCACGAAATAGACAAAATTTCCCCGTTTTCACATTGTTGCCGTCAAGCCTCCATTGATGAACACCACTGCCGTTAGAGCTTATCAGCAGCTCCAAAAAGTCAAATTTAATCACTGAAGTTCTTTGGTGAGAAAATTAGACTCCCTAAACACAAAACGATTAGGCATTCAAACCATTTGAGGGCGCAACAATAGCGTTCGCGGAATTTCTCATTGCGGCGTGATTTTCGCTGGGTCCAAATGTCCTGTCAACTTTCACAACCAAAGCGCGCTGCTGAAAGATAATAGAAAAGTTCGAGAATGCTCATTCGCTACTCCGCAGTTCCGTGGAAATTTCGTTTAGTTTAATTCAACTTTTTTTGCGTTTTTTTTCGCAAAAAGCGAGTTTAAAGATAACCAAGACGACAAATATATGAGACTCACAAAACATCGTTCGTCGACAATCTTAGCTACTTGCTGAAGGCATCTACCAGTAAATGTGGGTTCGCCTCTCCGTACAATCCATAGGCGTAAGTGATGGTATCTGAATTCAACAATTAATTTGCTATTGCAATCTTATTCTCGCCGAGGTTGCAATAAGGAACCGACAGCTTAGAGCTGCTATGTCCGCTGTGTCTGTAGTTTTATGCTACTTCGTGCTCTCGTTCGTGCTTGCAGTTAGTTGGCGCCTCTGCTCAGCTAATAAGCATTCGATGAGAATGAATTTTCCTGAACACCTTACTTCTGGCAGAATCTGCCTGATGAAAGTGTGACAAATTTTTTCTAAGCATGAGACAATATTCATGCTGACGTGAAGATCTCTCTCACATGCATTACATTCTCCGACGTAATCGGATTCGTGAGTGACAGGAACTTTGGAACCCTCAACGACCAGAGCTGCACCAACCTCAACCCTAAAGGCACAAGTTGACTGTGCATCTATGAAGCAAGCTCTTCATTTAAATAAAAAGGTAAACCTTGTTATTAAGAGTGTAATGCAACCTTGTTCTTCTCAATCCTCCCTGCTGCCTGCTCGAGTTTTTTCGACCGCCAGTGACGGCATTCATCTCAACGCGGAAGAAAAAATGTTATCAAGTCAACTGATGTTGAACATGTGGAGTACCATAACTCCTAGCATTGCTTGGCCTTCATAAAAAACCTCAACTGGACCTACTTTACGGCGCTTTTAAGGAAATGGTTGACATCTATAGGTTGTCCTTCCACTATACTATGTAAATGTCCTGCAAACAAGTATTGATAAATACCAGCGGTAAATTGCCAGCTTCTACGGCTCAGCTCTTCCTAAGTCGCATATGCCGGCTATGTCGACTTTATTGGCTTTATGAGCTTCACGAGACTGTCACTCCTCTGACAGCAGCTCCCTACTGAGGTCCCCCCATTTTGCATTCCTAATGAACACTGCGGCTTGCTTACAGTACCTTTTGTTGATTGAGCAACACGATGTTGTCATTATTATCATTGGATTTTGAAACATGTTTTGTGAAGAAAACAGGTCGGTGAGTTTGCATCTCCTACGCCAGCGGCAACTTGTCCGGGTGCGCTGGACCTTATAGCGGCTTCTTGATTTATCAAAACGTATTTGATATCATTGAAACGGAAAACGACGAAAACGTATATCTTCGCAAGGAAATGATGATATAGAAAAAAGAAAAAAAAATTCTTATTACGTAGAATCACTAATAAAAGCGAGTAGCAGAAGGAGTAGGTTTTTACGACGTGCGCGTGTTTCTCTTCAACCAACACAGTTTCTCCGCTGCTTAAAGGCAGTGTTCACGATGATTTTCGTTCCCGAAATTTCCACTCAAAACAAAGCGTTGGCCACCGAGTGTTACAGAAATACGAAGAATCGGTGAGAAACGCACTAAAACGTCATATTTCAGTGACATTAATCTCTGGCCTGGACTAGTTGTCCAGTTGTATGAACATGTTCACGGTGGTTGTCGCCGGTGAAAAATGGGATCAGTCGAAAATGGACGAATAATCCAGGCAAAATAGTACTAGGTAGGATCCGAAGAAGACAACGGAGCAACGGAAAGCAAATAATTGTAAAGGACGGGCCCAGAAATGATTTCATTGTCACAACGAACAGTTCCTGTGAGAGTAAAGAGGTGGGGTGAGAGTAAAGGATTTCGTGACCTTCTGGTGCGTTTTTCTCGTTTCCTTCGTCATTTATGTTCTACCCGGGGGCCAAACAATCGATTTAGCTATTAATCTCAAAATCGAAGATTATCGTGAACACTGCCTTTAAAGGCAGTGGTCACGATAAAACACTTTATTGAAAAACAATAAAATCAGCTCAGATCGGAAACAACTGAAAAACTATGAAGGTAGCGCGCTAAAAAAACGGGTTATAATTAGAGTTTCTAGGTCCCAAAGATGCCAGTTCGTGCACACCTGCACAGCGCCGCCCAAAAAGATCTGTCCTAAGCCCAGCAGTAAAAAATCATCGACATTCAGAAGAAGAAATAAATTCAAAAATACCTAATAAAAACAATTGAACAATGAAAGCGAGCACTTCAGTCAATGTTTTTGACTAGATGAGTGATGTTTTCGATTGAAATTCAATTTCAAGCCAGCTGATGTTTTGATATTAGAGATCATCAATGCCGATGATGTGGAGTGGGCTCGTCCGTCATCAAAAGACAAAAAAATTCAGGCCCCAAATTAGGCCCGAAACAGCGGTTTTTTTCGCAATTTTTTCTTATAGGTCCTACAACTCTAAACCCAGAAAAGGGTTTACAGAGGAAAAGAAGACAAACATATTTGATCGCGACCACTGCTTTTATCCCAGTCACGACAACGTGTTTCATCGGCGGGACACGCTTTTCAAAATTCTATTTATTCGTTACAAAGACGAATTTCCTTACTCTCTCATGTTCAATGTATCAAGCTATCGTAGACTCGTTCTGGACGACGACAAGCGCTAAAGTGTTCAATTCAACTGAACCTTCCCTTATGGCTGACACAATTCAAAAATCCACACTGGCATTAAAATACGTGCGGTGAAAACCGAGCATGACAGATACTGTAAGCGCTAGGTGGTGTGGAGAAAAACTACGAGGGAGGCAATTTTCTTGGAAGACACGACAGAGCAAATTTTGTAAATCAAATGAAGCAATTTTTTCCCTGAATACTAGGTTTCACAGATTCTAGGAAAGAGCTTACAGTGTTTTTTAAAACCAACGAGAGTATTTGTGATAAAGGGTGGTTTTGAATTTCTCGCGTGGCATTGTGGAGCCTGAACGCGTTCTACAAGTGCAACATGTTCACAGGTGCGAACATGTTCAATGCTTTACAATTTCAATCCAGCTTTCGCATGTCGGGTCTATTCAATAGGAGCGTAGAAATTCAAAAATAGGTTTTTTCGCAGTATCAGAAGTAAAAACTAGGTCTTGCAGATTCTAGGAAAGAGCTTACAGTGCGTAAAAAACCAACGAATTTACTTGTGGGAAACAAGACTTACTGATGCGTACAGACGACCATAAATTGCTATCGGCACAAAATTCTCATGGTAAACAACATTTATGATACCCATTAGATAAGGGGTAGGGTGTAAAAGAAATTTAGAGCGGTATGGTTTCATTCACACATCGTCTTTCTACGGAAGCGAGCGGCTGACGCCAAACAGATTAGGGATTAGGGAAACAGTCTCACCGATGATAAAGATATCACGATATCGGGCCCCAAACATGGCAAACTCTGGTAAGAAAAACTAAAACACTTCCGTGGAATTTTGTGCCGGTGGCAAATTATAAACTTGTGATGCGTACTCTTCCACAGCAGAAAATGTTGTCAAGAAAATTACAGAAAGCTCCATCTCCAGAAGCATCTTAATAAAGAAAGTTCCCGTACGCCATTGAATCTAAGCGAGAGATGGCATCCGCAAAAGCGACGGAGTTTGAGAGAGGCGAGACAAGAGAAGAGAGCTAGACGTGGGTAGTGGGCAGGAGTGCGTCAGACAAGGCGCATTTTAGCCACCTGCCAGGCCGGGGTGACGTCACAACCCGGTGTTTTACCCATCCCAAACGATGCATCAACCCGGGGTTTCCTTCCTCTCTCAAAATCGCGAGATTGTCAGACTCAGGAACTTTCCTTCGAACCCTAAAACTAAAGGACTAGAGGAAGGACGAGAAGGAGGACTAGAAAGAGTGAAAAATAACCATGGAACTCATAGAATAGGAATGTACGGTATCACAGCTGCAAGGAAACATTTGGCGACAATATATAAATCAAACCAAACAAGTAATTGAGAAATGTGAACCAATGGAAGCGCTTACTGAGAGATTTTATCGATTGATTCGAGTAGTCTATCCGTGCAGTTTAAAAACCCGAATAGAGGTTCAGACAGGCGGGAAATTTATATGCATTCCTGCCGCTCACATACGTAAGTAGCGAGTAGCCGGAGTAGGCTTAGGAAAATTGGGTACCGTTGCGCATCATCTGCGTTCCTTCGATATGGGGAAGGTTGAAGTTGCGGCGATCAATATTTTTAAGTGCAACGATCATACAGGTGGATTCGGCTCAGTTTATGAGTCTACTACAATCCCCGTTCAAGGAGCATTAATTTCCTCTTGAACTTTTAATTCTACTACATATGAAGCCCTACGAAGCTTTCGCTGAAGCACAGCTTCTTTTTCTAGTCACACTTTGCACAGGTTTAAGAGGCGCTCCGTGTTTCGAGCCAACAGCATACATTGGCGAACCGTGCCGCATGTAACTGTAATTATTGCTGAGCAGGCAATGAAAAATCGCGTCATACCAACAGAGCCAGCAGTCTGTATATTACGGAAGTAAAATTGGCCTAGTGCTGGCATGTAGGCAGTGTAAGAACGTGTGCACTGCGAAAGCTTGGGAGAACGAAAAAGCGAGGGGAAGACGAAGAAAGTAGCATCGATTAAACTGTGCGCGTTCCGATTCGGAGTGCGCACAGAAGCCCAGTGCGTTCACAAAGGTGGTTCCGCTAAAACTCAGCACTGCGTTTTAGAGCGAGAGTGGCAGTACGCACCATTTAAATAATGCGCGTTCCAGTTTAGAGTGCTTGCGCGAATGCGGAATGTTCGCGTGCACTCGCGGTGCCATACCTCAGAAGTTTTTTCACAGCTTACGAGCAGCGTATGAGATGCTGAACAGCTTGCTAGCAGGTTATCTTTGCTAGGGCAATTTACGAGCGAATTTGCAGGAGAACGCGTTTGTGTGAGCTACTAACGAGCCGCTTATGCGCTGTCACTGGATGACCCGCAATTAGTCAGCCGCGTTTCGAGGCTCCACAACTAACGAGCGCGCTTACTGTTTAGGCATGATCGATGGCAACGCGCAATCGATTGAAGAAATCGTGCGTCACGTCTTCCCGACGCAATGTTTTTTTGCTCGGTAAGATTTCCGTTGGTGGCACTAATTTTATTCATTTTCCTCCGCTTTTCTGGCCATTGTTAATTAACCTCGTGCTTTCCTCCTTCTTTCATTCATTTGTTAATGTTTACGCTTGTTCGATTTTCGGTTCGTTTAGCATCCATTCTTTTAATTTTCATCGATCCAAATATTTTCTCCGTTCACAGGTTGAGCTTTCGTTTCTTTTATGATTAACTTTTTTAGTTTTCCGGTCTAACAAGGGAACTAGCTTCAGTCAGTGTGGCCATTCCGAATGAAATGTACGTTTCTAGAACTCTTTTTGACACGAAGTCCGAGTTCGCTCTTCACAGCTGCCTTAAAACGCTCTGAAAAAAGTTACACGCGTTTTTCAAAACCTGGCGGCTCCTGTGATTTTTAGGGTGTTCTGAAAAAATTTCCATATTTTGCCTAAAACTTGTATGTACGAGTGATCTAAACAAATCAGGAACACGAATCTGGGGCCCGTTTGCCAAAATTCTGGGGTTTACTGAAGGCCACAGTTTGGGCCGTGCTACTTCGGAGGCAGGCCATCAAATTCGTATTCAGCACCCCATATAACCTCCGAATACAATTTCACAGCCAGTTTCGCAGTACATGTCAATAAATTTTGGGCCAATCTGAGGAATGAGGTTTTTTGCTGTTTGCCTATTTCCTATTTGCCGTTTGCCGATTGCCGTTTCCCGGCCGTTTTTGGGATTTTCTTGCCGATTGCCGTTTGCCGAAATCTCAAAATCGTTTGCCCCACATCCCTGGTGGGAATTGTTTTGGGGCTGAACACGATTACAAAGTCAATTTTCAAGTCTTCAGAAGACCAATGCGCGTTTCGGAAGGTACAATAGGTACTGAAATTTAACATTGAAACGCCTATGACTTTTTTCAGAGTGGTTTGAGGCAGCTGCAATGAGCATACTCGGATTCTACGTCTAAAGCTGTTCTAGAAAAGTATATTTCATCCGGACTGGCCAAACTGACTAATAGTAGTTCCTTTTTAGGTTTCCTTGTTGCCGTTTCCTCCTTTAGTCCAAATGAATTGAGTAGGGGAATGAGCTCCCACATTTCTTCTCCATTCGGAAATATCATATGGTATTCTGATTGTGAAAAGTTCGGTGATATGCTTCAGACTATTCAAGAGGAAATTGTCTGTTCTACAAGATAGCAAGTTTTTTTCTTCGAAACCCTCAACTTTATCAATTTTCGATCCATGGAGGGGATGGTAAACAATTTAATTCTCTTAACTGACCCAAAAATCATTGAATCTGATTCAAAAATCCGAATTCACTGTTTTGCACAGCAGAAATTTAAATTTTTAACTATTTAAATCATTGTGCAGAATTTTTCCAAAATCAGTACGCTATAAGCAGGAGAGTGCGAGCAAGTTTCTTCAACCTCTAATGAAAAAACGAATTGAGCGAATTTGGTCAAAACATCGATATTCTGATGCAGTAATGCTAGTGAAACATTTCAAGACTAATAGAAAACATCTCGAGGGATAATTTTTTTAAATCAAAAATTTGAAAATGAGCTACAGAAAAAAGAAGACATAAGGTGCTTCAAAAATAAAAAAAATGAGAAATTTGCAGCGGTTTTTCCCAACTCAGCTCGCCTTCGGGAAAGCTCGTTGCGACAGTTCCGAGAAAGTACCGCTACTCTCGACTGTACCGCGATAGTACCACCAAGGCGGATTCGCGATCATCACTGCTGTGAGACGATTCAGTTGCAGTGTCTTAAGCATCAACAACTCCGCGACTGACCTAGTGAATGACAGCCCGAAAATAATTTTCAAGATCGAAGCTACAATTTTTGAATTCGAGAAAATCTATCTGAAAATTGAAAAAAAAATTATTCGAAAATTTCAAAAAAAAAACTGCTCGAAAATTCGAAAAATTTGAGTTTCGATTATATTCAAAAATTTGAAATTCGAAAAATTAGTTTTTCGAATATATTCGAAAATCCGAAATTCGAAAAATTTGATTTTCGAATATATTCGAAAATTTGAAACTCGAAAATAATGACTTTCGAATATATTCGAAAAATAGAAATTCGAAAATTTTTACAGTTTTGCCCAAGTATAGCTTGCACCAACGCGCTGATTCTAGCGCAGAACCCAGCCCAAGCCTGCAAACCCAGGTTTAACGCAGTGATTAATAGGGCCTATGGCGGACTTCTTCAATGGGGCAAAGGTAGGCCTCGGTCATAGTTGGATGATCAGTGTAGCTACCACGGCCGATAATCATGAAAGACGAGGTGGGATGCAAAAAACACCCGATGTGGCTGACCCGACCGATGTTCTCAGGATATAAGGTAAGAAATGATTGAGATCCATGATATCGTTCCACATATTTCATACATATTGACCGCGTCAGACACACCTGGATACACCGGGTGTTTTTTGCAACCTCCATCATCCATGTTTCTCATACGTATCGACCGGGCTGGCCACGGGGATTTTCGCAATCAACTCTGACAGGGGCCGTAAGGGCACCCATCAGAGAATTCTTAGGGTGTTTATAAAAAATGTTTCCGACTTGGCTCAAAATTTTCCTAGGGATCATTCGGGGTCCTGAAGTCGAATCTCAGGCCTGCTTTCCAGAGGCTCACTATAGGCTACGGTAGCTACATAGTATGCTACTTAACTAGCGTACCGAACCTTAGTATCGATAAATAGACTTCGAATTCTCGTTCAGCACCCAAGAAAACCCCCATGGGTATTTTTTTTTATTTCTGAGACATTTACCAAACTAACGAATACCCACGGAAACTTATCTTAATCTATCGAAAATCATTCAATGAACCTTAAAGGCAAGGTCCGGTCAAATTTTGACACCGCCGAAATTTGGGTTAAATAGATTGGGCTGGCCTAGCTGAACATCGTCTGAACGTTTCACGAACTCTGAGTCCTTAGTTCTGGAGAAAACAGCCTCAATGTTAGGGATTACGGTATTTCATGATAATCATGGCTGGAGTGCCCGATAATTACACAGCACTTCTGAAGAATGCGTGAACAACCGCTAAAATATGGATGATGGCCACACTTTTCTGACTTTTCTGCATCATCGGCTAACGGAAGTGGCTGGAATAACTTGAAGAAGACCGGTTTTTACGCAGTTTTCGCATGTTCCTTGGGACTACCTGTAGCAAGAGCACCGATTTAGCGGGAAATCTCAAAATCGAAATTCTGCCCGGACCCTGCCTTTAAATTCGATTTTGGAACTTCGAATTATCTTTACAGGGAAGTTTCGAGGTCAATGTATCGTTGCGTTTTGGAAATCATCAAAAGTCGCATTTTCCCCCCGAAAATTTTCTCCTGTGAGTCTTAGTGCCGAACATGTCGAAATTGCCCGAAAATCGACCTTTGGACCTTAATTTAGTGTTCAGGATCCCAGATAAGCCCCAGAAATAAGTTTTCGAGCCAAATCCGAAACAAATTTCCTGAACACCGTAAAAATTGCCCGGTGGGTGGATGTGCCCTTAACTTAGCGCCCGACTGAGAAAGCCCGCTAAACTCGGTTGAGGAAACTCCGCAACAGATATCTACAAACATAGAATTGAGCACGTATTGGAAGTATGTCAGGTGGTATGAACTTCGTTGAAAACGGCGTTTGTGGCCAGTTTATGATCCCTTGTGAGACGAACATCTTACTCGCCGCCTATGAACAGTTAACGAGCAACTCACCGCTGGTATTCAACGTATTACGGACATCCAACCAATGACATTGGTAAGTTGTCCGTATATGCTGGCCGCAAGCTGCTCGCGACTCGGTTGGACATCTTGCGCGCCGATAACGAGCAGCTAACCAGTAACTAGCCGCCGGTATTAAATCGCGTAATCGACATCTAACCAATGACATTCGTTAGTTGTCCGCAAATGCTGGCAGCAAGCTGTTGAAAAACTTCAGAGACATCATCCTGGCCCTTGGGTGCGAGAATGCTGGCACAAACCATTTAAATGTCGCGCTGGTCACTTTAGAGTAGACTCAAGGTGCGCACAGATTTGATGGGAAGACTCATCACTCCAATATACGCGCGTCTTTAATGTTGCGGTACACCATCGTCTGTTATCAATCGAAATGCTCCTACATAAACAACTAAAGAAAGGCGCATTAGGGGCACGCGCGAACTCGATTAGGCGGCACGTCAATCAGGTATGCGCGCGCAAGTTTGCTTGGTACGTCAATGTCTCGTTTGCGTGCAAAACAGCGCGCGGCAAAGTACCGCGTTGATTTGGAAACTCTAAAAAACTCGCGTCTGGATCAGCGTGATTCTGTAATTAGCACTCACCTGTGCTTAAACGTAACTATGGCGTATTGCGCGATCGAGAGTGTGCACATTGTTCTGCGCACTCTCTTCGAATTGACACGCGCACAATTTCCACGTTGTATGCCAGCTCAGGCTCGACTGCGAGTACGCCCGCCTTTCTCTTCTCCAACTGCCATCTCGCACCCATCGTGCTCCGTCCAATAGACGTCCAGTAGGTTTTCTAGGAATACCCTAATTCGAAAAACAGAAGTAGTGAAAGAGCAGTTGTTTCTCTGAAAGGCTCATCCTTAAAGGCAGTGTTCACAATAAATCCTGGATGTCCAGTTTCTTACAGATAACGTTAGGTCAAGAGCTTACTGTGACAGCAGCGTCACGAAGAACTGCCAAAATTGATGAGGAAGCAATTTTTTGTCTAAGCATGTGACGTCATATTTTTGAGAATTGAAGGATTGACCGATGTGAAAGAATGAACTCTTTATATGTGATTAGGTGATCCACCTTATCCACTGCTACCTATCAAAGCCATTACCTTTGCTGACCGGCTGTTTACGTGCTCAAGCTTCTTCAGAAAGGATTAGTTTGCGAGGCGGGGTGGCCCGATGGGTGGACTAGCCTACGCGATTTTTACCCACTTCCCGATGGTTTTTCGTGATTCTCTCTTCACAGCTTTCATCGGTATTTCCCAAAGCTCACGTTTTTGTGAAAAAAAAACTAGAGATTTTTTCTTCGTGAACACTGCCTTTAAAGACACGCTCAAAAATGGTGTCGATTTTATGTAGGAGCACCTGCCTACAATTTCTAGGCTTTACAACAAGTCTAAATGTTTGAGGTGGAATTCACAATCAACTGCTTTTCAACTTCCTGTATGTTTGGATGTGGATACCAGATTATTTTTAAGTGCAAAAAACTGTGTGCAAGCTGTATTTTAAAAACCCTATGCTTTCTCGCTACCTCTTTTCCCCCGCGCTTTCTCGCTGTCCCTAGCTCCGCACAAGCATGCAAAACAACACATATACTAAAACAGCTTCTTAAAAAGCAAACAGGACGACTTAAACAAGCACAATTCCGCAACAGAAATTCACTACAGTTTATGTGTAAATCGGAATCAAGCAGCTATTGGGAAGCTTCATCGAGCTCCCTAACTGTTTCTAAGTCTTCGATTCAATATGTACCCTCTACATAATTCGGAGTGGAATTTGTTTTCGTTGGCTGCGAACGTGCACGCGCGTACGCTGCGTCTCCTTCTCCCCCATGTTCTCTTCCTGTCCCTCTCGTCGCTCCGCACGCGCACGCGAAGGAACAAACTTAATTAGCTTCCGAGACAGATGGCACACTCTGGCATTGGGGGGCTCCTAGCCCACGACTGTGGGGACTGGGGCGAGAATACCGCGAACTGGCGCACGCGACTTTGCCGTGGTATTCTCCGGCTAATTTCGTGGGCCACTAGCGAAAGGCTTTTTTCCAACTTTATAGTAGCCCACGAGTATACGGCTGTCATTAGTCGATGATTTGGTGTCGCTCCAAGCCCACGACATTTTTTTTTTCGGCCGTTTTCAAGAGTTGCACGTACGCCGACGTTGATTGTGTTGAGAAAAAGAGAAACGTGTTCAAACAAATCGCCACCTCATGGTTCGACATCATTTTTAGCATTGTCATTTGTTCCATCCACACCTCATCTCCAACCCCTTTGTTTTCTTTCGGCTTGGAATGTCCTTCTTAATATTTTCTTATTCTCTTCGCTGTGTGTGTATGTGTGTGTGTGTATGATCGATCACTGCTCGAGAGATCGCCGCGTCGAACACATGTGGCACGCACGCAAGCGAGGAGGTAATGATGCTATCACTACCTCCTCGCTTGCGTGCGTGCCCCATGTGTTCGACGCGGCGATCTCTCGAGCAGTGATCGCCGATAGGTGTGTATGCGTGTATGTTTGTATATGTGTATGTGTGTGTATGTGTGTGTCTATGTGCGTGTATGTGTGCATGTATGTGTATGTGTGTGTCTATGCGTATGTCTGTGTGCATGTGTATGTGTGTGTGTGTATTAGAGTATGTCAACGAATATTCGGAAAACAAATATTCGGCCGAATAAGGCCCCCGTCAGACTTCGTCGAAAAACCTGCTGAGTCCGGTTGCCCCCAGCGCCAACCAGTTCCTCAGCGAAACACGCAACTGATAGTGACGATTATCACCTCAGCTGTGAATCGGAACGTGTTTGGTGGCTGATTTTTCTTGTTTTCAACATGTCTTTGTCTTCAACTCGTAAACGATTTTTAAGAATCATCATTGGACAGGTGGGGTGAGGATGATTTCGGTTGGGACGCAGCAGGACTCAGTGGGACTCAGTCGGTGCGTTGGCCCCGCCCTTATACGCATGAGAACCATCAGTATCGACCGGGGGGATTGCGGTGGGCATCAGACGGTCGCAGTCGGACTCGGTGGATGCTTTTTTTGCACCCGTCTCCCACGAATTCGGTGCGTATCGACCCGGTGGGACTCAGTAGATCCACCGACTATGACGGGGGCCTAAAGGAATAATCCGGCAGGAATAATAAAGGAATTCGGCCGAACAAAGGAATAAAGAAAAATTCGATTATTCGAAAAAATCTATTTTTTGATTAATTCGTTTATTCGGATATTCGAGAAAGTCAATTTTTTGAATAATTAGGTTATTCGAAAGGCCCAATATCCGAATATTCGGCCGAATAAACGAAAAATTTCACAAAAATGGGAAGCAGAGTCTCCGGCACAAGTTCATTTTTGCAGTCCAGAAGTGAAATGTCTCCAATCAAGCTGGTAGAAAGTTCGAATATGGGCGGTCTCCGAGGTCATCACACCTTCTGAAGATGCGAAAAACCTTTGCATGCACAAGTGCTGCCAAGCTACAGAAACGAGATAGAACTTGTGATTGTCCTGTTGGGTTGGTATTCGTGATGAGCGGAATTGAAATACGAAACATCGGAAATCGGGTTTCGACATGGAAATCCCTTCCTGGGTTTGAATATCAAATAAAAAAACATCTAAAAATACGGGTGGACGATTTACCGGTAGACTCTCCCTTCACTCCCAGTCCGGCAGTGGGAGCAGGCAAAGAGCTGGTCCTCAATCAGAATAACAATTGTTGTAAGTATGTCGTTTTTCTTTTCAAAGTTCAGTTATCAAAACTTGTCGATCCTCGATTTTGGATGGTGATATTATTGATTAGGTTTTCTGAATTGAGTTTTTTCATCTGTCATACTGAAGATCTTCGAATAATAACTTCAAGAGTTCATTGTACTTTTTTTTGTAAACGTAAAAAGCGCGCATTGTTGCGCGTGTCCAATGGTTTAACGGTTATAAGGCGATATAATCCAATGAGAGCAGCGGTCTAAGCTCAGACAAACGGCAGGATAATACTAGGTGTGCAATCGCTTGAGTCGAGTGGCCGTATCCATGAAACTATAGGCAATAACGATTTTAGTGTGCTAGAGGAGAGTAGGTACCGTAATCTTTGCCGTAAAATTAAATACTCAGTCGCTGTGGTTTGCAGACCAAACAACTTTGGCGGGAACTGATAATTTTTCTTCTTTATATTGCTCCATGTGTTTTTTTGATGATTATGGCTGGACGGACCGCTGCACTCCAATAAAATGGGGTACTACAGTGTTCGAAACTTAATTTGGGAATTGGTGCTATCGCTATAGGGGGGGGGGCACATGGCTGTTGCTTTTGGCCGCGCCCATTTTTCCGCGTCGGAATGGCTGCACTGATTTTGGAAGGGGAGGAAAGCATGGGTTGGTGTTGTAAATCCGTTTCCGAAAAAAAAAACGGAAAAATGGGCGTGGCCAAGTGCGATAGCCAGCTGCCCCCTCCCCCTGCTGCGATAACACCCGACCTGTTTGTGAACCTCTTCAAAAAGCCCATAAGGGATGATGAGGTTTCAGAATTATGAGTCCATTCAGTTGTTTTGCCCGCAACCAACACTCCCGATGCATTTATTTTCACGGCAACGATTACGGTACCTATTCTCCGCTAGCACACTGAAAACGTTCTTTTGAACTATAAACGTTCTCGTAAACTATGGGAACCTCCCGGGATGGTTTTGAGAACCAGCCGATGTATGCGGCGTGCTAACTTTGGACCTTCCCGGAAGGCTCCCATAGTTTCATGAATATGGCCACAGGTAAATTTCATGGTGAACAGCGTTCGAACCTGGTGAACAGCAGTAGAGCCCTGGTTGGTCAGCTGTGCAATCTCAGGTCAATAGTTGGTGTATACCGCTAAGACTATACCTCAATATCGCTACAGCAACACGTATATGACACGACAATAGTGCGCCAGTGACGCGAGTATAACACGTCAATACCACTGCAGTAGCGCGATAGCAGCACGTCAACAAAATGGTAATAGCAGGACAAAACCGCGCCGACACCGCGAAAATGGCAGGACAAAACAGCGCCCACACCGCGACGAAACCCCGTCGATACCGCGGGAAGGGCGCGTATATTTCGCGGCAGTGACACGCCAGTACCGCAACTATCACGATTTGGGGCTCGGAGCCCAGTTGTCCGAGCGCTCGGAGCGGTTTTCTTGTGGGCTAGGAGCTCCCCAGTGCCAGAGCATATATTCACGCAAAAGCATGAAGAGCTTTCATGTTTTACCAAGCACCAACTAATGAAAGACGAGGAGATCCGCATACAGGAAAGCAGCTGGGCACAAAGGACAGAAGTTTGGGTAACAATGTAGACAGGCTACCGGAGAAGGCAGCAGTGAAAGTAAGAAAGGATCTTTCGATGCTACGATGAAGATCAGCAGTTTCGGCTGCGGTTGAAGCAGTTACAACCTCGAGCTACTGTGCTTGCGAAAATCGCCAGCTCATTGCCTAATTCTTTGATAGTCTGATGAAACGTACTTTTTCGACCTGTACGGCTCGTAACCGGCTATCCGATCACGGGCCCGAGATAAACACACGCGCTTCTTTTTTTTTCGTCAACTTACTGTCTTTGTCTCATTTTGAGTAATTCTTCTAAACGTGGGCGTTTTGTACTCGTATTCCGAAGGAAAAGTATGTGTATCGACTCAGATATGAATACAACTAGCCTAGCTTTAGTAGATTACTCAAAAACGTGACAAAGACGGCAAGTTGACCGAAAAAACCACTGGCGCGCGCGTTTAACTCGCGCACGTGATCGGACAGCCGGTTACGAGTCGTACTGTTCAAAAAAAGTACGTTTCTCCAGATTACCAACGAATTTCGGCAAAAACCAGCAGAATTCCGCAGCCCGAAATACTGCAGATTTATGACAAATTCTGGTAGAATTCCGAAGAATTCCGGAAATTTTACATGTAAATTTCGGTTAATCTGTATCCGTTTTCTGGTAGATTTTGTTGGTAAAGTAGGAAAATTTTTTGGAAATTTACTAGATTTTTTTCGACCTGAGTAAAAGGTCGTGTTTTAGTAGAAAAGACACATTTACCAGAGATTAGTGGTAAATTTCTGGCAGAATTGTTCAATTTTTCATACCTGCAGCATGCGTTGGAAATAGCTTCAATGCATATGGCGCAGGACTGTGCGACCAAAATGGGTGGTTTTCGGCCACGTATTGCAATGTATTGAAGACGAAGAACATGATTTCGACCACTCGTTGTAAATTTTTGGGCTTGAACTTATAGTGATTGATCTAGCGAAGCTTTTCGTTCTTGAAATGGATTGATTCGATGATCAAAATGTTATAGGCAGAACTCTTCACGATACCTAAGAAAGTTCGAGAACTTTTCGGCCACACTGTAATGGAGGGGCGGACTGAACGACAACTCTCAGCCTTGTACAGCTAGCGCTTAAAAATTATTAGCTCAAAGCTGCGATCCCACACAGAGCAATGTACTCCTGGTTTAGCTCCAGCTTCTCTTGGCTCAAAATACACAACAACTTTATATTTCAGTCTGGCGATAGCTGCGTGGTCTTCTGGCACAGGAGGTGCTGGCCTTCTTGGCTCGTTCTCGTATGCCTTCCTCACAGAGCCGTCAATGGGCAACCTGCAGCCGAAAGTCGCACTACTTATACAGCTGTTCATACCAGTTGTTTTCGCGCTCGCGTTAGTTTTTCAATTTACAAAACTTCCTTAGTGTTTTTTTCTAACCCGATGAGGGACATTCATACTTTTCACCGTTGTCTTAGCCAGAGAAGCACGTTCTGGTGGAGACAAGTGTGTGTGATTTTTCGTTCCACATTGCGGCAGTAGGCTCGCTTTAGCGAGGCGAGCCATTATTGAAACTCTTTGGACCAGAGCGGACTGGTCTAGTGCAAAGAGCAACGAGATTTGTGGTTCAATTTAGGTATTTCTTCATTCTGGTTGTCCCTGAGGATGTGCATTCACCAGGGTGTGATCCAAGAACGTGGATTGTCTCGCTGGAAGTTCCTTCTAAGGTGAGGCTAAATTGAGAGTGATATCAGACAGAGTAATTTGTCAATGTCAAGGGCCTAAATTACATTTTCGAGAGTTTCGAAAGAAGTACGCCATTGATCACCGTGATGGCGGTCGTGCTAACAGTACCGTGATCCTTATTTGAGCTATCTTCCTCAATCAAGTACATTCAGCGCGGCCTTATCATAATCGACTGATATTTCAAAACGCTGCTATCCCGGAGTCTCATCTTTCAAATGCGTTTTCCTCTTCTGTTTTTGTGAGACTTCGTCTTACCAATTTATTGCTGAGCTTTCGTCGCCCTAACGATTTTTTCAATTGTAATAGATATTGAGGGACACTTCTAGGTTTGAGGTCATTAGGGCGATGAAAGCTCACCAATAAGTTGGTAAGAAGAAGTCTCCCACAAAACAGAAGATGAAAACATAATTGAGCCGAAAAGGAACTGTTCATTGGTGTATGTCAGCGTCTCTGCGTGTCTAACCTGTATGTGTCTTCGGCAGGAAACACTGATTCGACGAACAATTTTAGCGCTCTACATTCTTCGTATTTGTCAGCCTGATTAATTCTCTCTTACCGTCAGTTTCTGAAAAAACCATGGGGCACATAGACGAAAGTTGAAGACGGAGCTCTGTTGGTCAGGCGCTATTCATTCACCTCAACGGCAGCGCGTAGTGCGCGCGACGCGCTTGCGGAGACTTTCAATACTCCAGCTGCGACGCTATGGGTGAGCGGAATAAAGTGGGCCTTGTATTTCCCAAGCAAGCAAATTTTGTACACTCATTCACCATCATGTTAGCAGAGGATAATACTGAAATTAATTATTGTGAAACGGAATGAAATGGATGGTGAATCAATAATGATAATGATCAAAAAGTCGTTACGGCCGTTACCGCCATGGCTGAGCGAGCATCACGCGAGCGCCGCGTGGGCATGGCGTCAGGCCATTCATACTCCAACGCCGCGCCTGTTTGTCACGCTCTGGCTTGAGAAGTAAAATGGCGCCTCAGATTTGCCTGAAGCAACGATTAAAAATCGAGCTTTAAACGAAACGTGCCACTGAGAAGCTGAGCTTTTTCCATTATCATGTACGAACTTTCAGAACAGTGAGGAGAGAAAAGAGACATTGGATGAAGAAGACAAGAAAAGTGTCTCAAGTGGGACACGCTCTTCCAATTTGAAAGTTCCTCAAAGGAAGCTCAGTTTTGTCGAGATGGTGCAGCACATATTGGTTTGTTTCAACTTCAGTTAAGTTTGAAGGTATTTAGAGATTCAGGTGGGAAATTTTTGGCCAGGACCGTACATACCGCAACGCGCAACTTCGACAGTGCATACTTACCTGGCAGTTCGATTTCCAATCGATGACATTTCATCACGTCGCTCGTTGCGTGACGCATTAACCCGGCTTTAAGTTTATAACCCGTCCTTCCGTATTTGGGCCCACAATTTAGTTAAATGTCAGTATTCCCGTCCTTTTTTCTTGCAAAAATGTCTTTGAAGCTCTCCTGTTGCGGACTTGGACCACATCTTTTGAAGGTAGTGTTCACAATGAAATATGGCTGTCGAGGTTCCTTTTCAAAATCTTCTTTCAGTACAGTGTCGTACGATCCATGCAAAAAAAGTCACAGAAAATGCCCCATTTGGGTTGAAATTAGCAATCTAAAATCGTTTATGCTTTGTTTGTAGACGAGTCTAGATCCCAGCTTCGATGATTTGTTGTATGTCCCAAGACTGGCGGCATTCATTCAACGACTCCAAATCGTTGACATTTCGAGCTCCATTCTTTTCATTTGGATAACACTAACATTTTTGTGTTTATTCTCCGTAGAACATTGTTTTTGTATGCTCTCAAACTACAATAATAGTCGCTGTGCATGTCACAGATTTTTGACCAGGCACAGCATGAAACTCGAATTTCTATTGGCGGCGTTGGACATCTGTGCACAAATTCGCATCTTTGTGTCTTCACAACTCTATTTGACCGCGTTTTTCGCTGAGTAATCGTCACAGTTCATCATCTGTTTTTTTTACAAACCGAAGTCTGCAGTTTTCTCTACAACTTTTTCGATCGTGAACACTGTCTTAGGGCTGACGATCACGTTTTGTAGGACTGACACGTGCTTCCTAGCCTACAGCAGAAGTACATGCCTTAGACTATTAAAGGATTCGATTGTGCATTAGAGCTGAACAACTGCTAAATCACCCAATATTCGTATGGACTTTACTTATCGGCCAACCTTTATACCGTGCGCTTGAATCGTGGGCGCCAATAGCGCCGTAGTTACTACTCACCGTTACTTGCGTCGTAGAGCTCATTGATATGGAATGATTTCCTCTTTCGCGGCACGCCTGCATAAAGCTGAATTGATTGCAGCCACTCCTGCATCTCATGATTCCTCTTGCTCTAGTCTACGTTGGGGAGTATTTGATTAATCAGGGAGTGGTGAGTGTATAATTTGCGTTTCTGTAATATTCATGGAAATGTATAGGAAATCTCTTCTTTCAAGACACAACTCATAATTTTCAACTGCTCTGAAGGCTTCCAACTCAATATTAACGCTCAGTATCGATGGTATCAGGTAGGTTGGATAAATTTGCCCTGAACTACCACGCCTTTCCAGAAACCCCTCTAACTGTTACTTGCTACAGGTGCTTTATCAATTTGGAGTGTTCATTTCGAGATCGTCTGTGAAGTTATTCGAGCTACCCACGTGGTCACTGTTCCTGCTTCCTGTGCTTCAGGTATATGTTTCGTGGTAGAACTCTAATCTACCTGAAGAAATGTTCGATTTCGAAAGTTTGAAGAACGACAAAGAAGAGTCTTTTTTTAGTTGAGTAATTTCACCTTCTTCCTGTTCGAGGCAATTTATTGGTTTGTTCCTAACATTGGTATTATCTTCGGCCTTATTGTCTTTGAAGGCTTATTGGGAGGAGCTGCTTACGTGAACACGTTCAATAAAATTCATAAGATGGTGAGTCTCTCAGTAAACACACGTACAGTCAACACAGAACGGTTCATCCAGTGGGTGTACTCTGCGTGTTTGTTTGTGGCTGCAGTGAGTACGTTCTGGGTTGAAAACGTCCACACGATGAACCGTTCCATGTTGACCATAAAGTCCGTGTCATTCCGACTGGAAGCCGCGGTGCTAGCGAAGAATCACTTATTCAATAGCACTATCGGTATAGAACCGCACTCCAACGCGTACGTTGTAGTGTCTCGGTTATAATAATACGGTGAGCAACCTTAAATGCAGTGTTCACGATAATTTATGGGTTTCAGTTTCTTACAGATTATGATAGGTCAAGGGCTTAGTGTGACAGCAGCGTCAGACAGGGGTGCGTTCTAAGAACATTCACATGTTAGAAGGCTTCCATGGATACGTAGCCACGGCCGCGTGGAAGCAATTTACAGTTATAATTCGTGGCCATGGGCAACAGGTTTGTCCATGGAAAGGCTATTTGCCCTCCCACGGCATCATGGAAACATTCTTGGAACGCACCCCAGATCTGGGAAAATAGAGGAGAAAGCACTTTTTTTCAGCCGAAGAATGATCTCTTTCGTGACGTCCCATTTTTGAGAATGTGAGGATTGATCGGTGTGAAGGAATGAAGTCTTTCCATGAGATAACTTGATCATATGTACCTTATCGACCGACTTAGCGAAGCCATTTCTGTTGCTGACCGGCTGTTTACGTGCTGAAGTTGTTTCAGAAAGGAATAGTGTGTGGGGCGGGGTCTCAGGAAAAAGGTGGAGTCTCTAGACTTTGGGGGTGCCTCGTTCGGGCACTTCTAGGTGGTTTTTTCGCGTTCTTTCTTCGTGATCGGCTCACCATACAACACACAGTTAGTTCTCTGCGAGAAAATTGCCAACTTTTTCATCGTGAACACTGCCTTTCAATTAGCTGGTAGGCTGTTATTCAATTTACTCTTCATTTTGTGTATGAAGGTCCCACTGATTAGTCAAATCGGCGACAGGTTGCTGCGGCTGATTATTACGCTGTAAGACTTCATGAAGTGCATATCCTCTATTATGGAGCCAAGGTTACGCTGTCTCCGTGCGCTTGTTTGGAGCGAGGAGAGAGACAGCGAGAAAGTATGGGGGAGAAGGAGAACCAACATATGCTCGCAGACGCACACGACAAGCGGAAATACATTTCAATCCGGAATAGAAAATGCAGGCTATAAATGGCGAAATTCACATGGTTACTACGCGTGCTGGTGCGGAGCGGAGGTTAGAGACAGTGAGAGAGTGTAGGACAGGTAGGGCAGACGGAGGCTGAGGCGTTTCGCGCGCCGCTCGCGCCTCGAATGATGTGAATTACGACGTTTCATAAAGGGTAGACGTGCGGATTTAAAAAAGGGAAACGGTGTAGAAGAATTAGAGGTGTGATGCCCGCAACCGAAGCATTTGGCTTGCTCCATCAAGGGGGCGTTGTTTGCTGCCCGATTGCCCGCGTTGGCTTCATAATCTACCGCGTACGCGCAGCAACGATTCCTCTCATTTCCTTATTTTCCATAAAAATAATTTCCATGAATACATAAAAAAAATTTCAAAATTTTTTTCATTTGAAAAAAATCAAAACGAGTAAAATTAGTGAATCGGTATTTGAGAACTGCTTTCTCGTGGGCATATTTCTATTCGAGTCAGCTGTTCAACGCACCTTTACAATGAATTTTCATTGCTTCATTAAGCTGGCATTGACTGTGAAGAGACGGCTGAAATTAGCGCACACTTAATACAAGTGAACTGTATCTCACCTTCCAGGTAGAATGACACGGATGATATAATACAGTTGAGGTTGGGTGGATATGGATAAGCATATTCACAGTTGACAATTGACGCAATCTTCCTCTTCAGGTGGCTCCTGATGTCCGTGAATACTCGCTATCAGTTGCGTCCGTGGGAGACTCGATTGGCGTGAACTTTGCTGGCTTCGTATCCATACCACTTCATAATTACGTGTGTTCAAGACCAATGCATCGACACTGAAATTGATATAGAGGAGCTATGAATCGTACAGTCGACTAACGAAGCGGAGTGACTCTGCCAACTCAGGTCTTCGCTAGAGTTAGGCCGTTCCGAAAGTCGGCTTTATAAGTACTGTAGATATATTTATGAGCTTTGGGATGAATATTCAGAATTCGGTAGTTATACGTGCATACTGCTTCCAGTAAAAAAAAGAATTTCAAAACATAAAACCGACACTTGCTTCTTGAAACGCAGTTGTCAGTGCTTTCTTGCGATATACAATACCTCCGCTTACATAGGGAAAAAAGGCAAAATTGGCTAAGCGTTTTTTTTGCCTATAACTTGCTTTAAAGTGCCTCAATCTAAATTCTGAAATGAAAACATCCTGTTCAGCACGACCTTATAGCTCCAACCATATCAAAATAGTCTGAAAAATCCCAAGAGGAAACCTGTATTTGGCAAAATTTTTTCATCATTGGATAACGTGTAAAATTGTGCGCGGTGATTAGTGGAAAGACACCTTCGCGCACAAATTTACACGCTATCACATGGCGAAACAACTTTGCTCAAAAAGGGGTTACCTCGTGAAGTTTGGGAGTTTTTTGGTATGCTTGGAATCAAGAGATCGAGCTAAAAAGATTGTTTTTTAAATTTGGAGTGGGGCTTTTCAAGCAAGTTACAAAAGACTTTTAAGGCAGGTTACAAAAGACGAGTTTGTCGCCAGCTTTACCCATTTCGTCTCCTTTTTCCTTAAGTTAGCAGCGGTATTGCAGGTAGCCACTGTTGAGTAGTGTGCAGCCGGTGGCTGTTAAAGGCAGTGGTCGCGATAAAATATGGTTGTCTTCACTTTCTGCTGTAAACTTCTATAGATTAGGAATAGTAGGACCCATAGGGAAAATTTGCGAAAAACCCGTTTTAGGCCTAATTTCAAGCCTGAAGTTTCCTGTCTTTCGATGATGGATGAGCCCACTCCACACCATCGGCATCGATGATCTCCAATATCAAAATTATCAGCTGGCTTGAAATTGGAATTCAATCAATGAATAATAGCCTTCGGTGGGGCCTGCTCGAATATTTGAATCCTCGTCGAGTTAAACATTGAATGAAGGGCTTGTTTCAATTTTTCAGCTGTTTCTATCAGTAAAGTTTGCATTTATTTCTGGCTGTGAACGTCAATGATTTTTAACTGCTCAGCAAGTGGCAGCTGGGGCTGTGCACTCGTGCACGAACTTAGGATACTAATAACTCTATTTATAGCTCGTTTCTTGCACCGTAACCTTCGTGGCCTTTTAGCCGCTTGCCGATACGGCCGATTTTTATGTTGTTCCCACATCTTTTTTCTTCGCGACCACTGCCTTCAAGTCTTCTCGGCTCTCCGATTACAAAAAGCGTTGCATTGTGTACACGGGTATCCGACTTTCTGAATATACTTAAATTAGATATTATTGAATAAGGAATTTTCTACTGAGAAGTCGGGAATTTGAATCCACAAATTTATCCGGTATCGAAGACTGAGTCACACATGGAACACTATGAGTTTTCACTACCGGCGGATATCAACAGACACTCTTGAGCTGTGGCTGCGCTCCTGTGAAGACAGCAACACGTATCATAGCCTATCTTATCGTTTTGTGATGAGTTCAGCGATTATCCTTTGCAGTGTCAATATCAGCGAACTGCGAAAGGGTTGGCATTACTTTCTGGGGTTTCCGTTGTTTTGAAGGGTGAGTTCTGTGCTGTGTGTGCATCTCTTTGAAAACGAGGTAGAATACAAGAAATGCTAAGGAGGGAATCGGACTTCATCTGATGATGTATTTTTGATGAAGCAAGTTGAACAACGTATCCCGTTAAGAAGTTGAAAAAGTGAAGCTTTGTCATTAATAAATATATTAGGTTGATGGAAAAGTTTCCGGACTTTTCACGACTTTGAACAGAAAACATTTATTTCAAAAACAAACAATGCTCACCCAACAAAATATTTTCCATCACTTTCAAAGATCCTCAGCCACCGATTGGGCAGATCGTGAATTCCCGACGCGCAGAACTCTGGCTGTTTCGAGTCGAAGTGTTCTTCTAGGGCCATTTTGACTTCGTCATCGTTAGTGAGCTGTTTTCCATCCAGGAAGTGCTCCATACAGCGGAACAGATGGTAGTCGGAAGGGGCAAGATCTGGACTATATGGAGGGCGAGGAAGAACTTCCCAGCTCGGGTCCAGTCGCTCTGGGATGAACACTGTTTGCCTTCTTCACGACACTAGACGAAAAATACCGTGCGGTACAAATTGCCACGATAGCCGAAAAATATAGTGTATGGTGCAATTACACAACTCACACCGGGGATCACGCCTGTAATTCCAGTGCAACCGCATTCTCAATAAATAATCACATAGGAACGGTTGTTTGGCGGTGGAAAAGGGTTTGCCGGTGCAACCGCGGAAGCAAGAATAGAGATATCAGGTTGAAATCACTTGAAACCCAGATTGGACGGTGCAGCCTTCGGCTGCACCGTCAGGCAAGGGAGGTGATCCCCGGGTGGAGGCTGATTTTAGTGTTGGCTGCAATTCGGAGTGGTTTAAATCATTTGAGACCCTGGATGGACGGTGCAGCCTTCGGCTGCACCGTCAGGCAAGGGAGGTAATCCCCGGGTGGAGGCTGATTTTAGTGTTGGCTGCAATTCGGAGTGGTTTAAATCATTTGAGACCCTGGATGGACGGTGCAGCCTTCGGCTGCACCGTCAGGCAAGGGAGGTAATCCCGGGTGGAGGCTGATTTTAGTGTTGGCTGCAATTCGGAGTGGTTTAAATCATTTGAGACCCTGGAGGGACGGTGCAGCCTTCGGCTGCACCGTCAGGCAAGGGAGGTTATCCCCGGGTGGAGGCTGATTTTAGTGTTGGCTGCAATTCGGAGTGGTTTAAATCATTTGAGACCCTGGATGGACGGTGCAGCCGTCGGCTGCAACCGTCAGGCAAGGGAGTAATCTCCGGTGGAGGCTGATTTTTAGTGTTGGCTGCAATTCAGGAGTGGTTTAAATCATTTGAGACCCTGGATGGACGGTGCAGCCTTCGGCTGCACCGTCAGGCAAGGGGGGTAGTCCCCGGGTGGGGGCTGATTTTTATGTTGGCTGCAATTCGGAGTGGTTTAAATCATTTGAGACCCTGGATGGACGGTGCCTTCGGCTGCACCGTCAGGCAAGGAGGTAATCCCGGGATGGAGGCTGATTTTAGTGTTAGCTGCAATTCGGGAGTGGTTTAAATCATTTGAGACCCTGGATGGACGGTGCAGCCTTCGGCTGCACCGTCAGGCAAGAGGTAATCCCAGGTGGGGGCTGATTTTCATGTTAGCTGCACCCGGAGTGGTTTAAATCATTTGAGACCCTGGATGGACGATGCAGCCTTCGGCTGCACCGTCAGGCAAGGGAGGTAATCCCGGATGGAGGCTGATTTTAGTGTTGGCTGCAATTCGAATTGGTTTAAATCATTTGAGACCCTGGAGGGACGGTGCAGCTTCGGCTGCACCGTCAGGCAAGGGAGGTTATCCCCGGGTGGAGGCTGATTTTAGTGTTGGCTGCAATTCGGAGTGGTTTAAATCATTTGAGACCCTGGATGGATTGCAGCCGTCGGCTGCACCGTCAGGCAAGGGAGGTAATCTCCGGGTGGAGGCTGATTTTAGTGTTGGCTGCAATTCGGAGTGGTTTAAATCATTTGAGACCCTGGATGGATTTGTGCAGCCTTCGGCTGCACAAATCCGTCAGGCAAGGGAGGTCATCCCCGGATGGAGGCTGATTTTAGTGTTGGCTGCAATTCGGAGTGGTTTAAATCACTTGAGACCCTGGATGGACGGTGCAGCCTTCGGCTGCACCGTCAGGCAAGGGAGGTGATCCCCGGGTGGAGGCTGATTTTAGTGTTGGGTGCAATTCGGAGAGGTGTAAATCAGTTGAAACCCTGGATGGACGTTGCAGCCTTCGGCTGCACCGTCAGGCAAGGGAGGTGATCCCCGGGTGGAGGCTGATTTTAGTGTTGGCTGCGATTCGGAGTGGTTTAAATCATTTGAGACTGCACCGTCAGGCAATGGAGGTAATCCCCGGGTGGAGGCTGATTTTAGTGTTGGCTGCAATTCGGAGTGGTTTAAATCATTTGAGACCCTGGATGGACGGTGCAGCCTTCGGCTGCACCGTCAGGCAAGGGAGGTAATCCCCGGGTGGAGGCTGATTTTAGTGTTGGCTGCAATTCGGAGTGGTTTAAATCAATTGAGACCCTGGATGGACGGTGCAGCCTTCGGCTGCACCGTCAGACAAGGGAGGTTATCCCCGGGTGGAGGCTGATTTTAGTGTTGGCTGCAATTCGGAGTGGTTTAAATCATTTGAGACCCTGGATGGACGGTGCAGCCGTCGGCTGCACCGTCAGGCAAGGGAGGTAATCTCCGGGTGGAGGCTGATTTTAGTGTTGGCTGCAATTCGGAGTGGTTTAAATCATTTGAGACCCTGGATGGACGGTGCAGCCTTCGGCTGCACCGTCAGGCAAGGGAGGTAATCCCCGGGTGGAGGTTGATTTTAGTGTTGGCTGCGATTCGAAAAAAAAAACATTTAAAACCAAAAATCGGCAAGGAAGGAAAACTTCGGGTGTGGGCCGATCTTACTGTTGGTCAAAACTCTGATTGAAGAAATGAAACCGAGCAGCCTTATAGTCAGAGTGAATAGATAACAAACGAGGTTGAAATTCTTGTCTGATTACCCAAAATCCCTTCAATTACCAAGCCAGTACCCTTATTAACTTTCAGTCACATTTCACTGCCACTTTCATGAACATTTCTACCTGAAATTACCGCTTTCCGAAGGAGACGTGGAAGTTTTTTCAAGATTTCCGCAGCTAATCAATAAAATAGGCGTCAATGTTACCATGGATTCTGCATCTACACCATCACACACGCCATTTTACGGCTATCGTGGCAATCGGTACCGCACGGTATTTGGAGTTTACTCTTCACGACAATTCTCGTCCACACGTATCTCGGATAACCCGACAGAAACTGCTGGACCTGGGCTAGGGAGTTCTTCCTCACCACCCATATAGCCCGGATCTTGCCCCTTTCGACTACCATCTGTTCCGCTCTGTGCAGCACTTCCTGGATGCAAAACAGTTTATTAACGAGTGCGAGTAGGGAGCTTCGGGGGTCGGACCTGCTCCGCGCGCGGTCGCGTTGCGGATATGCGCTGAACACGGCTCGGCAGCAATCCCTCGGCACAAAGGCTCTCGGCAGTGGACCAATCGTCAGCAGTGTCAACATATGAGATGATTTCGTATACGAAATTGAGCAGAGTATTATTTTGAGAGCAATCTACTCAAAAACCGTCAATAGCCACCAGAGCGCCGATTATTTATTAAATTTTATAACTTGGATGCTTTCAAACGAGTAAAAACGAGTCACACATGAATATAACCTGAACGTTGAGCTGTTTAATACATGCAATCTCATGAACATGGTAAAAAAACCGAATGTGAATGAAAAAATGAGCACAAGCGTTCCAAAGCGCCACCGGAAGAACATGCAATGCGAGACCATGCTTCACAAAGGCCTATGTGGACAGTGCAGCCTGCGGCTGCACCGTCACTCAGGGGAGGAAATCCCCTGCGTGGAGGCTAAATCTATCGTGTATCGGGTATTTCGGGGGTGGAAATCAGTTAGAACCCTATGTGGACGGTGCAGCCTGCGGCTGCACCGTCGCTCAGGGAAGGAAATCCTCTGCGTGGAGGCTAAATCTATCGTGTATCGGGTATTTCGGGGGTGGAAATCAGTTAGAACCCTATGTGGACGGTGCAGCCTGCGGCTGCACCGTCGCTCAGGGGAGGAAATCCCCTGCGTGGAGGCTAAATCTATGGCGTATCGGGTATTTCGGGGATGGAAATCAGTTAGAACTCCTATGTGGACGGTGCAGCCTGCGGCTGCACCGTCGCTCAGGAGGAAATCCCTGCGTGGAGGCTAAATCTATGGTGTATCGGGTATTTCGGGGTGGAAATCAGTTAGAACCCTATGTGGACGGTGCAGCCTGCGGCTGCACCGTCGCTCAGGAGAAATCCCCTGCGTGGAGGCTAAATCTATGGTGTATCGGGTATTTCGGGGTGGAAATCAGTTAGAACCCTATGTGGACGGTGTGCACCGTCGCTCAGGGGAGGAAATCCCCTGCGTGGAGGCTAAATCTATCGTGTATCGGGTATTTCGGGGGTGGAAATCAGTTAGAACCCTATGTGGACGGTGCAGCCTGCGGCTGCACCGTCGCTCAGGGGAGGAAATCCCCTGCGTGGAGGCTAAATCTATCGTGTATCGGGTATTTCGGGGGTGGAAATCAGTTGAAACCTATGCGGACGTTGCAGCCTGCGGCTGCACCGTCGCTCAGGGGAGTTAATCCCCTGCGTGGAGGCTAAATCTATCGTGTATCGGGTATTTCGGGGGTGGAAATCAGTTAGAACCCTATGTGGACGGTGCAGCCTGCGGCTGCACCGTCACTCAGGGGAGGAAATCCCCTGCGTGGAGGCTAAATCTATCGTGTTTCATTTTCATGTCTGAAACGTGAGTGGCTGTCACCAACTAGCTTTGCACCCAAAGAAATCGCAGGAAAAATGCCACCAATACTTGAATCATCCGCGGCCCAAAATAGCGGAGAAAATAGAAAAAATGGCGTAATATTGGCGCGTTACGCCGTGAATGAACACAACACGAGCAGCTTAACGAACATGCCATTTTAAACATTAATGTTAATCTCCCTTTGCAATTTTTTGTTTTGTTTGTTTGTCATTGTTTCAATGTAACTAGTTGTACTACCATTAGCACTTGTTGATTCCTCATTCGTTTCGCGGATGAGAGATGCGATGGGGCTGAAATGATCGTGATTAGCTGAGCCGCGCCGAGACCGCGCGCGGAGCAGGTCCGACCCCCGAAGCTCCATACCGGTATTCGTTTACTAACGATTACGAAGTGAAAATGGCCCTAGAGGACTACTTCGAACAGCCAGAGTTCAGCGCGTCGGGAATTCACGATCTGCCCAATCGGTGGCTGAGGATCTTTGAATGTGATGGAAAATATTTTGCTGGGTGAGCATTGTTTGTTTTTGAAATAAATGTTTTCTGTTCAAAGTCGTGAGAAGTCCGGAAACTTTTCCATCAACCTAATTGAATAACTCTCGAATTTATGTTATAAAGCATTAGACATTGAGCCACTTGTAGCAATTTAAAAAAAAAGAGTTGGGGTAAGAAAAACACGTATGGTACTTAGAATACCGACGGGGACCGTGGAATGATAAAATGTGAACAGTTTCCTCATTCCGCATGTAATCACGGACTTGCATGCATCTGGGAACGGAAACTCTGATGTCTGAAAAAAATTGTTACTTAGCAAGGCAGGATGGTAGTGAGACATAAGAACAACTCCTCAAGTTGTTCTTATATCTCACTATCATCCTGTTTTTCTCCGGTATTTCAGTGTTCTGTGGGAACTTTCCCCTACTAACCTCTTCTGATTGAACTTACCTACCCAAGAACATCGAGAACTATAATACGGTTTTCTATCGTGAACACTGCCTTTAAGGTATCACTCTACTGAACCCTTTAGTTTTTTTGCTTTTTGATCGTGGTAATTTTTGCAGCTTTTGATGGACACTTTTTTGATTTTTGGGTCACATCAATACAATAAAAACTGAGAAGCGACGTTAAATGCTCAGGCAAAGCATCGCTCGGAGCGGGACCGGAGAGCGACTCGAGTGACGCTGTCTCTCCGCTGCGAGCGAAAATTAGCCATTTACTCGGGCCACACCAGCCGCTCTCTGGGCGACCGCAGTCCCGCTCGGAGCGATATTCAGTCGCACTTGGCACTGCGGTGGCTTTCCCGGGACTTTCGAAATTTCCCTCTAGTTTTTCTTTATATCCGCCTCTTCTCGAGAGGTGCGCGAATGTCGCGGTCCATGGAAGAGAAATCCCCGCCTCGGTCCGCAACAAGAGCGTAACCTTCTCCGAGGTCTGCAGTGAGGAACCACCCTCCCTGCGGACCGCGGTGAAAACCGCCCCCCCCCAGCTGTGAGAATCCCGTATTCCCCAGCGTCAAAAAATATGCTGGCCTCCGGAGAGAGACTTCAAGTCACCTTCCAGGGCCGGCATCAGAATGCAGAATGATGACTCGAGTGAGATGAGGCATCTTTTATACCGGCTGTGCATGTGATAAAGACATTAGGACGTGATAATTCGCTTTACCATGTCTTTTCATGTCTGTCACTGCACCACTCACTCTTCAGCTCGGATGATGAACCCCTCGGATGATGGGTAACGGACTTAAGCTCGGGGAAATCGCAGTGGCTGTACTCGGGAAGACGAAAGAAGACAGAAATTCGCCAGGTGATCCGATATGCCTGCTTGAGTAGTCACAGAAAGCGAAAAGACAAGGAAAATAAAACGGAAACCGATTGTGCAAGGGGCGCCGTGGCGGCTCGGCTTAGCCTGCAACCACTTCATGACATCCTGCACACTTTTTCACGGCGTCCGATGTATTCCCATTTGGGTAACACACATTTTTTATGGCGTCTGACGCACTCCCTCTTGGGTCCCGCATACGTTTTACGGCGTCTGACGTATTCCTATTTGGGTCCCGCACACTTTATCCGGCGCACCGCCACTGAGGTCCCACAGTTTATCACTATCTCTGGAGTTGGCACCGCTGTCGCCCCGAGAGCGACCGGGCAGCGGCCGAGGGGCGAACTGGCACCAGACAGGGACCGCGGTGCCAGTTCGCCCTAGGCCGCACTCCTGGCGATGACGTCATAATTGGGAGGAGCCGGTGTCTCTCCGAGCGATGGTTTGTCTGAGTGGTTGAGGGCATGCGAAGTTGTAGAATGCAATGCCGGCAACAACATCGCTGCAACTCTGCGAGATCTTCGCACTCAACGCCACGTCGGGTTTCGACCACGCCCCAAAGCTCTCGCTCGGCGGCGTGCCGCCGGTCGCTGCAACTCTGCAGAGAAACAGAGAAGTAATAGCGGCAACAGTTTGGACTTTGTTGAGTTCACGTAAGCAGAGCCCGCTGGGTTTTTCGAGAATTTTGAACACAACGAAGTTTTCGCTCTTTGGAAGGTGATCTTGTTTTTCCCACCGCGAGTAATGGAATTGACGCAAAAGAAAAAATTCTCACTTTTACTGCGACATGAAGAATCCTGTGCGCCATGCTCTTATCGAACAAAGACCGTCCAGTTTCTAATCAAGGAATGCCGAGGTACTTGTTTCTATGTAGTGCACGCACTAGGCGTTCTGGAGTACGATGACCTTCCAACTCTGATGAAGATTTTCCCTGTGTAGTTTTTTCCCTCATCTCAAGAATGCCTATATCCTTTTTTTTGGATGGGTGTTACAACGAATGATTGCTGTATAGTTTCGCACTATTTCACAGTGGTTTTTTTCTGAAAGAGGTACATTACTTTCTTTTTCGATCTGAACTGATTTTTATAGTTTTTTCGATAACGTTTTTCATCGTGACCACTGCCTCTAATGCGAAGACTCTTGTACTGCATTTGGGTGCTACACATGAGGTTTTCATTTAAAGGCAGTGTTCACGATGAAAAAAGTTATCTAAAAAACTACAAAAATCAGCTCAGATCGAAAACAGCTGAAAAACTTGGAGGGTTGTGCGGTGAAAAACGGGCTAGAATTAGAGTTTCTAAGGCCCGAAGATCCCAGTTCGTGCACACGTGCACAGCGCAGCAAAAAAAGATCGCCGCCTCATGCCGAGCAGTCAAAAATCATCGACATTCAGAGGACGAAATAAATGCAAATTCGCTTAATAAAAACAGTTGAACAATGAAAGAAAGCACTTCAGTCAATGTTTTTGACTAGATGTTAACATAAATCCGAAGGATCATTGATTGAAACTCAATTTCAAGCCAGCTGATGTTCTTGATATAAGAGGTCATCGATGCCGATGATGAGGAGTGGGCTCGTCCACCATCAAAAGACAAAAAAGTTTAGGCTTCAAATTTGGTCCGAAACAGCGGTTTTTTCGCGATTTTTCTTATAGGTCCTACTACTCTGAACCCAGAAAAGGATTTAGAGAGGAAAAGAAGACAAGCATCTTTTATCGCGACCACTGCCTTTAAAAGCAGTGTTCACGATGATTTTCGTTCTCGAGTTTTCCACTTAAAACAATGCGTTGGCAACCAAGTGTTACCAAAATTACGAAGAAACGGCGAGAAACGCATTAAAACTTAATGGACCGCGTGTCCACACTGCGCACCCACGCCTGTTTTGCTCCTGGGACCTCGTGACCACACTGCGCACCCACGCCAAAAACTCGGTTTTTTTCGTTTTACGTCAAGAAAAACGGATTCCTTTCAAATATTTCTTCTATATCTGTACTTAATTCAACTTCCATAACTAACTATGAAGATATTGAGCGCCATATATCTCATTTTAACATAGGCAATCATAACAAAAAATCAGTTTAAAAACTCACTAAAGTGATTGGCCGTGGAACGTGCGGTCTCTTAAGTGTTAAAACGCCGTATTTCAGTGACCCTATTCCCTGGCCTGGAGTAGTTGTCCGATTGGATGAACATGTTACCGATGGTTGTCACCGGTGAGGAATGGGGCTAATCAAAAATGGAAAAATATTTTAGGCATAACAGTATTAGTTAGGGTCCGAAGGAAAGAGCGGAGCAACAGAAAGTAGAAAATTGCAAAAGACGGGTCTACAAAAGATTCCATTGTCACAACAACAGTTCCAGTGAGAGTAAAAAGATGAGATGAGAGTAAGGGATTTGGTGCCCTTCTTGGGCGTTTTTCTCGATTTCTTCGTCATTTCACTTCTACTCGGAGGCTAAACAATCGATTAAACGACGATTAATCTCGAAATCGAAGATTATCGTGAACACTGCTTTTAAGCCGTTTAAAGGCAGTGATCACGATAAAAAGTGTGTTTCAGTTTCCACTAGGAATGGGTAATGGAGGGGCACAATGTAACGTTGACGTCGAAAGAACGCATGAAAACGAGCCAGGAAAAGCTCCAAAAGAGCCTGAAGTTGCCATTTCGAGCGCAAGGCAAACCTCAAAAGCGCAACGCACGCCCACCGACGTGAACAAATGAATGCTCGAGATCGTGAGATGAGCAATTATTTCCAGTCATTAGCCCCGTTCTTCCCTTCATTCTCAACTTCTCTCTTTACTCAGGTCAGCTCGCATAGAACGGCTGCAAAAGACGCAAGTTACAAGCCTCGGACAACTCGTCCACCATTTTCCCTAGCTCAATTTTTGAGGGGCCATAACTCCATCTCCAGAAGGTCTTGTACGATTTCAGAGACATCATTGGAATCAGCGTGGGGCCGTTTTCAAGATAGGCGGGAGAACAGAAAAACAATTTTCATCGTGAACACTGCCTTTAAATTCGAGCCGGATTATAGCTCCGAAATTATATCATAGCACTGAATTGCGGCCAATCGTGAACAAAAACGGTGAAAATTTAGATGACAGCGAATCATTGCAAACACATAAAAAAAGCGAAATGCTGTCCCAGTGACTCAATTCCGAGTTCGTAATTGGACAGGTTCATGCCATCGATACCTTTTATAAATTGTGCTGGCATCACGTTAAAGGCAGTGTTAACGATAATCTTCAATTTTAAGATTGTTTGCTATACTGATTAAGTGGCCCCCGGGTAAAACTAAAATGACGTAGAAATTGAGAAAAACGCATCAGAAGTACTTGAAATTCTTAAGTATCACCCCGCCTCTTAAGTATCACCGGAACTGTTTGTTGTGACAACGAAATATTTTGTGGACCCGTCCTCTGCAATTCTCTACTTTCTATCGCTCTTTTTTTCCTTAGGGCCCTAACTAATCCTGCTTTGCACAAAATATTCTTCCATTTTCGGTTGACCCGATTTCCCACCGGTGACAACCACCATGAACATGTTCATCCAACCGGACAACTAGTCCATGTTATAGAATAATGTCACTCAAATACGACGTTTTAATGCGTTTCTCGCCGTTTCTTGGTAATTTTGGTAATACTTGGAGGCCAACACATTGTTTTATGTGAAAAACTCGGGGACGAAAATCATCGTGAACACTGCCTTTAAAACACGCACTACAGTGCTAACAAATGAAACATCGGTTATTCGCTATTCACTTGAACTTATAATGGAGCACGAAGTCCACGTTCTGAATTCGTTCTCGTGTTTATTCGATCATCTGTAACCGAGCCGCAAAGATGACCCTGAGTCGTTATGGAAATATCCTTCTGAAAGACGATTCTCACCGCAGAGGACGTGTCCATCGCGACTGCCCGGCGAAGATATGTATAGTCCAGTAAGGCCTTTGATGCTGACTTCGCTCTAGGCGGTGAAGAGAACCTACTCGACGCGTCCGACCGGGTGACACAATTCTTGGCTACTAGGCCCTCTTTCATCTGTCGCGATATCGCAAAAACCTTCTTACAAAGCATCCCGGAGCAAATCAGTGATCCTTGCATACTATCATAATAACAAGTGGTGCAAGACTACAAGGGAACAGAGGCAGCGCACTTTCAGGCTGACAGGCATTTCCCTTTCATAGAGTATAAAATGGGACACTACGTATTCAAGTCAATGTTTTACAGGTTCATCTTGTTGACTGTATAGGAAGTACATAAGCTACTCTTTCATCACAGTTGTTGCATTGTTCAACCCTTCTATGCAGGCTGAAAACACAT
Source organism: Aplectana chamaeleonis (assembly GCA_029168955.1). Taxonomy (NCBI): domain Eukaryota; kingdom Metazoa; phylum Nematoda; class Chromadorea; order Rhabditida; family Cosmocercidae; genus Aplectana; species Aplectana chamaeleonis. The sequence goes on from JAPDOI010000071.1 coordinate 1,777,700, forward strand.
TTGATAGTGAGTTTGTGATATCATTTCGAAGGTTTACGACTCTTTCAAAATGTGATCGCACTGCGACGCGATCGAGTAGAAACTCCCTACATCGATATGGTCGCGTTGCACGATCAAATCGCAGCACGCACAGACTCAGCCGCTTTACAAAGTGCTGTAATCGCGCAGTTTGACGATTCGATGCTTCGATCGCATCGCTAAGCATTTCACAGTGGTTGCGTAGCCTTGCACATGACAGCCTCGCACTGTTATTTCCGTCGCTGATCGCCGCGACAGCACGCCTTGAGTACCGGTAGACGTGTGACGCGATCAGAATCGATATTCAGTGTTATCGCATCGCACAGCGATGGTACTCTGAAAGAAAACTCAATGCAGCGGGTTCAGTTCTAGTTGTTAAATGGAGAATCTATGATTTTGCCAGGGAAAAGAACTGCTGGTGACTTTCTGAAGTCCATCAGGTGCAAATTTAGATAGCCGTGCGACATCACCTGGCGCACTAAATGGGAGGATTTTATAATAGGTTCTTAGGAAAGTATGGTCTTTGTTGCATGGTTAAGGAAGAGCGACTTGGTCGGCGAGTTTGGTCGAAAGAGGTTCAAGGAATTAAACCACAGATATTTTCTGTCGTCTGCGTTCAATACTTATGTGACTGGCTCGCATGGCACATCCAATGTCTTCGCGCAGTGCTTTCACAGAAAACAGAGCATTCTGTAACACTCCGATGCCACACTATCAATCTCATGGAAACTCGTGATCCACAATAACACAATGAAAATGGATACCTCCAGATTGCACTTTCGATGTTGATGTCAACCTACAGCACACTGTGTCAGATTCTGCCTCTCTGGACGGCTTTCTCTCCACGGCGAAGGGTGTTGCTGATGAACTGGTTGAGAAGCTGGTATATCTAACTAAACTGGTAAATACTGTAGTTTTCAAGTTCTTATTAAGGAAAATTACGGAGCAACATTGGAGAATAGGGTCTAGTTAAGAAAAAGGAAGGTTGATTATACATATGTGCTATATGAGGCCGTTTGCCTATGAATCAAAACTGTTTCAAACAAAGTTTTTCGTTTGGATCGATAGAGGGAGCAAGGAAATTCTAGGTCATCACCTGAATTTTCGAGAAACCCTACGTTTGGAAATTATGACCCTCCAAAGTTGAGCAACTTTCGACAATTTCCTCGTTCACATGTTCAAAAGAAACGATTTTTTCTGATATCAAAATGCTATTCAATGTTATCAATCAACGAAGGGAATTTGTTTGGTGTGATCAGATTTGAATCACTTGCATCCCAATAAATTTTTGGAATGATAATTCCTACAGATTACGATTGTATTTGAAGGATTTATCATTGTGACATTCTCGAGAAAACCCTTGTGCAAGAGACCGCTTTTGCGTTTTTGTCATGCCCAAAATTATTTCGGTAGTTTTCCGGTTAGCCATTTCATTTCATTTAGTTCGGGAATGGTTATCCAGTGTCTGAGGCGATTACCGGCCCGAGACGCATCGAACAGAAATCGGAGACGAATAACAGTCTTGCTCGTTTTCTCGATTAGCGGGTCATTGCAGCTGGTGTTCGAGCGAGTTGGAGGGGCCCACAGGACAACAACAGCAGTAGCTCAGAAAGCAATATCAGTAGCCCGGAACGCAGCAGCAATGGCCCGGACAGCAACAAAAGTCAATTTGCAGATTGCGAGAACGAGAGGAATAGTCAGGCGGCTCGGGGCCGAGAATCGCCTGAGCATGATTCCACTAGGTAGTAGCACGGCAAGGCAGGGAAATAGGTTTCTGGCTCTTGTGAAGCTCATCGAGCCCAACACTTCATTTCATTGCACATTCAGTTTGTGGTAGAACAACTGTATGATCTGCCTCTTGCGCAATGATTTTTCCCATTGCATCATCATCGACCGAAAAAATGATAGCAATCGGGTCGGAAGATTTTCTATTTTTGTTGAACTAAATCGATTAACTTTTTAGAGCATGGTCGAAATCTGCATGAATTTCTCCTTCAAAAAAAAATGAAAAATTGTAGAACTTGACGGGACGGAATCTTTTCAAGTCTGCTAACACCAATATATTAGTTGTAGATGATAACCTATAACACTTTAGTTTCAGCAAAATTTGTTTTTGGTAAGGATCTACACGAGGAAGTCGTTGAAAATTTCTCAATTTTTCAGAGTCCTAATCTTCAAATAAAAACTCTTTTAAATTTTTTTTAAAGCGGAACCTAGCTTTTCAACACTTGAGAGACCGCGCGCTCCGCGGCCAATCCATTCAGTAAAATTTGAAACTGACTTTTTGATGAAAATGTCTATCTCAAAAGGAGATATGTGGCACCTGATATCTGCACACCAGTCATGTAACATGTTTTAATACTGAAGCAATAATCAGAATGAGTTCGTTTTTCTTGAAGTAAACAAAAAAATCGAGTTCATGGCTTGACTACCGTTTTACCATTAATCATCGCCTAGACAGAAATGTATTATTCCTGCCTTACATATTAATGGATGACTTGTTGATTATTCATAATCAAGAAGATAACTTTATAAATAATAAAATCGAATTAGTATATAAAAATGAATTAGAATTGAAACAGACCAATAGTTCAAGTTATAAATGTAATTATTTAGACATGACTATAAAAGTAATTGGCAATGTTATACATACCAGTCTTTATAATAAAACAGACGACTTTTATTTCGAAGTAATAAAATTCCAACATTTTAACACGGTTCTTTCACGCAAAATTAAATTATCTACTATTTATACCGAAACGTTTAGGATAGCTAATATTAGCAGTAGCCTCATTAATTTCATTGATAAGATTAGGGAAATGAAAAGTTATTTGGTGACCCATGAATACACACCTGAATTCTTAGAAACAGGTATTATTAATTGCTTATATAAAAATAAAAAAAATAGCTTACAAATTTGAATTGAACGATAATATTGATAATATTTTATTAATCATTAAAGGCTTTGTAACATAGATATACCATTATAATAACTATTTTAATTGTAATATTTGAACAAACTTTAATTAACCTATCATGACAAGGATATTCACTTTTTGTAGCATTGTTAATTAACTTCTCAATTAGTCCTATGTTTGTTTCCAGATCCACCTTAGCATAACATGCCCTAATCAGCAGTAATGACACTTCACTGAGTATCCTATTCTTGACGTGGACGACATGTAGTGTTTTTTGTCATAAATTCGCTTTTTTAGTTATTATAGGATTCTTCTTCTTTTTTCTTTCCAGTTTATGTCTGTAAAATAATATAGTTGTTAGGTTATTTCTGAACTAATCTGTAAGTTAGTTTGGACTATTATTTCATAACTTAATTTGCATTCAGGAAATATAACTCTTTAATAACAATTTTATATTTATTCTTCACTTCTGCCGTTCAGTCCGCAAAGTGCGCTTGATTGCGAAATCGTGCTGCGGCGCGGTTGCGAGTATCCTCAGACAGGGATGTGGGATCACCCGGGCGGTGGGATCACCCGGGCACCAAAGGCCAAAAGCGCCCGGGTGATCCCACATCCTTGTCTGAGGATGTTCGCAACCGCGCCGCAGCCAGATTTCGCAATCAGGGTGCACTTTGCGGACTGAAAGGCAGTGCGGAGGTGAACTGTACCTTAAATACAGTCTTTTTCTTTACTGAAGAGACCCGGGAAGACTGTTCAATAAAGTTCGTCTAAAGCAAGGGTCGGAACGAACTTTATTGATTTTATTAATAATGTATATTTATTCATTCACTTTATACCTTCATAACATTTGATTAGCTTTTTGTTTTTATTGGATGCGCTGTGTGGACACGGGGTCCCAGGCAGGGCTGGGCACGCGTTCCGAGAAGGCGATTTTATGTATGCACCCCCTTAGCTCAGCGCCTTTTAAGGCACCCCCTTTCGGGGACCACAATCGGCTGTTTTTACGGTGGTCAGGCACAGCAGCCACGATTTTGAATTACTGAAATTGATTTCGACGAACAGTTACTCGAAAAAGCACTGAATAGGGGAAATTTCGTATATTTTAACAAAAAGGTAGGGTAATTTGAAGCGTCACTGTAATTCCTTGAAGAAAAACTGTGAGACGGTAAAGTATGAGAAAATCTAGGATAACGATTACCATGAGCACCTTAAAAAATATCGGAAGCTATTATGACACCACAAAATATTTGAAAAATGGTTGATTGACGCAAACGAGGATCATTGTTCTTCCAAATGACGGTTAGAGTGAGTCGTGTGTGCATTGGGCGGCGCTTGGTGCAATTACACTCGCACACTGGAATGCACGCCTGAATTTTGATTTTAAATTTGAAAGAAAAACGCATTAAACTAGAGAACGGGGCAGAGAAACGGAACCAAATTGGAGAAGAGGGTACGCGGCATCGATGGGATGCCTCAAATGTGAATATTGTGAAGATCCAAGGTAAACAAAAAAAATTATAGCGGGGGTAAGTATTCAGCCATGATAAGGTTCATTCAAACAAACCTAGTTGATCAAAAACAGCATCAAACATGCGAGCAAATTATATTGGGAGAAAGAGGAGAAGCTGTCGAGTATTATAGTGTTAATAGGTTCGATATTTAACATGATTTAGGGGCCTTAAATCTCGTTCCGGTTTCACCCCGAAAAACGAGACAAAACCGGGACAAGACCGGGACGAGATTTAAAGGCAGTGTTCACGATAGGAATCCTTTTTCTGTTTTTTCGCCTATCTTGAGAAGGGTCCCATTCTGATTCCAATGATGTCTCCTGAATCGTACAACACCTTCTGGGAACGGAATTATGGTTCCTCAAAAATTAAGCTAGGGAAGCATGGTGGACGAGTTGTTCGAGGCTTGTAACTTCCGCCTTTTGCAGCCAATGTATGCGAGCTGACCTGAGTAAAGAGAGAAGTTGAGAATGAAGGGAAGAACGGGGCTTTTTATCGGAAACCATCGCTCATCTCACGATCTCGAGTGTTCCATTGTTCACGTCGAGGTGCGGAAAGAGGCCGGACTTGCCCAAAGCGGCGGGGTTTTTCCACTTTTCTAAGCCGTTTTGCGGCTCCTGGGGAGCATTTTCGTCCCGTTTCTCCGACGCTGTTCTGCTTCTGAGAGCCACGAGAAGCGTTTATCATGGCAAATTCGAGGATGAAGTTTATCGTGAACAGTGCCTTTGAGGTCTTTGAAGGCAGTGTTCACGATAAAAATCGTTTTTCTGCTTCTCCCCCTATCTTGAAGACGGTCCCATGCTGATTCCAATGATGTTTTTGGAATCGTACAAGACCTTCTAGGAACGGAGTTATGGTACCTCAAAAATTGAGCTAGAGAAGCATGGTGGACGAGTTGTCCGAGGCTTGTAACTTCCATCTTTTGCAGCCGATGTATGCGAGCTGACCTGAGTAAAGAGAGAAGTTGGGAATAAAGGTAAGAACGGGGCTATTGTTCTGAAATCATCGCCTATCTCACGATCTCGAGCATTCATTTGTTTACGTCGTTGGGCGTGGAAAGTGCATCTGGGTGTGACGAGCTGACAGATGTCCAAATTTGGGGCCGTACGGGACCGTTCCGAGCTCATTTTTCTTAATTTTCTCAACGTTAAGGTTCCGCTAGGCCCCGCAGCTGCCGATCTCCTCCAGAAAATCAGACATGGTTTTTATCGTGGACTCTGCCTTTAAGTCATATTACATATCAAACCTATTGATACTATGGTGTTCGCCAGATTCCCCTCCTTCCCCTAATGGTCTCAGTTCTCTTATTAGTTGCTGTTTTTATTCAACTAGGTTCACTTGAATGAACCTCATCAAAGCCAAAAAATTCACCCCGCTCCAATTTGGCTTATTTACATAAAATTTCTGTGATGGATACATTGAAAATATCCTAACTCTGCCTTCTCCCATTTACTCCAGTTTCAATCCTTTTCTCCCCGCGTTCTGTAATAAATTACATTTTTTAATCAAACAGCGTCGCAAGGCGGCTTATGCCGCCCAGAGCCGAACGATTAACAGGCGTTGCCGCCCGCTTCCCCCATAAGTCGCGTGTAGCATTCATTCGGCTTCGCCTAACAATAGACCAGCACAGCCGACCTTCATCCATCAACCACGGGTAGCGATCGTTTGGCTTTGCCCAACGATAGAGCGGCTCCGCCGGCCTTAGGCGGCGTCTAGATTCCATTCGCTGCGCGGCGCGACGCGACGTTATGATTAGCCTGCGCATCGATCAAGCGACGTCGCGTCGCGTCGTCGCTAGGTGTTCACAGTGAGGAGGCGCGATACATCGAATTTGACGCGCAAATTATAATCGCGTCGCGGAGCGATTGTCAAATTTTTTTTCCATCATCGGGGACTCAAGGGGCCTTTTTGATTTTCTCAAGCCTTTTCGAAGACTAGGTTGATTGAAATGGTCATGGGTTATTTTATTGTTCTCAGATGATACTGCAAAAAATTTTGCCCGCATATTTAAGAACAGTGCGATGAGGGTGATGGTTCCAAAGAGTTGACGAGCTATAAAGTTTTTTTACGGTTTGCAAACGACACAAGCATATTCGGTCTCATTTCACCGAAACATCCCTATTCTGTACTATCAACTCCAGAAAAATTCTAAGCATCATTTGCTCACCGATGTCTTTTTGATTGTTTCGTCATTAAATAAGCAAGTTGTCGCAACGAAAACAAAAATATGCCATAACAATACAGATAAAAGATAAAAAAGGTACATTGCACTTAAATAGACAGGATAATATCAGATATTGATTAGTTCTGCTTGGGTACGAAAAATTGCGGAAATTACGCAATTGCGCGTAATCGCCTAGCATTCGCGCGCCGTTCACATCTTGATTTTCGCACGACGCGACTTTCGCGTCGCGCTGACATGTGCCATCGCGTCGCGCCGCGAAAACTCTGAGCACCGCCTTATTCCATTAGCAATGTGCTGCATTGGTTTGTCTTATCCGAACGATAAACCGGCTTTGCCGCCAGCGAGTGCGAGTACGGAGATTCGGGGACCGCTCTGCTCCTAAACAAATCATACTTATCGTTCAAATGTGTTTAGACAGGTGATTGCAGGTAAACATGTTTTGTCACTTCGGCAGGCATGTTTTAACGCTAGGAGTCGATCGGTTCCCCGAAGCTCTATACCGCTATAGTTCCCCCATGAATCGCAAGTAGCATTCGTTTGGCTTCGTCCAACATAGACCGCCTTTGCCGCCCTCCCTCCATCAATCGCGTGTAGCATTCATTTGGCTTCGCCTAGCAATAGACTGGCTCAGCCGACCTTCATCCATCGACCACGAGAAGCGATCGTTTGGCTTCGCCAAACGATAGACTGGCTCTGCCGGCCTTATTCCATTAGCAATAAGCGGCATTGGTTTGACTTATCCGAGCGATAAATCGACTTTGCCGCCCACCCTCCATCAACCACCTGCAGCATTCGTTTGGCTTCGCCAAACGAAGGACTGGCTTAGCTAGCCCCCTCCAATAACCATTAACTACAACATTCTACGTGGGTCCCACAATGAACTACCGCAATGAAAGTTTATAGGACGCAATAGGAAACCGCTACATGTGTCCTACAGCAATAGGTTGAGGGTAGGTTTGAAGGATGTATTACACAACCACGATGTAGGTTTCGCAACAAAAGGTTAAACTTAGGTTTTAATGTAAAGGGCGCAATCCAGAGCAAAAAGATGTCCGATAAATCTGTGGTCAATGTGAATTTTAGAAAGAAAAAAGCATTTTTCAACAAAATACCGGAGTTCAAAAGATTTTCTACACATATCGCTGCATTTGCCTGACTGAGAGGAGAACGAAAACTCCCTGAAAATCTAATTTTGTCAAATTTCAAGTGAGTTATGACTCACTTGAAATGTGAGCACAAAAAACGCCGCGAAACGCCGTTTTTGCAAAAAAAAACGCGCGGTACTGTAGCATGGACTTTCCAGAATCACATGCGACTTTGTGCGTCCCCAAAGTCCTACCTGCAACTATTATGCATCACGCGAACATGAATCATGGGCTGAAAAAACAAATGAGAGGATGCGTCCTACAACACGCAGAAGTCGTCAGAAAGCGATCTCGCTGTTGAGATTAAATGTGTTCTATAGCAGCACGTCACGCGAGTTACTCTGATTTGCGTTGGAAAAACCTGCTCTGTCGAAAATTTGTATAATTTTCAACCGACTTCTTAAAAAAGCACTCTTTGATGAAAAAATAGCTCTTAATGAGGTGAAGATGAGCATTAAGTCAAGCGAGTCGCTGTGTATTGCCTGGACGAAGCTATGACCTCCCTGATTACACGCATTTTTGCAAAATTTCACCACTACCCTGATTCACCGAAAAGTATACCACATCTTGATTAAAACTGATTTTGAGATAATTAGAAGATTATTCCAGCTCACGCTTTCGAAGTCTCATTCTCAGGTGAAATCTCTACGACTCGCCAATTTTATTTCGTATTTTTAAACTGAATTTCCACTATCTCGTTCTCCCGCCAGTCGATATACCGCGAAGCGATCCCGGTTCACCCTAAATTGGCCAGCTTTGCGACCGAGTCCCAAAGAAAATTTTTGAGAAATCACTTGAGTGTTGAGAATCACCAAAGATTTGTATCATCTTCATTCCATATACGTAATATTTCAGTATATTTAAATGATATCCTAGAATACCCGTATTATATTTCAGATTATCATCATGAAATTTAACAATATCAACATAAAAATTCACAATATCGATGTAAAATTTCGCAATATCAACATAACAAGGTATTATAAACTACACTATTCGCTGCTCAAGCGTTCTGTAAATTTCGATTCGCTTCGCAAACGTCCTGTAAATGAAAGAACCAAAGGAACTAATTAACTAGGAAGAGGAAGTTAATATACATACATACATCTAGGTCGTCCGAGTCAGTAGCACCCATGATGCGGACGCCAGAGCACACACAGTTTCTACCAACTTTAGGCCTGCACGTGCGCCCAGGTGTCGCAATCTTCGCACTGCACCCAGTGAATGATACCACTGGCCTGATTTTCTTCTCCATTTGGTTGTTGTGGATCATAAACGGCACATAGTTCCAACTCGTCATCTCCAATATCGTCTGCAATAATTGGTGGCACTCGAGATGTTCTCCTCCTTGCTTTCGGTGCGGTTCTCTGAAAATTATAGTCCATCATGATTTTTCTAGGCTTAAAGATATATCTGGCACATGTATAATCCCTTCTTCATTTGCTTCAGGAGCAATGGAGGCCGACCACCCGTGCTCAGGTGCCGCCGCTTAGGAATACCAGACACATCGCGATCTAAAACGGCTTGCATCATTTTCGACTTAGTTAATCCGCTCGTGAAAAGTTCGCGACTTACCGGAAACATGTTTCTCCACAACACTCTTCATATCGTACTCAATTTCCCTCAGCTTTTGCAAATACTAATAGGTGCCACCCAGCGTTAGGCTTGTCATATGAGCAGAGAGCAAGCCGAGCATCTGAACAACGAAACAGCAGAAAATTATCATCATCAGAGACAAACGCCGTTGTGAACTCACTCTCTCAGCGCTAGCCGTGTGGAAGGGCAGTATTCTTTAGTGGCGTCCTCGGGCAGATTCCGTGATATCATTCATGTTGAAATCAGGGGCATCTGACTACCCATCCACATCATCAGCGATGGCTTCTTGATTAGTTGGAGTTCGCAACAGTATCACAGTCAGAAAGCCAAATCTCAACTAATTTCCACCTTCTGGATAGACATCAGCCAGAAGGTCATTTAATTACACTCACCATCATGCAGTATTTGAAAAGCATGAGAATGCTAGCAAGATGTACCGCTTCTGGTGTCATCTTGGCAGGAGTATGTTACCGAGAAGGGGCAGACGTTGCAAATCAGGCAATGCTGATTCTGAATAGTATTGGAAAATTGAGTTGAGCTGTGAGAAAAAGAGGAGATATTCGTTGAAATAATTCACACTTCGTTCACTTCCACAGGGACTTTAGCCTACAGTGATTGTGTACGTACTGCCAGATGGCTTTGACTTCACTGCCCACTTTTTTTCTCAGATCCTAACCACTTCACTTTCGATTTGTTCGACGGCCCTTCTGTGTCTCATTAGATTTTCTTACTGTCGGTATTTTTCCTCCATTGAATTACGAGTATCCTGCGAATGAGACAATATAGACTGAAGCTGAGGAACAGAATGAGCCTAAGAAAGCAATTGTACACCAAAAGTAAGATGGGCAGATCACCACAATCTCATGTCCTCGATGAGTGCCGCCAACAATGTCCAGAAGGGCTCGAAGCAGGGCGACGATTCGGCTGTTTGATGCTCTGTTGAGGTAAGTGTATTTCAAGGAACGGTGGAATCTCTCATTGAACATATTCGCGATCATCATGCTGGTAGTACGAGAGAAAGGAGCCCACGATTCATTTTTGAGAGGTAGTTCGTGCGGAAATAGTGTTCAAAGTTTGTTGCGGCTTCCGCTAGAGAAGCAGTATCACATTTTCGGTGATGTGAGAGCCTCCCAATGGAGTACGATAGGCATCTAAACAACTAAGGCTTGTTCGGAGTTGTGAACAATGTCATCAACGCTGCGTAGAGCTCGTCGTTCCTCCGTGAGTTATCTGGAAAGCATGTCGAAAAGCTGTCGAAAACTGCACATTGGATGTGCCACGAACATAATAGGCGCTTAACTGTTAATGCGGCTTCGGGGAAAACGGTGACGAAGGCATTCCAAAACATCCCACAACTATCCGACATAACACATTCCGGCTTCAGATTGGGATGCAAATCTTTGAACACAGAAAAACTTTTCCACGGCTGTTCGATCCATTGTGGAACTCAGCATGAATCCTTCAGGGATCCCTCGTCCGACACCGTCCACAACCATCATGGTCAGGAGTTTCATATTATATCGACTGGCGTTGTTGGTGTCATCCAAGCCGATACCTTGGTCACCATACTTTTGCGGAAAGGACAGCTGCATAGGAATCATCACAATCAGGCAAAAATCGTCTCCTTCCGAATTAGACGGTGAACTTTAGTGTCGAATGCCATCATTGTTGTGGAACCTGCGAGCAACTGATTCCAGATCATTATCGCGATAACTCCCTCTTTGAAGTTCCAGAGTCCTCATCGTATTCCGAGTATCTGTTAAAGACACTGTTCGCGATAAACTTCATCCTCCAATTTTTCATGACAATCGCTTCTAGTGGCTCTCAGAAGCAGAACAGCGTCGAAGAAACGGGACGAAAAAGCTACCCAGGAGCCCCAAAACGGCTTAGAAAGTGGGCAAACCCCGCCGCTGTGGGCAAGTCAGGCCCTTATCCACCCCTCGACGTGAACGAAGGAACACTCGAAATCGTGAGTTGAGCGATGGTTTCCGATCAAAAGCCCCCTTATTCCCTTCATTCTCAACTTCTCTCTTTACTCAGGTCAGCTCGCATAGATTGGCTGCAAAAGACGAAAGTTACAAGCCTCGGACAACTCGTCCACCATGCTTCCCCAAGCTCAATTTTCGAGAGACCATAACTCCATTCCCATAAGGTATTGTACGAATCCAGAAGCATCATTGGAATCAAAATAGGACCGGTTTCAAGATAGCGAAAAAACAGAAAAGCGATTTTTATCGCGAACAGTGCCTTTAAAGGCAGTGTTACCGATAAAAATGTGTTTCAGTTTTCACTAGGAATGAGCAGTGGAGGGGCACACTGTAACGTTGACGTCGAAAGAACGTATGAAAACGAGCCAGGAAACGCTCCAAAAGAGCCCGAAGTTCCCACTTCAAGCGCAAGGCAAACCCCAAAAGCGCAACACACGCCCACCGACGTGAACAAATGAATGCTCGAGATCGTGAGATAGGCGATGATTTCCAATCATTAGCCCCGTTCTTCCCTTCATTCTCAGCTTCTCTCTTTACTCAGGTCAGCTCGCATAGATCGGCTGCAAAAGACGGAAGTTACAAGCATGGAACAACTCGTCCACTATGCTTCCTTAGCTCAATATTTGAGGGGCCATAACTCCGTTCCCAGAAGGTCTTGAACGATTTCAGAGACATCATTTGTATCAGCATGGGGCAATTTTCAAGATAGGCGGAGAAACAGAAGAACGATTTTCATCGTGAACACTGCCTTTAAGGTGATCCAATACAGCCTCTCCGTTGGCGATGTGTGCTCAATCCGAAGAGCGCGTGTAACGCTAGGAACACTGAACTTTTTAGTGAGGAGGGCAGCGATTTCGTCCTTGTCCCACTTCGACAGTGGCAGGAAGGCAGCTGCTGCTTGATGAAAGAAATGCGAGTGCAGAACTTCGTACGAATAGTGGTGCCCGTCTCAGCCGTCTCTTCGCTTTGAGAATCGTAGTAGCAGTTCCGATTAGGACCTCTTAAGATCACGGTTTCAGGCTTGCCACTAAGGAGGACGTGCACGCGGCCTGCACAACATTCGAATGTCCGCGCCTCTTTCGTTGAAAGCTGCGTTCGCGCTTTCTTCCTGACCTGAACCCCAACACCTCTTCATAGCGAAATTCAGCGGAAACATGGAAACTCTTTAAAACCTGTGACACTTGAAGTAGGTGACGGTTGTCGTCTCCGTTGGTCTGGTTCTGATTGAAAACCATCTCGTCGTTGTGTGTTGCTCTGCACGCTCTTTCCATGCCACAGAGTTATTTAGTCTAGAGCGGCACCATCAAAATGGAGTCGGAAACAGGGTGCGGTCCACACTGGTTCATGAAACTGCGTGGAGGCAGAAGGGGTCTTAGTTTTTTTTGTTCGGAATGGGCGAGAAAAATATGTAGAACTATCTTGCTACGTGCAACATCTACCTACTAAATTGGGAGATGATCAGGGGATCGCATTTCGGACCGGTCGGATTGCCCCTCCAGAAAAATGAACCGAAGCTCCACCTGACCCTAGTCGGAAAACTCACAGGAAAGTCATCGCGATTCACAAATTCTTTTTGGATCACTTCTCCAGCGAATCCGTGTTTTTGCTAGACATGTTTCATGAGTGCTTCGGGATTCACACTTTTTGTGCACTCCACACAAGACGGCAGATTCATCTCCTGAGACGAGGAGGTGTCGGGGAAATTTGGGCTGACCTCAGATAGAACTCCTCGTGATAATTCTTTGTGTTTCCTGAAAAAATTTCGTTCAATTTCAGTGCATGCCATTATAGGCACCTAGTAAGGGGTTCGGACCAGGGCTGGACACGCATCCCGGTTAGCCTTAGAGGGGTGCATATTGGACGTTGCAGTAAGGGCAAAGGGGGTGCCTAAACCGAACACAAAAAAACGAAGTGCATGTTTTGTCAAATTTTAGGAAAAAAATAATTTTCTTCTGATTTGTCATATCTTCGCTTTTCTAGGCGAATTCTTACGGAATTCAAAAAAAATCAAGACTTCGCAAACTCCTGTGAAAGAAGCGAATGATGGCATCTCCCTCCTTGAGAAGTACCCTGTTTATGAAAACCCGAGTTTTATCCAGCGCGAATGCCGCAATGCATTGAAAACTCGGCTTGCCGTGCGATATGGTGTTTGTACGCAGCTACACGGCGCACACAATATCAAATAAAAATGTATTTTATTACAGAACGGGGTGGAGAAAAGAACTGAAACTGGAATAAATGGAAGAAAGCAGAAATATGATACTTCCAATGTATCGATTATAGAAATTAAATGTAAATGAACTAAGTTGGAGCGGGGTAAATTTTTTAGACTTGATAAGGTTCATTCAAATGAACCTAGTTGATTAAAAACAACATCAAAAATGAGAACTAAGAGCATCGGGAGAAAGAGAAGAATCGGACAAACATTTCAGTAACAACTGGTTCAATATTCGATGTGATTTAAGGACCTTAAAGCTCGTCCCGGTTTTTTCATGGTTTTCGGGGTAAAACCGGGACGAGATTTAAGGTCCTTAAGTCGCATTAGAAATCGATCCTATTGATGTTAAAGTGTTGGACAGATTTTCCTCTTTCTCAAAATATGTTTAAAGGCAGAGTCCACGATAAAATTAGTCTCCGAGTTTTCACCGGAAACCGAGACGACCGAGGACAAATTCACCAGTTATGTCGAAAAAACGGCTTGGAACAAGCACAGAAGAGCCCTAGACGGCCCACAACTTAAGGGTTCCGCTCACGCAACGCCCACTCCTTTCCACCACCTCTAATCCGTAAATAACTGGAAAACCCATTTTTAGGAAACAGTTTACATTCAGGGGCTTTAGTCCATTCCACCTAACTAAGCTTACCCCATTTGATGAGCGATGAACTTCTCAAACTGAAGTTTCGGATTGGAAAACTCTATCGGTAGCCGTTGAGGGAGTGGGCGTTTGCATGAGCGGAATATTCAAATTAGGGCCGTATAGGGCTCGTTCTTAGGCGTTTTTTTCACAAGCACGCCCATGCCGATAATTTTTTCCGCAGGGCTACCGTAACCATTCTTGAACAAACATCATAACGAACGATAACACACGCTCATAGCATGCGGTGGAGCGGTATGCATTCATTCACACACCGCTCTCTTCCAGAAGCAACTGGGAAAAGGCTGAGGAGGTCGAAATTGTGCAAACATCTTATTCAGTGGCGTCCCACAAGGTGGGGTTTTATCCCCATTGTTGTTTCTGCTTTACACTTTCGAACTCCCTTCCATCATCTCATCGTTGAGCGTCAAGTGTTTGATGTATGCTGACGACGTCAAAATCTACAAAGTAATCGGTAATAGTGAAGACAAGGAAGCTCTACAATGTGCAGTAGATGAAGTTAAGCTTTGGTCTATCAACCAGAGTTTACCGCTTGCTCCCGAAAAATCGCATGTTCTCTCCATCGGGTCCGGTTCTGTGGAAGCTTCATATAGCTTAAATAACATTACCTTGGAGGGTGTACAACAAGTACGAGATTTAGGCTTTATTATCACTGATAAACTAAGTTTCCGCTCACATTACAGGGCCATAATCTCCAAGGCAATGCATAGGACCTATAACCTTTTCAAAGCGCTTAGGACAAAAAACCCGCAAATCCTTATTAGAGCATACAAATCGTACGTTAGACCGCTTGTTGAAAATGGTACCACGGTGTTTAATCCTTATTTAAAAAAGGACATAGCTGCTTTGGAGAGTGTGCAGAATAATTTCACAAGGAAACTTGCACTACGTTGCAGTGGTGTAGATTACCGTTTCATTCCCAATGGTTTGGTAAGGCGGCAAGTTTTCGGGTTACGCAGCCTTGAAAGTAGGAGAAAACGAAATGATCTCGTTATGTCATACAAAATACTCACTGGCAAAGTCTCACTCCGATCATCTGATTTTTTCACATTTGCAATTTCACGCACAAGAGGAAACTCTCAAAAGCTCAGACCAAAAACATCCCGGACACAGGCCAGGTCAAAATTTTTCTGTAATCGAGTAGTTCCGAACCTAAATTTGTTGATTAACAGAGGCGCACTATGTCTGAATCTCAACTCCTTCAAAAATTTAGTTCACCACGTAATCTACTCTTAATCGTCTTAAAGATCCCGATGTTTTATAGTATGACTTTTCCTGATTTCTAGTTTTATCCTTTTTTATCCATACTTCTTATGTTACATCCGTTTTTTTTGTTTTAGCGTTCAAGAGCGCTTCCGGCGCCTTTCTTTGATGGAGTTATTGTTTTGTTCTGTTTTTCGTACACACGTGCACAATGTGCGCGTTCATAAATAATAAATAATAATAAACATGTTTGTTGGCTAGTGCGATGTGCTCACATCCAAACTGACAATTAGAAAATTTTTGAAGGAGAGTTACGGTAGCCCTGCGGAAAAAATGATCCGCATGAGCGTGCTTGTCGTTTTTTCAATGTTTCTGGTTCAATGGGGCTCGAGTCTCTCGATTTCCGGTAAAAACTCGGAAACTGTTTTTGTCGTGGACACTGCCTTGAATGCTACTTTTGATCAACTAGGTTCGTTGAATGAACCTTTTCACGGCTAAATACTTACCCCCGATCCAACTTTGTTTATTTACATTAAATTTCTGAAATGGGTACATCCAAAATAGACCACCTTTACCATATTCCATTTCCCTCAGTTTCAATCCCTTTCTCCTCCACATTCTGTAATAAAATACATTTTTTATTAATATTGTGAGCGCGTCCACCACCGTGTGCACTGTGTAGCTGCGTACAAACACCATATCGCAGCCGAGTCTTAGGGGTCGTTTATACTTCCGCCGTGGAGCGGCGCGGCGAAAAGTGAGGCGGCGCGGTGCGCCGCGTGAAAATTGCGTCACTATGATGTATAATCGAGATGCGACGAACTGACGCGGCGAAGTCGCAGAATTACGCTAAACACTGCCCGGAATAGCTCTGAGATAGCACAAGGTCGATTTTAATGAGTGATTTCTTTTGCAAAAGAAACATTTATAATCTTTCGTCTCATAACACCGCACTCGAAAGCAGATAGAGTCTTCTGAGAAATTTTTTTCTATAGAAAAATTATTTTAAGAGCAAAAAAAAAGAACTCACAACCCAGCATACTCTAGACAACTTCCAGGACCTCGGAAGAAAATTTAGCGATCAATCAGAGGAACCAAATTGAGAATGTATATGAAATATCAGCAAAAAAGCATGTGATGTCAAAGAGGATCGCACGCGGCCGCCGCGCCGCCTCCTCTCCCCGGGCGGCGCGGCAGCAACCAGGCGGCGGCCGCGTGCGGCGCCGTTGGAAGATTTCGAGCAGAAAAACTCTAAACGCCTCGCGGCGCCGCGAGGCGGCGCCGCTTGATCGATACGGCTGTATGGCATCTCGCCGCGCCGCTCGGCGGCGGAAGTATAAACGACCCCTTAGAGATTGCAGCATTCTCGGTGTGTAAAACTCGGGGTTTCCACTCCCTACGCATCAATAGAATCCTAACATGGTTTAACGACACAAAATAATTTGATTTCCACATCAGAAACAATCAAACACAGATTAACCAAACCTTCATAGGTTCATGAAAACATTCGACAGAAAACATTAATTATTGCAATAGTAGTAATTCTGTTGTTGTTTGTAATTGTTAAATTGTTTTGAAATTTCAACTGTTTCACCTTTTGCCATAACTTACCGTCTTACTAACAAATTTTCCTGATGGGGTTGTTTTGATGTTTAGAAAAACACCTTTTCTGTTAACACTTTCGGAGTTTTCTCTATTCAGTGCTTTTTTTATATTATTGTTTGTCAGAATTAGGAGGTCAAAATCATGGGCCCGACTTCTCGGAAAACGGCCGATTTCGATTTCCCAAAGGGGGTGCCTAAAAAGTACCGAGCTAACAGTTTGCATATTCAAACACGTCGTACCGGGACGTGTGCTCAGCCTTGGTTCGGACCTGGGCGAATGTGAAGTCTGTGGTACGAAAACATTTACACAAAAGGTAAAGATCGAAAGAAATAGCAGCCCAGTGCCGAGCAAAAGTTCAATTAAAACATTTGTCAGAATAGCACTGCAAAATTTCAGGATTCCATGATGGGTTTCAGTGAAATGAAAGAGTATACAACAAACGCATAAACCTCAGTAATGATGCTGCCTCTGGAATGCTGTCATAGTTGTTTAATCCCAATGAAATAGGCTAGGGTGCAAAAACTCCCAAGTTTACATTGAAACTCGACTTACAATGATGAAATACCGCGCCCCAGGCGAAAACCGTGATCCTATCGCATCGTCCCCTACCGATTTTGTTGGGGGTCGCCATACCTGCAAAATGTGAGGGGAGACAGTCCCCGAAAAATATGCGTGCCGGGGATGGCTCTGTGTGTTCTTCCCCACCTCCACGAGGGACGCTCGGGAATATGTATAGTCAATCACTGGTTGAGAGGAAACCGCGCCGCTGCTATGATAGCTTTATCAAAAAAGTCGAGCGGTTGTTTCTGATAAAACACAATAGTAGAATTTCAAGATAGCGTGATAATAGCTCCAACACGGCTACCTGGAGATAAAATACAAACCATACGCATACAGCCCCAGGAGGTGGTTTTCAGTAGCTAATGTTCAATGATTTCACACTGTGCGACGAACGCTTCCCACTTAAGCGAAGAAATCAGATTTGCAAGAGGATATCTGTTCAACACTCAAACAACAAATCTAGTGCTTTTAAGTTTCCAAGCTTGCAGCTCATCCACCTCTACTGTCATCGTTCAAGAATTGACTCTCATGAGAGAAAAAAAAGAAAAGATCTCCTATAGAAAAAGGGAGATTAACCCTCATCCATGGAAAATCCGCAAGAATCGACATCATTTCACCCAGCACAACGGGAAAGGAGGCCCTCGGGAAAGGTTTTGATCCAGCTATGAAATTTTTGAGGTGGTGTGGGGGGGGCGTAAAGATTTTGGATGGATAAAACAATAAAGAGCTAGTCAGGAAGTTTAAATAATCTTTTCAGAATCAACTTCCTACAACGGATGCCCTTTCCTATACTGCTAGATTCTAGGACAGGAATCTGACGAGCGCTAAATAATTCTGATCATGTCTTTTCAAAATACATAGGAGGGAGCATTGACTGCTGAAAAGGTCGCTTTGGACACACACACACACACATACACACACACACACACGGAAATGGAAGACAATTCAGCCGAAACGCTGTCGTGAGGAATGTATATTTGGAGAAACACAATTGTGAAGTTCGTTCTTAGAACTCCCTGGAAAATTAGGCCCTGGTGGAAATAATTTATTCAGCTGCAGTAGCCTACCATAATTCTTCGAAAATCTCAGAGGTGCCATATTTGTGTACAGCGCTAGGGATAGCCTCTTTCTAAGGACCGTTTTTCCCGCACACCGACGATTTGAATAACCATGCTTGGGTTGTAGTACGTTTGTGACAGTACATAAACGATCCGTACTCGAATCTGTCTACCTAAATGCCTTCGAGGATTCCAAAAAACGGAATTTTCATTGCTTCGTGATCCCATCGGATTTTTTTCTTGCGTGTTCAGAAAAATTTCCTCAGATTCGGCTAAGAACTCTCAACTGTGGGTGATCAAGGGCGATGACCGCGAATCTGGGATTTGTTTTTCGCCAGACCTAGGGTTACTGTACGTTCGGGTAGGCATAACGCCTTTTAGCCGACGTAACCTACAGTTCAACTCCGCATTGCCGTTCAGTCCGCAAAGTGCGCTCTGATTGCGAAACGTGCTGCGGCGCGGTCGCGAGTATCCTCAGAAATGGATGTGGAATGGCCCGGGCGGTGGGATCACCCTGGCACCAAAGGCAAAAACCGCCCTGGTGATCCCACATGCCTGTCTGAGGATAATCGCGACCGCGCCGCAGCACGCTCTCGCAATGAGCGGGCATTTTGCGGACTGAACGGCAATGCGGAGTTGAACTGTACCTTAATTTTTCGAAAATCGACAAAGGGACCTCAAGTACGTGTTCGGCGTCCCAAATAACATCTAAAGAAAAATTTTGATCCAAATCTGGGACTTCGACCAAGCTACCGTGCCATTGCATACCGTAATTCAAAGCTAGTTGAAAAACGGACCACAAATTTGTGTAAAGCAGCCGCAATAACCTCTATGAAGAGGTTTTGATGCTATTTTATCGCAGCGTCCAGGAAATCATCAAAAATCGCCTTTGGCCGCAGAATTTCCCCCATTTTGAAGCTTCCACCCAAACCAACCGGAATTTCAGGAAAAAAGTGTTTCCGAAAACCCTGAAAAAATGCTATTCGGATAGCCCTTTTCGCTTAGCGAAGCTATAAAAATGTCCACTGCTGTAAGCGTATGAGGCATTTAGGAAGTTTCGAGCACGGGTTATTGATGCACAGCTCTACACCTTCGAAAACCAGAACATGATTTTCTAAACCATGGGGGTGTGAGTGAAACAAGCCCTAGTTAGACCAGGTACAAGTAAGATTTATTTCTACCTCTGGTTTCTGCAAAAGTGAGCCTTATGGCGATTCACTGATTTTCCGATCTACTAGGGTGCCTAAAAGCGAATTCGCATACCTAGAAATGTTCATTTTTATCCCCCAGCTCTCTCAAAAGGCCGTTGCCTCAGAACTCCATAGTGTTCCAGGCAAGGTATGTACACAAATGGGATTCTGGAGTTGCGCAATATTTTTGGAAGGGCCACTGACACCAATGAGACTTTCCTTAGGCCTCATCATCTCTTAAAAGCAGTGGTCACGATAAAAAAGTTAGCGAAAAAACTACAAAAAATTAGCTTAGATTAAAAACAGCTGAAAAAATATGAAGGTAGCGCGCTGAAAAACGGGTTAGATTTAAAGTTTCTAGGGCCCAAAGATGCCAGTTCGTGCACACGTGCACAGCGCCGACCAAAAGATCGCAGTCTCATGCCGAACAGTCAAGAATCATTGACATCCAGAGGAAGAAATAACTGCAAAATTACCTAATAAAAACAGTTGAGCAATGAAAGAAAGCACTCCAGTCAATGTTTTCGACTAGATGTGTACATAAACCCGAAGGTTCATTAATCGAAATTCAATTTCAAGCCAGCTGATGTTCTTGATATAAGAGGTCATCGATGCCGATGATGTGGAGCGGACTCGTCCACCATCAAAAGACAAGAAAGGTTAGGGTTAAAATTTGGCCCGAAACAGTAGTTTTTTCGCGATTTTTCCTTAAAGGCCGTACTACTCGAGACCCAGAAAAGGGTTTAGAGAGAAAAAGACGACAAGCATATTTGATCGCGACCACTGCCTATAAGCAGAAGGGGCTTCTTGTTTTAGAACCCCTTCTGTGTGGGAGCGAGTCATGGTATCAGAACTCAGCAAGGCTACGACCCTCCTCCGGCGTCTAAAGATAATTCCACGAGCTAGTGTAAGCTATAACTTTTGAACCAAACGTTTTGTCACCCTACCCTACACAAAGTTTTCATTTTTGGTCCAAAATTAGGCTCTCAATAAGATCTTTTGTTGGGAGATTTCCTGACCATTTTCTCGCCGTTGACGTTTCACAGGAGCAGCGAAGCCTGACTTGATTGGATAAGGGCGAGAAAGTGGAAGTAGGTTTTAGTGTCTTTATGGTAGCGAAATTCCTAGTCTCACTTGCCGAGAACCGTCGCTGAAACACGCAGCACGATGATAATCGTGCTGAGACCACGTGGTTCCGGCAAGATTATCACGGTGTTGTGTGATGCAGCATCGACTGTCCGCAAGTGTACCCTCTATAAACGTCAAAATTTACATCACTCAAGGCGCGAGCGGCGCGCGCGACGCCTCGGCCTCCGTCTGCCCTACGCTCTCTCACTGTCTCTAACCTCCGCTCCACACCAGCACGCAAAGGAACCAAGTGAATTTCACCGTTTCATAGCCTGTACCGCAATTTTCCTTCGATAACTACAGTACCTCCAGCAAGAGGTCTCACCAGCACGCAAGATTCTTATAACCCCCTGCACAACCCGTTGTAAAGTGCCACAACTGCGCTTGAAATTACTAAAAAAGGTGAAACAGGGAAACTCTTCTCGGACATTCACAGTTTAGCTGGGGTAATTGAACAATAGAAAAAGACTAAAAAACGTTCTAAGCCTGAATCGACGCCAAAGGTAAAAAAAAACAGTAATGAGAATACCCGGATACATGCATTTTGAGCGCCTACTGAGGTCCTTTATAGCAGCAAGTGGCGCAGCTATAATCATTGGGCGTTGGCCCGATGTTTTTTCTCCTCCAGCAACTGATTGGCCGGGGCCGATTCGTCTGCTTCCTCAAGTGCCTCAAGTAGTTGCGGAATACCAGAATAGGCCGTCAACAGAATCTACAGTTCATCTTCTTTCTGTAAGAGTGATGTAAATTCATCATGAGAAGATAATATATCACGGTGAGAAGACATCATGATAAGACACTGGACAAATTCGAATGCAATGCTAAGATACCGAAAACTACTATCGATTTTGCGGTATTACTTACCTCCAAATAAAAGACATTTCCGCGAAACCTATCTCTAAACAATGCAAATACAACACTTGTTTGTCATCCTCCAAGCCTAAAATCACTTGTGTGTCATAGTCAGAGTCATTTTTTAACTATTTCGCAGAAATTAGAAATACGTGGCAATAGCTTTCTTTCTTGCAGTTACACAACTTAGTGTGAATGGCTTTTCATGGCAAATATGTGTCAATAGATTGAACAATTCGAAATAATACCGCAAATTGTAAGTTTTCCCTGCACCAGAGAGGCTGTGAAGACGATATGCGGCGATAGGAGGTATTTCGTAAAGGGGAGAACGCTGTTTCGCAATTGTTGACAGCGCGCTCTAATGCGAATTCCACCACGGCGATTGTAATATGGCAGGAAAATTGCGCGACGGCATTCGGAGCTGACCGTTACGGCGGGTGGCCATTGAGTTCTTATCTCCTAAGCCCGCTCACATTCTGCTACCATCTCCGTGTATTGAAACATTAACGCGCTCTAAGTTATGGTGTCGAAAATTGCGGGAAATTCAAAGACCGGTCAGACAAACGTCGGTCATACGTGCCAGACACGCGGTCAGACACACCACCACGCCGATTGTAATACTGTGCATCTCTGAGCTAAATTCCGGTCCGCAATTGCGCCTCGACACGCTTTGCGGCCGCGCGCATTCGAGTTGGAAGAGCTTCCAGCGCCTCAGCCACCGATCTGTTGACTCTACGTGGGATTTAGAAACTGGAAGCTAAAGAAAATTGAAGAAAGCTGTATAAAAAGCCATATCGAGTCGGCTCTGGCGCTGAAAAGTCGACTGACTCGAGCGCGTGCGGCCGCAAGGCGTGTCGAGACGCAATTACGGACCGGAACTTGGCCCAGAGAAGCACAGTATGTAAAGATAAGGATATTGAAACATTAACGCGCTCTAACTGATGATGCCGAAAATTGCGGGAAATTCAAAGACCGGAGAGGCAGACGTCGGTCATACGTGCCAGACACTCGGTCAGACACACAACCACGCCGATGGTAATATGTGAGGATCTTGGGTGCCACCCGTCTTGGATAGACCCGAAGGTGGTCCCACCAGGATGTCCAACGAAGAAAGTTGAAAGGACACAATGTGCATCTGCTGGGGTGGTCCCACCACGAATCGTAGACAAAGTTTAACACATTCACACGTGTCCGACTGGTGGGACACGCGTTGTCTACCACTTCAGACCGCCTGTCCCACCGGTGGGATCCCCTTTTCAAAAATTGATTTTTTCGCCACAAGAAACTACAGTCAAACCCACATATGATCAATGTATTGACCTAACCAAGACTTGAGTAAAAACCTCGTGGTCCATCAGTAGGTCAAATGCAATACCATATATAGACTTTTCTAAAATCAGGTGGCCTAAAGTAGAGGAAAAAAAACGGCTACAAAGTAAGTTTAGAAGCACTTCATGATTTCTTTTCGATTCTATTGCTAGCTTTTAGGTTACTTAGTAGAAACCTATCGATTGAAACTCGTTTACTTGTCTGAAAGCGTTGCAGCTTTGCTGACCCCGTTTTGGTTTGAGTTTTAGTTTCTCGATAACGAAAGCGTCTCGGAAGGTCAAACTCTTATACTGTCCTACCACCGTTGCTAGGTACAATATAGGCACGAATAAGTGAAAGCAACTACACGTGGGACGCCATTAGAGCCAGCGTATCCCACCGGTGGGACACGTTATACGATGACGCAACATTGCACGCGGTCCGAACGTGGAGTCAACCAAAATCAGGCGTGGTCGTGAATGGGTTAAAGGACCCAATATGCAATATCATAGGATGGTCCCACCGCGATCCGTAACGATTAAAGTTTATAGGGTCCATTATGCAACAGCCAGTGCGGTTCTTCCGCCACGATCTGAAACGTCCATGTATTGAAACATTTACGGGCTTCAACTGATGGTGACGAAAATTGCGGGAAATTCGAAGACCGGTCAGACAGACGTCGGTCATACGTGCCTGACACTCGGTCAGACACACCACCACGCTGATTGTAATATGTAAGGATAGGGATACTGTGTGCGCGTGCACTCCAGTGTGGGCTGTGTAGCTGCAGACAAGCACCATATCGCACGGCCAGTCGAGTTACAAGGGATCGCGGCATTCCAGTTGGCTAAAACTATGGTTTTCAAGGTCAGGGTACTTCTCAAAGGGGGAGACACGAGCATTCGCTTCTTTCACAGAAATTTGCAGTCTTCAATTTTGACAGTCGACTCTCTCCATGAGTCACATTCCAACGGACAAAAATCTGTTGGCTAGTTGTGACACTGAATGTGCTATATGTACTCTTAATCTGTCATACTGTGCTTATCTGGGCCAAATTCCGGTCCGCAATTGCGTATCGACACGCTTCGCGGCCGCGCGCTTTCGAATCGGAAGAGTTTCCAGCGCCGTAGCCGCCAATCTGTTGACTCCAGGTAGGTTTTAGAAACTCTAAAGTAGACGAATTTGGATAAAAGTGTATAAAAAAGCCATATCGAGTCGGCCTTAGCGCTGGAAACTCGTATGACTTTAGCGCGTACGGCCGCAAGGGGTGTCGAGATGCAATTGCGGGCCGGAATTGGGTCCAGAGAAGCACAATTATACAGAATATTGCTAATCCTTTCTTAAACGTGAACGATAGCGTTTTGAGCGCTGTAACTTCATCTTCGCCTCGAATCGGTAACCACCCTCTTAATCAATGAACGTTGCACCGAAAAAACGTCACATAAATCTTTACTTGTTACTACATAAAGGCTATATACCGGCGAAATTCACATGGTTCTTACGCGTGCTGGTGCGGAGTGGAGGTTAAATACAGTGAGAGAGCGGAGGGCAGGAGGCCCAGGCGTCGCGCGCCGCTCGCGCCACGAATGATGTGAATTACGACGTTTTATAGAGGGTAACAGAGAAGCGTGTATTTCTTCATCAAAATAATTAAATACATTATAAATAATCCATATTTCATAGAGTTGTCAAGGAAGAACATCGAGAGCAACTGTTAGTTATTGCGTACACAACATGCATATCTATGAAAAAATTGAATTCTGTAAGTGTTCGCTCTGAAAAGCGGAGAAGCTGATATGACTAATCGAAAAAAACCATGTATTAGTTCCTTTCCTTAATTTCGGCAGAATAGTCACTTCGTTTTTTTTTGGGTGTTTGGTTTAGGCACCCCCTTTGCTCTCTCCGCAACGTCCAATATGCACCCCTCCCTAAGGTGAACCGGGACGTGTGCCCAGCCCTGGTCCCAGGGGCAAAAGAGCTGTGGGTGCGCAGTGTGGACACGCGGTAACTCAAGTGCTAAACACTCTCTATCGATGAGGAACGGAAAATGTGTTTGGAGGCAGTGTTCACGATAATCTTCGATTTTGAAATTGATTGCCGATTCGATTGCTTGGCCCCCGGGTTGAACTGAAATCACGAAGAAATCGAGAAAAACGCACCAGAAAGGCGCGAAATTCTTTACTCTCACCCTGCTTCTTTACTTTCACAGGAAGTGTTCGTTGTGACAAGAAAATCTTTTGTGGAACAGTCTTTTGCAATTCTCTACTCTCAGTTGCCTCGTACTTTCTTTCAAACCCTAACTAATACTGTTTTGTCTAAAATATTCTTCTATTTTTGATGAGCCTCATTTTTTACCGGTGACAACCACCGTGAACATGTGCATCCAATCGGAGAACTAGTCTAGGCCAGAGAATAATGTTACTGAATTATGACGTTTTAGTGCGTTTCTCGCTGCTTTCTTGGAAATTTAGGTTACACTTTGTTGCCAACGCATTATTTTGAGAGGAAATTTCGGGGAAAAAATCATCGCGAACACTGCCTCTGAACAAACTTAACGAACCTTCTACATTTCATGTCACAAATCATTGGGGTATCACAAACCTTTCCTTATTCGCACTCCAGCTTGGGTTTTAAATGTACAGTTTTTTGATGCGGAGTATATTTGCAATTTCGTGTATGTATGTATCCGAATTAGGGTTATTTCCTAAGAGCATGCCCCAAAAACTTCCAAACTCATGCCTTTTGCTTGCCATAAGAAGCCTTCAAAACTGTTGCGCAACGTTGGAAAACGAGTTCTTGAAGGTTTTTTTTGGAAATGAATTCGAAGGAAAATTGTGCGATTTTGCACTTGATAAGTATCTCACTTCGACGTGAATGAAAAAGAACGAAATTTGTGTATGAACTGGGCATTGTCATACACTATACAGTGAATGTCCTTGAATGGCTCTAAGGCGAATAGTTTTAGGTTTCTATTTTCGAAAAATGCTCCATTTGGCTGAATTTTTGGCTTCAAAAAAAATGCTGCAAGAAATTACTTTCCAACAATGTAAAACGGTTTTGGAGGATCTCTTATGGCAAGGATTCGGCACGGTTTTGGAATTTTTACGGACATGCTCCGAGGAAATAGCTCTAATTTGGATTAATGCCACGAAATTCTAAGTAAACCCCGTATTCAAAAACTGTACATTCAAAGCCCAATCTTGAGTGTGAGTAAGGCATGATACACTATACCATGTTAAAGTTTCATGAAGTATCGCTAAGCCCAGGCCGAGATACGCTCAAAAATAGAATTAGTGAAAAAGGGTGTTCGTACATATACATAACGTGGGCATGGATCGTGAAGAGACTTCGCGTTCACTGTTGAAGGTTGGTGCAAACTCGGTGCCATATGCTATAACTCTGCCAACGCGTAGCTAGATGCCTCACACGGAAACCGGAGATGCCCAGGGTTTCGGAGGCATCTAGTCTAATTTTGACACGAGATTTTACGTAAATTACGGGAAGTTTAGCCTCAGTTGGTGAGATTTTAGCTACAGCGACCGCATATTCTACGTAAATTCTCGCTACGGCACCCGCATATTCTACGCAAATTCTCGTTACAGCACTCGGTCTATCGACCCACCCAGCTCTGATCCGTACTAGAAAGGCAATCCCAGCTGCGATCGACAGCATCGCCGTTTCTTCCCCACGACCTGCAGCATCCCAATGGTCAAATTTATCCTCACCGTGGCCTCCCATAGAGCGACACCGGGTCACCCTCCACGGCCAGTCACAGAGTGTCGAGTATTCACCCAGTGAGATGATTGGACCAACACTGATCGAACGGCATCCCAGTGTTCCGCGTAGCCAGCGCGGGTTTAAGATTGCACTTCAACACAGGCTGTCGCGAAATCCGTGAATTCTCGCTATAAAATTATAGCGAGAATATACGGGTTTAGCGACAGAGAGACCAACGTATCGAATTTAGCCTTCGTTTTTACGTAGAATAGGCGTAGAATTTGCACCCTTGTAGCGTCGACACAAGAATATGCGAGTTTAAGCTATCGTAGCTAAAACCCGTAAATTCTCGCTACATGGAATGGGGCGGCGTTACAGATCGCGCCCTCGGAGGCATCTAGCTACGCGTTGGCAGAGAACATAGACGCAGCGAGTTCGAGCTAACCTTCAACAGTGAACGCAAAGTCTCTTCACGATCCATGCCGATGTGACATTACCCGCGCTAAGTTTTGTAAGAACGGGGAGCAACTGGCAAACTTGGCAAAAAAGCGTCCGATGAATGTAACTTTCTTGAAAGAAGACTTTTTTGAATTCTGAAAACGCTATCATATTCACAGGTCAAGTTGCTACCTAATTATGTGACTTATAAGCAGAAGTTCCCTAAAATCGTTTTGTTTTTGAAGGAAATTGTTTTTGAAATCGTTTTTCAAAAACGTCGTGCGCGGCGAAGTGCGGCGAAACTTTGAGCAGTAAATTTCTTAATTCTGCCAACCAGGTTTGTTAGGTGGTCACGCTTTATTGGTCAACGTTTCGGCACAGCGCCGTTTTCAGAGACCTGAAAGTGGAAAACACGTTACGCAACCTACACGGTCAAGCGCATCTTCGCCCTAAGGCGGTATCGACTCGCGCAAAACACTGCAGAGCAACACTCTGCACCAAAACCCACCAGGAGCGCTTCCACCAACACCAGCACACACTGCGGTTGTAGTATAGTGCAAGTGAACCACCACTGGCAAGCAGTGATTCCAGCCCTGCGAGAAAACTATCCGAAGCTCAACATCACAACCCACACAGCGGGATAAATGGTAGGAATTCACTGGTTACGGTGAGACACTCATTACGGTTGTTCAGCTTCGGGGTTCCTTTTGTATAAATAAGGCTTCTAGGGCCTTCCCTAGCACCAATGTCCGTTTCGCGTGCAAGTATCGTGCACTTGACTTCAAAATCATTGTTACTGTGCTTTTCGACCCTATGCTTCCCAAGCGGTGTTAGAAGGCTCTTCCGTCTCTTGCCTGATAAGTGTTCTTTTAGGCGATCGTTTAGCTGTCTTCCTGTCTCTCCGATGTAGATTTCTGCACAAATGGAGCATTGAAGCTGGTACACAACGCCAGTCTGCAGACAGTCACCGACCTTACCGAACGGACAGGCTATGCAACTCAGCATTGCACAAGACCGGTCGTAGAGCCTATTACGCACCAATCGGTGCTTTATGTTGTCTCCTGGAATACTGATAAGGACTACGACGTCATTCGTGTCAGCGCGTACCAAACATCGACGAAAAGTTCAGAGCAGATCTCATCTGAGATGAACGGTAGTTGAAGTAACGGTTTTATCTTCAAACGCATGAGTTGATCGTATGCGTCTCACCAGACGATGTTCTGCCATAACCACTTGAACTGGCTACTTCTTTCGCCGAACGGGGATTCTTCTCGCTCTACGTTGCCTGTGCACATCCCAATAGCGGTTCGGAACATGTTTCCCTACCACCGCTCGCTTTATGGCTTGAGGGTGGGCGGATTTCGCGTGAAGTAAAATGTTCTTTGAACTCTTTTCCGAAACCACTTCACGCTATATGTACCATTGGAAACTTTGATTTGTGCGTGTCCAAGAAGGGTAGCCAACCATCTCTGTGGCGTCATAAACCTTATGTACTGTGATTGTTCGTTCAGGATACAGAACACGTTGTCCATCCTTCTTGTGTTGATGTAATCACACAGCAGTCGTCTATGTATCGACAGTACAGATTAGGTAAGCGCTCAAGTATCGGCTGCTCTATTTTGCTCATGAAGCAAATGGCAGGGCCGGCGCTAAGCGTTGGCCATAGCAAGCTCCTCTCACTTGTGAGTAATAGTTGCCGTTCCATTTGAAAGTGTTACAATTTAGGCACTCCTTCACCAAAGTCATGATGTGCATTTTGCTCAGTCCAAATGTAACAATTGTTCTGTGTTGATCCAGCATTTCGGATCGTATTTCGTGGTTCTTAAACAAAATCGTTGGACAACTTCTTAGTCATGTGCCCTCGCACTTATCGAACACTAACCAGTTTTTGGAACGATTGCACGCGTGTACCATTGGACAACACTGCGTAGTAGAGTCATTCGATGTCGCTGCGCTCTATACGAACGTAAACAACAACGAAGCACTCCAGGCATTATCCGAAATGCTGGATCAACACAGAACAATTGTTACATTTGGACTGAGCAAAATGCACATCATGACTTTGGTGAAGGAGTGCCTAAATTGTAACACTTTCAAATGGAACGGCAACTATTACTCACAAGTGAGAGGGGCTTGCTATGGGCCAACGCTTAGCGCCGGCCCTTGCCATTTGCTTCATGAGCAAAATAGAGCAGCCGATACTTGAGCGCTTACCTAATCTGTACTGTCGATACATAGACGACTGCTGTGTGATTACATCAACACAAGAAGAGATGGACAACGTGTTCTGTATCCTGAACGAACAATCACAGTACATAAGGTTTACGCGAGAAGTGCCACAAGATGGTTGGCTACCCTTCTTGGACACACAAATCAAAGTTTCCAATGGTACATATAGCGTGAAGTGGTTTCGGAAAAAGAGTTCAAAGAACATTTTACTTCACGCGAAATCCGCCCACCCTCAAGCCATAAAGCGAGCGGTGGTAGGAAACATGTTCCGAACCGCTATTGGGATGTGCACAGGCAACGTAGAGCGAGAAGAATCCGTTCAATGGCGAAAGAAGTAGCCAGTTCAAATGGTTATGTAGCAGAACATCGCTCTGGAGGCAGACGCATACGATCAACTCATGCGTTTGAAGATAAACTGCTACTTCAACTACCGTTCATCTCAGATGAGATCTGCTCTGAACTTCGTCGATGTTTGGTACGCGCTGACCTGAATGACGACGTAGTCCTTATCAGTATTCCAGGAGACAACATAAAGCACCGATTGGTGCGTAATATTCTACGACCGGTCTTGTGCAATGCTGAGTTGCATAGCCTGTCCGTTCGGTAAGGTCGGTGACTGTCTGCAGACTGGCGTTGTGTACCAGCTTCAATGCTCCATTTGTGCAGAAATCTACGTCGGAGAGACAGGAAGACAGCTAAACGTTCGCCTAAAAGAACACTTATCAGGCAAGAGACGGAAGAGCCTTCTAACACCGCTTGGGAAGCATAGGGTCGAAAAGCACAGTAACAATGATTTTGAAGTCAAATGCACGATACTTGCACGCGAAACGGACATTGGTGCTAGGAAGGCCCTAGAAGCCTTATTTATACAAAAGCGAACCCCGAAGCTGAACAACCGTAATGAGTGTCTCACCGTAACCAGTGAATTCCTACCATTTATCCCGCTGTGTGGGTTGTGATGTTGAGCTTCGGATAGTTTTCTCGCAGGGCTGGAATCACTGCTTGCCAGTGGTGGTTCACTTGCACTATACTACAACCGCAGTGTGTGCTGGTGTTGGTGGAAGCGCTCCTGGTGGGTTTTGGTGCAGGAGGTGTTGCCTCTCTGCAGTGTTTTGCGCGAGTCGATACCGCCTTAGGGCGAAGATGCGCTTGACCGTGTAGGTTGCGTAACGTGTTTTCCACTTTCAGGTCTCTGAAAACGGCGCTGTGCCGAAACGTTGACCAATAAAGCGTGACCACCTAACAAACCTGGTTGGCAGAATTAAGAAATTTACTGTGCAAAGATCATGCCCAGGTTAGAAGAAAACCAGACGTGGAGAATACTTTGAGCAGTATTTGTGCAAGTAATGGAATAGCAATCCGTACATTTTCTTCATAAATTGGGTGCAGTGGAGAGAATTTCAAGGTTTATGTTGGTTGAATTTTCGAAATCCTTTATTTAAGGGTCCAGGGGTTCCGCAACGAAACTCCGACTTATCAGGTAGTTCTCCAGCGTGTTTAATGAAGGATTTCGGAAATTTAACCTACACAAGCCATGAGATTCTCTTACCTGCCCCTAATTTATGAAGAAAGCATGCACATTGCTCCGCCATTACTCTTACAAATACTGCTAAAAGTTTCGTCGCACTTCGCCGCGAGCGACGTTTTTGCTAAACGACCGTAAAAACAATTTCATTCAAAAACAAAGCGATTTTAAGGATTTTTGGCCCACAAGACACATAGTTAGGTAGCAATTTGGTATGTGAACATGATAGCGTTTTCAGAAATCAAAAAAAGTCTTCATTAAAGAAAAGTTACATTCATTTACGCTTTTTTGCCAAGTTTGCCAGATGCTCCCCGTTTTTACAAAACTTAGCGAGGGTTTTGTATTTATGGAACGCAGTGTAGTTTTTGACACCTGCGTATGTACCACTTTACAGCTACTCAAAATTTTCGAAGGTAAAGTCGATGTCGATGCTAGTGATGTTTTACAAAATGTGACGAGCACAAACTATCCAGACCAGGTACACAATTTAGTTAAGGTGTGGAGCATCTTCAAAGAGCATTCAATGCTCACCAGCAGGCAGCGTTTTTTTTTTGTCAAAACACTGTTAACAACAGTTGTACTTCTCAATGACCGCACCCCTGTAAGGGCACAGAGCGAAGTGGATAGCTCTTTGGAAATGTCTCAGAGATTGATAGTGTATGGTCATGGTGTGTTCATGCACCACTATACATTTTCTGAAAAAGAGAACGAGAACAAGATAATAGGGGAAAGATTGCAGAGAGGAGCTTTCATATGTCTAATGCTGGGCCTCACAATCGCAATGATCTCGTGGTTACTTGGTGCATTTACAATTATTTGCCGATGTTGCTGCCGAGACCTGTGTCAGTCTGAAGGAGATGTCAAGGTTCGTCGTTAGGAAAGAGCGTTTGTGCTACTGTTACACTTTTGTAACATCACCCGCCAAAAAAATGCAGAAAGCCCTACAAAGCACTTAGCCACACAAGCTGACACGAATGGAATCCGCAAGGAGAGATGAACCAGTCGGATCATTTGGTTTTGTCTTTCTAATTCACAAAGTTTTCCTTACATCTTTGTTGGTCGCTTACAACGACGGAAAGAACTTCAATTTACCAGAAGAATACAGTCACTGTATACTGATGGGACTTGCCTCTGAATGGCTTAGAGATAGCCTGGGGTAACAAGAGAGCTTCAGAACACCACGACCGCTCTGTTTTCAGGGAGAGACCGGTGATATTTTGATGTAGTAGAGCAGGATAATCATCAACTTCTGTCTCTTCTGAGGCTGTCTTCGAGAACGGTGAATCCGTGATTCATGTGTGACCGGAAGGGTGAGATGGAGGTAGAGTCCAGGATGTGCAAAGATCTTGAATAATACTTACCCTCAGCCAGCGGGTAAATCGTTCATCAACGTAGGCCGTGCAGTACCTAGCTTGTTCATCTAACTGTAATTTGATTGAAGATCTCTTGAGATCGTTGCTCGTAAGGCCTGATTCAGAATTCAGCAGTAAATCACTGATGGCAATCGTAACCGCGCGGAGCGAAATCGGCGACACGACAGTCAGGTTCCCGTCATAGTTGGACGATAGTTCGTAGCCCCACTCGGTCGATATGCCAGTAAGGCAGGCAAAACGAGGACAAATATTGTCTTTCCTCAGTTCCTCTAGATTGTCGTGCCCGTAGTTCCTGCTAAGTCATCCGTAGTTCCACCTAGTCCCTCCCGGTCGATATGGAAGTGACACTCCCAAAACACAGACAAGCGACAAGCATATTTGATCGCGACCACTGCCTTTAAAGGCAGTGTCCCCGATTAAAATCAGTCTCCGAGTTTTCACCGGAAATCAAGAGGTCCGAGTCCAACTTCGCTAATAATGTTGAAAAAACGGCTAGGAACAAGCACAGAAGAGCCCTATACGGCCCTAAACTTGAGTGTTCAGCTCACGCAACGCCCACTCCTTTCAAACGCCTCTAATCCGTAAATAACTGGAAAACCCATCTCAAGGAAACAGCATACATTCAGGGGGCTATAGTCCACTCCGCCTAACTACATTACCGCCCGCGACTTCGGGAAAAACGGCGCTTTCGGCGCTTTTTTCCGCCGAAAAGCGCCGCTTTGCCATAACTCCGTTCAAAGTGGTCCGTTTTGGTTGCTAGGGACATATTTAGAATCAGCATTGAGAGCTCTTTATTTTGAGCTCAAACATGCCTTACCCTGCAAACAAGGCATATAGGGTTAACAGAATCAACCGAGTGTACGAAAACTGAAACTAGATGTCTAATTAGTGTAAATATTTGACTGTATATCAACCGTGCAGATCAAGGACGTGCTATATACAAGTATTTGAGACCAATTTATTGACGTGGCGAGAGTGAAAATTAATGTTTAACATCCATTTCTTCACCCCTGCAGACACACTCATAGTCCGCTCAAAATGCCTGCGATCACATTTGCGCTGAGTCTAGACTTCTTCAAAACAAAAATAGCACGTCTGCAGGCTATTTCCGCCTAGCGGCACCCCGGTGATTATGGGTGAAAACGACCCCAAATCCTTTCAACCCGTACGGGCTCCTGGCAACGCCTTATCCATGTCTGGACTAAAACGGGCCTCATTCAAAACTTGATTTTTTCGCCTTTGGAACCCGGCACTGGTGAGCGGTGCGGTCCAACAGGTGGTATCGAGATCGAAATTTTAAGTTTCTCTTGGCACTGTTTTCAACTGATCTTTTGTTTCTGAGCACACGTTTAGGTCAATCTTGAGCGTGATGCCGATCCGAAATTGTTCTGACTATCCGATCTCGTCGACTTTTTTTCGTGGCTACGGCCTTTTTTCAGGCCATAATGTTGGCACGTCCTGCGGGAATTTTTTTCTTTTTCAAAAGTGCTTCTAAAAATACATATTCTTGAGAACTTGCTCGGATTTGAGCGTTCCTCGCAAATGAAGAATGGAAATTCTACTGTAAGAAGCCCATTATCGAAAAGCGGAGTCCAGCGTAATGGTAGGCGGGAGGCCCCCACCGTGCACGCGATGATGACGTCAGCAGCTCCACCAGGAGACCCGAACTGGCATAGCGGGTGAACCGCATCGGGTGACCGGGAGACCCCTAATATTACCCACGCGGGTCATCCCTCCTCACATAGCCATTCACGCCTCATCGGACGAGTTTCAACGGTGGTGTCGTCCTATGTCGTGATTGATATCTATGTAAGCTAAACACAATTTTTTGTACAAATAGTGATCAACAAAATTTATTGTTGCATTTGATGATACAAAAGCCTACAAGAACTCTAGAATAATCCTCTGCAATACTAGTGAAACGACAATTTGGAATCGCAAGAAAATCCTAAAATTAAATTTCCAACATTTCGGTACAATACCACAAAAACAACACCTATGGCACATTGTAAAAACCATGAAATAACTTTGGTATAAGGCAAGGCATAACACCACAAAAAAACAAACGCGATAACAGAAATAAAAGAAACCGGTAACAAACTAAACACCTGCACAAGATAATTACCGGTATAATGAGAACCGATAATCTTTGGTGACCCTTACGAGATTCATGACACGATATGACTCCTACAGCCAAACAACGCTATATTGCGGAAGTGCAGTTTTCGTACTCAGGCAATCGTTCGCGTCTTGTCTAGCAGCAAAAATCATATTTTCTCCACGCCTGTGAAGGAATCTAATATTGCATAGAGCCAATGAGCAGCTGATAATTTTGGAAGGCAGCATGATGCCAACGAACGCCGGAGTGCCCAACAAAAGTGCCCCTACACACAAGAATCCTGCCAAATGAGAATAATACGAAAAAAAGACGAATCTGTGGCAAAGCTTCCACCGATCAATGGGACACCCGGCTACCGTAACAAAACAACAAAACATGAGACCAAACCATGATACACGCTCAAAATATAGGGGATATAAAGGGCTGAGGCGCTGTACGCACTCATTCTCACACTGATCTTTTCAAAAACCATTTCCAAGTGCCTAATAGAGTATTAAAAGAAGCGAACAGCTTTGCCTGATAGAAAGAAGTGCTCACACCGTGGTTCGCCCTTGTGAGTTTCAGTAAAGCTACGCTGTAGCCCTAAATTCCACTGATCGGCGCAAGCGTGGTTGCGAGAACTAGAACGATAGTCGGGAACAAATGAAAAAATCTAAACAACAGAACAGAAAACTATCAGTAGGAACAGACGTTGACTCGAGGCGCACAACCATATCCAGAGCGGTAAATCAGGCGGTTGGGCCATCCTCTGCAATTCCTCTATTTTCAGTACGCGTCCTCTTCACACGATGCTGAAAAATGATTAATTCCAGGTAGCACAATTTCGAAGGAATTGGAATCATGCACTCTAAATATAAAACACTTACATCTGTGGACTGACTGATGACTCAAATGGTGTTCAGTTGTTCATCCCTCGTCTACCGAATAAACGGTCACTCCTATCGTCTCAGCACATATCCCACCGACACAACACTCTTACGATTTGACGAATCTTAAAACAAAATTTAACGTTGTCCAATTTTTTTACTCTCAAACAGCTTAAGGAATTCTTTATCTCGGGAGGGGGTTCATAACAATTTTAGAAATTGATAAAATTAGTCAAGGGTGGGGGTCGTAACTGCGCCGAAAATTGGCGCAACGGCCTGCTCAACCCTGAGCTCCACAGAAAAATGGCGGAGTGGGCCTGCTCAACCCTGGCATGAACCGTCCCACGACAAGACGGGCACCAAGGAAGGGTTTTTCCCAAATACACCAAGAAAATAGGCTTTGGTTCAGAAGACATCATACCCGGTAATCTGGAAAGGATATTGAGTGCAATTCGCTCAAAACTATTACTACCTACTGGCAGTAGGTAGCTTGACCCTAACACAACCCAAGAAACACTGATTACTAAACATAAATCCTTCAATCAAATAGGGTACGCCACGAGGTGTGATGCAGTGCAGCATTGACACTACTGCTACTTGAGCCTGTGTCGTAGACGTATTCCGCGATTTTCACATTCAAACGTGGCGAAAGTTAAGCGGTCGTATTCATTAGGCGTCACTCATAGTCCTCACCGCAAGCGCAGCACGCGCGGGACGAGCGGAAAAAAGTTTAATAGTCCACCGCTCGTCCCGCGCTTGCGGTGAGGACTATGAATGACGCCTTCCGACAGATAGGGTCCAAAATAGTACGACCTTCTTTCTGCGTCCAAATCACACCTCGTGCTGTGCCCTCATAAGAAACAAAAAACGTTGGGCCGCGTAATAGCGTCCATGGGCACCAGCATTCACTTACTCAGAACCAAAAAGGTGGTGCAGACTAACGCTCGGAAAATTACCGAACACCTTAAAGAGCCCGAAATCGGGACGCAAAGGGTCACTGAAACCTCTTTAATATCCTAAGACATGAATCTTCAATCCACTGCTGAACAGTGGAAAACCTCCAAACGTAAAAGATCGGGTTCAATTATAAGACGCATAGGGGCGGGCACAACTGCGGACCGAAATCAAAATGAAGTGAAATTTTGTGAGTACTGCTAAGGCACCACGCAGGCTAAAACGCGCCACGTAGCCAAAGACTTAAGTATGGGGAGAACAAATTGAA
The DNA here is from genome assembly GCA_029168955.1 of Aplectana chamaeleonis. Classification (NCBI taxonomy): domain Eukaryota; kingdom Metazoa; phylum Nematoda; class Chromadorea; order Rhabditida; family Cosmocercidae; genus Aplectana; species Aplectana chamaeleonis. The sequence goes on from JAPDOI010000071.1 coordinate 1,814,328, forward strand.
AATTTCGACAAACAGTGAACTTTAAATCGTACTTGGAGATGCGGAGGTGGGGAGCTGATCGTCATAGTCGTTCCAAAACGGCTCCGGCTCGCGGTTTTCTTCCTCGCGACGTGCGAGAATCAGTCGCTCCAGCCTAGCACGTTCCGTACGGAGTTGTCGCTCGATAGCCCCTGGAATTTGAAATTTCAAAGGTCTATAAAAACCGGAAAAAACTAAAAATTACAGGGTAGCTTCTGACTGGGATAACTTACTTCCATATTTCCTTGCTCCTATTTGAGCGACGCTGGTCCTGTGCTTAAAGCTTTTCCTCGGCGTAGGCATTCTATAACAAAGAGATTATTTCTCATCGCTCGGTTACCCTGCGACATACACGAAACTTTCGAACCAAGCCAAACGTTCAAAAAGCTGCCGATGGTCGATGTCTCGGGATAAACGGCGGACGTCTCGGGACACGCCGCGGCATCCTGGCTGAACACAACTACGAGTGTAAAAAAGGTAAACACGGTATATAAGGTGCCATCGCAGCGGGGGCCATTCATCCACGCCCAATTTTCTGCACCGAAACGACTCTCCCGAATTTGAAAGGAGGGGAACCCCGGGTTCAGTGTTCTTATTGCGCGACAGCGCGGAAAAATGGGCGTGGTTATGTTCGATGGCCTAGTGCCCCCCCCTGTAGAATTCTCTAATAGAACTTTTCTGGGAAGGAGTGCATCTGTGAATTCAGTAGAAATACGTAACTGGGCCTACATGTGTCTTTCGCCGCTGAGCTCTTCATGCGGTGGGTTTTCGCCGCATCGCGAACGCTTGGGTAACCAGTGCGCGCCCCCAAATACTTTAAGACCAGGGTTGAGCAGGGTTACGACTCGGCGCGAAAAAATTGGAGGGGGTCGTGAAAATCATCCCCAATTTGAGTTTTCTCCAGTTTTGCCACTGTCAAGAAGTTGAAGGAGATTTTCATATCGGGGGATGGATCGTGAAAATTTTGAACTTCGGTCAACAAGGAGGTGATATTTCCGCCGAAAATCGGCGAAACAACCTGCTCAACCCCGTTTACAACCGATATTCAGAAATTTCATTTCTCTGCAAAAACTTTACTTTTCGCAAAATTTTATTTCTTAATTAATTACTCCACGACCCCCGTCAGAAATTTTATATCGTAAGCGATGATTGTTACGACCCCTCCAGTTTCCCTACTGAGTTAACTCTACTCGAGCCTAAGAGTGAAATGTAGACTTAAATTAAAAAAAGTGACTATAATGATCAAATCTCTCACCTCCACTATCGCAGAGCTATATGACACCCCTCACTGAAATCGTGAAGCGGTAACTACACGAGCTTTCAGATTGGCGTCGCCGCGAGATTCGCTGTCGCAGGGATCGCACAGAAGATGAGTTCTACGCAGTAGCACTCCTCATCTTCTGTGCAGTCCCTGCGATAGCGAATCTTGCGGCTACCCCACTCTGAAAGCCCTTCATGTGAAAGCTCTGCCGGCGAATCTATGAATACGCAAAAACAATGACGTGATGATAATGAACTTCATGGAAGAAATAGCCTTTTACATTAATGAACTGTGGGGAATTAACGAACTTACCCGCGGTAAAAATGTTTCGAAACACTAAATTAGGCGTCAGATTCGGTTTCCGTAGTCCGCACAGCGTCGTTATTTATTCGACGCCCACTTTTTTCTCCCAGCGGGAGTCCAGCATCGCGAGTCTCGCAAAATTTAGGCGTCAGATTTCGTTTCCGTAGTCCACACAGCATCATTATTTATTCGACGCCCACTTTTTTCTCTCAGCGGGAGTCCAGCATCGCGAGTCTCGTCCTTTTTCTTGCGGGGAGAATCCCGCTGGCCGTACAGAGGGCCTCCCGATGGTAAATATCTGACGCGGAGTCTGACGAGAATTTGCCAGAGTGCTCGTCTCGCTGCAGGCAGAGACTGAAGGAAGAGCCGTGTTCACTTGTGACCTATCCCGTTAACCACCTAAGAGTGTGCCTCGTTTTTCTGCGCTCTAGCGCGCTGGGACTCTCTACATACCGAGGGAGGAGTTGTCCTGCCTTTAGCGACTCTAATTCCACTCGGGACCACTTCACTTGCGTTGAGTCGCGTGACGTTTCGAACTGCAAAAACGGGGCAACTCCTCTGTCGGTGTGTAGAAAGCCCCTGTCCCCTGGGCGCTGGGCGAGAGGCATGCGGCAAGAAGAGTGCGTGACAACTGTGAGGAAATGCAGAGCGACGCATGTTCACTTGTGTTTTATCAGGAGACCGGAAACGGGCATCTCGCCCCCGTCTCACCGCGGTGACTCATTCCCGCAGATTTCGCAACGTGTATGACGTCTCTCGCCGGGCAGCTGGCCAACCGGCCATTAACATCGGAGCGTGTTTGACAAGCGCTCCTATTACAACACAGTGAAGTTGATTTCGAGCGTGGTACTGCATTTTCACTCGAGGACGCTTGAATGGAATGTATAACAATGATGCATGAGCAAGCATAGTGCATACTAATTAAAATTACGAGTTTTTATATACAGTTCAAGAGTATTTAGTGATCCTAAACCGTTTTCAGATGAAGTTTATATATGTTAGACATTTTCCCGAATTGTTTCGAAATTTTGAATGTGTTTAATCCAAGGTCCTCGGAGACCGGCGACCGAGCCGCCTGCAGGTGTAATACTTGTGAATCCAAAAAATCAATGCTAAATTGGGCCGCACGATTCAGCTTACGCCGCTCACTCTCCCCATGCCTCGTATGACGAATCGATGAATGAGGCGACAAGCTGGCTTGCTCTCGGTGTGCTCCTCTTCTTCTCTGCGTCCTGCATCTCTACCCTGTCTCTACCGCGAGACGAGAAGGACCGCCAAGTCGTACTGAGGATGATAATTGAAACTCCACGAGTAAGGGGCTTTAGTAAGCGTCCGTTCAGTGCCGTTTGGGAGCGAAAGCGCTCGTTCTCTCAACGTAGCACTGTCCCAGTGCCTTGGCCGGCCATAGCGGATCTCGAAAAATCGAAGTTTGATATGGGGTTGATAATAATCGAGAAACGAATACGGCGGCTTCTTACAATAGGATTTTGACTTTTGATTCGCGTGGAACGCTAACATCCTAGCAAGTTTCCAAAATATGTGTTTTAAAGGCAGTGTTCACGATAATCTTGAATTCTGAGATTATTCGCTACATTGATTAAGTGGCCCCCGGGTAGAACTAAAAAGACGTAGAAATTGAGAAAAGCGCACCGGAAGTACACGAAATCCTTATGTATCACCCCGCCTTTTAAGTATCACAGGAAGTGTTTGTTGTGACATTGAAATCTTTTGTGGACCCGTCCTTTGCGATTCTCCACTCACTATTGCTCCGTTCTTCCCTTTGTGCCCTAAATAATCCTGCTTTGCATCAAATATTCTTCTATTTTCGATTGACCAAATTTTCCACCGGTGACAACCACCTTGAACATGTTCATCCAACCGGATCCAACATTCATCCAACTAGTCCATGTTATGGAATAATGTCACTGGAATACGACGTTTTGAGGCGTTTCTCGCCGTTTCTTCGTAATTTTGGTAACACTTGGAGGCCAAGGCATTGTTTTATGTGAAGAACCAGGGGACGAGAATCATCGTGAACACTGCCTTTAAGAAGCACTTTTGCAAAAGAAAAAAATCCCGCAGGACGTGCCAACATTATGGCCTGAAGAAAGGCCGTAGCCACAAAAAAAGTCGACGAGATCGGATAGTCAGAACAATTTCGGATTGGCATCACGTTCAAGATTGACCTAAACGTGTGCTCAGAAACAAAAGATCAGTTGAAAACAGTGCCAAGAGAAACTTAAAATTTTGAGCCCGATACCACCTGTTGGACCGCACCGCTTAGCAGTGCCGGGTTCCAAAGGCGAAAAAATCAAGTTTTGAATGAGGCCCGCTTTAGTACAGAAATGGATAAGGTGTCGCCAGGAGCCCGTACGGGTTGAAAGGATTTGGGGTCGTTTTCATACATAATCGCCGGGGTGCCGCTAGGCGGGAATAGCCTCCAGACGTGTTATTTTTGTTTTGAAAAAGTCTAGACTCAGCGCAAATGTGATCGCAGGCATTTTGAGCGTACTATGACTGTGTCTGCAGAGGTGAAGAAACGGATGTTAAACATTAATTTCTACTCTCGCCACGTCAATAAATTGGTCTCACATACTTGTATATATCACGTCCTTGATCTGCATGGTTGATATACAGTCAAATATTTACACTAATTAGACATCTAGCTTCAGTTTTCGTGCACTCGATTGGTTCTGTTAACCCTATATACCTTGTTTGCAGGGAAGACATGTATGAGCTCAAAATGAAGAACTCTGCAACCAAAACGGACCACTTTGAACGGAGTTATGGCAGAGCGGCGCTTTTCGGCGGAAACAATCGCCGAAAACGCCGTTTTTCCCGAAGTCGCGGGCGGTATTGTAAACTTACCCCATTTGAAGATCGATTATCTTCTCAAACTGAAATTTTGAGTTGGACAACTTTATCGGTAGCCGGTGAGGGAGTGGGCGGTGCGTGAGCGGAACACACAAATTAGGGCCGGCTAGGGTTCGTTCGTGCTCGTTGTTAGCCGTTTTTTCAACGTTTCTGGTGAAAAAGGGCTCGAAAATCTCGATTTCCGGTGGAAACTCGGAGACTGAATTTATGGTGAACACTGCCTTTAAAGGCAGTGTTGGCGATGAAAAGAATGGGCGTGCTGGCTGTTCATCGCTTTTGATTATGAAGGATGATAAGAAAGTATTGAGCTCTCCCATTGGCTAGAGCAAGCTACAGTATCCTCTTTCATGATCAGATGTTGAAGGTAATGAATAGCCAACACGCCTATTCTTTAAAGGTAGTGAACACTGCCTTTAAAGAAACCTACTAGGGAATAAAATACAATTTTCAGGAGAAATCTGGAGTATGTACGCCAGTCCTACATTTGGTATTACTATTTAGTTCATTTGCTCTGATTGTCGCCGGTATTGTTCTGCACAGCCAGAGCTCGTCAAATCTGTCTTTATCGATCGACAATGCGCATCATTACACTTCCGATGTGCTTCATAGTCGGTTCTGTTTATATGAAATTCCCAACACTTCTTTTGTGTTTTTACTTTAACACCGCATGCATTTGAGAAGTAAGCTTTGATCACTTTTGGCATTTTTGTTATCTTTTTCTCCAGTCGCCTCTGGCCCAACTGTGAGCTTTCTGGTGCTCGAATTTAAAACGTACATCATATTCGTGCTAAGGAGTACGCGCGAGGGCTGGAAGACGGTCATAATTTCTTTTAGACCTTTACACTACCTGGTATCGAGCTCCTCCAATGACAGTCTCCCCGAGTAATTCCATTAGACCTGAGCATTTCAGCTCAGCGTAACTGGGAGGACATTTTTGCTCCGCCAAAACTTGCACGCCTACCGTAGCCAACTATGAACCTTTAAAAAGTAGATAGTGCATTTGAAGGAAAAAGTGTAACCATAACAAAAGTTCACCATAAATTTCGTTCCTGAGTTTACAACAACAAACAACAAGATTGGTAGCCTACGAAAGCAGAACAGCGTCGAAAGAACGGAGCAAAACGCATTCTTGAAGGCGAAAAACGGCTAACAAGGGAGTAACCAGACTCGCTCGTCAGAACAACCCATGCGGCCGTGTTTTTCTGATCGAATACCCGCCGGGTCTTCGTGCTGTAAAAACACCATTTTACATGTCCGAGTAAAAGTGAAAATGATGCCTATTCGTGCTGGCCCCTCGCTCCTTTTCCGTGGATGGGCCGTGCTTGGGTCGTCGGCCAGCTTTGTATAAACTTCCAGGATAACGGCCCGCCGGCCTTTTTTTAGCCGGCCCGCGGTCTTTATGCTCAGACAACCCGCTCGTGGGGCTCCGGCGAGCTTTGCCACCCCGCACACTACACATTTGTTATCCAGATCCGTGCAGCCAACCTTTCTACCCGAAGAAGCATAATTCTTTTCAAATAAATCGGAAATTTTAAATTTTTTGAACAGTTATTTCTTCCTGTGACCATCCCTATTTTGTGTATATGATCCGGCATCAATATATCATTCAACAGTCTCCTTCATTTCCCATTGATTCCAAAAACAAACTGGATGTTTCAAACAAATTGGGAAAACAACATTCACCATACAGCTTGAGTAACTTATTGTTTATGTACCTTAGAAGAGGAGAAAGACATTGTCATACAGGAATAAACAATTGAGTGTAAAAAGTCAAGGCAGTTTCGAGAACATCTGAAACTATACAAAGCTATGCTCGGGTAATCTGTGCTAATCTGTGTAGTCTGTGCTATGACACTGAAAAACGATAACCGGCACATCACTTTCACCAGCAGCTGATCTTCACCTGTAAGGACAACCTCATCTGTACCGAAAACCGCGTAAAAGAGCAAAAAACAGAAATACAAGCATTGAAAACTCCTGTCGAAAAACTCACAGTCTACCGAGAAAAATCGCGGGATCAACAAACAGATAGAAAAAATTTTCGAAATGTATTTCAAGGAGGACTAGCGTATCTTCAATCACTGGATGGAAGGAAGCCGCTACTTTGCTTGGAGAGAAAAGTTGCGCGCGGGAGAACGAAGGTAGGATGACTTTTGAGCGAATGATTTCGCGCCCGATAGCTGAGAGCGGCTATTTCCCTGTGAGACACCAACGATACTCGAGAGAGACTGACGTTACACTAACAGTTGTTTCGAAAATATGTATGGTTTTCGTTTTCTTTCTAGTCTGACTCATGTACAAGGCGGCTGGCCGTGTGGGGTTGGCGGCCTCACTGGAGAATGGCGTTTCGATTAGCGTGGGGTGATCTACCTTCGCGGCCCCGTCCACTCCTCAGACTAAAATGATTGCGCGCACTCTATGTGATTTGCAGATTTTTTACGGTCATGTTGAGAGAACTCTTGAGGATTTTTTTCGCTCTAGCTGACGCAATGAAAACTAAGTTTTCAGAATGAGATACCGGTCCCAATCAGGGTACTGCACGAGCTGTGATCCGGCCAGTTTTGCTCAGACTCCCTCCCCCCTAAAATGGCAATTTTGCTTAGACCCCCCAGAAACGTTAGTAGGTAAATTCTTGACCGTTTTCTCCCATACACACCAAGAGCTGATGTGTTCAAGCAGTTTATCCAGCAGTTTTACATAGCTCTAATGTTTCACTGCAGTCAAAATTCTCTTGTCGTATTTGAATGGTAAGTATAAAATTGTCAAAAGGTTTAAACACCAAAATTGACAGCACGAAGCCAATGTTTTGCAGCACTGAGAGAACGCGAAAAATGTTGCAAAACCCACACCAGGAAAATTTTCTTCAAACGCCTTCTCCGGGGATGCGGGTGGTCTTAAACGGTAGGGTTCAGAGCGTAGTTTCTCAAGCCAGGATTTTTCCGGGTAACTTATTTAGAACTTAAGTTACTGTAGTTTTAGAACCCAAATTTATGTTCGTGGACTTGGCCGATTTTTTCACCGTCTCCCACTCTATATGTAGCGGTCTTCGGCGTTACTCTGAGGTGAAGAAAGTATGTAACCAGGGTAAACCGACCACACTGGACTCAAATATCGTACTCTCATAACTCCTAGCTCTCGAAATTGACGACTGCCGGCGTGACCACACCTGAGAAAGGTGTGATCCTGCAAAGTGTAGCGGTCTCCAGCGTTCATCTGAGATGGTGAAAGTCAGTCTACTAGGTAAATCGACAACGCTGAACTTGAATACTCTACTCTCATGCCTCCTGGTTCTCAAAATTGACGACCTCCGGCGGGACAACACCTGCGAAAGGTGTGATCCCGTGTAGTGTAGCGGTCTTCAGCGTTCATCTGTGATGGTGAAAGTGAGAATACTGGGTAAATCGACCACGCTGGACTCAAATATCCTACTCACGTGCCTAATAGAAATCATTTGCAGAAATCACTCAGCATTTAGTAGTCAAACTACTTTGGACTTGGAGGATTCATATGTAATGAATATTATTCTGAGAAGACCTTTACTCCACCCTAAACTTTCTAATTGAACTCTGCGACTCGCAAATCAGTCAAATCAGCCTTCTAGTTAAATCGCAATTTATATTTGAAATCCACGTGAAAAAAACTGCTCCTAACGGTTTTTTTACTCACAAGAACGTTGGTTCAATTGGTTTTCGTCCACAGATCAGACCCCCCACTTCCACCCCCCCGAAGCTCAGAGCCCCCCTGTTGGAGCCCACACCAGCGCCGAACCCTGGTCCCCTCCATCTCCGCCTCCACCTCTTCCATCTTCTCGTGGTACTGCGATAAGTCACTCGCTGCTACGGAAGACTTCCGGTGTCGCTGTGATAAAATTAGTTGGACTGCTTACACAGAACCGAAGGAATGCAGCCATCGATAAAATACGAAATTAGGGATAAACTTCAAACAGTACTGTCGTACTGTTATCCACGGATATCTTTCCTGAATTTTGAAAAAATAGGAAAAACTTGAGAAACATGTAGTATGGAAAATCATTATATTTGTATGCTCGCAAGGCTTTTTGGAGTCCTCTCTGCTGTTCGTTACATCAGTGCAGTCTCTTCAAATTTTGCGGATGATTTCCACTAACTGATTGAATGGGTCGATCTGCTCGCATTGTGGATGTTCCGACATCGATGAGTAAGCTGGAAAAAGTTGATTTTCTTATTTTTTGTCCGTTTTGACTTCATTGATATCCATTTTGAAAATACTAAAAGTTTCTCTATTCCGGAGCGCTGAGATTAGAAGAACCATCCGAACAAACTCTTTAGAAAAATTCCGAGCGCATATTTTTTTCGGACTCAGCCTTTTCAAAACTGTCGAATAAATTAACGAAGCTGGATACGGCTTTCCGCCGCATTCAGTGCGTGTCGATTATGCATTCAACTCGAGTAATTACACTCATCGAAAGGCTCTATCACAGGGGCACGTGCTCCAAACAGCAGTACGTGCTGCAAAATTTCATAGCAGGAGTACGTGCTGCAAGGTAGTCCAGCGCTATCGTAGCAGCACACAGACGCGACGCGGCTGGCACACCGACGTGCGACGCGGTCAGCTCGCCGAGCACCATCTGGGGCCGTCAGCGATTGGACGAGGCCTCCAGCGGCCGGGCGTGTAAAGTACCGCAAACTTAGATAATTGAAGCGGCGAAGTTGCCGACCTCTCAGTTCCGTCTCAGGAGTGCATCGTATACTTCCCTTTTTTGGATAATCGTTTTGTCATCGAGTTGAATGTGTTTCATGTACGCATTGGACGGCTTATTCGTTGGCGCACGTGCTGTAATTTGAAACACTATAGGAGTACGTGCTCCTATAGCAGCACGTTCCCTGAATGTGCTCGAAACCATCTGTCTTCGAGTTGAATGCATATTCGACACGCATTGAACGCGGCGATTGCCCGGGTTAGAACTTCCGAATGAACGGTTGATTTTGATTGCTCCTTCCTGTAATTTTCGATTGAATGAAAAGAAAAAGCCCCTCACACTTGTTCTGATTACGTGCTCTTTCAATATCGATGAGCGACGTATTCTGACATATGTACCAATGGAGTAAAACCTCCATTATCTGAAATTTTTGATCTGAAGATGATTGACGCTTCTTTCTGCTTTATATAGCATGATCAGGCGAAGGAAACATATCCTTCGATAGAATCCAAACCAGTGATGTCATCCTTTGCTCCTTTTTTCGGTGAGCATGTTGCACATTGTTGGATGCCCGTCCACGCCTGCTAAGTTTGAGATGTGCAAGAAAGGAGGAATAGAGCAGACCAAGACAGCCCCCTACCTTCCTCAGCCAAATGGATGGGTCGAGCGCTTCGTTGATACGCTGAAACAAACGATATCAAGAAACTTTAAGTGGAGAAAGAGACCCTGGAAAGGAACTTGCAACACAGGAATGCAACAGAGATCAAAATCACCTATTCTGAACAGCCGAAAAGTAATAAATAAATCACACATAAGAATCATATAATACAAAAAGACAGCAAGGAGCGATGAAATATGTAGCGATGCGAGCACAAAACCTAAACAAACAGCAGCGACCGTTTATCCATACCTGTTACATCACGTTTTTCTGCCGGTGCATGTGTTCTACAAGTTTCAGCATGTTTCCACGTCCAAACTCACAGCGTACTCAGTGTGCAAAGGATTAACTGCAGGTCGGTTCGTCAGCGTCGTAATAGAGAGGATTCTATGGCATCTCGTCCCCGAAAAGTAACTGCACTATTGGATCGACGCGAGACGGGTTAGAGTGAGAAAACCCGACACACCAAAAGGCCCGGATCATACTACCGTCGCGGCGATGCGTGGGAAAGAGCAGTATCGATCAATCGCGGCGATATGCAATTTTGCCCGACATTTCGGAAATGTGGTTAAAAATGAAGCGTTTAAAGTGTGCCCGAATGAGAATGGCGACCCAAACGGTCGGCGTGCTTGGCAGGCGGCCGTCGCATGTGTCGCCCTCGGACGAAAGTTGGATTTCAACGACGGCCGTCCCCTCTCCCACTGATTGATCGGCGCAGTGCTTGCTGCCAGCCGGTGCCGGCCTCGTTCTTTGTCGATGGCGGTGGGGACTTTTCGCATGCTCGTCCAAGAGCGGCGAACGCGACGGCCGCCTGCCAAGCACGCCGGCCGCGTGGGCAGCCATTCTCAGTCGGACGCACCTTAACTGATCTCCGACGAAGATATCATCCCATTCCACCCAGCATGTTGTTGTTTGGCTCGCCAAAACAATCGATTCCGTCCAAAGCGCAAAATCGCCGCGATTGATCGATACTGCTCTTTCTCACGCATCGCCGCGACGGTAGTATGATCCCGGCCCGAGGGTAGTCGCGCCTGCGTTTCGCCGCCCTCGTATCGTATTTACAAGCACGAGCGAGAAGCGAGCTAGAAAGAGGCATTGAACGCAATTTTTGAGTTTGATGAGTCAAATTGATCGGTGTATAACATTAGTTTCTCTATTCCAAAGCGCTGAGATTAGAACAACCATTCAAACAAACTCTTTAGAAAGATTCCGAACAAAAAATTTTTCGGACTCAGCCTTTTCAAAACTCAAATAAATGAAAGAAGTTGGATACGGCTTTAGTTAGAACTTCCGAATGAACGGTTGATTTTGATTGCTCCTTCCTGTATTTTTCGACTGAATGAAAGAATTTGAGAATCTGTTGTCTATTCTATTGGAATGAATCTTCAAGAATTTGTTCAATTTGCAAATGATTAGATTTTTCAAGCAGTCTTAAAGGCAGCGTTTACGATGATCATCATCGGTGACTTTCCGCAGTGAAATGATAGGCGAGAAGGACCCTAGGCTCCCAGTGTTGAAAGAACGGTAGAAAACGAGCCAGGAGTGACGAAATAACGGCTGCAAACAAGCGTTTTGGTGCCCCAGACACGCCTGGTGCCCCAGATCCGCCTCTCGAAAAGAACAAATGAAGACTCAGATTACAGGAATGATCAAGTCAAGGAAGTGCTAATAAGTAAACTGATCGCTTGATTGCACTGACAGGAATCTTTCTTCATAGCGGTCAATTCTACGCTCAAAAATCATTGTAAACAAGGAAGGACTTATCTTAGCTCAGAAACGCGACATGCGCGTCCTCTTCAAGCGTGCCTCGCTATTTAGGGCACCAGACCATCTGTAAACCGTGGAGATATTGGAAGTGAAATTTATCGTGAACACTGCCTTTAAATCACACGAGAAAATTAATGGACATTTGCTTTGGTGTCAGGATATTTGAATGTCATGACCAGAAGATGATCGAATATTTAGGACATAGAAATTTCGACTTCCGGGACGATTATTAGAAAGATGAAATTTCAATTGCTCGAATGAATCAGAAACGTAATTTTCTGGATGAATGGACTTCTCGGGAAACGGAAAAATTAAAAATTCAAATTGAATTTCTCGAATATATCCACGGAATATATCCGTTTTTCAAAAAAAAATGTTCAGAAGTCTCAAATTAATCAAATATCCAAGAAAATAATTTGGATTTCTCGCATCGAATCGAGAAGCCTGGATAGAAATTATAAATTCAAATTTTCCAATGGGCGATGAACCGAAAGAATTAATGATTCGAAGTCTCGGATGAATCGTATCCGAATATTCGCATAATATTGGACACCAATCAAATGGGTTTCCTTTTATTATGGTAGGACCGGTTCTGTAGTGTGGCCTTGACACAAAGACATCCAATTGCCAACTGTTTTTTTTTTCTAGACGGGTTCAATGGATGGCGGCCATCGTGTATCAACACCCTTGGGGAGGAGGGAGAAACGGGGGAGGAGCAAGGTTCCTGATTGGACGCAACACGGGCTAGCCCCGGCCCCCGGCTGTTGCGTCCAATCAGGAACCTCGCTTCTTCCCCGTTTCTCCCGCCTCAGGGGTGTTCATACACGATGGCCACCACCCGGGTTCTATTTAAAGGAAGCAAAGACTTCCAAAGACGCGAGCGCTGGGTCATTATTTGTCATTGGGGCACGAATTGCTCACTTGGAGCTTTGCGTTCAAACTGGGGCGTTTGTTACCCATAACGCACTTTCTGCCAAATTTTGTCGAAAAATGAGAAGTAAAAACGGCAAGCGACAGTCCATGAAATTCTTCCAGAAATAGCAGCAAACGACAATCGGCAACCCGCGACTGTTGCACATCGCTGAGTGGGACCCAAGGGGTGCAACCAGAACTGAAGTACTCCTCTCTAAAACGTTCGGGCCTCTGAGAGAGCGTTTGGTTCTTTCCGTTCAACGCTGTTCTGTTTCTGGGGGCTATTATAAATGTTTCCAATCCAGATTTCAGGAACGAATATTCGTAGTGTTCAGTGCATTCAATTTCATTGGTGCGCGAAAAAAATTGTGTACTAACCGTGGGGGGATCTAATTCTGTCTTGTAATTTTGGGAAGGGTAAGCTCTCTGATTAGTGGAAGCCGAAAATCCTATTATTTCAGAGTTAACAGACATTTCCCAGAAGGGGATTGATGCGGCGATTTGTGCAATGAATTACACAATTGCAAACACGAGTGACGAGGTGATTGATGACCATTCTGCTGGGCACAGGCAAAAAATACGTTCGCAATTAGTATAGTGAATGGATGGGGCAGTAGATCGTCATTTGCAATCAAAACCTCACTGTTCGGCGGTCTCGCGAACGCAGCACGGCTCGCCGCGAACGATCGCGTCTTGTCCAATCGCTAGACTAGAATTGGCGAGATATCTTTTTTGTCGTAACTTTTATAGCGCAAACTTTTATAGCATTCTACAAAGCATTAGTTCTTATACTTTTCATATAAGTTTGCTTTCCAAAAATTCTGGTTTTCTTGAGGTTCCCGATCATGCTCAGAGTTTGCAACACTTCTACGACAAAGAATTACCAGACATATCTAAAGCATTCCGCAAGAAATTGGTGAGATCACAGTTTAATTATAAAACGTTAATTATATTCTGCATTTATACTTTGTTGTTTGAGCAGAGCTAGTATGCATTCACAACATTTGTAAAAAACGAACTTGCAGTTGGCTTCCCATCAACTGACGGCTCAAGTAGCTGATGCGAAAAATGCATGTGAAAAATCAGCCAGATCGATTCGGAACCTGATTTCAACAGAAACCGGCGTAGAAAAACAATGCAAGAAAGCGCTGAAGGAAACGAGTAATGCTATTGGTACTGCATGCGAACGACTGAGAATATTTGAAAAGGTTCTCTGCGCAATATCCGGCCTTTAACCTTGCTTCGCATAACGTTACAAAATTCAAACTGAGAAAATGTCCGTGAGAGTTGTCTGGAAAACTAAACATGAAGATAGCATCAAATTGCAGCTCTCAAATCTTACCAGTCAGAGTTTCCAATCACTGTCGTAATGTGAGCAGAGAGGCTCGGATTGTGCACATGAAATGGAGCGGTGCAGTTCTTAGGGATTTTGGTGAATGTCTCCAAACTTCCCCTTCGAAAATGTTTCATTTAAAACCCCGAAATCTCAGTTTTCCACAGGAACAAAAAGAGGTTAAAAGAGAACGGCCCCTGTTTCTAAGAGACCCAAGGAAAACTTCATTTGTTTCCAGGAGGAAAGACAGAAGTTGAGGTCACCTAGTAAACACCTGATAATGAGTGGACATATACAGTTGGTGAGTTAGTTTACCAATGCTGCAAGAGAAAGGAGAATATGCAATCGTGTAGTATTTTTCCGCTGGTTTTAGCAGATCATAATAGATGTCGGAAGCATCGATATATGTAGTGCGACATTACATACTTGTAAGGCTCGCACTGCTTATACTCGAATACTCCACACTTTAAAACTACTCTAATACTCTAATACATACTCTATTTTCGTTTGAGTTTATTAAATTGCTGGGAGAAAGAAGTTGTAGGTGAATAAAGGATGTGAAGGACTTTAACATAGGAAGAAGGTAGCCAGATATCACACGAGAGATTTCCCTCACTCACATTGTGCCGCCCCATGAAGATTCATTTATTTATTTATTTATTTATTTATTATTTATTTATTTATTTATTTATTTATTTATTTATTTATTTATTTATTTATTTATTTATTTATTTATTTATTTATTTATTTATTTATTTATTTATTTATTTATTTATTTATCTATTTATTTATGCGTGGGGAACCACGCGGGAAACATGAAATACAAAAAGTTGAACGGACCGCAGACACAATTGACAAATCATGCTAAAAAATTATCCGATAAACGGCCAGGTTTGTGTTGAGCTTCAAGCAGTCTCTTTTAGGTACTTGTCGGCAAGCTTTTTGAACTGCGCTAATGTGGTTGGTATAGGATATTTCTTTGAAATTTTCAAAAATTCAGACTCAGCTCTCTGCGTGAAAAATGAGGCCCTCATACGACCTTTGGCTCTTGTAAAACCCAGTTTAACCAGCCCACCTCTAGTGGTTGAGTGGGAGAGCGTGTAAAAATTATTGAAGGGAACATGGATTTTACCGGTGATCAATTTATAAATCGTAATGAGTTCATACTTCCTTCTACGGTAAAGCAGAGTGGGAAGTTTGAATGATCTGTTACGGACTGAAGCTGAAGGAATTGAAGCGTTATCATACCCACGTAGGCGAATCCAGAGCTTTCTAGTGAAGGTGTTTTGAACTGATTCAAATTTGTGAGTGCAACGTTCAGGCACAGGGTTAAACACTGTTGTACCATATTCCACTAGGAAGCGAATGTATGATTTGTAAGCTAGTATAAGATGCTGTGCTGACTTTGTTGATAGAGCTTCGAACAGATTTCGTATTTCTCTATCTGCTTTATTAGCAATCGTTTCACAGTGTTCAGTGTCGCTAAGCTGCTCGTCCAGTATGAATCCTAAATCCCGCTCTGTGCTGGGACTATTGAGCTCCAGCTCACCAAGGTAATATATGTGCCTATCAACGGGATCACCATGATGAAGCACCTTAGTCTTAGGGGCTGACAGAAGCAGCTCCCATCTCTCTGACCAATCAGCGATTGAATTGACTGCCGATTGTATAGCGATGCAATCTTCAGTGTTGACAATGTTTTTGTAAATCTTGATATCATCCGCAAACATTTTGCAAGGAAAACCGAAGCCACTCCTCAGATCAGGAATGTCTGAGGTATACAAACTGAGAAGAATTGGTGAGATGACACCGCCTTGTGGTACGCCACTGGTAACTGGATATGATTGTGAAAATGAATCATTAATTTCTACTTGCAAGGGTCTTCCAGTTATAAAGTTGTTTATCCATTTGACTATCTTAGGATGAATGCTGAGAGACAGAAGTTTCGAAATGAGCTCATCAAAAGGAACCTTATCAAATGCTTTCGTGAAATCAAAATAAATGTTATCTGCATTGATTTTCCGATCTAGCGCTTTGGTCCAGTCTTCCATTGAGGTTAGCATTTGGGCTTCAGGGGACCTGCCAGCTCTGAAGCCGAACTGATTATCTGGTGTCAAGAAGTTGGTCTCAATAAAAGAAACCAGTGTTGATTTTAGAATTTTCTCGAAAACCCGGGCAAACACTGATGTTATGCTAATCGGGCGATAATTGGAAGCTAAGTCATGAGACGGTTTCTTAGAAATAGGTGTAATAAATGAGTGTTTCCACCGAACAGGAATTTCACTACAGCCTTCATTTACCAGCTACTCGCACTTTTCTGTATCACTATCATAGAAGCGGTGCGGTTTTCAGAATGATTTCTTCATTCCCACCCTTAAATTTTTCGAAAAACAACCGTTTCGCATGTACGACTGTGATAATATGACTGCATGTAGCGGGGAAATGAAGGATACATAAGTATGCAGTTGAAAATGTGTTCTAGGGGGTAGAAAATAGCAACCGCGATCTTATTAATGAAGTATGACGGTACCTCATCGGGAGTAGTAGAGACTGAAAGTTTACATAGGATATTATAAATATCCTCTTTATGGAACCATGCACCGCTATCACATATTGGGTGGGGTGAATTGAGGTTTTAAATCTCGAGCTGGACCCAACCCGATTCGGCAAACCCAGGGTAATGGCAATGATAAATCCGGCTTATAAAATGTGTCCGAATGAGACTGGCCCACTATGCGCCCGGTGTGCGCGGCAGGCGGCCGTCGCATTCAGAATTTCAAACCAAGTTACTCGCGAATCATCTCGGAGTTGGTATATTACTTGCAACTAATTTTTAGCCTGATATGCTACTTGCTAATAATTTTCGCAGTAGTTAATTTTTTGTGGCGTATTTTGTGGTAGGTAAATTACTGCCGACTATCCTTGGGTTTGGTATGTTACTTGCGAACTTTAAGTATGCTACTTGTGACTTACTCCGGAGCTTGTACACTACTTGCGACAAACTTTTGATCAAGTAATTTACTTGCAACTTATTTTGGGTGTGTAACTTTTTTGTGAATAATCTTGGAGTTCGTATATTACTTGCAAGTTCACGACCCCCCTTCGGACCGTCACATTGATTGTCAGCCATTTTAACAGTTGATTGTCCAATGCGCTTTGTCCTGGAGTGACATTTTGTACACCTTTTTCTCATTTCTACCTCCGCTTCCTTTCTTTGTATTACACCGTTCCTTCTGTAGTCAACGAATAACTTACTTACTGTTTACCATATCGATCGATGTTATTGATTTTTCGCACAAATCGCCAAAACACGTTGTAGGCTGTGCTTTTTTCCGAGGGGGTGGGACAGGGGAAGTGGTCAACGAGTAGCTTACTTACTGTTTACCATATCGATCGATGTTATTGATTTCTCGCACAAGTCGCCGAAACACGTTGTAGGCTGTGCTTCTTCTAATGAGGTGAGATAGGAGCAGTGGCCAACAAGTAAATTACTTACTATTTACCATATCGATAGATAGTATTGATTTTTCTCATAAATCGCCAAAACACGTTGTAGGCTGTGCTTTTTCCGATGTGATGAGACAGCGGTAGTGGCCAACGAGTAAACTACTCACTGTTTGCCCTCTGACTTACTTGACTTAATCGGTTGGCTTTTGCCTGACGCGGTCATTCCGCATCTTCATCAAGGTGTGCCGTCCTACTAGTCAACCGTATCCATTTGTCACGGTTCTCAGCCAAAATTTGAACACAATCCATCCATTGGTCGCTATTCCACTTCCTGCGAAGTAAAACATCGCGCCTGAATTGCCTTTCAATGCCGAATGATTTCAAATCCTCCGTCACCAAATCTGTCGAAAGCTACGTCCGGGCGGCCGTTTGGGAGATGTTGGCACCTCCCACGTGTCAAACGTTGATGTAAGGCGTCAATCTCGTTGTGGAGATCTTCGTTGTGGCACATCCGCGGCCAGAAATATCCAAGCAAACGTCTCAACAGCTTCCTCTCCGCATAATCCAACCTTTCCTTTTGCGTCTCCGGTGCTGCCCACGTCTCCGGTCCGTACATAATGATAGGGAGAATAGCAGATAAGTAGACGCGCAACTTATCTTCCTTTGCGATGGGGGTAGGCCACAAACACTCGGTTATGGAGCTGAATGCAGACGTAGCTTTCTCACGTCGTTGTTGAACATATGCTGCATAACTACGATAGTTCTTCAGCAAACATACCAAATAACAGAAATCATCCACCATTTCGTCCATACAACGTCTCGTTGAAGTCCTAAGAGAAACCCACATCTGCTTGCACTTGTCGGGACGAAGACGAAGTCCATAGGCGGCGGCATACTTCGAAACGAGGTTCACAATCCTTCGCAGTTTTGCATTGTTTTCAGCGAATAACGCAATGTCGTCCAGGTCGACAAGAAAGCGTTCTGATGGTGTTAGTATCACGTCCGCAAAAAAACTGTTTTGCAACTCTACGCGTGATGTCATCTACGGCGAAGTTGCTCGAACCGTGTCCTGGTTACTACGGACACGGCTATGGATCGGCCACAAAGAACCGAATCTTTCGACCAATAATCTCAAAGGCTTGACGGCTTGGCCAACAGCCGCCTAAGTTCTTCCACACAAGTTTCACTAATTTTGGACTACTTTCCTTAGCCACTGATTGAACGCAATCATCGACGCATAAGCTGGAAAATTATACAGGATCATAGAAAACATCTGCTAAAGAAGAACACAATCCACTATTATCAGCGAATGCGCACCTATTCGGATCGTTAATAGTGTCGCACAACGCCGCTTGTTCTTCGTTCTCCGCCTTCATACCTGACTCGTGTTCGTCGGAGTCACACACACGAGGTGCCTGTGTCACAAAATCCAGGACTTCATCTTGAGTTTGCGTCTCCACGTTGCTGTCTACCAGAAAATGATCGAGATCACCTGCATGCGTAGTGCCGCCGTCATAGTCATCCGAATTACGGACTGAACTATCCTGTCTCGTCTCTAATGATCCTGAACCGTGCTGTGCTGTCTCTAGTGTGTCGGCTGCATGACAGTTAATAATGCAGGCGTACTCGAGCGCACTGCGACCTTCTCTGTCCGGCCACAACGTGTCTACCGGGACGCTCACAGCTGGATCAGGACGGACCAGGCAGGCCCAGCCAGGCTACATGGAGGATTTTTGAGCCCGCGTGAGCAATATATTACGTGCGTGGCCAGGAAAGCCACGGACGGCAAGTGGGTGCTTACTCCGGTCACAACGGGTGGGTTTTTCGCCCGAGTAGCATGATGTAGATGCTTATAGACCGGGTTGACTACAGCCGATCGGCAGAGTATGATGGGGGCCTAATAGGATTCTGGCTGAACTTAGCAAGAATACCTAAACATATTCAATCAGATTACGTTATATTACGAAATAGAAGTAATATACCTAAGAACCCAAGACGATCCTACTTCTGGAAAATGTTTTCACCTCACTACATATTCAGGGAAACTGTCCGCAACTGTGAGGATCATGAGGACAAAAAAACCGAATGCAAAAACCAAAATGAAATTAATTCATCCAGCATGCATAGTCAGAATAGAAACAGAAGAATTAGGGAACGCTAACTATCACTAGGATCCACATGGATCCCAGTGATAGCTTGCGTTCCCTAACGAATATTGGCGCAAACTCGGTGACATTTGCTATCCTATAGGTGCATTGAGTTTGAGCCAACTTTCAATGGGGAACGCAAGTATCACTAGAATTCATTTCGACGTTACAACGCCTCAAAGAACCAACCTAACTTCATGGATGCACTCACGTGGTCTCTAGATTTTTCTGTAGAAACAAAGAGAAATGAGAGCTAAAACTGCGGCACCACGTGGTTTGTTGGCAGCTGTATTATTGGTATCAGAAATGAAAATCGATTTTAAGTGGCGCACCGTTTAAGCGAACCCACGGTTAGACGCGCTATACGGTAGGGCAATATTGCCCGCGGTCCAAGCATGCAATCTCCCAAAAGTAGGACAGGTCGTAAATGTGTCAAAGACCTTTCATCACCTGGAGGTAACTCGAGTTTAACTTCATTGTTATGGAGCTGTAATCACGGCTGGTTTTCCGTATTTGATCAAGGCGACAAGGTGCGCAGGAGCAGAGCTGAAAGAATCGAAGAGAAAGGAAAATATGAATTCTAGTGGAGGTTATCGATCGAGTAGGCCAAATTGAGCCTAAATGTGCCAGAGATCTTTTGCTAATAACGCACTAGACAGCTCGGACATCCAAAGAATGCTGGAGAAAACGTACTTCCTTTTAAGACGAGCGTTCACTTTGAAAACATCAAAAATGATTTATATCGAGCATGGCTCAAAGTGAAACGATTAATCACTGAAAGTGCCTCAGCAGTTGAAGGATTTCTTGGGAAGATGGATGAAGTTGATGATGCCATAATCGAGAAGACGAAGGCACTTCAATCTGTGAGTCTTCTCGTCCACATTGTGAAAACTTTTTATGATTTTTGTTAAAAAAGCATGAATTCCAGTGGTCAGGTTTGACACTCGTGAAAGAATGGGATTCACCTTGGCTGATTCCGGTAGCGGTCCTGATTCTTATTTTCTTACTGGCCGTATTGACAATGGCCTTGCGCATTTGCTATAAATCACAGGAGATAGGTGAGTTTCCGCGAGTAATGATTCTACTCAAAAGCAAAACCTCCTAAATTGAGGAAGTGCCAGGGACTCCTCAGATACGTCCCCAATACGACGCTCATCTTGGCTCACGATAATCGCTTTTTACTTGATAATAGTTCTATCGTTCATTGCTATTGGACGTTCCTGGTATCTTTTTAATTGAATAAATGACTGGATTTTATAATATAGATGTTTGGCTGTTTCCAGCGTTGAATATTTGGGCATATGGAGTATATCGTCTGCTTGTGATCCTGTCTTCAACGATACTGCGATTTTGGGCAACGCGGAATCAGACGAGTTTAAGAGCAGTGGGAAGATCAAAACTTCTTTGAGGTTTTCATCTACACAAATAGTAATAGTTGAACTGATCCATCTACACATTTGCCTCTGGCCAACCAATGTGCACAATATATTCTCTATGCTTAAAGGCATCGTTCGCGCTGGAAATCAATTTTCATTTTTCAGGCTCAAATTCATGACTGAGCCCGGTAGACCACACTGGTAAGCTTTGGCGCGTCAAAAACGTTGGGCAATGAGGTTGAAAGGCGTCAAAGATGAAGATCTGCCACCAATTCTCACCTGTCATCTAGCACTTTTTCCTAAAATGTTGTTGCGACCGTAAGACAACATAAAATTAGTTATGGCACGAACTCCACATGCAGAAAAACTCCGAAAATGACAGTGGCGAGGCCTCCAAAAGCAGAAAAACTTCAAAATGGATTTTGGCGCGAAATTCAAATTCGTATTTACAATGTGTTCCGATTGACTTTTCTTTACAAATGAAGGTTTTTCATGGTCCCCTTCGACCGTAAAGCCTAGTTTTGACTGCAGGTGGTCGCTGCGGCCATGCGAGGGACAACTGTTCCTTTTTCATCGCGCGTAATGGAAAGCCGCTCCAATTGTGATCGCTTCGTGGCAAACGTCCTACATCGCTGGGTCGCGGCGACGAAATCCTATGTCTTACTGCATCGCTCCATTAAGAGCGATTCTCAATGGTCGCTGACCGTCGCTCCATCGCGGCCACAATGGCAGCGATGGAGCGATTGCCAGCGAATGACACGTTTCGTCTAATGAATATTGGCCCTTTCACATGACAAGATCAGTGTTTTCGAGTCGAAACGCGTTATTGATGAATACCAGCCATTAATTTCACTGGTTCATTGAATTTCTTCTATCATCAGTGGGCCTAAGCACTATGAACAGAACCGCTGCCGCTGCTACATCGCTGCAGCAGCGGGTGCAAAATCGCTGCGATGAAAAACAGCAGCGATACAGTCAAAACTAGGCTTAAGACAACATGAAAAATAGTTATGGCACGAACTCCATATGCAGGAAAACTCCGAAAATGACAGTGGCGAGGCCTCCAAAAGCAGAAAAACTTCAAAAAGGATTTTGGCGCGAAATTCAAGTTCGTATTTGCAGTGTGTTCCGATTGACTTTTCTTAACAAATAAAAGTTTTTCATGGGCCCCTCCGACATTTTCACTCACTAGAGAGGACAAGCTACACAAAAACATGGAACAATAATATACGGTTATCTGCGCGTACGATGCCTTTAATTATAATAATCATAATAATATTTTTAATGTTGTTTAAGGCAAACGTGAGATAAGTAGAGAATTAGAGAAAAGGTTCACTGCCAGCCGCAGTCTTCTGGAAAGTACCCTCTGCCAGAAAATGAAATACCTATCACTCATGGCGCGTTCGGCGCGTGCGAGCGACGCTGCTGCCTCTGTCTGACCTCCGGTTTTTCGCTGTCTCTAACCTACACTCCACGCCAGCACGCGAATCACGAAAATTCCGCGTTTCACAGCTTTAAAGCAAAACATGCATCTGCTCAAAAATTCGTGGCATTTTTTTAGAAATGTGCTGAGACGTTGTGAAAAAGGTCAGACAATCTTCGAAGCTGTTGGATTTGGGTCGTCATTGAATTCAACAGAATTGATCAAAGAATTTGTGAAGCCGATTGTGGAGCAGAAAAAAGCGGAACTCTCTGAGACAATTCAGCAAAGATTGTTACAAATGGGAGCGCCTGAAGTATGATCAGTTGAACAGTTAAAATATCTTGTGTAATTCGCTATACGGCTGCATTCAGGTTATGCGATTTCTGAACAGCAGCATAACCAGCGAGATGCTCAACGCCTGCGCTGCTGTTGATAGCAAGACTGCTCGTCAGAGTATAGAGCAGCTTTCAGTTCTTGAAAAGTAGGCAAGCTCATTCAGTTCTAATAGATAAAGTAGTCTTCACTATGCCAATGAGTCGCGAGATGCCTTGCATGAACCTCACACGAAAACCGGAGATGCCCAGACGACGGAAATTCATTCTAAGAATGCGGAAAAAAGTGGAAGACTCCAGCCTTTCTCGATCCGCCCTATCCTGACCCGTACCAAAAAGGCGATCCTAGCCGCTATAAACTTCGCCGAATACGGAAATTCTCACTACTATCATGGCGACAATTTACGGGTTCAGCGACAGCGAGAAGGCTATAGCAAGTTTAGCCTTCGCTTTTACGTGAAAATTCCGTAGCACTTGCCCCCTTGCTCCTACGAGGCAAACATTTGCGCAGATTTTGCCGCTCGCCAACTATTTTTGGGGTTTGACATTGCCAGTTGCCGAAATTCTAAATTTCTTTGCCGCACACACCTGATCCGGACTCTAGTTAATATTCCATATGGCAAAAACGTTCTACACTCTGGAACCTTTCGTAACAACTGTGCTATGCTTGCGTACTGGACGCAGCTGTGACTTGTACTCAACACGTTTCCATTCAGGTCTTTGAAGAACATTGGCTTTACTGTGCTCGACGAAACGGCAGCCTTCGCAGCTAAACAAGACAAGATTCAGGAAATTCTGGAAAATTTTAAATTGAACTTAAGGGCTGCTACTGAAGGGCGCATAGCAAGAACGCTTTCTGGATACTTGGTTAGTGGCATGGCACACCTAATACAATACCGCCCCTATCTTTTGGTCATTGGGCGCGCTAGAGCGCCGGAGCGTGCCGTTTGACGTCGTTTTTGAATAACTCGCTTCAAAGTGGTCCTATCGGTAAACCAAAGCCAAATTCGGAATCAGCACCAAAAATGCGATCTGTTGAATGTATAAAAATTTAAAATGGAACTCAGTGGAAGATTTTGGGTTACGTTAGCCATCCAATGACCCTCGTGTCCGAATGGAGCTGGCGTTTAAGTGTTGTGATAAGTGGATCTCTCGACGTTTCC
Source organism: Aplectana chamaeleonis (assembly GCA_029168955.1). Taxonomy (NCBI): domain Eukaryota; kingdom Metazoa; phylum Nematoda; class Chromadorea; order Rhabditida; family Cosmocercidae; genus Aplectana; species Aplectana chamaeleonis. Next base: position 1,838,020 of record JAPDOI010000071.1, read on the forward strand.
TCGTATTTAGCACATTCATATTCCATCGGTTATCCTCTGCGTTTCTTCCGAAACATCATGACAGCGGAAAGATTAACAGAAATTCATAAGAAAAGTCATTTTTCCTCACAATTTATGGATTTTAATGTGGCAAAATCACGTTGTTCTTCTATATTAGTGATTTATTTGGGATAAAATGCGAGGCTTCAAAAAGAATTCAGGTATTGAAAGTTAAACGAAAATCGGGCCTTGAAATTGGGTTAATTATTTGATTTCACATTCACAAAAGGCAGGTATCAGAGCGCATTGCAACAACCATGTAGGAAAATCGGCCTGGATGGGCTGTGGTAGATCGACCGGGCGTAGAATTGCCTGGCATGCAAGGGGTGGAGGGCCGAACGACGGGGTGCTCATACACCAATTCCTACAGTTGTATTAATTCAATATAATTAGTGAATTCGAGATATTATGGAGTTCTAGAAGGGTTCTGGAATGAGTTCTGACGCCGGTCTTTTCACCAGAAATTCAATTTTAAAATGTAATTTTTTTGTGGGAAAAAAATTCAAAGTTTTCAAAAATACCACAAAGGGGACGCAATTCCACGTAGCAAGGCTAGAAAAACTGATTCTCACGACTGGAACTCCAATAGTAAGAAAATTCAAAACTGGTCATTCTAATGAGAATAGAGTTTTTAAATTTCTTTTTTTTTCTACAGAGAAATGGAAAATTTTCTTGATTATCGCATTCTTGAAACAATCTCTAGTGACGAGATTCATGGGATTCAAAGAAGTTCCTAGTACCAAAACTTAAAAATGACTCTCTTGATGAAAATTCAACTCTAAAATTTAATTTTTTTTTCGCGGAAAGAACTTTTTTCAATTCAGCATTTTTAAAATGAATGCTGAATAAATTTATGCGTTCTACTTGATCAGTGAAAATTTCCTAGAATGTTTTCACACTGAAAATGGAAATTAAGAGAAAATTCTAATTTCAATATTTACTGTGCTTATCTGGGTCAAATTCCGGTCCGCACTTGCGTCTCGACACGCTTTGTGGCCGCAAGCGCCCGAGGCCGCAAGCGCTTGATATGGCTTTTTCATACAGTTTTCTTTAATTTTGTTTAGTTTTCAGTTTCTTAAACCCACCTAGAGTCATCAGATTGGCGGCTACGGCGCTGGAAACTCTCCCGACTCGGAAGCGCGCGGCCGCAAAGCGTGTCGAGACGCAATTGCGCACCGGAGTTCGACCCAGATACGCACAGTAATTTGTTTTTTCGGGAAAAAAGATTGAAGATTTTCACGATTCCCACATTTTCGAAACAAATTTATATAATAAAGCTAGAAATACATGGAATTCAAAAAAAAATCTGGAAAGAAATTCAAAGTTTGTGGTCTCAGCGAATATTCACTTTTAATGATTTATTTATTTTTTGGAAAAATAATGGGAAAAGGTTAGGAATTCTATAATTTCCAAACAATTTCTGAACGAATTCATGCGCTATACACGAAAAACATTGAACTCGAGGAGTAATTCAGCTTGAAAATTTAAATTGGTCCCTTTATAAAAAAATTTAAATTTTTGAATGAATTTTTTTTCAACTGTTCGTTTTCGGTGCATTTCCATATACTGGCTGATTATGGACATGATTTTTTCGTGTGAGGAGAAAAAGCAAAGACTCTGAGGAATATTGCCGCGACTCCTCCGCGACTGCCCCGGGACTCTACCGCGATCCTGGACTGCCCCGCGACTCCCCCGCAATCCTCGACGTTACCGCGACTCTGCCGCGACTCTGCCGGGACTCCCCCGCGACCTCTTCTTGGATGAAGCTTCCGCGACTCTACCGCGACTGCCCCGCGACTCTACGGCTGTGTCGTCGTATCGATTAAACTCCTGGCGTTCACTCCTATCAATTTCCTCTTTATATTTATATTTATATTTATATTGCACTCTAGGTGCGCCATCGACAATGATAGACAAATAGTGTGCGCATTTGACACTCCAAAAAAAGAAAACACAATAGAGAACATTAACATTATCAACACGAGAAATGACACCAGGACTGCTCTGCTCTCACCTGAACGCCGAAAACAATTTAAATGCTTCTCATATATGCAGCAAACTTCACCGAGGGATCAAAACTGGTAGAGTATGATTGAGTTTGGAAACTAGCGATCCCATCAAAGAAACGTTTTGAAAATTTTTCTTTCGGGGTGTATTGATATGATTGTAATGGGATATATAGACAGAGGATACGGCCGACCTGGGCAACGCAACTAGCCGAAGCTATTCTGGGGCGGGCCAATTAACAATTAACTATTCTGGGGCGGGCCAACAATCTTTAACGCCCAGCGAGCGGTCGCTGTAATGCCTTCTCTCCTGTTGCAATGTCCTCTTTGAAGACAACTCATTTATAACAATTTGATTGATTCGACCCACCATTTTGAGGCCATCACCTGTTAAAGAACTCTTAGCCCTCCATTCACTCCATCACATCAGAGCCAGTATGATGAACTGCGTCCACGTACATCTAAGCTGAGTAACCTTCGAGCTAAGCTTACTCATGCACATAATACTTGAAGCTCTGAGTGTTTTCCCTGATCTATTTCATTCATTCCTCTGTTCATCGTCATCACCATAAGTCAAGGTCTAGCAGACCGTTTTTGTGTACATCTAAAGAGCTGTGTCCATCCATCGTGATCACCAATTTTTTTTCAAAAAATGTCGAAACTTATTCGTTCCGAAATGGATCAATTTTTCTCTACGATTTCTGGAATTGAAATTTTCCAGTAATAAATTGAAATTTCGTACAATTTTTGTATTTACCAACATTTATACGTAATTGCCTCTTTAGGTTTTTTTTACAATGTTTCACGCAACTCGGATCTAAAAATCGCAAGAAGACTGGAAACGTAAAACAATGAAACGTTATTTTTGAATTCCGGGCTCGTAACTGAGGAATCTGATAATAAACATATCAGCGCCAAACCTCTAAAAACTATTGTTTCTGTGCAGCGTTGCCGCCTTTTCAGCCAATGACTTGCCTTGGAGACAACCCGTTAGAGCTTTTCTTGATTAAAGATGGGGTACATATTAGGAATTTGATTGCTTTCTCTATAATCAAAAATAACCGTATTTCTCATATATTCATGTACATGCTTTCTGTTAGGTTTTTTTTAGTTTAACCTTCTTGGGTCAAGAGCCTAAATATGTTTAGCTTATCAACCCAGGGGTAAAGGGTAGTGGTGTGCTCGGTCCGTGAGATGCGCCACCCCCCCACATTTGGAATCGGTGCGGCACCCTCCCATCGAGGTTGTGACTTTTAAGGCACGGAAGATCCTCGGCCATGAATTTTGTGATTTTTAGTTGATTGTGTAGTAGACCTCTCCTGTATAACACGTGTCAAGCGCGAGATCTCAATTCCTCGAAACAAGCGAGATATGAGGGACCACGTCTGGCCCGACCCCCTTTGCTCACCACCACGACCACTCCACCTTCTTGAATTTTGAACCCGATAACCGCTCGATGGATGTTTGAATTTCAAGGACATTCTGCGATTTTAGGGATACCATCGTGATTAGCGTGTGATTCACTCCAAGATAAGCATAAGATTCGAAAAATAGTTATTAGGGTGTTCTGTGCCTTTAACTCTTCGTGTGAACCAATTTGAGTGGGGTTCGCTGCTTCAGGATAAAATCAATTAGCGGGAGTGTGATTGGTTCTCGACTCAGATTTCCAGAGGATATAATTATCCCCATCGACTCAGAATCTCTCGCACACCCCGCACAACGACTAGATCGCCGCAACGATCTGTGCCTTCTTCTTCTTCTTCTTCTTCTTCTTCTTCTTCTTCTTCTTCTTCTTCTTCTTCTTCTTCTTCTTCTTCTTCTTCTTCTTCTTCTTCTTCTTCTTCTTCTTCTTCTTCTTCTTCTTCTGCAGCCTCAAAGTGGTTTTCTGTCATAGGTTGAGGAACTGGGCGGCCTTCACAGGATTCGTCCAAAGGTCCATTGTAGTTAAGGAGGTAGGTCTCTTCGGACACATGCAAAAGTGCGCCGTGTCGTGTCCGGGAGCACAACGGTCTGGGCATGCGTCTGGTCGACTGCCGTCGATCTTGTTGACGTAAGACATGAGCAGAATAGAGTGACCACAGCGCAGCGAGGTAAGAGCACATCTGGCTCGCCTGCCGTGTTGAGACTCGGACTCGCAAACACGACGCGGCACTGCTCCTAAGATAGGGTTCACAGCCGCCTTCTCCAGATATCCTCGAATCCAGATATCCTCGAACAAACTGGGTGTGCTCCTTACGCAGAAGACGAAGCCTTTCCATGTTGGAGTCGGCCCATCTCTGTGCATCAACTTTACGAGGAGCATCTGCAAACGGCGTCCTAATCGACCTCTATCTAATGAGCTTCATGACTCTCTTTTTCGGGTGATTCGGCTGTCTCAGAACATTAATATACATCTGCTGTGCCTGGAGTTCACAATGCTCCTTGACTGGCAATATGCGGGCCTCCGCGTGAAAATGTTCTATTAGGGAGCTCCTTGCGAAACCGAAAGCATTTCTAAGCGCAGCATTCTGTACACGCTGCAGCTTATTCCTGGAGCTGTCAGACACCAGGTGCTGCCACACTGGTGCCGCATGTTCCAGAGCCGGCTGAAGTATTGCCCTGTAGGTTCTCAATATAGTCTCTCGGCTGCTTCCCCATGATGTTCTTCCGAGAACTCTCAAGATATTAAGCCTAGCCCTGACGACTGTTTGCTTCTGTTCCGCGTTTTTGAGGAGCTTCAGTGACGGATCAAGAATAAGGCCAAGCAGCTTGGGAAATTTTGCTGCTGGCAACCGGTCACCATCCCATTTGACATCTGGGTGGGCACTGTGTTCCTGGTGTTTGTTGTGAACTCTGAAACAGAAGATTTTGCAGCAGAGACTGTGAGCATCATATTATCGAGGAAGAGCTTCAACTCGACGAGATAGGCGCTCATCTTCTTAGAGGCTACCTGCAAGTCACGGTCCTGGCACATGATGGTGATGTCGTCGGCATACATAATAATCTTTACATCATTGGGAGGCTCGGGAACGTCCTCAAGATACAGGCTGAATAGGGCAGGGGAGAACACGCCGCCTTGCGGAACACCGGCTGCTATTGGAATGCTATCGAATACGTGATTCTGGAACAGAACCATAGCCCGGCGCCCTTTTGTGAACGCTGCAATCCATCGCTTCTGCCATGATGGTAGCGACGACTTGAGCAGTTTCTTGGACAGCAGTCCCAAGTTAACGGAGTCAAACGCTTTGCTCAGGTCAAGGGCGACGGCCACCGTTCTTAAGGGCTTTCTCATGTTGAATTCGTCGACCGCAAAGCTCGCGATCTCCAATAGAGCAGTAGTAGTAGTGAAGTTTCCTGAACCCATGCTGATGCTGCTGTCGCTCATTTTGATCAGCCAGGTCCGTCACGATCAACTTTTCAGCTAATTTGGCGACGGGCGATAACAGGCTTATTGGTCGAAAGCCTTTTGCCGTGCTTTAGGATTCGCCTGGCTTTGGCAACGGGATCACATTGGCTGTCTTCCAAGCTTGGGGTAGAATGCAGGTCCGGAAAGAAGTGTTAATGATATCTGCAAGTATCGATAGAGGTTCCGTGGGAAGCTTCTTCAGGATGACTGCGTAGATACCGTCAAGTCCGAAAGCCTTCGAATTCCGCATTTCTTTGATAGCCTTCTCTACATGAGTGAGAGTAAAGGCCTCAAAAGCGTTCATGAGCGGCAATCGGCTCAGCTCTCTGGCCACGACTCTGTTTTGAACGCCTCGCTTGGTACGTGTGATGAAAAAAGTCTTGCCGAGTGCGTAAGCAGCCGGTTTTCCTAATTTTAAGACGTTCTCCTCGAACTCAATAGCGGAGCTCATCGAGGGAGCGGGCTTGCCGGGAATTTTCCTCAACACTTTCCACGTCGTAGTTCCGTCCGCCTTGAAATTCAGCTTTTCAGTGAATTTCTCCCATCACTCCTTCTTGCTCTTATCCAGATCCTTCTTGATCTCATTATCCAGCACAGCAATCTCCGGGTCTGGATGGTTTGCGGCTCTCTTCTCATCTCTGATTCTTATCTTCTGCAGTATTTCCCTGCTGATGTTTGGAAAAAGGTCTTGACAACATCTCTGAACAGGGTCCAGTCTGCTAGGCTTAAATTAAGATAAGTACTATGACGAAAACCAGAGTAAGGAGCAAGAGAGTCAGAGAGATCAATATAGACAAAGACGGGAATGAGATCGCTGGAGAGAGTTGTGGATGTGGACCACGTGCAAGCATTAGAAAGATTGGATGACACAAGAGAGATATCTGGGCTAGAAGCTCGGCCGTTGGCATTGAGACGAGTGGGCTGGTCATCGTTGAGGATAACCAGGTCACATCCCCCAGCCCATTCTTCGACATCTTCCCCTCTGGCGTTAGAATCAAGGGCAGAGCAGAACGTGTGAGCATCGAAGTCAGCCGCAAAGACAGCTGAAGGGGAGAGTGAGCCGTTGTGCATCTGCTTAAGGAGGGGTATGGTGCTGTAAGACGGGGGACAAGATGTTATAGGAGGAATATGGATGTTGAATAGAGACAAAGGGGTTTTGAGGTGGAGGTGGACAGGATTGTACTCGATAGTACCGTCCTTGGAGTATTAGGGATAGTCTGAGGAGGTAAGACAGATTGCACAAAAGAAGACACTCTGCCCCCAAGACCAGACCTTGGCATGTGATAGGCGGTGTAGCCCGGAATGTTAGGCTGGGGGTAAGTGGTAGAAGGAGAGAGCTTGGTTTCTTGAACCATGATAACATCCGGGTGATGAGAACAAGCGAATAGAGAGAGTTCAGATAACTTGTTGCGAAGGCCGTTGACATTAATGTGAACAATGGAGAGGGGGCAGTTGGTAATTGAGGAATCAGAGTTGCTGGGGGCAGAGCATAGAACACAACGAAAGGATGAGTCATGATGCCTCACAGAACTGAGGCTCGAACAGGAGAGATGCACCCACCTTTGGCATCCGAAGCACTGGACACTTGTTTTATGCCAGGTAACATCCTTGCTGCAGGTGGCACATGGATACTTCGAGCTGCGGCCGACTACCACCTCTTCCATGACAAAAACCCTCTTCTTGGAGGGGTTGACGTCGGTTTGCTCGGAGGCGGTCTTCTTTCCTCCACACTGCCACGGCACGAACGTACGACATCTCATCTGTGCCTTCATATTTCACATAGAAGAGGGTGAGGAAAGCCATTGGCATCGATTGGAATGAGACGCTCCTAATCGCTCCGCGAGAGGTCAAAATACGGGCAAAGAAAAAACTTTGCAACGCGGATTCTTTTTTTCAGATGCATCCAGGACGTTTCTAGACAGGCAATCCCGGCTGTACAGCCTGAAGAGAAGTACGCCTACGTCTTAGCGGAAACATCATCTACTTAGAGTTCGCGCAAGAATTTTAGTCTGTTGAATGAACGGGGCTGCGACGGTAGATCACTCCGCGTGAATCGAAACCCCATTCTCCAGTGAGGTCGCCACCCCCACCACGTCCAGCCGCCTGGTCAATGCGTCAGACTTAATCGAAAACGGAAACCATAAAACGAGGCAGTGCTCTCCGAACGGCAGGAAACTTTTTGGAGGAAAAGCGTCTGAGGAGGAGGTTGCGTCCGCAGCTTCAGTGCGATCGCGAACGAGAGTGGACGTGGAGAGCTGGGGTGGAATTCACGAAACGCTAACCACGTTTTAACCATGGCTAGCGTAGCCATGGTTAAGCGCATCGTGTACAAATCGATCTGCCTCAAACCACGGCTAAAACGTGGTTATCGTTTCGCGAATTCCACCCCTGTGGAGTTCGAGATGGCCTGGGAGGAGAAAAATTCGAAAAAAGCCTACTCGTTGTAGCGACAGTACAGCGGCAAGATGAAGAGATGTTCGCCTATACTGAATACTGCAAACGGAGTCGAAGTTGGTGATGGGACGCTGCCATTATACAAGGATAACTTCAGTTCATTACTGAATCGTCCAGCTCCATCAGTACCTGAGCTCCCGCATGTTCAGAGAGCACATTATGATGCCAGTGAGGAGCCGCCGACTGAGGCTGAGGTTTTGAATTGTTTCCGGAAAATGAAGAATGGAAAGGCAGGTGGAGATGACAACATCACTGCTGAAATGTTGCAAGCTCTCCCTTCGTCTGGGATTCGTGAAATGAAAAACACTATCCAAACCATATGGATGAGCGAAGGATACCCGATTCGTAGAGACACGCGATCATCGTACCTCTTCACAAGAACTTATCCGTCATGGACCCCAAGAACGACAGGGAACTTCTCCACTGCGTGTCATGTACAAAGTTTTGGAACGTATCGTTCTCGAGCGGGTCATCAAACATCGTGAGGAAACAACCAGAGAGGAGCAAGCCAGTTTTCGACCTGGACAATCGACCGGCGACTAAGTGTTCGTCGTGAGAAGAGTAATTGAATAGTGGCAGCGGTATTCATAGCCATTAGAGCTTGCTTTTACAGATTTTGGAGCCGCATTCGACTCTCCTCATCGTAATCGACTGCTCAACGCTCTGCGAGCGATGAAGTCCCGGAATAATACGTTCGACTAATCGAGGACATAAACAAAGGAACAACAGCAGCGATTCGTACACCTGTCGGGTTTACGTTAGCTTTTGAGGTGAAAAAGGAGTAAGGCGAGGAGTTGTAGCTGACGTTTTCTATTCAACTTCGCTGTTGATGACATCATGCGTAGAGTTGCAGAAAAGTTTCCTGCGGACGTGATACTAACACCATCAGGACGCTCCCTTGTCGACCTGGAGTACGCTGACGACATAGTGTTATTCGCTGAAAACAACGCAAAACTGGTAAGGATTGTGAACCTCGTACCGAAGCATGGCGCAGGGACTTCGACTTCGTCTCCGAAAATGCAAGCAAATTTGGGTCTCTCAGAGGCCATCAGCGGGAGTTTGTGTGGACGGACAACGTATCAAACTGGTGGATGATTTCTGCCATTTGGGCTGTTTTATGAAGAACGATGGTAGTTGTGCAGCAGATATTTAACAACGATGTTTGAAAGCTACGTCTGCATTCATTTCTCTTACCAAGTGTTTGTGGTCTACCCCCGTCGCGAAGGAAGTCAAGTTGCGCGTCCACTTATCCGCTATTCGCCCTATCATGACGTGCGGATCGGAGACGTGGGCAGCATCGAAGAAGCAGATGGAAAGGTTGGATCGCACGGAAAGGAAGCTGTTTAGACGTTCGCTTGGATATTTCTGGCCGCAGAAGTGCCACAAAGAAGACCTCTACAACGAAATCGACGCCTTACGCTTGACACGAGGGAGGCGCCAAAATCTCCCAACGCCATCTCAAGCGGCAACGGGAGGTCGTCTTCATTTGTTCGCGCATATATTTAAGAGACCGCCAGATCGCCAGAACCGCACGTTTTGATAAAGATAAGGAATGACCGTGTCGGGCGAAAACCAACCGGCCTACACAAAAACACCGAAGACTAGAATACGTTTAACGTGTGCATTGCCTCTATGTTCTCCCTGTAGCCGAACGAGTCGTGAGCCACAATTTTACCTCGGTTCTACCACGATACTGTGCTGCTCGATGCCTGCGGACCCAATGGGGAGAAGTCGCGGGTTCGTTGCGGCGGAGTCCAGGGTTTGAGAAGCGGTTCTCATTTAGACCTCTTGTTGGAAGTAGATTTGCCGCCCAGTTTCTCGCAGATGACCACCTACCACGATCGCAGCGAACGCTGCGTGATGGGTCGATTGCGAGAAAATGGGCGACAACTACACTGCCAACATAAGAGCCTCTTGCTAAGCCCTAGACTTCCAGCGACAACACCGCATCATCTCCGGGTCTCCCACGCGACTGCCCCGCGATTCCCCCGCGTCTCCTTCGCGTTCTGCCCGCATCTCCACCGCGTCTCCTCCGCGTTCTCCCCGCATCTCCTCCATGACTGCACCGCGACTACTCCGGCTCGGCGGCGGCAGGCAACGAGCAGGAGGAGTCGCGGGGCAGTCGCGGGGGAGTCGCGGCGAAAATTCTCATAGGATTTCAAAGCGAATTCCTTACATGGTTGTTGAAATGCGCTCTGATACCTACCTTTTTTGAATGTGAAATCAAATAATTAACCCAATTTCAAGGCGCGATTTCCATTTAACTTTTAATACCTAAATTCTTCTTGGAGCCTTGCATTTTATCTCGAATAAATCGCTAATATAGAAGAACTTCGTGGTTTTGCCACCTTAAAATGCATAAATTCTTAAAAAATTACTTTTTTGATGAATTTTTGTTAAATTTTTCGCTGTCAAAATGTTTCAGAAGAAACGCAGAGGATAACCAATGGCATTTAAATGTGCTAAATACGAGGAAACGTCGAGAAATCCACTTATCGCAACACTTAAACGCCAGCCCCATTCGGACACGAGGGTCATTGGATGGCTACCGTAACCCAAAATTTTCCACAGAGTTCCAAGTAGATCGCATTTTTGATGCTGATTCCGAATTCGGCTTTCATTTACTGATTGGACCACTTTTAAGCGAGTTATTCAAAAACGACGCCAAACGGCGGGCTCCGGCGCTAGCGCGCCCAATGAACAAGAGATAGGGGCGGTATTGTATATCCATTTTGCTTGTGTGATACTTAGGCGCTCGTGAATGCAGTACGGAGGAAAACTTCCAAATAAGCCTTCTCTAACCTATTCGGATTACAGTAAAAGGCAACTTCTTCCCATATTCAGCTAACCCTAATCAAAAGGAATGCGGAGAAGTCAGAAGTATTAAGTACTTATCTAAAATTTTCAAATCTAATGAGCACAGGGTTAAGCTTTCCGTATATTTGTGCGTATAGAGACGCTTTCAGAACGAAAATACTCCGAGGGCATTGCTAAAAACTAAAGAAAAACGACTTTGAAGGAAACAAAAAACAGATGAACTAGAGTTCGCGTAATAAGTTTAGTCTGATGAATGGATGACCCTGCACGAATCGAAACCTCGTTCTCCAGCAAAACCGACAACCCCGCACAGCCAGCCGCCTGGTCCATGCGTCAGACTAAATCGAAAACTATATTATTGTTTCAGCTGCCCAGCAGGGTTGTTTTCTAACAAGAAAATAGTATTAGCCAGAAAGGCCATTCCAAATGAAATGTACATTTCTAGTATCATGCTTGGACGTAAAAACCGAATATGCCCTCCGCAGCTCCCTAGAACTACTGAAAAAGTTATTGACTTTTTCCCCTAATTTCCGCACCTATTAACCCCCCCCCCCCCACCCCCAAACCGCGCAGTAATCTTTCGAAAACGTGGAAACGGACCTCATGATCGTGTTCAGCGCCCAAAACAACCCTCTGGACACAGTTTGGTTGAAAGCACATTTTCCAAACTTAGCACAGTTTGATAGCGTTTTCCACTTGTACGGATTTTCAGTTGAGCGTTTACTTGCATCAATTAGGGGGTACAGAGAGCCTTCAAAGGCAGTGTTCACGAAAAGAATCGTTTTTCTGTTTTTTCGCCTATCTTGAAGACGGTCCCATGCTGATTCCAATGATGTTTTTGAAATCGTACAAGACCCTCTGGGAATGGAGTTATGGTTCCTCAAAGATTGAGCTAAGGAAACATGGTGGACGAGCTGTCCGAGGCTTGTAACTTCCGTCTTTTGCAGCCGATGTATGCGAGCTGACCTGAGTAAAGAGAGAAGTTGAGAATAAAGGGATGAACGGGGCTATTTATCGGAAACCATCGTTCATCTCGCAATCTCGAGCATTCATTTCTTCACGTCGGTGGGCGTGGAAAGTGCATCTGGGTGTGGCGAGCTGACGGGTGTCCAACTTTGGGGCCGTAGGGGACCGCTCCAAGCTCAATTTTCCTAGTTTTTTTCAACGTTAGGGTTGCGCTAGGCCCTGCAGCTGCCGATTTCCGCCGAAAATTCAGACATGGTTTTTATCGTGGACACTGCCTTTAATGAAAATACTTCCAGATTTTACCTAAATTCTTCTAGAGAGTTATTTGTGGGTGCTAATCAAAAATCTGAGTTCATTTGTCGATTTTCCAAGGATTTCGACTAAACTCAATCAAAGTTTCCCACCAGGAGGAGAGTTTGAGGGCAAAACGCGACTTTTGACGATTTCCGGAATGCTCAGACAGATGTGGCCGAGATCGTTTCTCTAAGGGGTTATTTGGAGTGCTCAACACGAATCGGAGGTTAGTTTATCGATTGTCTACGGCTTGCTGTACATTACGGAGGGTTAGAGTAGTTTGGTCAGCCTCAGATTTGATTCTATGCTGGGGCTATTCTATGTCCGAAATCTATGTCCATTTGTCGGATTCCGAACTTTAAACTCAGGATTTGCCCTCTAGATGGCGTGGTATCGTCCATCACTGGATGAGGGATCGCCGCGACGCTGCTTGGCGGGAAAAATTGCGCGCGGGAAAACGAATGGAGAGTGGCTATCGATCGCGCAATTTTTCCCGCCAAGCAGCGTCGCGGCGATCCTCATCCAGTGATGGACGATACCTAGCTTAGTTTACAGTAACCCTCAGAAATTCAACAAGCGGACTCCAGGATAGTGTTCAGCAGCGTACATAGATTACCCCTTCATACACATTTTGAGCAAAATCCGAAAAGAAATTCAAAACACCCCACAAAATGGCTGGTAGCACCCTTGCTCTTTCACGAAGGTTTAAACACTCTATTAACTTCTTCCAGAGTAAGGCAGCTGCGAAAAGCATAATCAGACTTTACGTCTGAAACGGTTCTAGAAAAGTACACTTCATTTGAATGGCCACCTTAACCAAAAGGGGTTCTGTTGTAAGGCATGGGTCCAGAAAACCCGCAAATGCAGGAAAAGTTGCAGAGAAAACATATTGAGCAACAGAAAACTCATTGTCTCTGGAGTCTTCTCGTCAACATACGCGTGCACCCGCCATGTCATTGGGACAATACCTGGAGAGATAGATAACGAATCAATATAATCGTTTTTATGCTATGTCATTGCGAAGACAACACGGTATCAGAGCACCACACAATAGGCTAACAGTACCGAAAAAGAAACGATTAATCTCGGCTTGAGCACCTTAGCTGGAATTTTCAGCGGCTACTGTTTATAGAAAAATTGGATGGGGGGGGGAGAAACATTGAGGGAAGCATTGAAGACTACATCTTCTCACATAGAGGAAGCTAAGGGGGAACCTTACTTACATCGCGCCACGAAAATCGCGCGCGATGTGATTTGCTCTGCGATGTACATCGCGCCAACACATCGTATCGCGCTAAAGAGAAACCATAGTTCGACGCCGTTTCGCGTCCTCATCCAAACATCATAAAAATATGAAAGAGCAGGGTTTTGAAAGTTTTCAAGCTTATTTTCGCAGTCGTTTCGGTTTCGCAAAGTTTCTGCGCATAAAGGAAAAATGAATGAGACGTTTAAGTCTTCTGTTGAATAATATGTAAATAAAACGTTTAAATTGAAGAAACACGATGTTTCAGGATCATGGTAGGTTTAGTCATGGTCGTGGCACGTTTCCAGATAAACAGAACGTGATTTGAATTGAAGTTTCCTCCTGAGTGAGCTGAGAAACGGCAGTGAAACGAAGAATGATTAATAACATGCTCGAAAAAATGTTCCGCAACATTTTTTTCGATTGAGCCTCAGCTATTTTCACAAAAATTTGAGCATAGTGCTATAGCGGAGCTGCCGACGGACCACGACTTCCGCAGTCGAGTTTAGGATAGGGTAATACATTGAACACGGGAAGCTTCGAAATTCGTCCTTCTGGCAGAGATTTCGATTTTGAAAAGCGTGCGGTTCGAAGTGGCAGGCAACGCGTGCGATCGTGAATGGTTTAACCGAGCTCAAGGAGACACAGAATGAAAAGGGAATAAAAAGAAAGAAGAGGAAAGATTGAAACAAAAGGAGGAAACCACGAAATTCCAAAAAGCTCCCGCGATGTCCCCACATCGCAGTGCAGAACGCTGCGATGTGATGTAATCGCGAACGCGCGCTAAACAGCAGGCATCGCGCAAAAAACTATGGTTTAGACGCGATGTGAGAGCGATGCCGTCGCGCGTAGCAGCTGCCACGCAAACGCCGCGTGCGACGGCTGACCTAACCGCGACTTCTCGATTCCTTTGTCGCGCGCGGCGACCAGTGCTACATCACCCTTCTGAGCGCGATAACATCGCTCCAAGTAAGGTTCCCCCCTAAGGACAGGGTTCGCGATAAAAACCATTGTTGTGCTATACTCGAGTGAAGTCTGTCCGAATGAGTTAATCCGTCCAAGCGGTCGACGAATGTGTCGATCGGCCATCTTACGGGCCTGTGAATCGATTAGCAGGAATATCAGATGAATAGTGAATCGTATCCCATTCAGCTCTATCTCACTCGTGGGAAGGCTCGTGCGAAAAATGCCTTCGTGACGACCGCTCGACACGCGTGGGGGCGGATAATATGACAACGGTAGATTTCGGGGGCCGGATGCATCAACGCGATTTCGGGGTTCGTGCAGGCGCGGGGCACGCAGGGCAGCGGAATCGGCATGCTAAGCTACCGGGGCAGGGGCAGGGGCAGTGCCCCTAACTGCTCCGGCTAGGAAGCTGGAGCAGTGGCTGCTCCGGCTGCGGCAAGAATGCGGCGACGCTGCGAAAAAAAAACATTTTTTTTACTTTCCCAGACATTATTATGTTTTATTTCACTTCTTGCTAACAGATATACGCATAGTTTTCTAAATCTTAGTAGAAATTCCTGATAGCTTTTCTTCATATCTCTTCATATATCCTGCTTTTCAGCATTTTCTCGACGTTTTCATTGGAAAAATCCCATAATACTGCTTACATCTATTTTCTCCAAGAAGCTTCCTTGACCCTTGCGCTATTGATTGGTGTGCTACAGTTTTGAAAAGATGAAGAACTTTTGAAAAACATTTCAGAAAATTTTGTTTGAAAATTGTTCTATATTTTTTTAGAAGGAGTGAATATCGACACAATCAAAGTCAAACCTTTTTCAAATACTATTCGTATTTAGAGCCAAATTTTGTTTTATTTTTCTTTCTCAAACTCGTCCTGTAGAAAATTTGGATTTCAAAAGCTAGGTGCAGCAAATGTGGTGTCTAAGTGTTGATTTGAAAAAAAAATGTTTGACGGAGAAAATATGTTTGCGTCCCGCAATCTCTCGATTGACTAGAGGGGATTTTTTGAGAAGTGAAAAAGTGAGAAAAACGGTTGAGGTCCCCCTCAGATTTTTGGCAAATTACTGAGCGTTTCAAAAGGTATTGTAAATACGGAAAAAACTGTGAAAATGCCAATAACTTCGTTCAAAGCCATCGGAGGCAGCTCTGATGGACATTTTCGGACTCTATGGCCAAAAATAAAGAATAAAATTCTCGAAGTATATCAATCCTCTTGGGATGCGCCACACATTCAACTTCAAAAATAGTTTTTCAAAACCAAATTTCGCTTGGAGTGCCCAGGCTAAACAAAAGTGATTCCCGTGTGAGCTCAATAACTGTAATAATCTGTCATTAACTGCTTTTCTCCTTCTTCACATTCCTCTGTTCTATGGTTTTCTGCTTTCGTTCTCACAGCGGTTGAAAATCTTGCAGTCCCTTTACTCCGAACCATAGAAAACAAAAAACACTGTCAACAGAGAAAAATGGTTAATTATCATATCGCATGCTAACACTCATTATAGAAAACGTCGAGCAAAATGACACTCAGAACCACAGTACTACTCATAGTCTTCAAAATACGCCAACAAATTTACAGCAGGCACGAGGCATACGGGACAGAAATCCTCAGCTGTTTCGGCTAATCGGTCTCAGCCCGTAAAATGGCGAGCGCCGTGCGTGATTGCGTACACTCGTTGGGGCTAGCTGCCCCGACGCCTTCGAGCGCATATGCATACGGGGCAGGGCACCTACTATCAGGGCACCTGCGCTGGGGTAACCAGACTCTGACCCTGCCCTAGCCCCATCATTTGCGTTGATGCATCCGGCCCCACGTAGATTTAGCCATCCCACAATTGAAAGCAACTGAATAGTTGGAGAAACAACGCGCGGGTACAAGTTAGAACGGCTGATTGCTAGGTGTCCATCAGCCCTCAACCAAGGGATTTTTATAAGTGCATGCCTTGACACATTTTATTTTGCTCTTGAAGTAGCTGCTATCTACCCAAAGGGACTACTTGCCACTTCAAAAGCAATATGACGGCTGTCACATCAGGCAATTATGAAAAACTCGTTACTTGGAGGCGGGCGGACCCTCAGGAATTAGCCGTTATGCTTCTGTGCGCAAGGAATCGTTCACGATGAATCTCGTTTCCGAGCTTCTCAACGAAGATGATATTAGAAATTCAGAAAAGCTGAAACACGAAGCTTAGAAAAACTTTGCAAAGGTAAGCAACGTGAACGTGCTTCTGACACAAATTAGTTAGCTTTGGCCGATTTTTGAATGAAGCTTGCGCGATCCTTGATGGTTTTGAGCAGTGGTCAAATGAAGAAGACAAAGAATACGCAGAAATCAAATGCGGAGAAATTCTACAGAAGATCATTAATATTTAGGTGGTTTGGCAAATTCGAACTTTGTTCGACATAAAATATGAAAAAAAAAGCGGGGTGCGTAACCGTGAAAAATGCAGCGCAAGGAAAATGTATAATGTCAAGGCCTGCCGAACAGTACTCGACTCGACGCGGTCGTGTGGCGCCTTCGCATTGCACAGGCACTCGGGGAGGGGGCGCTAACGCAAGCACCGAACATGCGCTGGTGGCTCACCACCGCGCGCCTGAGTGCAAGGACGTGTGCTCTCCGTCCGCGGAGGCTTCCCAGACGCGCATAACCATCAAAACCTCGCCATGAGCGCACCATCACACTAATCGCCCTCTCTGGTTAGGTTTATCAATAAAGTGCTTGCTTTATTAGGTTTATTAAAGCATTACAAATCAAAACAGGAGTATTGCAGTCAATCAGCATTAAGCCACTATCGTTCCTTCAGAACGAAGCAACCTAGAGCTCAAGTAACATATTTGTTTTGATGGATGGACGGGGCTGCGACGGTAATTCGCCGCGCGAGAACCGAAACTCTGTCGGCCACTGGTGCCGCCAATACCACACGGCCAGCCGCCTAGTCCATGCGCCAGGCTAAATCGAATACGGAAACCATACATACTAGTATACCGCTGTTCAGAAGGAAGTTCAGGGACCACAAGACATACTTTCTTTTTTCAGCATCAGGGTATACGAGGAAAAAATGCATGAGTGAATGTTTCACATTGGCACCTAATAACAATAAATTCATATAACTAGCCTTCACACGTGGAAATAGCCCACTTTATGCAAGAAACTGGTAGTGACCCGAGTATAAGGGATTAAGAACACGCGTACCGCGGAGAAAGACGGGATTTAAATGGGAGTCTGGTCAACAGTCAACCCGCAGTTGAGGGGTGGGATTTCACAAACCAACAACACAACTCAATAACAACAACAGGAACTTAGACGTTAACATTTTAGAACACTTACGCTAAAAACTGTGGATAACAACCTCATCAAGTCACTCGAATTAAGGGCAGCACTGAGACTGGTTTAGCGACCAAGTTTTCTAAACGTGCTATGTGGGTGCAAAAATTAAAACGTTTCTCAATAGTGATTCCACTTCAGCAAATCTCATACATCAGGAGAGGCAGACTTTACAGATTCAGCAAATTCAGAAGAAAGCCAATCTGTTTCGTTAATCACTTGAGTATTCGACCCATGCGGGGTTGGTTTCGGCAACCTCTTGTTCATTCGAAGATTGTTTTGAATCTTCTACATCTATGTAAACATCTCAAATCGTCGAAATCCTGATATGTCGGGCGTCGAGAGTCTGCTTATCGTGCCTCTGAAATGAGTGATTCATTTAATTCATACTTAAAGGGGAGTGTTCACGATGAAAAACTTGCCCGTTTTCTGGCAGAAATGTATGGTTATGGTTGGGTCCCTCTAAGAAGGGGAGAGGGAGTACGACAAAAAACGGCAAGGAATTGGGTGAAAATCTCGTGGGCCAGCTAACCCATTAGGCCATCCCGCCCACGTCCGATAACAGTTGTCCTGCGTTCGTTTTACCGTCGGAACAGGCACCGAATTTTCGAATATTCTTCATCGCGGAAGGTTCTAACATCTTAGCATAAACGTTGGCACTCTTATTTCTATAGAATTTTCGGTACAAGAAACAGAAAGCGAAGCCACTTATCTAAGAATTTCGAAACACCAAACCATTTCCACAACGTCGGGTTCGATGCGTTGTCCGCAGTTTCCCGAAACACACAAACAGGCATAATTAATTTTTTTCAGAGAATTCTCTGAGCAGTTTCTTCCGGTATTTGAATGTTCCCCCTTTATGTGTCACCTCATCGTGGTGAAGGGGTGAACATTGATGACCGATATTCGTCTCGCAAAATGGTCAACGGCACAAACGGTCACGCAGTTCGCCGTAGCATTAGTTTATCTAATGTAAGAACGGGCAGCTCCCGATAGCACCGGCTCTGCACTCGGGAATAACTAGACCACAAACTTGCTGCTACATTCGTTAATAATATGAAACTGACCCAAAATCGGACACGCTCTCCCACGACGCCCGGAGACTCCTCTACCGAGGACAAACGAGGATCAGGACAGGGCGTCATTGGAAAACTCCACAACCAACGCGGGCAATGTCTAAACATATGCAAATACAATGGCCGAACAGCTGTGTCCGACACAGACCTCAGAACTCTTTTTCATCATTCTAGAAGAATCAAACACGACGTTGTCTGCTTGCAGGAAACGAAGGTCAAGCAATCGTCCGCGAGGAACACTGATAAAGGAGAGCAGATAAGAATGGGATAAAAGGTTACTGCGAAGAATATTGGAGGAGTCGGCTTCCTCGTTCACCCAGGAGTTCAGCAAATCGTCGACTCCCACGAAGTCTTGGGCCCCCGTATAGCAATCCTGCGATTTAGGACCGAATACAAGGTCATTATCTCCGTCGTGAACTGTTATGCTCCTACCGATGTAGCCAAAGACGAGGAGAAGGATAGTTTCTACACTGAACAATCATGAAAGAAAAGTCTTACTACAAATTCCTTTGTGAGGACTTTAATGACATTTTGGGCAACGAAAGCGACGGTAAGTGGAGACTTGGTCCACATGGTGACGGAACCAGAAACAGCTATGGTTCTCGCGCTCTGGATCTGACGTCATCATGCAATTTGTTCCACGGCAATTCGTTGTTCGAAAAGAAAAAACACCGACAATGAGCATGGGAAAGTCCCAATGGATC
The DNA here is from genome assembly GCA_029168955.1 of Aplectana chamaeleonis. NCBI lineage: Eukaryota > Metazoa > Nematoda > Chromadorea > Rhabditida > Cosmocercidae > Aplectana > Aplectana chamaeleonis. The sequence continues at coordinate 1,857,292 of JAPDOI010000071.1, forward strand.
AACGCATTCGGAGCGGGATCCTGTTCTGACTAATTGAAAGTGGAGTTTGATGGATACCAGCGTGGTGCCGTCCTCCGAGTGCGGGTCTGATCACAGACTACTTCGGGCAAAGATCCGTCCCAACAAGCGAGTCTTTAAAAGGGGGTTTCATCGTCCTGCACCTGTTTGCCTTCCTCAATACAACGAGGCTGCAGTGGAAGCAGCGATTAATAGCTACCCTTGGAGACTGGTTGATAATCCTACGGTGGACTTCAAAGAGCTCGCCCAAGCTCTGCTTCAATGTGGAAAAGCTGCAGTGGTAGCTCAACAGCCAGGGAAGGAAAAACTAAAATCCAAAGCTCGGGATCCATTCGCAGCGCATTTATATATGATCGTCATCAACAACGCCTGTCGCATAGCAGTCAAGGAATCCCTCAGAGAGCACCGCAGGAACAAATTGATAGCAACCGCCGCTCAAAGAATGAGTTTCAACGCTGTCGAAATGATCTCACGGATTATCGTAACGTAACGACGTGCCTGAGAGACAAACATGGAACACCCAGAACTGCAAGAGCGGGTATGGAACGCATCGTTTCGGAATTCTACACGAATCTTTATCGCTCTACTAAGCTGATTCCTAGATGTTCCCTTCCTATGGAGGATCCAGTGCCAAATGTTCTCTTATCCGAGGTCGCTAATGCCTTGCGGTCGCTCAAGAAAGGAACAGCTCTTGGCTCAATATGAAAAATGACCCGACGAACGAGATTGACCGACGAAGAATACAGCGTGGACAGCGATGAGCACAATCCGAGAAATGACCAGCGAGATACAGGATAGCAAGTTGTGTGCTCGGTTCAGGGGGAGGACGGAGTACGGGGTAGCGTGGGAGCCAGCCGGCTGCCAGCAGTGACCGCTCTCGGCCCCAGCGAGATCGATGGCTCGTTGATTGGCGATCGGAGATCACGCATGCGCGATCAGGGCCTGTGCATGGAATTCAGCCGTTTTTTTAAACAAAAAGGGTGACGGTTCCCTATACTAAAGCAAACAGCCCCTGAATTTTCTGAGGATGAAGTCCTTTGCTATGGAGGACACAATCTCCGAATTTTCGAGGGGTTGGAACCCCTGGTGGGCGAGAAACTGACTCGAGTGCGAAGTTTTCCCGATTTTTTCAAGACGTTAGAACTCTGAGTGAGCGATATTCTGACATGAAGGCGAAGTTTTACCGATTTTTCACGGGGTTGGAGCCCGGGTGGGCGAGATTCTGACATGAAGGCGAAGTTTTCCCGATTTTTCAATAAGCTGGAACCCCGGGTGGGCGAGATTCTGACATGCAAACGACTTCAACCCCTCAAAAAACTCAGGGGCTGTTCACTTCAATAAAAGGAAGTCCTCACATTTTTGTTTGAAGAAATGATTGTTCTCCAAGCACAGGCTCTGATCTTACGTGCGTGATATCCGCCGATCGCCAACCAACAAGCGAGCGAGCCATCGATCTCGCTGTCTTGGCGACTCGGCCGGGAGCGGTCACTGCTGCCAGCCGGCTCGCGCCGACGCCACTCCGTACTCCGTCCTCCCCCAGCTCCATGTGCTAACCTGTTTGACTCTACGGTTCTATCTGCATTGTGCTATGGTACCGAGACATGGGCCCACACCAAGCAGACTTCTGTTACCCTGAGAACAACGCACAGGGCATTGGACAGGTGTCTATTGGGAACGAATCGACGGAAACAATGACAAGAAGGACTGCGCAGCCGCGAACTCCGGATACGGTGAGGAACACGAGACACCGTATCCCATATTGAGTCTGCCAAGCACAGATGGGCAGGACATGTGCTGCAACAGGTCGACGATAGATGGATTACCAGAATCATATACTGGTACCCGCGTGACGTTAAAAGGACTTTAGGACGACCTGCTACGCTTTGGGCGGACACTTTGGAGAAGTCATTCAAACCATACTGAATGACTGTTGCTTACCATACTGAATGACTGTTGCTATTTCTAAGGAAATCTGGAGTGAATGTGGTCCACATCGAGAAGACCGCCGATGAGGATGGACCATCAAGGTAACAAGGCAAGGTACAATACCGCTGCTATCCAAGGGTAAAAAACGGGCGAAAACACTAAAGTGGGCAACTAAAGCGCCTTTCAACCGCAACTCGCTTCACAGTGCTCCGTTTTGAATTTTGAAAACGCAGAAATGTAAAGCATGTCGTTCTCCAGTCAATCCTGTGAAAACATTCTACGAAATCCGGGAGGAACATTAATTTCCAAGGAGAAATGCATTTTCATTTTGACAGTGCTAGAGATCGAGTACGGTTGTTTTTCGCCGAACTTGCTCATTTTCTTGTGAAATCATTATCATATTCATAACCAACTCCGCCTCAAAAAGCGGTTACATTAATCAGGTTTCTCACTCATATAATACAATTGGAAAGATTGTGGCACGGTGATCATTTTGGTTTTTCAAAATTGAAAACAGAGCACTTTGAGGCGAGGTGTGATCGAAAGACGCTTTAGTTGTCCACTTTGCCCATTTCGCCCATTTTTTACCCTTGGATAGTGGCGGTATTGAATTTGAATGTTCTGTCGGGACTTTTCCCCATTACCCTTTTCTTGAGGAACCTACCTACCCAAAATATCGAAAACCATAGTAAAGTTTTTTATCGTGAAAGTTGCCTTCAACTGTGGTCTTCTTGGCTTGAGTAAAGAGATATTAACGTACCGCGTTGTTGATCCAATAGCGCGATCAAATTCGTATCTCCACACGTTCTTCTTTACAAAAAGAATGAATTGGCTAGTCTAGATCCTATCATACTCCACTGGAACTATTTCACTCGCACGTTGTAGAGCCTTTCATGGTACTCCGGCCCAGTTGAAGCGCTGATCGACGACCTCCTCAAATCTGTCTGTGCGCTCTTCATTGGTTGCTCCTAGGGACTGGTAGAATCTGCAAAATAAGGAAGACCAATGCACAGTCGAGGAACGAGAAGCAAATAAAGTTCGCGCAATAATTTTAGTCTGATGAATGGACGGGGCTGCGACAATAGATCACCCCGCGCGAATCTAAACCTATCCAGTGAGGCCTTCAACCCCGCACCGCTCGCCGCCTGGTACATGCGTCAGACTAAATCGAAAACGGAAACCATACCTCGAATTCTTCTTGGAAATCACAGCGCGTTCCCTCAGCTCATCACTACCGAGTCCCATGAGGTCTACGCAGTATTCCGAATGAAAAGCGTTTTTTTGCCCTTGAATCATATGGTAGCTGAATAATGCTGAAAGGTTACCTATCAGCGATTTATCCATTTCGTAGACTAGATTCTCCAAGTCCTTATTAAGCCCATTCTTTCCCATTGAGACGGACAGCAAATTTTTGTGTGGCCGCTGGAAGTGATGTGATGTAAAACGACTAGGCAGTTAAATGGGTGGTTTCAGGCTTAGGAAAAAAAGACCCACTTTCTGAAATATGATTCCGTACAATGCGGCACATTGTATAAAAATTGGATAGGATTTTATAAATAAGCATCTCGTGAAGAGATCAGTGAGGTCGGCCTAAAATATATCGAAAAAGGAACAAAAATTTCAAGACGAGCTAACGAACACACTTCAAGAAAAAGAGGCAACGTCTCTACTACACATTCGAAAACAGTATTTCTCCACAAGGTTGTGGTTGAAGAGCAGTCTCAGAGGCGAGCAATTTACTAGGAAGGCATATTTTGATGTTGAGATGTCGACCTGTAATGAATAAATACTGATGTTGGATGATGGTCTAGAATTCTCAATGCAAGCGTTTTAACGCTAACGTTAAGCTATAAAGCTACCTGGACGTAAGTTTTCTCCAAGCCACTGTAGTCTAGTTTTTTTACATGTGCTGCAGCTACAGTAGAAATGAACTCCTAGAAATGAAAACAATTCGAATGCATTCCTTGTAAAAGCTGTTCAAGCCGACCCTGGTGACATGTCTCCTTAAATGTCCCTCGTTCCTTCCTTTCCGCTATGAGGTGGAAGGCTACTCCTATGTCGACCATGCCTTGTGCTCAGCAAGTAACCAGAGGTTTTAGACTTATCAGCACGGGCGGTTGAGGGGGAGGTCTGCCATAATGTAACTCTTGTCGTGGGACACCCACACAACGTGTAACAAATTTATACACTAAAGATTACTCCTCTTGAAATTGAGAAAAAATTATTCGGACCCTTCGGATTATTGCTTGTTTGTGTAGCTGGGTTGAGTATTATTGCCTCAGGGTCCGATGAGCGGCAGCCCATGACTGAGGTATGCTCCTCCGTAGGGGCACCCGTTGCAGAGGTGTACCGGCATCTGCCCCAGCTTCTGCTACATTTGGTTAAGTCTTGCCGAGCTGTTTCGCCATGACGAAGTCCTTCAGGCTTGATGTCTGGCTTCCACACGCTGACTAGCACAGCCCTGTAAGAGTTTTTAATCCCAATTTCATAGCAAGTAAATCGAATCGCAAAATCACAAGTTAGCCTGGGTTAAAACCCGTGACGGCAGAACAGAAAACCAGCTGGAAAAGAGCTTGTCATCAAATGAATGACAAGTGATGGATTAGTTAGGAATGATGTCCCAAAGGGCGAGGTCGCGGCAGATTGATTTTCGACCTACCGTCTGGTCGATACACGTAGACGAGCTCAGAGGACGATGTGATGGCTCCACTTACCCACGACGTCGATAACAAGACGACGAATCCTTTGGCGATCGGGACAACACCGCCTCTATCGGTTACTCAGGTCGTCATGGGCACCGAACGCAGTTGAAACGGACAAGGAGCGTTGCAATGCTCGCGTTCGGAAGCTAGAATCGGGCTGGGAAACCCCAAAAACTCCGTCCACTTACCCAAAAGCTGCCGCGCTCCAACTGAAAACTCCGGCGCACCAACTGGAATTGACGGGTCACAGTTCACCCCCGAAATATCCGGCGTTTCGATCTGCTTATACTTGGGCGCTTCTAACCCATTTTTCGCATCAGACCCCCCTCCGCCCCCAGCCATGGCTAACATATTCAAAAACAAGCAAAACTTCGGGCTGCTAATTTATTGAAGAAATTAATTCTACTATGTAAACAACTTCTACGGTGGAGGAGAACCTACTGAGGTATGAATACGAGGATACAAAGTCAACGGGAAGCTAAAAAAAGTAAAATCGACAACTATTAAACAAAAACTTCTTCTAGCAATGAGTGTAATACTGAGTATTACGAGAGCAATACAGAAATATCAAATTCTTCAGGAAAAAAGCAAATCAACTAGATATGACAGTAAGTGAGGCGGAAATGTGTAACCGCTCACAAAAAAATCACAACATAACAGGAAACAGATGAGAGTTTGGAAACAATAAAAAACGGGATTCAAAAAATTTATAACATTCGAAGTACCACGTGTCCAACTCATTCGTTTTTTGGCGTCCAAAACGTTCATTCTCCAGAATTTTTTTCTGTTTCGCGAATTCTATCCGGAAATTGTTTTAAAATTTTTACGAAATTAATCCTTCAAAACTGAAATTGGGAAACAAGGACACAAAAAAACCCCTACCAGATCACATTCCTTCAAACATCTGGGGCGCGGTGCTTCCAAAAACTACAGCCACTAAAAACCACTGCGAAAAAAAAGTGCTAAAGGGTGAAAAAGTTTCTGCATGTTATTCACTTACCGATGATGGAACGAGCCGCTCGTTGTTTTTGATGACGTAGCTCCTCACGTCGGTCCTAAAAGTTATGTGTCAAGAAAGGCATTTTCCTAATGAAAAAAGTCCACATGAAAAGTTGACAAGAATATAAACTCACAAAGCACGACCGATTTCCCGTCTTGAGAGGGGTCCCCACCCCGCTCGAGCTTTTTTCAGCGGCGCAGGTTCGTACTTCATTGGAAGGAAATAGGAGTACATCATGGAACTCAATGAACTTTCCTAGGAATGACGCGTCGGCTCCGGTGTACTTTGAGCATAAAATCATAAAAAAGGAAAGGCAGACTTGACGAACAGTGCAGCAAGCCTAACGAGCAAGTCCTAAAAACCATGACCGCTTCGAGAAAGTTCGACGAATTTCGAAAATCTGCGGGTCAGCTTCGGTGCATTGTGCAGTCTAGCTTTCGCTTCAGTGCACATAATACACCGAAGCTGACGCGCAGAAATCAAATGCGATGAATTTTCTCCTCAAGGGCAGCACGTCGGCTCCGGTGTATAATGTGCATTAGAAAGCAAAGACAGACTGCACAATACACCGAATCTGACGCGCAAGTCCTTAAAAATCATGGCAAAGGAGGCAAGGCATTTCGAAAACCGGCGCGTCAGCTTCGGTGTATTGTCCAGCCTAGATTTCGTTTCAATGCACATAATACACTGAAGCTGACGTTCAGAAATGAATAGCCATGTACTTTCTAAAGAATTGCGCGTCAGCTTTGGTGTACATGTGCACTAATTCGCAAGGCCAGCTGCACATTATGCACCGAAGCTGACGTGCTAGTCAGGAAAAATCATGACAGCCTCTGAGTAAGTTAGAAAATTATGAATCATGACATTATTCAGGGCACTAAAACGTCGTTGAGAGCATGCCTTGGCTAGAGATGCAGAGTCCTATAGGGATTCTGCGTCTTTAGCCATATGACATGCTCTCAACGACAGCGTTTGTTTTTCTAATCATCGGGGCTAACGCTGAAACTCGTGATATTCCACCGAAACAAACGGGATCCGCCGATTCTATCGCGAGTTCCGTCCATCGACCCGATTACGTGAGAAAAAAGTGCTTCGCCTCCGCTCGAAACGCTGGAACGCCTGAGTATAACAACCCGAACAGCAGGTCGCCGCCTTGGCGCTGGGGTCGACCGAAACGTCGTCACCAATATCGACGGCCCGCTATCGACACACCACCGCGTGTCCCCACAAGCAACACGTGTTTACGAACACGTGATTGTCATCAGTCCGCACCGAGTTCGGCTACCGCCTAGAAGTCCACGATAAACGTCCGCCAACACTACGGCGATGACGACCGCAGCAGCAGAACTTACCAGACGCAGGCAGGAGGCCCGTAATCCATCAGACGTCAGCAAATGACTGAAAGACTGAATGACCAGGCCAGCGCAGCCAACGCAGGTTTTATAGGCAGTGGCTACGACCACCGGCCGCGTGTGCGTGCCCAAGGGCAGCGACCTCTTTCGCCGGCATTCGGCATATCGGGTGATTGATTTTCCAACGCATGAGAGTGCTCACAAAAGTGCCATGCCAGCGGCTGGCAATAAAAAAACAACAAGGAAATGATGAGTTAACACAGAAAACGAAAAGGAGTCAAACAAAACATAACAACTATCGCACGGAAGTAACATATATCACTGGAAAGGAACTCATCCATAACTGGCAGGATTTTCTTATTCTCTCCACGAAAAGTACATCATTGGTGACTCTGACTCCACGGGGATCGATAGGGGCAGTTTTCGCTGCTCTGCGGGCCAAGGGAGTGACGTCATAGGCGGCAAGAACAAAATTGACCGCTCTGAAGGTCTCGGTTCTGTGAATTGCAGCACTAGAAAAACCAATCTTGCTAAAAAATCTACAGTGGTATAAAGGACACAACAATGTAAACTTACATTCATACTAACAGCTACTTAGCTCCTTTCATTTAGCATGTTTGGAAGGCTCCTATATGAGAAAAAGGTTTTCGAAATTTGTAGAAGCTAAGATTACAGTTTCTCTCAAATATAGAAAAGGTGTTACCTCGCTCGGTTCTGAAGTGGAGATACCATCTCTTCGAACACCTCTGTACACTTTTTCATCCGTAAAACAATCTATAAAAGCCCTCCATCATCTAGCCAAAACAGAGAAGAAGAGACGGTATTTTTTCGGGTCAAGATCCTCTCCTGCAATAATGGCTCCACCATTGCGCAAGATACTCGCGTTGTAATGTTTCTGCTTCTGAACATGTGGAAGCACAGAGCAACAGACAAATTTATGCAAGAAAACACTCAGTCGTCGAAAAAAAAATCGTGAAGGGGTCGTGTTATCCGAAAGGTAGCGAAAAGACAATTGCGTAGAAGAATCTCATACGAACTATAACACGGACATAAAGGGTGACTATTTAAAATACCAGGCCGTCCAATAATTCCTGTCCGAAAATTTTCAAAATTCTATAATTTATCCTTAGAAGTGTTATGACATCAGGCAAGTGTAAGAACCTTCTAGAAGGTTCTCCAAAGTTCTACGCTAGGGGTATATAAGGCGCAGTAGCCGCGTCTAACTACCAGTACAAGCTAAAATGGACTAAGGACAGATTCGTACTTTCGTGTACTACGAGTGGCTTCTGGGCAACGACACGGGCACCTCGGTCGCCAACATCTGCAGAGCGTGCAAGGAGGATGCAGTGTCAAACGCACAGTCAGCCGCTGGTTCAATCGTTTCGAGAGCGGCGACACGAGCCTCGCGCACAGGGAGCATAGCGGAAGGCTTTCTACGGTGGATGGTGACGGAGTCCGTCGCTGTATCAATTAGAAGCCGGAAGCCACCACCCGTGAACTGGCGACTACTCTCGGCTGCAGCATGTCCACCATCCAAAATCGACTCAATTTACTCGGCTACCACAAAGTTCTGGCCCGCTGGATCCCCCACCGTCTGACGAGCGCCAACAAGCAGAGCCGCGTGGCCGTCTGCCAGTCCCTCCTCCTCCGTCCGCATCGCATGGAGTTTTTCGAGGACCTGGTCACTGTGGATGAGAGCTGGGTTCTCTACGACAACGTCGCCCGCCGTGCCGTCTGGATCCCGCGCGGAGAAGAGCCGCCGACGACGCCGAAAGCCGGCCTGCACCCGCTGAAGATCATGCTCTGCTGCTGGTGGGACACCAAGGGCATGCTGTACTTCGAGCTACTATCGCAAGGCAGGACGGTCACTGCCTCCATCTACACCGATCAGCTCGTGAAACTAGCCGCCGCTATCCGAGAAAAGCGTCCCCGACGGGCCTCGGTCCACCTGCTGCACGACAACGCGCGCCCCTTGTGTCGAAGGAGACCCAGCAGAAAATGGCGGCGCTCGGCTGGGAGACGGTTGTCCATCCGCCGTATTCCCCGGACCTCGACCCTTCCGACTACCACTTGTTCCGCCCGCTGAAGCACCATTTAGCCGGAAGAAAATTCACCAACTACGACCACCTCAAATCCGACATCGCGGACTTCTTCGAGTCGGAGTCCTCGGAGTTCTGGGCGAAGGGCAGCGGCGACCTGCCCAATCGATGGGCCACTGTTGTGGATAACTGTGGTGATTATGTTGTTGATAAGACTTGTTTTTCAATAAAGTTGAAAAAAGTTAAAAATGGTAAAATTTTCGGACAAGAATTATTGGACAACCTGGTAGTAAAAGATGCAATGCACATAAATCGGAACGAACAATGCGGCCCTCAATTGCGTATTGGCGTCTTTGTGGTTTCGATGTTTCGATCAAGTTACTATGGACTCTCAAAGGGAAGGGTGTTCGATACAATTTTGAAGTAGTTGTGATTGTATGTTAAAGAAGTTTAGAGCCATAAGCGTTGCAAAATGATGACCAGCACGACTTAGTGAGAATTTGCGACAAATCCATGTAATTGCAGTGCTTCAGCAGCATGAAGCCAATATTTTCTCATGGTACAGGATTTCCAGCATTCTGAAGAGATGCAACGCATCTGTTTTTGAGAAGGAGAAGTTTCCCTCACATTTTTGCAGCAAAATACGGAGTTTTGAGAGAAGTTTCAAACATCTGTGTTTGAACTACGCTCAGAATAACTTGAAGTATAAAATACGCCGACGTTACGCGGGTTCTGGAAATGTGACGACTGGAGTCGCCTTAGATAAACTCATTTGCTTACAGATCCGCGCCTCGGTTGGAAACGTTGGGATTTCACACAAAGTGTGATGGCGATGACGAAACATATCACGTGAAAATACTACTTCAGTACTTTTCATAGAACCTCTTTACCTCTGAGAGTCCATGGTAGTCATGTGAGTTTGATCGACCAGCGGTCAAGACGAGGGCTTTGCGGGGAAACGGCACCACTAATGCGAAGCGACGACGCTACCGCGTCATTTCGAGCACTGTTCGGTTTCTCTCCACGTTTTAAGGTGCTGAGCAGAAGGGCGCCTTGGCACGGCGCAATCTTATAATAGAGTGCCCTATTGATGGATCGCCGTGATTCATCAATAGGTCAGCTCATTATAAGGCCGCGCCGCAAGGCGATGACACCCGCCGCTGAAATGAGTGGTGGAGGTAGGAGCGCACATTTCGCGCCGCAGCCGATCTCCAAATGCCGTGAACGGGTCGCAGTAATCTGGAGCGGCGACGTGCTTTTGCGTACTACGTATAGGGAGGGCTATGCGCCTGACATCTAAATATCGAATTAGCTGATAGAAATATTCAGATTGGCAAAGTTAGAGCGAGATTTAATTTCACTGCAGTTTGAGTCCTGTTCTCAGTTTCACATGAGAAAGCAATATACATATTAATTTTAAACATGGAACAATAGGCGATCATAGCCACTTCAAAACTTGAGGATTCTCCCCTAAAAATAGATTCCGTGATCGATGCGCACCCTTCCATTTCCTTGTACTAATTTTCAGTCATTTTGCCTTACGTTTTAACTAGACTTGGGGCCGAATAGAAAAATATTTCTAAAAGCATTTGAACTATTGGAATATTCGATTTATTCAAGAACCTCAAACTCAATTAATTTTCAATTCGATTCGTCCATGAATTAGGATTTTTAATTATCTCGGGTCCTCGGTTCACTCTGGGGAATAAATTATTTGTTCTATCGAGTGATCGATTGTTTCGGAATTCAGCATTAATCGGTGCCTCGTATATTTGATTCATTATGAGCTTCACATTAAGCGGTCCTTCCAATATTCGTTTTTTTTTGAAACTGAAATATTCAGTTTTCCGAATATTCGGACATGTTTGGGTCACCGCAGTCGAATACTTTAGAATTAGTTGTTCATGCAAGATCGGCTTTCAGGTGAGAATAAGTTTTACAAGTGGAAATATAGAAGGGCGTGGTTCAAATGTTACGTGGGAATTTCAGGATTCAAAGTTTAGTAAGGAGTTAGCATTTGAATTGGTGTCTAACTTTTCAAAACACTTCAAAAATCGAGTTTTACGTACTAAAACCCCATGACTATAGGGGACCTCGATGTAGGTTCAGTTGACCGCAATGTTGAAAGGACATTGTGAGGTTGCGGACTCGCACTAAATTACGGTAGAATGTGGCACTTTTCTAGATTTCGTCATCGATAGGCGCCAACCGTCATCTCTCTGCTCACAAGAATATCAGCTGTGGCGCCGATGACGAAATCTGGCGAAGTGCCAGATTCTACCGTAGTTTTAGTGCGAGTCCGCAACTGCACCATGCCCTTTTAACATTGCGGTCAACTGTAGGTACATAGTAAAACAGACACTCACCTCATAAGCATATATAAGCATTCACCTCATAAAGATATATAGGCTACAAAACGGTGGAATTCACATGGTTCCTACGCGTGCTGCTGCGGAGCGGAGGTTAGAGACAGTGAGTGAGTGGAGGGAAGACGGAAACTGAGGCATCGCGCGCGCCGCTCGGGCCTCGAATGATGTGAAATACGACGTTTTATAAAGAGTATAAGTGATCATTCAATCATGGAAAGCGGGATCGACCGTCGGCTGTCGCCGCGCCACTACGCCGCACCGCTCGAGGTTGCAAAGCGGCGCCGCCTAGCCATGCCGCAGCCGCCGGCAGCGGCCGCTGCCGAATTCCGCCCTGACCCAGTCTAATCGACCCACCGCGCCGCCTCGCGGCGCCGCGTGGTCGATATGGCTGCACACCATGCTGCCGCGCTTTTGCGCGGCGAGACTCTATTCAGCCCATTTGGTCTAGTGCGTACTTCCCGCGACGGGCGACGAGACATCGTTTTTGGGATAGATATCGACAGAAAGTCGATATGGCTCAAATCCATTGTCGTGGTCGCGCGTCGCGACTAGTATGAACTAGGCCCTGCGGGAAGATGTCCCTAAACTGTAAGAGAGGGACTCAGAGCGCGAAATAACCGAATATAAGTTCAAAAAAAGTGACAATGAAGGGAGCCAATTAGGAAGCTGCCTCAGAGCTTGCAACAGTCGTTCGACAAACCGCAACTGAATCTTATTTCAAGTCTTCAGCACCCCAAATAACCTCCCAAAACTGAAGTTGGGTTAAAAAGAAAAATAAACATCCAGAGTTTACCAACCTTTTTGAATTTTTAAATTTTCGGGATATACGTATGGGCAGGGACGAGTGTGGGGCAGTGGCAAGATGCGCCACTGTCACGCACATGATCGAGTGATCGATCATCGTCCAGGGCCAACCAAGCCTTCTATCCCTCCGGGGTCGGCAAATTGGTACCAGACTTGTCTGGGGAGGATAAAACACTGACTTGAACATCGGCTGGCCCCGCAAGTCATTATATAGGCCAATCACACATTTAATTCAAAAACCTCTAAAATTCTGAATGGAAGTGGAATGTGTGGCGCACCCCCGGGGGTTGATACACGCTGAGAACTTTATTACTTTATCCTTTATACATTTGAGCAAGGGACACTTTTAAATTTAACTATTACGCAGTAGGAAGAATATTCAGGCAAGGTACATTTGACACGAATCACACTACACGGATCATACTGATACTTTGCGTTCCTTATTTTGAGTTAGCGCAGAGTCGGTGCATGTATGCACCGGGGGTGTGTATACAAGTCTGTTGGTAAGGTGCGTCCGAATGAGAATGGCGGCCCATGCGGCCGACGTGCTTGGGAGGCGGCCGTCGCGTTCGCCGCTCTCGGACGAGCATGCGAAAAGTTCCCACCGCCATCGACTACAAACGGGGCCGGCACCGGCTGGCAGCAAGCACTGCGCCGATCAATCAGCAGTGCAGACGGTGGGAGAAGGGACGGCCGTCGTTGAAATCCAACACTCGTCCGAGGGCGGCACAAGCGACGGCCGCCTGTCAAGCACGGCGACCGCGTGGGCCGCCATTCTCATTCGGGCACACATTGCCTGCTCGTTGGTGCCCCTGCTTCTACTGAACCCAGCAGACGTTTGAGTGTACACAGGGAACGATCAAGCGATATAGCGTGCACAACTATATCGCGAAAGTATACCGCACAATGCATAAAGGTGTCGCCGTCCGGCACACCAAAGTCTCTGGTCCATAACACCTTAGGATCCGTACCTAGGGAGTTTTAGGAGTCTTTGGTCACAAGCCACAGTTTCGCCACCCTGAACTGTCAATCGCTGTCGAGTGATATCCAAAGAACTGCGCTATCCAGACTTCTGAGCTAGTTCCATGCACCGTTTTCTGCTTTGCAGGAAACCCGCCTCAAGGATAGACCCGTCATCAGCGTCGGAGATTACATCATCTACTGCGGTAACGCTGACGATAGGAGAGTGGGAGGCTGTGCATTAGCTGTAAGGAAGGATTTCAATGGTATGGTCAAGGAGTTCGGCTCAACGTCGTGCCGGAATGCATTCGTACGACTGCGGGATCACAGAGGATTCAATCTGTGGATAGTGAGTGCTCATGCGCCCACTGAAACCGCCGAAGACAATTCGAAGGATGCGTTTTTTGAGGAGCTCAATACGTTGCTGCCCAGGATACCTTGTCAACATGCTGTTTTCGTGGGGATTGACGCAAATGCGAAGATGGGACTTGATCAGGAATTCGAACTACTCGGTAAATGGTTCTACCCAGTGGAGCAAACATCGGACGATGGCTACCGCCTTGTCGACTTTTGTGAACGCTGTGGTCTGATTATTACATCGACATTCAAGAGGAATCATCGCCGCCATCAGCTTACGTGGCAGGGACCAATCTCCAGAAGAGCAGCGGAAGCGGAAGATGACAACTTTGAAACTACAGCTTGACTATGTCCTGAAGAGGAATATTCCAGTATCGGACAATCGAACATCTAGAGCTGTGTGGGATGTCGCATTCGATTCGGATCACCGTCCTGTTCTGTTGAACTTCACTGCGAGAATTCATAAGAGGAAGCGAGGGGCTCAACCTCTCCAGAGGGTTGACATGACAAGTCTCAGAGATGAAGAGTGCAGAAGGAATTTTCGACAACGCGTTTCTATTCACATAGGAGTACGGACTAAGAAGAAACTTTGCGACGCTGATTCTTTTGTCAAGTGCATCCAGGGCGCTTCGAAAGAGGCACTCCCGGTTGTACAGCCTGAGAAGAAGTTCGCCTACGTCTCAGAAGAAACTACATCTACCTACAACAGAGTATGTGCTCTCCGAACTGCAGGAAACTTCGTGGAGGAGAAGCGTCTGAGGAGGAAGTTGCGTCTGCAGCTTCGAAGTGACCGCGAACAAGAGTGGACGTGTAGAGCTAAGGAGTTTGAGAAGGCTTGGGAGGAGAAGAATAGGAGGAAAGCCTACACGTTGCTGCGACAGTATAGCGGGAAGATGAAGAGATGTTCTCCTGTCTTGAACACTACCAATGGAGTTGCACTTGGTGATGCGACACTGCCAATATGGAAGCATTACTTCAGTTCACTACTAAATCGTCCAGCGCCATCAGTACCTGAGCTCCCGCATGTTCAGAGAGCACATTACGATGTCAGTGAGGAACCGCCGACTGAGTCTGGAAGTTTTGGATTGTAGCCGGAAAATGAAGAATGGAAAGGCAGGTGGAGATGACAACATCATTGCTGAAATGCTGAAAGCTCTTCCTCCGTTTGGGATTCGTGAAATGACCAACACCATCCGTGCTATATGGATGAGCGAAAGGATACCCAATTTGTGGAGACAAGCGATCATCGTACCTCTTCACAATAAGCTATTCGTCACGGATCCTAAGAACTACAGAGGAATCTCTACTATGTGTCATGTACAAGGTTTTAGAACGTATCATTCTCGAGCGATTTATAAAACATCGTGAAAGAACGACCAGAGATGAGCAAGCCGGTTTTCGACCTGAAGATCGACCATCGACCAAGTGTTCGTCGTGAGAAGAGTAATTGAATCGTGGCAGCGGTATTCGAAGCCATTACAGCTAGCTTTTCTGTACTTTGAAGCCACGTTTGACTCTCGTCATCGTGGTCGATTGCTCAATGCTCTGCGAGCAGATGGAGTCCCAGAAAAGTATGATCGGTTGATCGAGGACATGAACAAAGGAGCAACAGCAGCAGTTTGCACACCTGTCGGACTTCGTCTTCGTCCCGACAAATGCAAGCAGATGTGGGTCTCTCAGAGGCCTTCAACGGAAGTCTGTGTGGACGGACAACGTATCGAACTGGTGGACGATTTCTGTTATTTGGGCTGTTTGCTGAAGAACGATGATAGTTATGCAGCGGATATTCGACAACGATGTGCTAAAGCTGCGTCTGCATTTAATTCTCAAACCAAGTTTTTGTGGTCTACCACCATCGCGAAGGAAGTCAAGTTGCGCGTCTACCTATCCGCTATTCGCCCTATCATGATGTACGGATCGGAGACGTGGGCAGCACCGAAGACGCAGATGGAAAGGTTGGATTGCACGGAGAGGAAGCTTTCTAGGCGTTTGCTTGGATATTTCTGGCCGCGTGTATGCCATAACGAAGACCTTTACAAGGAAATGGACGCAGTACATCAAATCTTGACACGAGGGAGGTGCCAGCGTCTCCCAACGCCATCTCAAGCAGCAATGGAAAGTCGACTTCGACTGCTCGGCCATATACTAAGAAGAACGCCGGATCGTCTTGTACAACACGCTTTGAAAATGCTTCCAAATCCTGTCTGGAAACGGTCACCTGGGCGTAGGCGAAAGTTCTGGACGAACATGATTAAAAAGGATTTGAAATCACTCGGCATCGAAAGGTAGTTCAGGCGCGATGTCTCGTTTCGCAGGAAATGGAATAGTGACAGCTGGATGGGATGTGTTCAAATTGTGGCTGAAGACCGTGAAAAATGGACACGGCTGACTACTAGGACGGCACACCTCGGTGAAGATGCGGAATGACCGCGTCAGGCGAAAGCCAACCGATTGAGTAAGTAAGTAAGTAATGTGTGCACCGAGTTTGCGCCAGCACACTGGAAGTAACGCGAAGAATCAATTTCGCTCACTTCGGACTGCGCTATGCTAACATTATGCTTGAAAAGCAGTTGGGTTCTGTGATATTGACGAGCTTCATCCTTATGCTCACTCACGTTTTCAATGAGTCATTGTTGTGTTCGCGAAGCTGCTGTGAACTCGCAGAAAAGGACCCCATGAAAAGTGCGCATGACGCCTAGAAAGTGTGCAGGGCACAGTGGTAGTACGCTGGGCTTCCCAGGAAGAGTGCGGCACAACAGTGGAGGTGCGCAGAAAGCTGCAGACGGTGCGCGGGAGTGGGAGTGCGCAAGACGCCACGGGAACTGAGCAGGAGTGGTGATAATAAGAGAAAAGCGCTTCATGTGGAGCACGCGCAGCGTCTTGCATGTGAGTAGCGCTCCGTGAACAGCGTGCGTCATGCAAAGAATGAAAGAATGCAATCTACGCGGTGCTTCGTGAAAAATGGGGGAATAGGATGCTGTGGAAAGTGAATAGAACTCCAAAGCGGTTCTTCTTAAAGCTATTAACCATGCATCTGCAATATTTGCCAACGGCGAAAATTGTCCAATCGTCTTTGTATATGTCGACGCTTACTTTTCCCCGTCATCATGTAATCTGCCGCGGACATAAAGATCGCCTGCTGCATTTTTAGACACTTAGGGACACAGAATATACAGAAAAAGTGAATGAATATACGTCAAGTAGGCTTACATACAAAATGTATCCGAACTGCGGCGAGTCCCGTAGGCGAGAGTTTTGGGGACCGTTCTGGAAATATCATTCTGCGTTTGTCAGACAGTGTAGCGCGTCACTTGTGAAGACGGCCGACACACCCGCTTTGGAGTTCTATTCACTTTCCACAGCATCCTATTCACCCATTTTTCACGAAGCACCGCGTAGATTGCATTCTTTCATTCTTTGCATGACGCACGCTGTTCACGGAGCGCTACTCACATGCAAGACGCTGCGCGTGCTCCACATGAAGCGCTTTTCTCTTATTATCACCACTCCTGCTCAGTTCCCGTGGCGTCTTGCGCACTCCCACTCCCGCGCACCGTCTGCAGCTTTCTGCGCACCTCCACTGTTGTGCCGCACTCTTCCTGGGAAGCCCAGCGTACTACCACTGTGCCCTGCACACTTTCTAGGCGTCATGCGCACTTTTCATGGGGTCCTTTTCTGCGAGTTCACAGCAGCTTCGCGAACACAACAATGACTCATTGAAAACGTGAGTGAGCATAAGGATGAAGCTCGTCAATATCACAGAACCCAACTGCTTTTCAAGCATAATGTTAGCATAGCGCAGTCCGAAGTGAGCGAAATTGATTCTTCGCGTTACTTCCAGTGTGCTGGCGCAAACTCGGTGCACACATTACTTACTTACTTACTCAATCGGTTGGCTTTCGCCTGACGCGGTCATTCCGCATCTTCACCGAGGTGTGCCGTCCTAGTAGTCAGCCGTGTCCATTTTTCACGGTCTTCAGCCACAATTTGAACACATCCCATCCAGCTGTCACTATTCCATTTCCTGCGAAACGAGACATCGCGCCTGAACTACCTTTCGATGCCGAGTGATTTCAAATCCTTTTTAATCATGTTCGTCCAGAACTTTCGCCTACGCCCAGGTGACCGTTTCCAGACAGGATTTGGAAGCATTTTCAAAGCGTGTTGTACAAGACGATCCGGCGTTCTTCTTAGTATATGGCCGAGCAGTCGAAGTCGACTTTCCATTGCTGCTTGAGATGGCGTTGGGAGACGCTGGCACCTCCCTCGTGTCAAGATTTGATGTACTGCGTCCATTTCCTTGTAAAGGTCTTCGTTATGGCATACACGCGGCCAGAAATATCCAAGCAAACGCCTAGAAAGCTTCCTCTCCGTGCAATCCAACCTTTCCATCTGCGTCTTCGGTCTCCGATCCGTACATCATGATAGGGCGAATAGCGGATAGGTAGACGCGCAACTTGACTTCCTTCGCGATGGTGGTAGACCACAAAAACTTGGTTTGAGAATTAAATGCAGACGCAGCTTTAGCACATCGTTGTCGAATATCCGCTGCATAACTATCATCGTTCTTCAGCAAACAGCCCAAATAACAGAAATCGTCCACCAGTTCGATACGTTGTCCGTCCACACAGACTTCCGTTGAAGGCCTCTGAGAGACCCACATCTGCTTGCATTTGTCGGGACGAAGACGAAGTCCGACAGGTGTGCAAACTGCTGCTGTTGCTCCTTTGTTCATGTCCTCGATCAACCGATCATACTTTTCTGGGACTCCATCTGCTCGCAGAGCATTGAGCAATCGACCACGATGACGAGAGTCAAACGTGGCTTCAAAGTACAGAAAAGCTAGCTGTAATGGCTTCGAATACCGCTGCCACGATTCAATTACTCTTCTCACGACGAACACTTGGTCGATGGTCGATCTTCCAGGTCGAAAACCGGCTTGCTCATCTCTGGTCGTTCTTTCACGATGTTTTATAAATCGCTCGAGAATGATACGTTCTAAAACCTTGTACATGACACATAGTAGAGAGATTCCTCTGTAGTTCTTAGGATCCGTGACGAATAGCTTATTGTGAAGAGGTACGATGATCGCTTGTCTCCACAAATTGGGTATCCTTTCGCTCATCCATATAGCACGGATGGTGTTGGTCATTTCACGAATCCCAAACGGAGGAAGAGCTTTCAGCATTTCAGCAATGATGTTGTCATCTCCACCTGCCTTTCCATTCTTCATTTTCCGGCCACAATCCAAAACTTCAGACTCAGTCGGCGGTTCCTCACTGACATCGTAATGTGCTCTCTGAACATGCGGGAGCTCAGGTACTGATGGCGCTGGACGATTTAGTAGTGAACTGAAGTAATGCTTCCATATTGGCAGTGTCGCATCACCAAGTGCAACTCCATTGGTAGTGTTCAAGACAGGAGAACATCTCTTCATCTTCCCGCTATACTGTCGCAGCAACGTGTAGGCTTTCCTCCTATTCTTCTCCTCCCAAGCCTTCTCAAACTCCTTAGCTCTACACGTCCACTCTTGTTCGCGGTCACTTCGAAGCTGCAGACGCAACTTCCTCCTCAGACGCTTCTCCTCCACGAAGTTTCCTGCAGTTCGGAGAGCACATACTCTGTTGTAGGTAGATGTAGTTTCTTCTGAGACGTAGGCGAACTTCTTCTCAGGCTGGACAACCGGGAGTGCCTCTTTTCGAAGCGCCCTGGATGCACTTGACAAAAGAATCAGCGTCGCAAAGTTTCTTCTTAGTCCGTACTCCTATGTGAATAGAAACGCGTTGTCGAAAATTCCTTCTGCACTCTTCATCTCTGAGACTTGTCATGTCAACCTCTGGAGAGGTTGAGCCCTCGCTTCCTCTTATGAATTCTCGCAGTGAAGTTCAACAGAACAGGACGGTGATCCGAATCGAATGCGACATCCCACACAGCTCTAGATGTTCGATTGTCCGATACTGGAATATTCCTCTTCAGGACATAGTCAAGCTGTAGTTTCAAAGTTGTCATCTTCCGCTTCCGCTGCTCTTCTGGAGATTGGTCCCTGCCACGTAAGCTGATGGCGGCGATGATTCCTCTTGAATGTCGATGTAATAATCAGACCACAGCGTTCACAAAAGTCGACAAGGCGGTAGCCATCGTCCGATGTTTGCTCCACTGGGTAGAACCATTTACCGAGTAGTTCGAATTCCTGATCAAGTCCCATCTTCGCATTTGCGTCAATCCCCACGAAAACAGCATGTTGACAAGGTATCCTGGGCAGCAACGTATTGAGCTCCTCAAAAAACGCATCCTTCGAATTGTCTTCGGCGGTTTCAGTGGGCGCATGAGCACTCACTATCCACAGATTGAATCCTCTGTGATCCCGCAGTCGTACGAATGCATTCCGGCACGACGTTGAGCCGAACTCCTTGACCATACCATTGAAATCCTTCCTTACAGCTAATGCACAGCCTCCCACTCTCCTATCGTCAGCGTTACCGCAGTAGATGATGTACTCTCCGACGCTGATGACGGGTCTATCCTTGAGGCGGTTTCCTGCAAAGCAGAAAACGGTGCATGGAACTAGCTCAGAAGTCTGGATAGCGCAGTTCTTTGGATATCACTCGACAGCGATTGACAGTTCAGGGTGGCGAAACCGTGGCTTGTGACCAAAGACTCCTAAAACTCCCTAGGTACGGATCCTAAGGTGTTATGGACCAGAGACTTTGGTGTGCCGGACGGCGACACCTTTATGCATTGTGCGGTATACTTTCGCGATATAGTTGCGCACGCTATATCGCTTGATCGTTCCCTGTGTACACTCAAACGTCTGCTGGGTTCAGTAGAAGCAGGGGCACCAACGAGCAGGCAATGTGTGCCCGAATGAGAATGGCGGCCCACGCGGGCGCCGTGCTTGACAGGCGGGCGGCGCGTGGGCCGCCCTCGGACGAGTGTTGGATTTCAACGACGGCCGTCCCTTCTCCCACCGTCTGCACTGCTGATTGATCGGCGCAGTGCTTGCTGCCAGCCGGTGCCGGCCCCGTTTGTAGTCGATGGCGGTGGAACTTTTCGCATGCTCGTCCGAGAGCGGCGAACGCGACGGCCGCCTCCCAAGCACGTCGGCCGCATGGGCCGCCATTCTCATTCGGACGCACCTACCAACAGACTTGTATACACACCCCGGTGCATACATGCACCGACTCTGCGCTAACTCAAAATAAGGAACGCAAAGTATCAGTATGATCCGTGTAGTGTGATTCGTGTCAAATGTACCTTGCCTGAATATTCTTCCTACTGCGTAATAGTTAAATTTAAAAGTGTCCCTTGCTCAAATGTATAAAGGATAAAGTAATAAAGTTCTCAGCGTGTATCAACCCCCGGGGGTGCGCCACACATTCCACTTCCATTCAGAATTTTAGAGGTTTTTGAATTAAATGTGTGATTGGCCTATATAATGACTTGCGGGGGCCAGCCGATGTTCAAGTCAGTGTTTTATCCTCCCCAGACAAGTCTGGTACCAATTTGCCGACCCCGGAGGGATAGAAGGCTTGGTTGGCCCTGGACGATGATCGATCACTCGATCATGTGCGTGACAGTGGCGCATCTTGCCACTGCCCCACACTCGTCCCTGCCCATACGTATATCCCGAAAATTTAAAAATTCAAAAAGGTTGGTAAACTCTGGATGTTTATTTTTCTTTTTAACCCAACTTCAGTTTTGGGAGGTTATTTGGGGTGCTGAAGACTTGAAATAAGATTCATTTGCGGTTTGTCGAACGACTGTTGCAAGCTCTGAGGCAGCTTCCTAATTGGCTCCCTTCATTGTCACTTTTTTTGAACTTATATTCGGTTATTTCGCGCTCTGAGTCCCTCTCTTACAGTTTAGGGGACATCTCCCATAGGGCCTAGTTCATACTAGTCGCGACGCGCGACCACGACAATGGATTTGAGCCATATCGACTTTCTGTCGATATCTATCCCAAAAACGATGTCTCGTCGCCCGTCGCGGGAAGTTTCAACACAGGCTGTCGCTAAGTCCGTAGATTCTCGCCACAAAATTATAGCGAGAATATGCGGGTTTAGCGACAGCGAGATCAATGCATGGGGTTTAGCCTTGGTTTTTACGTAGAATACGCGTAGAAGTTGCACCCTTGTACAGTCAGCAGAAGAATATGCGGGTTTTAGCTATCGTAGCTAAAGCCCATAAATTCTCGCTATCCTCTGTAAAATGTCGTGATTCTCACTACTCATGGAGCGAGCGGCGCGGGCGATACTGATCCCTCCGTCCGTCATACGCTCTCTCACTGTCTCTAACCACGGCTCCGCACCAGCACGCGTAGAAACTATTACGATTTCGTGGTTTCATAGTCTTTACATGGAATTTGGCGGCGTTACAGACCGCGCCCTCGCAGGCATCTAGCTAGGCGTTGGCAGAGACGGGCTTCCACTCAGACTCGCGAACGTGCTCGGATGCAGGTTTTGCGCCACAATGAATTATTCCCTTACATTGTTATCTTTAAGATGAGCTTCACATGACAACTGTTGTATAATAATTACTATATGAGTTTCCGGTTGAATTGTATGTATAAGTGGTATTTGTGGTCGAATGAGGAGTTTACAAAAGATTAATAATTTCCTAAAGACGATTTTTTAGGTTGACATCTCTAAGCAGCAAACACAAAGCGTTGTTGTGTTTAACGAGGAAGAATTTATGGTTTCCAAAAAAAAGACTCCAATTCGCTCTACGAGATCATGTTGGTATACGTATACAAGCACTTAATTCCTTCCTTCTAAAGTTCGTCCGAATGAGACTGTCCTCCCAAGCGGCCGGCGTGTATGTCTCGCAGCAGTCGCGTACACACCTTTTAGGCCTGTTAATCGATTAACATGATTCGAAGACGTATACTGAATAATATCCCAGTCAGCTGTTTGCAGTCGTGGAAGGGTCTGTCCTAAAAGTTGCTTCCGTGACGGCTGCTCGACACGCACACCGACCGCTTGGGCGGACATTCTCACTCGTACAGACTTTATGAAATCTTCTTAACACATAGAGCGTACTATTTGAGAGGATCAATCTGACATCGTCTTCTGTCTTTAATGATAACAATTAAGCACATAAACATATTTTTCCACGTACCCTCCACAAAACGTCGAAATTCACATCATTCGAGGCGCGAGCAGCGCGGGCGACGCCTGGGCCTCCGTCTGCCCTCCGCTCTCTCATTGTCTTTAACCTCCACTCCGCACCAGCAGACGTAGGAACCACGTTAATTTCGTCGGTATGCTTCAGGAACCCAGGTTGTCGGCTCTCCAATGCGACACTCGCGAAACAAAATATTTCTTCCTTTCTGTTAGAGGTAGGGGATGGGTAAAAAATAGATTGACGAAAAACAGAGAAGTCGGAAGAAACTTGGTATTACTCTCGAGAAGATCCTTAAAGGGTCCACGATATCATGAAGTGGCTTTGATCCAGTCATGAAGCGTTCAGTAGTGATTCGAGGCGCCGAGATAAAGCTTCGCGGTAGGGTAGTGGTCGTAATGTATTCCAAAAGACGAGGGAATCGGCACAGGAGCGAAGTGCTTGAATACACGAAACATGGAGTTCTTCCAATGAGGCGCGTCGCTCTTCCCCCCCCCCGTTTCCGTCTCCTGTTTTGCGGTTGCAAAACATTACAAACACCATCCTTCGCAGCAGATTTTTTGAGCTGTGAAACTGCCTTAAAGGCACAGTACACCCTCAGACATGAATTTTGTGATTTCCATTTAATTGTGTAGAAGACCTGTCAGGCATAAAACGGGCCAACTACGAGATCTTAATTACTCCAAATAAGCGAGATACAAGTGATCACCACGAGCCCGACCCCCTTCATCCACCACCACGGGACGCACCCCCTTGCTGATTTTGAGCACAATTCTCGCTCGATGGATGGATAAATTCCAACCGCGTCTACGTTCTTCAGTTCGCTACCGGTCCATCCCCCAATCTTGGCTCTCTCTCGTGCAGCAACAGCGATTCAAGCGGAATACAGGCCTGAGACAACTCATCCACCAATTTTTCACCCTCCAAATACGGGCATCTTCAAGGAGCCATAACTCCGTTCCTAGGAAACATTCAGCGATTTAAGGGGAAACCGTTATGATCAGCGTGTGATCCACTCCAAGGTAGGCATAAAAATTTGAAAAATAATTTTTAGGGTGCTTTATGTCACAATTTTTCCGTATCGTAATCCAGTATGTTACGACTTGGCAGGTTTACAAGAGGCTAACGATTAACTCTATCAGAGTACTGACTCTAGAAGTAGCGGTGCGGAATTCTAAATGCCTAATCGGCTTGCAACATAACAACATGTTCTTCTTAAAGCTATTAACCATGCATCTGCAATATTTGCCAACGGCGAAAATTGTCCAATCGTCTTTGTAGATGTCAACCTAAAAAATCGTCTTTAGGAAATTATTAATCTTTTGTAAACTCCTCATTCGACCACAAATACCACTTATACATACAATTCAACCGGAAACTCATATAGTAATTATTATACAACAGTTGTCATGTGAAGCTCATCTTAAAGATAACAATGTAAGGGAATAATTCATTGTGGCGCAAAACCTGCATCCGAGCACGTTCGCGAGTCTGAGTGGAAGCCCGTCTCTGCCAACGCCTAGCTAGATGCCTGCGAGGGCGCGGTCTGTAACGCCGCCAAATTCCATGTAAAGACTATGAAACCACGAAATCGTAATAGTTTCTACGCGTGCTGGTGCGGAGCCGTGGTTAGAGACAGTGAGAGAGCGTATGACGGACGGAGGGATCAGTATCGCCCGCGCCGCTCGCTCCATGAGTAGTGAGAATCACGACATTTTACAGAGGATAGCGAGAATTTATGGGCTTTAGCTACGATAGCTAAAACCCGCATATTCTTCTGCTGACTGTACAAGGGTGCAACTTCTACGCGTATTCTACGTAAAAACCAAGGCTAAACCCCATGCATTGATCTCGCTGTCGCTAAACCCGCATATTCTCGCTATAATTTTGTGGCGAGAATCTACGGACTTAGCGACAGCCTGTGTTGAAATGCAATCTCAAACCCGCGCTGACTACGTGGAACGCAGGGATGCCGTTCGAACCAGGGGTGTGCATTTTCCGTTTACCGATTTATCGATTTTCCGGATTTACTGGTTTTTTTCGGTAAATTTTGATTTTCCGATTTACCGAGTTTTTCTCTGGAAATTTACCGAGATTTTAACCGAAAAAACTTGGGTGTTTCTCTGCCTGTGCGGCCTATTTCTTACTCGTATTTCACGGGTTTGCTACAGTTAAGGCATGCATTTGGCGCGATATTCTTCTTCATCCTTCTTTTCGTTACACTTTTTTACCCTTTGGCTTACTTTTTGAATTTTCAAACGATCTCTTCACCTTTTGTGTCACGTGCTTTTTCTTATCGAAATGCTACTCCAATAAAAACCTAATTTATTCAAAAATGTCAACAGATTTGCAACGCAGCAGAGTCCTGAAGCAGACATTTTAGGAACTGGTAAAATTCTTTCCGAATCCCCCGACCCAGCACTGAATCCACTGCAGTTCTGGAACGACTCCATTGTGAAATCATCGTACCCGCACCTTACCTCATTGACCAATAAGTACTTTTGCGCGCCTCCTAGCACCGTTGAGACGGAATGGATGTTTTCGACAGCTGGCCTGATTTTGAGTGACTACAGGAAAACCTTACCTACAGAAAATTTTGAAATGTTACTTTTTCTCAAAATCAATGTCCCGCTGATCAGGTTCAGCCGTTGAGCTCAGTTTGATATGTAAAACTCACTCATATTTGCACTATCCTCATGCACTATTGAAAATGATACACAAATATTATCGGTCATTTGTGCTATCGTATGGGATAGGCACCAAAAAGTCGAAGTCAGAATTTTTACCGAATTTTCCGTTTTTACCGTATTTACCGAAAAAAATTCGGTAAAAAGTTTCGGTAAAAAATTTACCGAAAAGAATTTTCCGCACACCCCTGGTTCGAACAGTGTTGGTCCAGTCAACTCACAGAGTGATTAATTGACGCTCTGTGATGGTCGTGAGGGGTGACCCCGTGCCGCCCTCTGGTAGAGCTTGCTAAGTCCATTAGTATACCTCCCCCTCGCCGCAGCGACAGGTTTCGACAACTATTACTCATCGTGTCGGGACCAGCACCGGTGCTACGGCAGGGTCGGCCGCGGGATCAGTTTGCGTGCGACCGTCGCTGAAACAGGTCGCTGAGGGGTGTTATAGTTTTCAGCGACGTAACCCTGGTATACTCCATCGCCGCAACGACAGTACGTTGCTGGGCTCGACAGATTCGTCTATTTCACACTCTTTTATGTGATTTTTGGCACATCATGGACAGTATAGTGAAATCAAAAGACATTATAGTTTTGTACGTTTCGGTTTAGCTTTTTACCTGCAGTTTTTTTTTCGATTGGGTGTTTATGTGCTGTCATTATCCCATTCAATTACTTATAAAGCGCTCTTTGTTTCTATACATATGTCCAGGCTGTCGAACGCATGGATTATATCCCAGGCCTAAGTATTTTGCTTCTTCTATGACAACTAGATTTTCCGCTTTCCCAAATTCACCATTACGTCATATGCACTTTGCCTGCACTATTTCACACTGTTCTTTACACGAATTAAACGACTAGAATGATGATCAAATGTCACGGAATCCCGCATAAACTGTGATGGCATGACCATAATCGATTTTTTTGTTTGTTGTGCTGATGCGCGTATGCGGAAATTTCAGTACGCAAAAGCGCGTGTATTTCAATGAGGCGACGACGACTCCGTCGCCGTGTCCGTCGCCGGCGACCGGCTGTCGCTGAAGTATACCAATGGCCTAAGAATATTTCTGGCCGCTGGGATGCAGCACCCCGCAAGTAATAAACGGCGATGCGATCTGTTGCAGCTGGGATCGCCTTGCTAGCGCGGATCAGGACTGGGTGGGTCGATCGACCGGGTGCTGTAACGAGAATTTGCGTAGAATATGCGGGCGCTGTAACTAAAATTTTACCAACTGATGCTAAACTTTCCGTAATTTACGTACATTCTCGTGTCAAAATCAGACTAGATGCCTCCAAACCCTGGGCATATCTCGTTTCCGTGTGAGGCATCTAGCTACGCGCTGGCAGAGGTATTCCGACCACGACCTTTGCCTCACGTATTTCATCTCCCGCTCGCCTACATACCAGTGCACCTAATGTACTCAAAAATCGAGCGGAAGGTGCGAGAATTCGGTACGCAGAAATGTGTCACAACTCCGATCTGATCTATTGAGGTTACTCCAGGAAGAACTCAAAACGAAGGCTTTCTCATGCCGTGGACTGTATGAAGTATACGAAAATTTGGGAAAAATTGTATGCAACAGCACAGAGAGCCCGATGCTCGGCATATGGAAAGCAATAGGTGGTACCTTATTACTATGTGTGAATAAAACAATAATTAATTTCGTACAACACGATCATCCAGTTTGTTCATATCGGACCTCACTGCAAAATTCGTTGGTGAATGGAAGTTTGACGAGTGCACATGTTTTAGGCCAAGCGGGGCTATGGTTTCTTCCTGCTTCTGTTGTGGCATTACTTGTTGGCCTTCAAGGAAGTTGCTCATTGTCAAGCATACTAGTCATATACTTACGTTATCGATACACTAGAAAGAGTAATAATGGCGGAACTGAAACGAGCTCGCAAATTAAAATAAAGACGTCTAGAAAACGAGGAAAGAGGGGAAGGGATGGAGATTCAAGAAAATCGCGGAGGTCTAAAAGAGTGAGAGGAAGAAGCAGTAGAAGCCGAAGGAGGAAGAGATAGCTTTGCAAATGATCTAGGATTGATTATCTGTTTCTATGCTCAAATATCATGGATTCATTGCATAAATAATATAAATCTGTGAGCTGCATTGGCTATGACTGCCACCATTAGTTGCTCAAAGGTCGGAGTTATAGCATACCGTAGCGAAAGTGTATTGCTCCACAATGAAAGTACATAACTGAGTTGAGCACGAAATTTAGGTGTCAGGCAGGACTCGAACCTCCATCGCATCGCTTTTCGGGCGAGAGTGTTACCATTAAACCACCGACACCAGCTCTGCATCCCTCAGCCAGTTGACACAAGAACTATGTAGGCACAACGGAAATCACCAGACAGCGTTCGTGATCTAGCAAACACAAATCGGCATTGAATACAGCCGAGCTGAGACCTTTTGAAGATTGATTTTTGATGTTTATGAATATTTATGTTTTTTATGGCATGGTAAATGAGCACAAGATATCACAAGGTAGCTGACATGAATACAAAACACAAGTTTGTTGCTCGATAGACCGAGGTATCACAGCTTTATTCTACACTAGGTTTTCGGGAATCCAACCCATCGACTGACCTTGTTAACCTTCACAAAAGATCTTTGGACCATGTATTTTCTTGGAAACCTCTGAGAAGCACGAATCATTATTATCTATTGCTTCTTTCAGCCCGAGAAAGAAGCTGGTGTTCTCGAAGTGAACACTGCCTGTAAAGTGAATGAAGGCCAGGGTTGTGCGGAAACTTTTTCCAAGAGTTCCGGAAACGGAAGAAAAATAGCCACTTGCCGGAAACGAAAACTAGAAAAGTTATGGGTGGTCTCATTCTCATATTTTGGCTCATTCCTTGCAGCTCCCAGCAGACGTTTGAGTGTACACAGGGAGTGTTCGAGCGATATAGCGTGCACAACTATATCGCGAAAGTATCCCATACATTGCATAAAGGTGTCGCCGTCCGGCACACTAAGGCTTCTGATCCATAACACCTCAGGAACCGTACCTAATGAGTTCATGGAGTCTTTGGCCACAAGTCACAATTTCACCACCCTGAACTGTCGATCGCTGTCGAGTGATATCCAAACAACTGCGCTATCCAGACTTCTGAGCTATTTCCATGCATCGTTTGCTGCTTTACAGGAAACCCGCCTTAAATATAGACCCGTCATCAACGTCGGAGAGTACGTCATCTACTGTGGTGACGCTGATGATAGGAGAGTGGGAGGCTGTGCGATAGCTGTAAGGAAGGACCACAATGGTATGATCGAGGAATTCGGCTCAACGTCGTGTAGGAATGCATTTGTGCGACTGCGGGATCACAGAGGATTCAATCTGTGGATAGTGAGCACTCATGCGCCCACTGAAACCGCCGAGGACAATTCGAAGGATGCGTTTTATGAGGAACTCAATACGTTGCTGGCCAGGGTACCTTGTCAACATGCTGTTGTGGTGGGAATCGACGCAAACGCGAAGATGGGACTTGATCAGGAATCCGAAGTACTCGTTAAATGGTTCTACCCAGTGGAGCAAACATCGGACAATGGCTACCGCCTTGTCGACTTTTTTGAACGCAGTGGTCTGATTATTGCATCGACATTCAAGAGGAATCATCGCCGCCATCAGCTTACGTGGTAGGGACCAACCCAGCTATCTCCAGAAGAGCAGCGGAAGCGGAAGATGACAACTTTGAAACTACGGCTCGAGAGAATATTGTAGCGTCGGACATCCGGAGATCTTGAGCTGTGTGGGATTCCGCACTCGATTCAAATCACCGTCCTGTTCTGACGAACTTCACTGCGATGATTCATAAGAGCAATCGAGGGGCTCAGCCAACCCATAGGATTGATGTGACAAGTTTCAGAGATGAAGAATGCAGAAGGAAATTTCGACAACGCGTTTCTGCTCACATCGGAGTACGGACGAAGAAGAAACTTTGCGACGCGGATTCTTTTGTCAAGTGCATCCAGGACGCTTCCAAAGAGGCACTCCCGGTTGTACGGCTTGAATAGAAGTTCGCTTACGTCTCAGAGGAAACGACGTCTATTTACAACAAGGTATGTGCTCTCCGAACAGGGATGAGCGGAGTTCCGCGTTTCGCGTTCTTAAACCCGCAGTTTCGCGCATTTTTGGCATTTCGCGATCTGCATTCCGGAAACCGCAGAAAACGCCGCGGAATGCGAAAATATCAGGTCGTCTGGGACGTAAGAAAACACAAGATGCTTTCAGAATTTTTCCGCGTTTCGCGCTTCGAAAACAGCATTTCCACGCATTTTCAGGTGTTTCGCGCCCGATTTCCGAAATCCGAGAATTTTTTTCTTTCGAAACCCGAAAACCGATTTTCGAAATTTTGCATTTTTATTCCGCTCACCCCTATATCCGAACTGCAGGAAACTTCGTAGAGAAGAAGCGTCTGAGGAGGAAGTTGCGTCGGCAGCTTCAAAGTGACCGCGAACGGAGTGGACGTGTAGAGCTAAGGAGTTCAAGAAGGCTTGGGAGGAGAAGAATCCGAGTAAAGCCTACACGTTGCGGCGACAGCATAGTGGGAAGATGAAGAGATGTTCTCCTGTCTTGAACACTACCAATGGAGTTGCAGTTGGTGATGCGACGCTGCCAATATGGAAAGTTTACTTCAGTTCACTACTGAATCGTCCAGCGCCATCAGTACCTGAGCTCCCGCATGTTCAGAGAGCACATTACGATGTCAGTGAGGAACCGCCGACTGAGTCTGAAGTTTTGGATTGTGGCCGGAAAATGAAGAATGGAAAGGCAGGTGGAGATGACAACATCATTGCTGAAATGCTGAAAGCTCTTCCTCCGTTTGGGATTCGTGAAATGACCAACACCATCCGTGCTATATGGATGAGCGAAAGGATACCCAATTTGTGGAGACAAGCGATCATCGTACCTCTTCAAAATAAGCTATTCGTCAAGGATCCTAAGAACTACAGAGGAATCTCTCTACTTCGTGTCATGTACAAGGTTTTAGAGCGAATCATTCTCGAGCGACTTATCAAATATCGTGAAGGAACGACCAGAGATGAGCAAGCCGGTTTTCGACCTGGAAGATCGACCATCGACGAAGCATTCGTCGTGAGAAGAGTAGATGAATCGTGGCAGCGGTATTCGAAGCCATTACAGCTTGCTTTTTCGGACTTGGAAGCCGCGTTCGACTCTCCTCATCGTGATCGATTGCTCAACGCTCTGCGAGCAGATGGAGTCCCGGAAAAGTATGTTCGGTTAATCAAGGACATGAGCAGAGGAACAACAGCAGCAGTCCGTACTTCTGTCTGATTTACGTCAACATTCGAGGTGAAAACATGAGTCGGGCAAGGAGCTGTAGCAGGACCTTTTCTTTTCAACTTCGCCGTTGATGACATCATGCGTAGAGTTGCAGATGTGATCCTAACACCATCAGGACGCTCTCTTGTCGACCTGAAGTACGCCGACGACATTGTGTTATTCGCTGAAAACAATGCAAAACTGCAAAGGATTGTGAACCTCGTTTCGAAACATGCCGCAGCCTATGGGCTTCGTCTTCGTCCCGACAAATGCAAGCACATGTGGGTTTCTCAAAGGCCTTCAACGGGAGTTTGAGTGGACGGACTGCATATATTGGTGGTTACT
Organism: Aplectana chamaeleonis; assembly: GCA_029168955.1. Taxonomy (NCBI): domain Eukaryota; kingdom Metazoa; phylum Nematoda; class Chromadorea; order Rhabditida; family Cosmocercidae; genus Aplectana; species Aplectana chamaeleonis. The sequence goes on from JAPDOI010000071.1 coordinate 1,888,253, forward strand.
TATGAAAGCGCGTTTTTTCACAATTAAAAAAATTAAAATTTCAGAAAAATTTTACTTTTATTAACTATAACAACCATTATTAACAATAACATTATTCCAGTTTATGGGCAATTTATGAACACCAGCCAAAAAAAATTTAGGCTGTATTAAGGCGATCCAATCATCAAGCCATTTTTGGACATCTTCATGTTTGGTGAAGCGCTGTTCGGCCAATCCATGAGCCATCGATCGAAACAGATGATAGTCCGAGGGATCAATATCAGGACTATATGGCGGGTGGGGCAAGACTTCCCAATTCATTTCTTGCGACTTCTTTTTAACTTGTTTTCCAACATGTGGTCGGGCGTTGTCGTGAAGAAGTATGGGACGTTCGTGTCTTGTAGCCCATTCAGGTCGTTTGGTGGCTACGAAATGAGGATAAAACACGAAGTGAAATTTTTTTTCGTCTTGTTGAATACATCAGCTAATTGCTTCTGCTTCTGGGTATCATCTTCGTCAAGTAAAGTTTGTAATTCCGCGTCTTCAAATTGTTTTGGTAGTCTTCCGCGGTCTTTATTGCTGAGGTTTAAATCTCCTTCTTTAAACTGTCTAAACCATTCTTGACATCTTCGAATTAAAATGGTATCTTCACCATGAACTTCAGAGATAATTCTGTGGGCTTTGGCGGCACGTTTTTCCACTTAAACTTGAATATCAGAACCTCCCGCAAATGCTCTTTTGTTGGCGCTTCAGAAGTCATCTATAAATAATTTTTAAAAAAAATTAATGAATATACTAATTACAAATAAGTTAACAGTATTAGATAGCGCTTAAAACGCTCTACAAGATAAACACAGACAAAAAAAATTTCAAAAAATTTTTTCATGCAAAAAAACGGCGAAAGAAAAACGCGCTTTCATAGGTAACCACCAACTGGTGAATGATTTCTGTTATTTATGCTGTTTGCTGAAGAACAATGTTATGCAGCGGATATTTGACAACGATGTGCGAAAGCTACGTCTGCATTCAATTCTCTAACCAAGTGTTTGTGGTCGACTCCCATTGCGAAGGAAGTCAAGTTGCGCGTCTACCTATCCGCTATTCGCCCTATCATGATGTACGGATCGGAGACGTGGGCAGCACCGAAGACGCAGATGAAAAGGTTGGAAGCTTTTGAGGCGTTTGCTTGGATGTTTCTGGCCGCGTTTATGCCATAACGAAGACCTTTACAAGGAAATCGACGCAGTACATCAAATCTTGACACGAGGGAGGTGCCAGCGTCTCCCAACGCCATCTCAAGCAGCAATGGAAAGTCGACTTCGACTGCTCGGGCATATACTAAGATGAACGCCGGATCGTCTCGTACAACACGCTTTGAAAATGCTTCCAAATCCTGTCTGGAAACGGCCACCTGGGCGTAGGCGAAAGTTCTGGACGAACATGGTTAAAAAGGAATTGAAATCACTCGGCATCGAAAGATAGTTCAGGCGCGATGTCTCGTTTCGCAGGAAGGGAATAGTGACAGCTGGATGGAATGTGTTCAAAATGTGGCTGAAGACCGTGAAAAATAGACACGGCTGACTACTACTCAGATACTCGCGGCTTAGTAAGGCAGCACGAGGGGATTACTAACGCATTTACTCGTCGAAGTGTAAGCCCCTTTCGTTCCCCCAACTGCTGCCCAGGGCAGCACGTTGTGTCCTCTTGCTCCGCTCACTGCCCCTACTGCTGCTCTTATAGTTGCCCCACATGCTGCTACAGTTGCCCCAACTGCTCCAGTCGTCGCCCCAACTGCTGCCCTTCATTGTGGTCCCAACTGCTGCTCCTCATTATGGCCCCAACTGCTGCTCTTCTCTCCCCAACTGCTGCTCTTTATTCTCGCCCCAACTGCTGCTCCTCATTTATGATCTTTTCTTTTTTCTTATAAATTTTATTTCGCAGGTGATATGTCGCTTTCAGCAGCAGCGCTGCAGCGACCCATCAAAGGTAAAGACCCCAGCGAGGCCTATTGATATCCCTAACGGGTGTTTCATCCTTGATTATATCCTTTGATCTTCGCCACCGATCGAGGAAATGGTGCTCGCACTGCCGACTGTCTCATGCCCATGCAAGACTGCCCAGTATCTGGCACGAGTTTGCGAGGGCCGTTCAGCACAGGCCTCGGTCGGTAGTGAATGTGAGTGTCCTCAAAACATTCCTCAACAGAGATATCCTCTATCCCTAAACAAGAATCTATTTCCACTCGGGTTTGTGACCGTAAAGATAGGAATTAGGCGCAATACTCTGTTTTTCTCGATTTTAAAGACGAATCATGGCTCTCTTCGGGAAAAAAGTTATACCCACATAATCCAAAGATAAAAACTTCCTCAAAATATTCTTAATTCACTGAAATTCGCACTGGTTAGAGGAAGAACGGAATTGTAAATATCAGAATATCCATCATTTGGCGACTTCTCTATAAATGGTGATTTTTTCCTTCCGAAAAAGCAATGATTCAATGAAAATGTTTTCTTCTTTTGAAATTATTGCCGTGAACTTTCTCAGGATGGTTCAAAATTGTTGAATCAAATGCAAAGTAAATTTTGAGAACTGCCTGCTTTGAATATTGTGGGCATTGTGTTTTTTCGTGAAGAAAACGTATTGGCCAATTCGTTCCATTTTCGGCAAACCATTGCCGCTCAGCATTTGAAAAATACAAGTCCTCGTGGTCCTTGTCCAAAATCAAAAATATGTTTCACTGGAAAACGCGAGTAAAGTTCAAAGTCATGAAAACGAATTTTAAAGTAAGAACGTGATTTTCCAAAGTTTTTGACACATACCTTCAAGATTTGAAAAAAAAAACTCAAATTGTTGTCGAATCTTGTGGAACACACTGAATAAATTATTTCAAAAGGGTTGAACATTTCTCAAATTTTCGGTCGGTTCCACACACCTATAATCCTATGAGAATGACACTCATCATCTCTTTCAGTTTAATTCATCAGCCTTTAACCGAGCTGAACCATTCACATTGCTCGCAAGGAACTATTTTACTCGAGTGTACCATCTCAAACCTAACGAAAATCCTTTTTTTTCTAGACGGCGCTCGATTTGATGAACAATAAAGTACCAAATTTTTTTTGGAAGACTCGATGCAACGAAAATGTGAATTTTGCATAAAATTACCAATTTCGAGGTGGCCGCGCAGGTGAATAGGTAAATCGCTCACGCTTGGAACTGAAAAGTGTACGGGCAAGACCCCAGACTCAGACCGTTCCAAAAACTCCGCGTGTCCGCCTCCCGCCGAGCGCATGTTGCGGCGCCCCAATCTGCTTATCCGATCCGAAAGCTCACTTGGATGCATTCTTCCTGGATTTCGATGGAAATGATTAAAAATCACGAAAACATGTTTGGTAATATACAGATTTCCTTGTTTACTACAGATTTAATGTTTTATATGCTCTCTATTTTTAGTCTACTGTGAACAACCTAATCCTTGGGGTACTTCTATAGAGCTCAGGATTTCTATTATCAAAAACAGCGGAATACTGAGGCATGGAGAAATATAGCGGTGCACTTCCAATCATTTAATGATATGCTTACCGATTAAAAAGGCAGTTGCGCCCTAATTCCTTGCGATGGCATACTGTCTCATGAAAAAGGACGTTTTTGGTGGATCTTAGAATAGATTTCGAGCAGAGTATTGGTGGTTAAAGTTTAGCGAGTAAGAGTAGGCACGCACCCCCGAAATCTACATACGCGTACGATACTTATGAAGCAGTCCTCACACTTCCTTTGCTTACATAACTATTCCCTAATTTGATATCCGTTCTATGCCTTTTCTGGAAGATGGCTGCAGAGATACTCGACTTCATCCGTGGTTTGCTTACCCTTCATACAGGCTTCTTGCAAGCTTTCTAATATGCGACAATACACTCTATACGTATTCGAATAATTCGTAATGCGTCGTCTCAGAAAACGCGGTGAGAACACCTAACCCCCCTCCCCCACACCCCTCACCAAACAAGCGCCTGTGTACCTTGAAGTCACACTACACCCTCAGATATGAATTTTGTGATTTTTATTTGATTGTCTAGTATACCCCTCTGTTATAAGACGTGCCAAGTGCGAGATCTCAATTCCTTCGAACAAGCGAGATATAGGCGACCACCTTAGGCCCGACCTCCTTCGCTCACCACCACGGGCCACACCCCTCACCAGATTTCCAAACTCTGTAGCGGCTAGATGAATGACTGGATTCTCAACAAGTCGTCGTTCTTCAGACCATAGCCAGGCTGTCTCCTTATCCTGGCTCGCTCTCGGGCAACGATTGCGAATGAAGAGAAGAGAGAACTCATCCGCCAATTTTTCACCCCATTTTTTCACCCAACCGATTAAAGGCAGTGGTCACGATGAAAAACGTTATCGAAAAAACTACAAAAATTGGCTTAGATCAAAATAGCTGGAAAACTGTGAAGATAGCGCGGTGAAAATCGGGCTAGAACTAGAGTTCCTAAGGTCCAAAAAGATGCCTGTTCGTGCACAGCGCCCACCAAAAAGATCGCAGTCTCAAGCCGAGCAGCCTATAATCATCGACATTTAGGGGAAGAAATAAATACAAATTCACCTAATATAAACAGTTGAGCAATGAAAGAAAGCACTCCAGTCAATGTTTTGCCTTAATGTGTACATAAATCCGAAGGTTCATTGATTGAAAATCAATTTCAAGGCAGCTGATATGCTTTATATAAGAGGTCATCGATGCCGATGTTGGGGGTTGATCCACAACCAAAAGGCAAGAAATTCAGGTTACAATTTTGGCCCAAAACTGTGGCTTTCATATATATATATATATATATATATATATATATATATATATATGTATATATATATATATACTATATACTAGCATATATATATATATATATATATATATATATATATATATATATATATATATATATATATATATATATATATATATATATATATATATATATATATATATATATATATATATATATATATATATATATATATATATATATATATATATATATATATCCCTTTCATTTCGAGCTACTCGCAGTCGTCTTATCACTATCGAGGATGCTAAGCAGGTTGTTTTGCCAAAAGCAACTATGAAAATGAGGAAATCATTATCAAAACCACACCACTCCTATGATAGTGAAGCCCAACCCTGCGAGTAATGGAGGATATATATATATAAATATATATATATATATATATATATATATATATATATATATATATATATATATATATATATATATATATATATATATATATATATATATATATATATATATATATATATTATAGTTGTGCTCGAATATTCGCAACCGAATAAACATTCGGATAAATTATTCGATTTCTGATTCGATGATCGAGTAATCGAAAATCCCGATAATCGATTATTATTCAAAATCGACTATAGAAAAAACAGATATTCGATCATTATTCGAAATCGACTATCAGAAAAAAACAGATATTCGATCATTATTCGAAATCGACTATCGAAAAACCTCATATTCGATCATTATTCGAAATCGACTATCGACACTGACAATTATTCGAACATATTCGATCTTCGAGTACATTCGAATAATCTAACACAGCCGTTACCGGATCCTACACAGAAAGTTTTCGATGGGCCAGTGCACCAGCACTAGTGGGAGTCAGGGCTGTGCGTAACTGAAATTTTGAATTGCGTAAATCGTAATTTTCGAATCCTCGTAACTCGTTAATCGTAATTCGTAACTGATGAGTAATGAGCTCAAACACAGCCTCAAACCTCATCAAACATGGAAACGCCTCAACTTCCCAGTGATGATATGTGTTTCAAAATGAATCTGTTTTCGACGAGTACTTGAAAAAGTGCTTTCATCCGAGCGAATCTCTGGTCCGCGATCGCGGAAACCCGCTATGGCAGCACGCGACACCATGACCATACTGGTGGGACTACGTAGTCCCGGCACGATCAACCTTCGTCCCAGCACCACTTCATCGCATTTCGTGCTGCAACAGCGTTTGTCCACAATTGCGGACCGGAATTTTCTTCTGTTAGGGGAAATACTGGTCGAAAGTGTAAATCGTCTTCTATCCAACGCTTTTTTTGGTTTTGAGCAAAACTTGGCGGTTTCCAAAGTTGAAACTAAAAATTTGATGGAGATCCAGGGTACCGACTCAGCATTTTTTAGTAGCCAAAGCTAAAGCCGCGAAAATTGGTAAGGCAATTGAACCCACGACATATGCGCTAGATCAAAATAAGCACGCGAATTCTCAATAGAGCGAGATTTGTATATTTTTTCCCAACCTTTGACAAGGTGATTCTATGGCTGTCAACGATGGCTAATTTGGATTTTTTTCTTATCGATTTTTGGAAACGAAATAAAAACGAATAGGTGGCGAAATGAGTAATACTCAAAGGGGTGGAGTAAATATCAAATAGCAGCAAGTTTTGCGGCTCATACTCGTTAGAGCAGAAAATGTCGAAGTAGCGAATTCACGAAAAGCGAAAAAAAGCTAGGAATCTCGCCTAATCTAGAAATTCCGCAAACACTATCCCCAACTCAGACAGTAACACTGATGGAATCGCTGGGGCGTGGCGGGCCGAACAACTCCCATCTCGCTATACGACCGCTATCGTTCTAGGAGAAAGCGCGTCATTTTCAGAATGTCGCGCCTCTTCACTGTGGACACCCAGCGAAGACGCGACGCGACGTAGCGTGATCGAGATGTAGGCTGATTATAACGTCGCGACGCGAATGAACTCTGAACGGGGCCTTACGAAACGCCGCTTTCGTGACGCGCTGGCGTTGTATAAATAGCGCATTAGAGCCGCTGTGGGTGGCATCAGACAGCTAATAGTGTAGAAACGATGCGTATCGATTTTGCGTGCCGCCACTCATGAACCCTGCCTAAGGGGTCGTTTATACTTTCGCCGCGGAGCGGCGCGGCAATAAGTGGGACTGCGCCGCTTGAAAAATCGCGCCACCAGGATGTATAATCGGGCTACGTCGAATTTACGCGGCGACGTCGCAGAATGACGTTAAACACAACCTGGAGTAGCTCTAACATAATACAAGGCCGATTGTAATGAGTGATTCCTTGCGCGAAAGAAACATCTATATTTTTTCGTACCATAACACAGCACCCGAAGGCGGATAGAGTCTTCAAAAACGATTTCTCTTTAGAAAAAAGTATTTCAAAAGCTAAAAAAATGAACTTTTCACAACCCAGCCTACTCTAAACAACGCCCAGGACCTTGGAAGGAATTTTAGAGATGAAGCAGAAGAACAAAATTGAGAATGTGTATGAAATAACAGCAAAAGAAGCATACTATGTCAATGCGGATCGCACGCGGCTGCCGCGCCGCCTGCTTTCCTCGGGCGGTGCGGCAGCACCTAAGCGGCGGCCGCGTGCGGCACTGTTGGAAGATTTCGAGCAGAAAAAACTCCAAACGCCTCGCGGCGCCGCCAGGCGGCGCCGCTTGATCGATATGGCTGTATTGCATCTCGCCGCGCCGCGGCAGAGTATAAACGACCCTGGAGCGGAATATTGAAAATATTGAGCAGTTCAAAAGCTTTCGATGCCATTCTTACATACTGCCTGTTCAAAGCAGTAGCGTCCCGAAGTTCTGAATTCGGTTGGCCGTAGTTAAATTAATTCATTTATTCGAAATTATTCGATTTTCGATATTAATTCTTTCGAAATAGAAAATCGAATATATTCATTCATTCGTTCATTCGAAAATTTTGAAGTCGAATATATTCATTCATTCGTTTATTCGAAAATTTAAAGTCGAATATATTCATTCATTCGTTTATTCGAAAATTTTGAAGTCGAATTTATTCATTCATTCGTTTATTCGAAAATTTTGAAGTCAGATATATTCATTCATTCATTCAATCAATCCGTTTGGTCAAAAGCACAACTATATATATATATATATATATATATATATATATATATATATACATATATATATATATATATATATATATATATATATATATATATATATATATATATATATATATATATATATATCCTAGTGACTATACGCTGCTTCGTGCGTGTGTGTGTGTGTGTGTGTGTGTGTGTGTGTGTATGTGTGTGTGTGTGTGTGTGTGTGTGTGTGTGTGTGTGTGTGTGTGTGTGTGTGTGTGTGTGTGTGTGTGTGTGTGTGTGTGTGTGTGTGTGTGTGTGTGTGTGTGTGTGTGTGTGTGTGTGTGTGTGTGTGTGTGTGTGTGTGTGTGTGTGTGTGTGTGTGTGTGTGTGTGTGTGTGTGTGTGTGTGTGTGTGTGTGTGTGTGTGACAATGAACGGAAATAAGTCATCGCCACCCGTCGTTAACAATTGACACCCGGTTGTCACACAAACACACACACTGTCCACGCATGCAGCCTTGGTGATTGACCTCCCGTGTCAATGAGAAAACATTCTACTGCATATATTAGGATTAGTGCGTGCCTATTACTTCAACTGTTCCTTTCTGCGATGAGTTCAACAACTGAGCGGGACATCAATCTAAACCGAAATGTTCACCAATCCATGGAGAAGTGTGTCATAACTTCCTCCGTAGATTCTCTTCTTTCGAATCTGTGTCAGACTGTAAAGGGTTATGCACCGCATTGCGAAAGTTCCCTGCGTGAGCTTGATTGAGCACAGTGTAAGTGATTTCCGTGAAAACATACAGTAGCGCACAAGTCCTTTTTCTGCAGAAGGGGCTTTTTGTGACGTATTTCGCTCATACAAATCTGAGAAATATTGCCGCGACTGCGCCGCAACTCCTTCGGCTTGGCGCCTGGAGGATTTGCGGGGGTGATGCGGGGCAGAACCGCGGACTCTTCTTCATTCAGCGAATCGCGGTAGGGTCGCGGCAAAGTCCTGAGAGAGTCGCGGTAGATTTGCGAAAGCTTGACACACGAAGAAGTCGCGGCAAATCCGCGGAAGAGTCAAGGGTCGCTGGAGTGTGGCCGAGCAGTCCGGGATCACGGTGGAGTCGCGAGGCAGTAGCGGAAGAGTCGCGGCAATATTTCTCAGAGAAAGCGCCACATCGCCAGATCTCGCTTCGAAATTGACGAAATGAATTTCAGGAGTAGTTTTCGTGGTCCTCTCAGTCAGGCAAATGTAGAGAGCCATTGCAACTCCCGTATAATGTTGGGAAATATGTATTTCCTTCCAAAATTCATGTCGACAACAAATCAGAACATGAAAGATTTCTGCTATCATGATCGAGTGTCCAGTTCATACAGATGGATTATGTGGTGCAAATATTGCATTTCTCGATGTACTTCTTAAGTTCAACATATTATTTTCTAACACTATCGTAAAGAGCTCAATGAAAGCGATTCAGAATTTACTTCAAAATTGAAATCGGACCACTTTGAAGCAAGTTATGGCGATGAAAGGCAAAAGAAATTTTCTCACCTAGAATGTTTAAGGCGTGAAACCACTTCAGGCGTTCAGGAAAACTTATTGCAGTGGACAAACCGAATTCGACGGAGGGGGTGGAGAGTCAACTTTTCAAAAAGTCTTTAAAGGCGTTTATCCAAATCAGGAGTTTTTTGGGGTTTCTTTGCTATTATGGCTTACCTCAAGAGTTTGCCTACTCGAAAACATAGAAAAATAAGACACCGTTTTTTGCGCGTACGATGCCTTTAAGGCTGTTGAGCACAGCGAGGTTTCATTTACATTTCACATGTATTCATAGATCCTAAATCACGACCACAGGTACGCCGCGAAGCGTATGTGATTAATACACCTTGTATATATATATATATATATATATATATATATATATATATATATATATATATATATATATATATATATATATATATATATATATATATATATATATATATATATATATATATATATATATATATATATATATATATATATATATATATATATATATATATATATATATATACAAAGCATCGAACTGGTGGACGATTTCTGTTATTTGGGCTGTTTGCTGAAGAACGATGGTAGTTATGCAGCGGATATTCGACAACGATGTGCGAAAGCTACGTCTGCATTTAATTCTCTAACCAAGTGTTTGTGGTCTACCTCCATCGCGAAGGAAGTCAAGTTGCGCGTCTACCTATCCGCTATCCGCCCTATCATGATGTACGGATCGGAGACGTAGGCAGCACCGAAGACGCAGATGGAAAGGTTGGATTGCAACCGTGCAAAAGTCTATTCGCGTGGCATTGCCGCGAATAATGTTTTTATACGTATCTTGGCTTGCCCTTAGCGAAACTTGATGAAACTTTAGTATATTATGGGGCATCACAACCCTTGCTTTACATATACATAAGATTGGTTTTTGAGAGTGCATTTTTTTAATATGGAATTTTTTTTTATCATTTTGTGGTATTATTTCAAATAAGGACTTTTCCCTTGAAACATTTAACGTCTTTTAATAGATACATCTCTTGCTTTTACTATAATGTTAGATCTATTCCGAGAAACTCTAATCATATTGAGCTTGTTTTGGGCCAAAAATTTGACGTTTATGTCTTTGTTGAAACTTGGCTGAAGGCCTCTCATTCTGTGGCGTCTTTGTTCTGCGGCTTTAATGACGAATATCATACCATTCGTTGTGACAGGCTGAGAAAGCAAGGGGGGGTGTAGCATTTTTCATCCGTAACAGTATCAGTTACGAATAAATTTTCTCTGAGTCCGTCCCTGATAGTTTCGAAATTTTAGCGCTTGATATCATTCTTGAATTTCACAAGTTCCGGTTTATTGCTGTTTATAGAACCCCTTCCTGTTCCTCGGCGTCTAACGAGCAACTCATTAAAGTCATTAGTGATTTGGTAATGTGCGAGTATTCAGCAATTATTGTTGGTGACTTCAATTATCCCGGGATTGATTGGAATTGCCAGGAAAATGAACCTCCTCCCTCTGTTTCCGGTTTTAAGAAATGCTACTCAATCATGATCTAAAACAATTTGTGAACTTTCCTACGAGAGGAGAAGCAATTCTTGACCTTGTTTTGAGTAATGATACCTCAATTATCAGAAATTTGAAGGTAGAGCCAAATGTTGGTAGTAGTGATCACCATAGTATTTCTTTTGATTTAAAGTTTAATTATGTCGAGCCTATTTTGACTGTTCGTAGGAATTGCTCTGCTTGTGATTATAAGGGTCTCTCTGACTATTTATACTCTATAGCATGGAGGGATTTGTTTGAATCGGTTAGCTCTGTAAATGGGAAGTATGAAATGTTCATCGAAATTCTTCATCATTCCATAGCTTTATTCGTGCCTTTGAAGCGGGTGTCTGCTTCTCGAGCTTCACTTCCGGCGTATTTACAAAAAATGATTGATCACCGTAGCTGTCTTTTCCATGTTACAATCTCTTCTCATTCGGAGCCGGACTGGGAAAAGTTTAAAAGCTATTCTGAAAGATTCCAGCGATGCCTCGATAAGTATAACAAAAACATCGAGAAAAAGATTATCAATAGTGGTAATAAGCGGGGCTTTTTCAAGTTTCTGAACAAAAAACTTAGGGCTTCTGCAAAGATTCCTTGTTTGAGAAGAGGTGACACCATCGCTGTTCTGGACTCGGATAAAGCCAATCTGCTAGCCGAGAAATTCTGCGAAGTATTCACTGAACCAGACAGCTATTCACCGTCTTTCCAGTGGCCAGTCGAATTCCCAATGGCTACATTTCCATGCTTTGATGGTGCTTCTCTTTTCAAATATCTCAAGGATTTGCCGTGCTCCTTTTCCGTTACACCTGACTATATTCCAGCTACTTTTGTGAAAAATATAGCGCATGTCATTGCTGATCCCTTGTCCTACTTGTTCAATCAGTCCCTGTTCTTTTCAGAGGTTCCGCTTAGGTGGAAACATTCTTTTGTTACTCCTTTGTTGAAAAAGGAGCCGGAAAATTCAGTCGAAAACTACAGGACCATAAGTTTGACATCCTCCTTCTGCCGAGTTTTCGAGAGAGCTCTGAAGTCACACATTGTTTGTTATTTGGAAAGAAACTCAATCATTCCCTGTACTCAGCACGGTTTTGTGAAGGGAAGATCCATCGAAACAAACTTACTGGAAAGTATCAATGAGTGGACTCAATATTTGGATGAGAAGAAACCTTGCGATATCGTTTACTTTGATTTTTCGAAGGCTTTCGATCGGGTGGACCACTCTGAACTTCTCAAGAAAATCTCCCATCTCAGATTCCATCATATTATTGAGAAATGGTTACGAGGGTATCTTGCAGGCAGAAGTTTCCAAGTCAAAATTGGCTCCTCTTTTTCCTCTCCCAAAATGGTTCTAAGCGGTGTTCCACAAGGAGGCGTTCTCTCCACTTTTGTTTGCAATCTACACCGCTGACCTTCCTCAAATTTTAGAGGACTGTGGGGTTGTTTGCAAACAATTTGCTGACGACATCAAGATCTTTCGCAGGCTTGAAAATTCTGAAGATCATACCAAAATTCAGTCTGCTTTGGATGCGATTTCAAACTGGTCGGAATTATGGAAACTGCCGTTAGCACGGGAAAAAACTGTTTACATGAGAGTCGGGAGGTTTACATTGCCAGGCAATTACAAATTGGTGGATCATGCATTGAGTAGAGTCTTCTCAGTCAAGGACTTGGGTTTTCTCTATGATAACAAACTGGATTTCACAGCTCATTTCAAGCACTTAGTTCGAAAAGCTTCTTCTCGCACTTTTCGAATATTTAAAGGCTTATCAACATGTGACCAGGAAGTTCTATTGAGGGCTTACAAGACCTATGTGCGACCAATCATGGAATGTGGGACTCCGGTATTCTCGCCCCACAAAAAGAAGGATATTGAATTTTTAGAGAAAATTCAGAATGACTACACCCGTAAGGTGTGTATAAGATCAAAGCAGTTTCTTACCGGAAATTTTCCTAGGGTTACAGGACCAAAACTGAGAAATAAAAAATTTAAGTTGCATTCGTTAGTATCTCTGCGGAAACTTTATGATGTGTGCATGGTTTTCAAGATTGTATCTGGCGCTACTAGAGTGGATCTCAACAATTTTTATCGTGTAAATAGCTCCAGAACTAGGGGCGGATTAGAGAAGGTATCGTATGGCATACCTAAATCCGGAATTAGATCAAATTCGTTCACATGTAGAGCGGGCTCCAGCTTTCTTTCACTTAGGCTCGAATTTCTACCTACCTCTCACAGTTTCCTGTCCTTCAAGCGCATTGCAGGAAAGATGTTTTTAGATTTCTGACGACCCTTTACTCTATTCTGTTTTGTATCCGTTACTTGATTGGAATTTTATTTCCTTTTTCCTTAGTGGTCGTTTTATGACGTATGCCTTAAGCATCGTAATAAAAGTTAAAGTTAAAGTTAAAGTTAAAGTTAAACATGGCTATTACAATTCCAAACCCGTAGCAACTATTCACCATTGGAAGGTCTTCGGATATATATATATATATATATATATATATATATATATATATATGTATATATATATATATATATATATATATATATATATATATATATATATATATATATATATATATATATATATATATATATATATATATATATATATATATATATATATATATATATATATATATATATATATATATATATATATATATATATATATATATATATATATATATATATATATATATATATATATATATATATATATATATATATATATCCAAAACCTTGTACATGACACGAAGTAGAGAATTTCCTCTGCAGTTCTTAGGATCCGTGACGGATAGCTTCTTGTGAAGAGGTACGATGATCGCATGTCTCCACGAATCGGGTATCCTTTCGCTCATCCATATGGCACGGATGGTGTTGGTCATTTCACGAATCCCAGACGGAGGAAGAGCTTTCAGCATTTCAGCAGTGATGTTGTCATCTCCGCCTGCCTTTCCATTCTTTATTTTCCTGACACAATTCGAAACTTCAGCCTCAGTCGGCGGTTCCTCACTGACATCGTAATGTGCTCTCTGAACATGCGGAGGCTCTGGTACTGACGGCGCTGGACGATTCAGTAGTGAACTGAAGTAATCCTTCCATAATGGCAGCGGCGCATCACCAACTGCAACTCCATTGGTAGTGTTGAGGACAGCAGAACATCTCTCCATCTTGCCGCTATACTGTCGTAACAACGTGTAGGCTTTCCTCGGATTCTTCTCCTCCCAAGCCTTCTCAAACTCTTTAGCTCTACACGTCCATTTTCGTTCGCGATCATTTTGAAGCTGCCGACGCAACTTCCTCCTGAGACGCTTCTCCTCCACGAAGTTTCCTGCTGTTCGGAGAGCACAGACTGTGTTGTAAGTAGATGTTGTTTCCTCTGAGACGTGAGCGAGCTTCTTCCTGGGCTATACAACCGTGAGTGCCTCTTTCGAAGCGTCCTGGATGCACTTGACGAAAGAGTCCGCTTCGCAAAGTTTCTTCTTAGTCCGTACTTAGTCCGTACTCCAATATGAACAGAAACGCGTTGTCGGAATTTCCTTCTGCATTCTTCATCCCTGAGACTTGTTGTATCAATCCTCTGGAGAGGCTTAGCCCCTCGCTTCCTCTTATGAATCCTCGCAGTGAAGTTCAACAGAGCTGGACGGTGATCCGAATTGAATGCGACATCCCACACAGCTCTTGATCTTCGAATGTCCGATACTGGAATATTCCTCGTCAAAACATAGTCGAGCTGTAATTTCAAAGTCGTCATCTTCCGCTGCTCTTCTGGAGATAGCTGGGTTGGTCCCTACCACGTAAGCTGATGGCGGCGATGATTCCTCTTGAATGTCGATGCAATAATCAGACCACTGCGTTCAAAAAAGTCGACAAGGCGGTAGCCATTGTCCGATGTTTGCTCCACTGGGTAGAACCATTTACCGAGTACTTCGGATTCCTGATCAAGTCCCATCTTTGCGTTTGCGTCGATTCCCACCACAACAGCATGTTGACAAGGTATCTTGGCTAGCAACGTATTGAGTTCCTCGTAGAAGGCATCCTTGGAATTGTCTTCGGCGGTTTCGGTGGGCGCATGAGCACTCACTATCCATAGATTGTATCCTCTGTGATCCCGCAGTCGCAAAATTGCATTCCTACGAGACGTTGAGCCGAATTCCTCGATCATACCATTGTAGTCCTTCCTTACAGCTATCGCACAGCCTCCCACTCTCCTATCATCAGCGTCACCACAGTAGATGACGTACTCTCCGACGTTGATGACTGGTCTATCCTTGAGGCGAGTTTCCTGCAAAGCAGTAAACGGTGCATGGAAGTAGCTCAGAAGATTGGACAACGCAGATTGTTGGATATCACTAGACAATGACCGGCAATTCAGGGTGGCGAAACTGTGGCTTGTGTTCAAAGACTCCATCAACTCCCTAGGTACGGATCCTAAGATGTTATGGACCAGAGGCTTTGATGTGCCGGACGGCGACACCTTTATGCATTGTGCGGTATACTTTCGCGATATAGTTGTGCACGCTATATCGCTTGAACGTTCCCTGTGTACACTCAAACGTCTGCTGGGTTCAGTAGAAGCAGAGGCACCAACGAGCAGGTACCCAATTTTCGAATATATTCCAAAATCAAATTTATCGAAATTCAAATTTTTCAATAATTTCGAAAATCATTTTTTTTTGAATTTCAATTTTTCGAATAAACTCGAAAATCAAATCTTTCGAACTTCAAATGTTCGAATAAATTCGATACTGGTACTTTTCGAATTTCGAATTTTCGAAAAACTGATTTTTCGAATTTCAAATTTTCGAGTATATTCGAAAAACAATTTTTCGGATTGTTGAATAATTATTTCTATTTTTCGGATGAATTTTCTCAAATTCACTAATGATAACTTCGATTTTCGAGACAAGTCGTGGGCTGTCATTAACTGTGACTATCTCTTAATAGAAATATTCATTGGTTACACTTACTCTTAATCTCAAAAATTTTTTAATCAGGATGACTGCAGAATCTGTCTCTGGGGTGGGATTGTGTCGGAACTAGTTTAGAGAGCCTAACACAATATTAGGCGCAATTAATACTTCTCAGCGACCGCTCCACCATGGCTGCGGCGGCCGTTACAGCTTTTTCGTGAATTCCATTATTAATCTGTCTTCAATTTCACTCCGTTTGATGCTAATTAATTTTAGTGCTATCCTCTGCTACTGTGCTTCTCTGGGCCATATTCCGGTCCGCAGTTGCGTCTCGACACGCTTTACGGCCACGCGCATTTGAGCTGGAAGAGTTTCCCGCGCCGCAGCAGCCAATCTGTTGATTCTATGTAGGTGGGTTTTGGAAACTGAAAACGAAAAAGTTGGAGAAAACTGCACAGTACTATGATAGTGATCGCATGTACAGATTTTGCTTGCTCGGCAAAGTTGGGGCCCATTTTTATCCGCTCCGCCATAGCCTCGCCGTTGGAGTATTCATAATCTCCGCAAGCGCGTCACGCGCGTTTAGCACAATACACTTGGTTGCAGGCGAGACTTGACCGCCACTATGCCTCTCCGGGGAAGTGCCTTATCGCTTCGAAGCGCCGAGACCCTGGCGCCGCTCTCAAGAACTACTACTACGCCACGGGGCGGCCTAGGCTGATTTGCTGCTGCCTAGCTTGCACGACTTCAGGTGGGGGCAGTTCTGAACACGCGAGCGTGAAACCCTCACTCCCTTTCGCGGTTTTGCCGCCGCGGTATGAAAAGGTCGTTAGGCCAATGGTATAGTTTTCGGACACGATGTCGCGTCGCTCTGCACAGCACCCTCCTCCCGCCCTTTGAATCTGTCGATGTCGCAGTGCACTGCACAGCGACATAACAGTGGCAACGACAGGCATCGGCATATTTGCAGTATGTCAGCCCTCCTCGACACGTCGCTGCGACGGATACGCGACAACTGTTTCCACGACGGCCAGTGCGACTGCTCCGATACTGGTCGCGCAACGATTTGTGCTAAAAGCCATGACTGTCGCTCATTGCAGCGACAATGTATATATACCATTGACCTTAGACGACGTTTGCACTATCGCCGCCGAGAGGCGCGGCGCAGTGCGATCCTATAATATCGATCGTGCCGCGCTGCGCACGCCTGTGCGTAACTGAATTTTGTATATTCATAAATCGTAATTCACAAGGCCTGAGCAAAACGAAACCTCTCGAGCCGCGAAGATAACTCCAAGCAGATGTTTCCAGAGTAGTCATTGTAGATTAGTGAGCTCAATCGCTCACGTCCGTATTTCAAGTAACTGTTTCTCTGGAACGGAGGGTTTTGGAAGCTAAAACCCTGGTACTGTCCTCACAGCTACATAATAAATGCGAAAACGAGAGAGAAAAAACGATTTGCATTGGCTGGCCGTTCAAGCCAGCCTATCCCACCGATGGAGCACCTTGTACGGTGAGGCAATATTTCACACGATCCAAGCGTGTGAGAACCCCGAATTGGGCTTGAGGTGAATAGGCCGAGAGGGCGCTTCGATATAGTGCGCTTTAAAAGGTTGATCAGAAAGAAAAGAACTTTTATTGAAATGATGATTGCGCATTTCGATAATTCGAATTTCAAAAATTCGAATATGCTCTTCGAAATATTTCAAATATTGAATATTAATCGAAAGCCCGTTTTCGAAATATTCGAATATCGAATATTATTCCAAAACCAAAATTTTCGAATTTTGAATGATTCGAAATTCGAAAAATCATTCGAATATTTTTCGAATGATATAATTCGGTCCGAATTTATCTTCCTGGCAAAAGCGACGATTTGGCAGTGCCGTCTAAAAGTAAAAAAATGCTTCAAAAACATCTTGAAATATTTAGAAAAATAATTTGGCGAAAATTAGTCTGGAGTAATAAAAAAGCTAGGAAATGAAGTGAAATAGCCGAAAATGCGATTTGGTGGTCGATCATTTCACAAGCTTCTCCGTTAAACTTATCAAAACGAAGGGAATCAGCATATTTCAAGCTAGGTGAACGCAACGCATCGATCCATTTCGCGCCTGATTTCGTTTTGATAAGTTTAACGGGGAAGCTTGTGAAATGATCGATCACTAAATCGCATATTTGGTTATTTCACTCCATTTCCTAGCTTTTTTTATTGCTCCAGATTAATCATTTTTTTAAATATTTCAAGATATTTTGGAAGCTTTTTTTTATTTTTAGACGGTCGTTACTTTGCCAGGAAGCTAAATTTTCAAAAATTTCACATACTTTTTCCAAAGGTTCTCTTTTTGAGATCAAATTGCTCCACGATTTCCATTTTGGAATGATGAAACATCTAAAAGACGATATTGTCGTATGAGTACAATTTTTGAAACTTGTTGCCCACAACCATAAAAATACCACTCATTGCCGCATTTTGTGGAACATGTGAAAACTCGATAATATTGATCATAATATTCGATCTTGTATGACGAGAAGAATTTCCCAAGCAAGTAACTTAGAGCCATCAACAATCAAAATCATTGCTGAGTTTTGTACAACAGGCTAAAAAGTCGATATTATTGATTGGTATTTATCGATAAGGACTGATTAGCAAAATTTCTCAACCAGGAAAACCAATCCCATCAATCACCACTCCTCGCCGCAAATGGCGCAAAAAGCGCGAAAATCGATAATATTGATTATCGATCGATGACGTGTCATTAATACGAATTCTGGCGAGTTCAGTACTTACCTCCGACGACCTGTGTTCATTGGCTGCAGATCCACCCACTAACCCCGGTCTCCACAGCCGTAGCATGACCGAGCAGTTTCGTGCTCCACGGCTAATTTAGTATGTAAACCCACAATTTTGAGGTGCCCTTCAAAGTTAAGTTATCGAGCTGAAATTGGTATAGGAGCGACCTGCATCCATTTCCAGCCTCCTCTCTAAAAATGAGCTTTCTACCTCAATTTTAAGTGTACCAACAAGATCGTGAACGCCGTAAGAAAAAAAAAGAGATAAACACAGAAAACTTGCGATTTTTCAATTTTTTCTCAAATCCTAGGAAACCATTCTAAAGGATTTTTGAACATTATATCCACCTTTTTGCGCTCTTTTCAATCCAATTTAGAGCTAATTTCTACCTTCATCCTGAACTTAGATTTTGAAAAACGGTTGCGGGCGTGGCCCGTTCAAAACCAAATCTGGTGCGCGCTTCGCGCGCAACAGAAAACCAAGAAAAACCTAAAATTAAAATGCGACGGTAGCAAAATAAAAGAGAAAGACAAAAAAAGGAATAACTCTTGTCCAGCGCTTCACGTCGAACTCAGATAGCTGTCCAACATGCATTTCAACACCCTTATATTTTGAGAAACAGGCATTTCTTTACTCAGTTCAATAAAATCTGACCCAAACCTTACAGGAATGAAGTGCGCTCGTCTCCTGAGCCTAGCTCTAGAAATTATCGTGGTGTCTCACAGAGAGATAGCCGCGCTCAGCAGTTGGGCACGAAATCGTTCGATCAATAGCCACTCTTCCTTCGTTTTCCCGCGCGAAATTTTTGCTGCCAGGCAGCGTCGCGGCGATCCCTCACCCAGTGATTGGCGATACCAGTTGTTGTAAACCACCCCCGCCGCGGTGCGATGCATGAATGCACATTCGCTGGTTTGGTTTGGTTAGGGTTTCGTTCGGTTTGCAAGCCCGCCCGTAACCAAACCGATGGCCCGCGCTAACCAGCGATTCATTAACGTTTTCGCCGGCTTGGTTTGCAAACCGATTGTTCAACACGTGTTTTAAACAGGTAAATCGGTGAATGCTGACCGATTCAGGTCAAATCGGGTTTGAACCTGTTAAGCCGGCGCATGCGGATCGATCTTGTTGGCGTAGGTGTTTGTTTTTCTTTTATTCCTGACGCTTTTCCTCTTTGTTTTTTATTTCTGTTCGTTGATTTCTGTTCTTTTGTTTGTTGACGGTTCTGGGGTATTTCGGAGATACTATTGTCATTGTTGCGCAATTTTCCAGTCGAAATTGTCTGGATAAGCCTTTCCACTTTATTGGTGCCCTCACCCGATTTAATGTAAATTTTTTCTGGTTCCATTAATGACGTAGGAGGAACGTTAATATAGTTCATAAAAAGGCAAAGTTGTGTTGATTTCCAAGATTACAATCGTCCCTTGTTCGACGAATATTCGCAAAATACTTAAAAAATAACTCTAATTTGCGATTCAGCGAATTAACATAATTCTACATTTTCGTCACTCATGGGCACGCTCATCTTAGCACAATTATTGGAACCAGAAACAATTAGAACCAGTGAGGTAAAAGATGGAGAAGTCGATATCATTCATTTGTCTTCCCCTACTCTGCCCGTGCCGGTAGCATTCTGTACGAATTTTCACTGGCTGCTTCTTTTCCAATTTTCTGGACGAGTTGTCGTAGGCGTCACCAAGGAAGTCGTCTCTGTCTTGGTAATCAACGTGGGATCCAGTGGCGTCCAGAAACGTTTTCCCGCCCCTAATCGATGGCAATCGCGCCTTGATCTTCCCGTAGAGGATGTGAATTTTGAGCGGATGGAACGAAAACCTTTAGTGGACGAGGTAACGGCTCCAAATAACACTGTCTTCTCATTTTCTAATTTCTCAATTGTAGCTATACGAATGTGTGCCATGAAAAATTAGCTCCGCATTATGTGCGTCGTATCCTTCTGCATCTCTTGTAGGATGCCTTTCAGGATCTGAAACAATTGATATGCAACTTTATGCTAGCTGGCGTGATCCTCATTGATTATGGACGGGAAATGTCTTCAAATGCGTGTCGGGTCACAAAAGGATTACTCTGATGTAAACGAGTTGCCTGGTTACGCACATGACAACTCGTCCCGAGGATTGAAAACAAAGCAGAGATCGCGGCGAGCACTCGTGTCTAGTCACTCGAGTCCACTCGAGATTTCGATTTTTCCATTCTTTCGTCTTTCTTTTGCTGTGACTGTCTTTTTTTCATAGAGTCCTTGTATTCATAATCCAAGCGAATTTCGGGCTGCGGCGACTGTCCGCAGGTGGTTGTGGGTGATTTTAGAGCCACTGTTGCCACCATTGCGCCATTCCCTTTCAAGGCTGATGGGCAGGAAACAGAAATGATTCTTGGGCGCATTTGACTTCAGGCCGTCTGAAATCACGTAGCTCATTCCCTGACTTGTAAAGATTCAATAATTAGTTCTGCTAGATGTCGGGAAAAGTTCGTTCTACATACGTGCTGGATTTTTGCGAAATCACGCTCGTTTGCCATGGCAGCTACCAATGTTCAACTACATGGATTATCTCTATTAAATCTCTCAGCTATTATCATTATGACGTGCACTTAGTGAAACGGAATATTGTGGTTCTCGGAGCACAATTCTCGAAGTGTCGCGTGATGCAACATCCGTAGTCCGTAATTTATTTTGGTTGTCGTTTCTGTTCATATTGTCAGACTGAATGATTTCGCCCAAATGACTGGGACCTCGGGATGAGTGAACTTCTCGAGTGCGTAGCGTTTTTTTTCGAACTGTATCAAATTAGCATTTAATCAATTGAGAACTTGTTATAAAAGCTAAATTTCCGAGTGTTTTCGCGATGTTTTCTTGCGACTTGTTCAGTTTAGTTTTGGCAGGTATCAAAAATAAGAATAGACTTGAAATAACGCTACGCACCCAAAATTCACACGTTAGCTTTGATTGTTAACAAGCATGAGGGTTCAACCTTTCCAATTAAAATGGAACACCTAGCGAAATGCCTCCTATATCGAGCGGACTTTGCATTAGTTGATCGCATGCGTGTGTGCGCGCGTACGCTGCCTCTTCTCAACCACATAGTGTATCTCCGCTCGCTCTGAACACTCACACGAAGGAACAAAGCAAATTTCATCACTTATTAGGGGGTAAAATTAGAATACAGAGTGCTACATTCCTTATTTCGGCCTGAAGAACCGGTCCATCGGACAAACGGTATCTGAGTTTGTGAAGGAGCTGGCATCGTTAGGAGTACAGGCCCGCACGGAGAAGCAGATTGATGAAAGGTTGCGCGCGGACATGGAAAAGGTGAAGAAGAATATGGGATAGCGCTAATGGCAAAACCAGTTGGATTGAAGAGGTCGAAGGTATGTGTTTTCTACTGGTACCTAATTGCAGCGTTTAAGTGGAGCGAGTCACCAGTAAATTTGCAACCAGTCCTTCATAGCTAACTAGGGAACCTCGCATGGTGTTCTCCCGGATCAGAAAGCTGATGATTGTTTTCTAGTCAACTATGGCATTCTCGCTTCTAATCTGAACTCAGATTTTGCTACGGACATCTGCGAAAAAAGTTATAGCCTGTCAAATTTATTGAAAAAACTGCAAGAAATACTTTTAAAAATTTATAGGCAGTGCTCAGGATAAGAATCGTTTTTCTGCTTTTTTTGCCTATCTTGAAAACGGTCCCATGCTGATTCCAATGATGTTTTTTTGAATCGTACAAGACCTTCTAGGAACGGAGTTATGGTCTCACAAAAATTGAGCTAGCGAAGCATGGTGGACGAGTTGTCCGAGGCTTCTAACTTCCGTCTTTTGCAGCCGATGTATGCGAGCTGACCTGAGTAAAGAGAGAAGTTGAGAATGAAGGGAGGAACGGGGCTACTGATCGGAAACCATCGCTCATCTCATAATCTCGAGCATTCATTCGTTCACGTCGGTGGGCGTTTAAAGTGCATCCGGGGTGTGACGAGCTGACGGGTGTCCAACTTTGGGGCCGTAGGGGACCGTTCCGAGCTCATTTTTCTTAGTTTTTTCCATGCTAGGGTTGCGCTAGGCTCCGCAGCTTCCGATCTCCACCAAAAAATTAGACTTGGTTTTTATCGTGGACTCTGCCTTCAAACATATTTCTTGCAGTTGAACTGAACGTGACGTTTTTCGTTCTTGGATGAATTTGACTAAAAAGTTCCATGAAGGGTTATTTGACGTACCAAGCTCGAATTCTAAGTCGGTTTCACAATTTTTAAGAGAATAAGCTGGGAATCCATGAGTTACAGATTTCCTAGAAGGCTAGAAGCCTCTAATTGTTTGTTAGGCACTTTTTTCTATCAAAAACACTTATATTAGTCTCCGGAAAAGCCCGAAACGGAGCTCATAATTCCGTTCAGCGCCCAACACCACCCCACTGCGCAAATTTTGGGTGAAGGCACATTTTCCAAACTTTGCTTAGACTGACAGAGTTTTGGACTTGTACGGATTTTCGGTTGGGCGTTTATTTATACCAATTATAGGGTTCTGAAAGAGTTTCAAAAAATGTTCCGTATTTCACTCAAAATTTATCCAGGTGGGCTATTCGGGGCGCTGATCACAAATTTGGGGTTCATTTGTTAATTTTTCGAAGTTTTGACTTGATCTGTTTGAAGGTTCCCATCGGGGGGGGGGGGGGGGAATTTATGGCAAATCGCTACTATTGACGATTCCCGGAATGGGTCGATAGGTGAGGCCCAAAATATTTTTGCATGGATTTTCTGGAGTGCTGAGCACGAATCTCTAACCCCATTTATCGATTTTCAATAGATTGCCGTAAGTTACGGTGGGTATATGGTAGCTTGGTCAAAGTCTCAGATTTGACTCAAAATTTATCTGTGGGTGTTATTTAGGACGCCAAACACGAATTTGAGGTCCACTTTTTACTTTTCGAAATATTAAGTTAGGTAAAGCCAGTTAGGAGGCATTATGCCTACCGTAGTCTACAGTAACCATAAGTCTAGCGACAAACAGACCCCAGATTTGCGTTCAGCGCCCTGACTAACCCCCAGTTGGCAGTTTTGGGCCGAATCAGACAATATTTCTTTCAAACACCCTATAAAATGGCTGATCAGTACATTTACCTTTTCGAAAAGCTCCAAAAGCGCTTATATTTTCGTGCAGCGGTGTCCGTAGCAAAATCAGATGTCAGATTCTGAGACAGCGAGCCAGAATTTGCCAAAAAAATTCATCACCAGTTAAATGGCGGGGATGGCCTTGAGAGGTTCCCTAGTAAGATGGGATCTCATAGGATAGTGCTTTGGCCGGTCCACATTTTCGTTATAAATTTTTTTATTAAATTAGTGTATGAATTCACACATTGGTTTCAGTGGAGACGCATGCTGGAGCTAGCGCACGATGTGAACTCTACAAGCCAGATGGAAATTGTGGGTAAGTTTGAAGCGAGCATTTGATTTATTGACCTCTAGTTTGTTTTCTAGCCCTCAACTTTAACGAGTACTCAGTAGCCAGATGTAATATATTAACATTCTCGAATTACTAGTGTTAAATCTTCGATGTGAAGCTTAGACTGTCAAATTGCTATGCACATGAGACGCATTTTTATATATGATGATACTGAATATGAAAATCTTCCAGCCGGACCATTGGGAAGACAGTTGAATTTCTGAGAACAAGACATACCTCCTTTTCCTGGATTTTCCATTGCTCTCGTGTCCTTTAATTTGCCAGCGGCTCCGCGATCCCGTAATTACAATGAGTACCGACTAATTCATTTCGAAGCCAAATTAAGAGAAAAGAGACGCCGCACACACACGCAATTGACGGAAGTAAATGTTACTACGAAATAAAGGATACCTGCATCCAATTACCGTTCACCCCTACATCCGGATGGCGTACCACCCATAACACCCTCTCAGCTAACTGTACCATACCCTCTTTTCACGCATTATTTAGTAGTTTCTTTCGCTAGGCCAGATGTAGCAGCCGTATCACCTCGAAACACCTCAAGTTTGCCCGAAGGCAAGCGCAGACTGGTTTCACCTTGCGAAATATTCGCGGACAGTTGGCAAGCTTTGAACAAACGGTGGTTGTTCCTCACGGACGGCCCAGTACATACATGTTTGTCACGGGACAAACGCAAGGTGTAGAGGCAAATGTTCCCGACCAAATCGGACTGTCAAACAACTGCCAATGATCAATGTATCGGGATAAAAGGCGAACGTTTTGGGTCGACAATGCCAGTTCTCAAGCGGCGGAGGACAATTACAAGAGTTCGAAATGTTCGATCTAGTGGTACGTTAAAACTAGGGATCGCCTGTACTCCTGCCGCCCAGGGGCTCGCCGAATGACAATACTTTAATATTGATTGTGCCGAGCCGCATGTTTAGTCTTATAGGGTAGCACTTCTCCGCGCCTCTCGGCGGTGAAAGTATGAGCGATGCACTAGGCCGGTTCATGCCGCGCAGTCATTTCAACACTCGATTGCTCTATAATTTTTAGGAGTAGGGACCACTGTTGATCTAAACTGGTTTCAGTTGACTGGGGCCAGCCAGGAATTAGATTGTATCTAATTCAATGTTACAGTGTTCTTAACTACAATTCGAATGTCGCTCAAAAGAGTTCTCCATCATCGTGAAGTTATTGTCATATTTTTACCTTTTGAACTTGCAGGTGCATCGATCTTCTCTGTTGTTGATGATTTGGAGCCGACTCAGAGTTGGTTAATTACTTGATTCATGTGATTTGTTTATGTTTATATTTGGACAGAATATTTCATTCTCGTCTCTTGAAATTGTATTTACTCGTCCTAGCGTTGATAACCTATTATAAAAAACTGAATAAAGTGATAATGATGATTTTATACTTTCGGACCAGCGTTTTCGCAGATCAAAAGTCAGATGGTGTGGGGTAGTACGTCCCCAAATCTCATCCATAGTGATGAATCGACGCACAAAATCCACTTAATCCTTTTTGAAACGCTCCAAATGTTGCTGATAAAGTCGCATTCGAATGCGTTTTTCTTCCATTGTTAGCGAATGCAGCACCCATTCAGCACACAGCTTTCTAAAACCCAAAATTTCCTTTTAAAATGGCTCTTACAGCCTAATGAGATTTGTAGAGCCTCTACTAAATCTCTATCGACGATCTTCCAAGACCATATCCTGTATTTTGGCTATGATTTCTGGTGTTGATGCGCTTTTTGGACGCCCTTCACGTGGATCGTCTTCAAGGCTTGTACGACCGCGTTCAAATTCAACAACCCATATTTCTACTGTTCTAATTGTAGGTGAACAATCATTATACACTTTTAACATTCGTTCGTGAATTTCTTTTGGTGCTACACCTTCCAAAAATAAGAATTTTGTCTTTGCACGACATTCAAATTTTTTCCATTGCTGTGACACGGTGACACTAAATGGCTTGTAAACAAAGAATGAATTGACAGATCGAAATGAAACTTCACATGCGTTCATATGAAGAGTGTACCAACAAAACAAAACAAAAAATTGGGCTAGTAGCAACGCCCTCTCTTATCGAACGACAAAACTTTTCGAACAACTTGGTAGTTTTTAGCGTCTAATGACCTTAATCTCGAAGCGGGAGTTATCTTCGAAGGCTCTTCCCTAAAAAGCCCAAAACACTGATAACGGATCTCATAATCATGTTAAGAGCCCCATACTACAGTTACCTCCATGAAGACTTTGAGTCTTGAGCGTGGGAAATCCGGCGGCGAGCGCGTACCTGCCCAGTCTATCCGGAGAAGAGCTGCAGGTCCACAACAGGTTCTGGCGCAGTGGAAATGAGCGCCGTCAAAGAGATTATGACTAGGGTTCTGTATTATAGTTGTACACGAACGAAATTTTCGAAAAATTTTCGAAAGATTTTTCGAAATTTTTTTCGTTCGTTTTCGTTCGTCCGAAATTTCGTCGAATGAAATTTTTTTCAAATTTCGTTCGTTCGAAATTTTTTTTTTGGCAAATATCGAAAATTTCTGACAAATATCGAAAAATTACGAAATTTCGAAAAACATCGAAATTTCGATTTATTTCGAATTTTGTTCGTTCGACCTCCAAAATTTCGAAGTTTTTCAAAATTCGTTCGTTCGAAATTTTTTCGAACGAAAATTTTTTCATTTTTCGTTCGTTTGAAAAGATTCCGAACGAAAAAATTTCGAGTTTCGTTCGTTCGACATTTTTTTCGAAATTGTACAACTATATTCTGTATCCTCCCAACTACCGTTTTTTCAATACAATATATATTCATATTTTGTCTTGAAATCAAATCCTGAAATTTAATTGAGCCTTTTAATTTTGTGATTAGTGACATAGTATAAAATATGAGGTTGAATTCGCCGATACCACATTAAATACATATGTATTATACAATACCCAGTTTTGTAAAAACGGGAAGCATTTGCCAAACTTTGCAAAAAAACGTCCGATGCATGTAACTTTTTTTAACGAATACGTTTTTGGATTCTGAAAACGCTATCATATCCACAGCTCGAATTCCTACATAATAGTGTGCATTGTGGACCAAAGTTCCCTAAAATAGCTTTGTTTTTGAGTAAAATTGTTTTTGCGGTCCTTTCACAAAAACGTCGCGCGCGGCAAAGTGCGGCGAAACTTTGAGTAGTACGAGTAATAGAAAAGCAATCTCTATGTTTTCTTCGTGAATTGGATGAGAGTGGGGCTATCTCGAGATCTGTGCAGAATAAATTTTCGAAATCATCCATTTATCGGTCTGGGGCTTTCTCAACGAAAGTCCGACTTTTCAGGAAGCTCCCAAGAGTGTTTAATGAAGGATTTCGAAAATTAATTCCGCAAAGATCTCGAGACAGCCGCACTCTCATCCAGTTCACGAAGAGAACATAGAGATCGCTCTTCTATTACTCGTACAATTACTACTCAAAGTTTCGCCGCACTATGCCGCACGCGACGTTTTTGTAAAACGACCGCAAAAACAATTTTACTTAAAAACAAAGCTATTTTAAGGAACTTCGGTTGATGAGACACATTATTATGTAGGAATTCGAGCTGTGATTATGATAGCGTTTTCAGAATCCAAAAACGTCTTCGTTCAAAAAAGTTTGCCAAGTTTGGCAAATGCTCCCCGTTTTTACAAAACTCAGCGCGGGTATTGTAGTTGTGCAAAAAATTTTGAACAAACAAAAATAAATAATTTTTCGCTCAAAACAATTTCGAACGAGTGAAAACGAACGAAAAAAATCGCAAATACTTCCAAGAATTTCGTTCGCGCACGACTATAATATGTATGGTCTGTTTCTTTGTGTTTTGGACTTGTTGATCGGCTACATTCATTTTAGTAGGTTTTTGTGGTATGAGTTTAGACCATGGTCACTCACAATTCTTTTTCCTAGTGGCGTAGGAATACTCGCAGAGTGCTCTGCTTCGCTCACTTCTGACTACGTGAAATGGCTTTTCTTGTAGGCATATTTCTATCCCTATTGAGAGGAAATTCTGCTCCGAAGATGCGTACAACCGCTGTTGCAGCACGCAACGTGATAAGAGTTTCGTCGCTGGAAGGCGCGGCAGCATTCACTAGAAGAGTACCCATCATGCGGCGTCGCACGATTGATCCTAATCCATTGCATGCAGAGGCACCTGTCAGGCGAGACTCTATTCGGCCTTAAGGCTTTAGGCCGCTTCCGTGCGAGAAAGCTGGGCATTGATCTGTGTCAATGCATCATACACCAATCATTGTCGGCTTAAGATATATCTTTTCGTTATCCTTTCATCTGGTATGTATCGTTCATGTAATGTTTGCAGGGAGCCGTGATACATTTGCGAGGCATGCAAGCATAGGGATGATGATGCACTTGTCTCTGCACGTGCCACGTAACTGCGTCGCGGCTCTCCTCCAAAATGGGATGTAGTAATGTGCCTATGAAGGAATATGTTCAGATGACTGCTTCAGTCGACGAGTGTAGTGGTGAAGGAGACAAAGGCGATCGTGGCATTTGTGACGATTTAAATAGAAGGGATAAGTCTGAGGTGAGCCGTTCTATTACGTGTGTGGTGCTCCAGTATGCTCTCAGATGTTATATGTCCTATAGATATACACAATCAGTGCGGTAATGCTGGCCATCCCAACTGTGGCGATACCTCGTCAAGCAGAAAGTCAGTTCAGCTAAGGTATCACGGAATAGAGAAATTACTCGTTCCGCGTTCCAAAAAACAGCAAAACATGCTGCGGAGCTCAACATAGAAGGGTCTGTGAAGGCAGGAAGCCCTAGGTAATTACTGTTCTTAATTTTGCATCGTTGCGGCTGGATCCCTCCCTTATATTGTTCATTTTCAGTCTTCGAAGGATGACCAGCCTCTTAAGAAATATTCCTTTGAAAAAAATGAAGGGCGTTTTGCTAAGGTCTGGTTTAAGGCAAAATGAATCTCTCATTCAGAACTGGTTTAGGTGACGAGGAGCTAACGTCCAACTTTTTCAGAGCAGGGGTCTCTGGGCTCGCAATCGGTATGGTCAAGGACGCTGGCGCATTCGCGGCCGATCGTTTACGGGAGTCTATCCAAGATTCCAAAGCCTGGGCGGAACCTTCCTCACTATAGATATGACTTATTTTGATTTGCCAATTATTATTTTGGTTTTATTGAGGCCTGCCCCGGTGCCTATAATCAGTTTCCTTGGATATGTCAGTAGATTACCTCCGATTGTCAGTTACCATCTGGCTAGCTGCTGTTTTTCGTCCCACATCTTCCAAAACCCCTACTCTGTTGCTCGGACTGGCCCGCCTTCCGCTCAAACTTTAGACTCCTTTTGGCCGGCATACATAGGTTTCCCATTTTTCTGTGAGATCACATATTATTCCTCGCTTGTAATATTCTATATTAGTCCTCATGTTTCTAGATTTGAAACTTGTCCTGTTCAGCGAGGTATCCCTAGTCTAGACTAGATCTATCCGGGTTGATGTTTTTGATTGTATAGATGTGCAATGCTACGAATGTCTTGTAAACTATATTGTAACGTGAATTCGGTGTGAAGGATGATTATGCCGAAGTACGATAAAGCCTTACGCCACTAGAAGCTACAGCAGGCTGCGTTGCTCTACGGATAAGGACAGTATTTGATAACTTTTTTTATCGTCCCTGAGTCGGCGTCGCTCACCCTGTGTCACGCCGTGTCAACGAGTCTGAGTGGAAATCCTTGTAGCTTGGTGAAGCTCACGTATTCATTGAGACCGTGCCGGACTTAAACTACCCCCTGTTTCCGATGGCGCGGAGCACGTGGGGGTGCTTTGCATCTGGAGCACGCGGCCGGGCTGCGTCTTGACAAGTTTTATATAGCTTCGGCACCACTCAGACGGGTCAGAAAACACGCGTCTCGGAAGCGCGCACCAGACGCAAAACAGCGCTAACTGCTCTGCGCACTTGGGAACAGAGGGTGCATATAAAATTAAAATCATGTCATGCTCGGGACGTAGACTTCATGAGGGGATTATGTGGATCCACAATCCTTGGTGTGATTGTCTGTCATCCACCTTATATCTGGGCTATCGCTAATGGGGGGAGGGAGTGCGCTATTGAAACTGCACTTGGCCGCGCGCATTTTCCCGCGCATCAACATCTTAGACCATACAAAAGCCAACGCAACACAATTAGTAAGGTGCGTCCGAATGAGAATGGCTGCTTACGCGGCCGGCGTGCTTGGCAGGCGGCCGTCGCGTTCGGCGATCTCGGACGAGCATGCAAAAAGTCCCCACCGCCATCGACAACGAACGAGGCCGGCACCGGCTGGCAGCAAGCACTGCGCCGATCAATCAGTGGGAGAGGGGACGGCCGTCGTTGAAATCCAACACTCGTCCGAGGGCGCCCCATGCGACGGCCGCCTGCCAAGCACGCCGACCGCGTGGGTCGCCATTCTCATTCGGGCACACTTTAACATTGCTTTCGTTTCGAACACTTTTTGCAATGCATTTTTCTTTACGAATCATTTGCACACTACGTTTTATACCCCTCGAGTTTGTACGGATATCTATTAATTTTCCTTTGATAATTACCGAACATATGTTTTATCATTATGATTTTTTAGAAATGACAGCTATTCAACTGGGTGCTTCGTAGCGATCGGTTACCACAAGTCGTGGGCAAGTGTCTACCTCTCGATCGCGGTAGCACCTTATCCCGTTTGGTAAAAGAAATATTTGCTCAGCCTGCCCTAAGCTTTTACCCCCCCCCCTTGCCCGCTGAGTTGAATATCGGGGGAGGTATAGGCTTTAAATAACTATATCCCTGTAGTTCTATCGCGTGCGGATGCGGATCTGAGATTAGAGACACTGAGAGAACGAAGGGCAGATGAAGTGCGCAGCATCGCACGTACACTCACGCTCCATAAGTGATGGGAATTTCTATTTTTTTACAGAGGATATGCTCCCTCACACTGATTTTAATGACAGAAAAAAACAAGATGTGACCCTTTTCAAAAAAAAAATTCACAATCCCCAACTGTTTTGCAGCAAGTGCGATTGCAGTAAAAGAAAGTAGAGGCATAGAACTTATCTTTTGTCTCCAAATTTCCGAGACCCTCTTACTCGACACGTCTTGTGCATGAGGTGGTCGGCTTTGCATCAAAGGATTTACCGGGAGAACTTGTGGTAACCCAAGGTTCAAGAATAAAGGAGCCTCAGGTTGCGAGAAACCCTTATGTCGCTCACGACACGGCTTCGTCGCACCCATGGGACCGTGTGGGGGGGGGGTGAGCCGATGTCTATACTCCCGCCTTCGAGTTGTGCGGCGCAATGTGTTTCTGTAATATTGGACACGCGACACGATGGATAATAAAGGATTGCGCTTTGCCGAGTCGCTTGACAACAGAAGTATAAATGGACCTAACGACTATCGCCGAATGACTTTGTGTCCTTCACACGCATTATAACGAAATGGCGCCAACCATACAACTACGCGTTTGCGGAATGTGAGGGGGTTCTCAGAACTTTTTGAACGATTTGTCTCCCAATTATTGAACAAGTTACGAATTTTCTAAGTTAAATGTTTGTAGCTGGTGCTAAGGCAGGTATAATGTTGCGCTAGGATAGGTGGCAAATTGTCCGTAACGGTATGAACGAAGAACTATTCAGATGGTTGTCTTGTAATTGTTCACAGCCTTGTCGGAAAAATATTCATGACATTCACGGACTATTTTCCCACTTCCTCACCAACAATTAACGCCGTGGTTTCCGCATCTCGTTTTACAATTGTTCATACTTAGTTTGATAGTTGATCATGGCGTAACAGACATACTTTCCCCCACTTACACATTACCAGCGCCGCGGCTTTCAAATCGTCTTTTAAAATTGACCACAACTCCATGGAGAAATTCCAAAAGAAGACTTGAAAGTCCAGCGCTCGTAATGTGTAAGTGGGAGGCAATATGTCTATTACGCTATGAACAGCTATCAAACTGTTGTCCGTTGTACTCAATGGACAATATTCACAACAATTTCCAATGCTAGTATACAAATTTTATAGCAAAGTTATTTAGCAACTTCACCCCTACATGATACAGAACAGAACCGAAAAGCGGTGGATCCAAAAACCCAATACAGCTAGATAAAAGTACGCCCATGCCGATCATTTTTCCGAAGGGCTACCGTAACCATTCTTGAACAAAACATGATAACGAACGATAACACATGCTCATAACATGCGGGGTATAAAAGAGCAGAGGAGCGGTATGCATTCATTCACACACCGCTCTCCTCGCGAAGCCACTGGGAAGTGGCTGAGGAGGTCGAAATTGTGCAAACATGTTTGTTGGCTATTACAATGTGCTCATAACCAAGCTGACACTTGGAAAATTTTCAAAGGAGTTTACGGTAGCCCTGCGGAAAAAATGATCGGCATGAGCGTGCTTGTCAGCTAGATTGGCATCAGTATCTTCATGAGAGATCAGCACGACGTGGGTATTCCTGAGATCATAGCTGAACGATGTTGAGCTCGACTTCGTTTGCCTAGTAAATATGACGCCGATTTGCCGTTCGAAGAAGTCATAAAAGTCCACTTCGCAGAGCCTGAAAGAATTC
Organism: Aplectana chamaeleonis; assembly: GCA_029168955.1. NCBI lineage: Eukaryota > Metazoa > Nematoda > Chromadorea > Rhabditida > Cosmocercidae > Aplectana > Aplectana chamaeleonis. The sequence continues at coordinate 1,920,937 of JAPDOI010000071.1, forward strand.
GTGCTTCTACGACTGAATTGATAACGGAAAGCGAAACATATGTATGACACGCATAGTTTTCAAAGAAGGAATCTTGAACTAATCAAATTTGCTTGTGTTCCTCAGCTTATGTCGTCGTTTCCGTCAAGTGACGATGTACCTTCGCTGTAGTCATCCATTTCCTCTCCGTCGGCATCAACCACCCATGCAGACGTTTGGAGTGTATCCTGAAAAGCAACAATAAATAAAGAATGTAATACGAATATATCAATCCAAATCGTTCAAGTGATTTTGTTTAAAGAAATTTCTCTTTCCTAACGGTATGACCGAAACACTATCTAGGAATATTTTGGAAGAATGTAAAGTCCACATTTAGCTTACCGATAGGGACGGCGTAGAATAACTAGAGACCTTACTAGATTACTAGAGTTCGGCCTTCGGCGGGCTATCACGAGGACCAAAGGAAGGCCATTATTAGGTTGCTTAAATAATCGGATGTGGCTCAAAACTCTGGAAAGGGGTTATTCAGGGTGACGAACAGGAATCTGGTGTCCATTTTTCGAAAAATCTGGGAGTTACTGTAGGTAGGGTGGGTATACTGCAATTTGTGAAGCAAACCCCACTTTACACATTCATCATACTTTTACGAGAGCGGCAAATACCGCGATTATCAGTAGAAATGAGAAATGAGATGTCTGATGCGTTCTAAAATGATAAATCAGATGTCTGATAGCGGTATGAGACATCTAATTTATCATTTTTCTGCTGATATTCCGCGGCATACGCCGCTTCCGCAAAAGTATGAATAGAGTCTAAAACTTCGATAGTCAGTGAATGAGCGCCAAAATCGTTATCACCATATAGAATAACCCGCTTTTCGCCCTCGAAACTTTCTGCCTAGCTACGAACGAAGCTATAAGCCAATCGTTTCGAGAAGTTCAGGAACTAAAGAAATGAGTTTCAGATTAGGGATCGGCACCTCAATAAACGCTGCCCTTGTTGGAAGTGCAGGTCAGATTTGGAACGCTAAGGATTGAGAGGATGCACTACCTTTTCGGCCAGAGTTCATACTTTCCGCGCACAGCGATAGCGACAGTGCATTCCAGGCAAATTCACTTTTGATCAATACTTGTGATAAATATATGGTCTCGTGGCTCGTCGCCAAAAATATGAATCTGGCCTTAGAGACTTACAGGCTAGCGATAGGAGAAGAAAAAATAAATGAGCGCTTGAAAAATGTTTTCCACGATTATCCCCCCCCCCCCCCCTACTTTGGTCCGCGTTCGCACAGCTAGTTGAACAATTCTCGTAGTACCGAAGAACTCTATTTTCAAGAGTGGCTCATCGGTGGTGTCAGTGTCAAGCGGTCCAAGATGGCATTCAGCGCATGACCCACCGGTCGATCATACGATTGAATGAGTAAAGGTGCTGAACACAAAAAAAGCAGTCTGATTTCAGTTTTTTCACAGATCAGGGTAGTTTGCGGCATTTACACCGTAGTAGGTCGACATTTTGGTTTGCTGGTACTTCACGAAGAGGTTTTTTTAAGGTGATGATAGCGAATTCATTGCGGTAAATTACTGAGTCTATTGTCATTCGGCCACCGCAACCTGCCATACTTTTTCAAACAGGCGGACTGTGGATTTGGGGTCATCATTCTTAGGAACCTATTTGGGCAAAGCTACAATCAAAGCGGGAACTTTGATCGAACTACCTATCGTAAACTTATCTAAAATTGGAGACTTCCCTCGTTTTCATGTTCAGCTTCGCATCACCCCCCCCCCAGTCTAGTCTCTGAAATACGGAAGGAAAAGTTTCATGGTAATGCAAGAAACATGGTGTGGAATAAAGCTGGAAACGTAAGCAGTACTCAGAACTTTTTTAATCAAGTTAAAAACTAACTATTGGACAAGTGACGGATGGCTTACCTTACTTGTGTGGAGCTTGTAGGTTAGCAGGGTTAAGGTCGTTCCGAAGTGATACTTTAGTTGTTCATAGTTTGTTTTATAGTTGTTTAATTGTGCGATTAAACTTGTCCATCTCGCTCATGCACAACTTTCAAACTAATTATAAACTACTAACAGTTTAGTTGGTATGTATTTATCCGAATGTTGAACTAAACTTTTCCATCATGCTCAATGGTCAACTTACCATCTACTAATAATCTACTTCAACTAGTGTGAAACTTAGTGAAAGGCTCACTTGACATGTTTACTCGAAAACAACCACAGAAAAATACAACGATGCGACAGTGAATTTGGACGCAGGCTCAGGGAGCCGTGTAGACTCTTTCTTCATCTTCACCAGCAGGTCCAAATTCGTGCTGAATCTCGTGGCGTCCTCGCTTCAGTCCTCTTCGGGACTTTGTTGAGGTACGTGGAGGGGAATAGTGGAACTCGCCATCCATGAATTCGTTCTGCGGTGCTGCTTCGGATCAACTGAAATCACATTGTGATTCATTAACCGGATCAAAGAAAAAATCTACAACAGTCATGTTGGAGATCACATTTATACCGTTTCTGGCGGTACAGTGGCTGTCCTAATGCGTCTTGCGCGGACAACTTGTCCTAAAGCGCAATTAGGGACTATTACAAATTTTCATACCATTCAGATTCTTCAGTACAGCTTCATTGGTTTCTGGGATGCCTGCCCTATTAGTCCCCGTCATAGTCGGCTAAAAGCCGGCTGTCCTAGCTTCACCCGGTCGAAATGTATAAGAAAGACGCGAAACGGGAAAAATGAAGTGATAAAAATTTTGTAACTGATAAAATTCAAACTTCTCTATGATTTACTAGGTCGCAAGAAGTGCAGTTTTATCACTCGAGACGTTTTTTATCAGACGATTTTTATCAGATCAGTGCGTTTTTCATCATTTGGATGGTCTTGTGGCACCAAACAATGAGGGAGGTGGGCGGATCGGAGGAAAGTGCTAGGCACTGTTATTGGTCGGCGTCACTTCGGTAACCAATAATGCTGCTTAGCCCTTCCCTCTGATCCGCCCAATCTTCTCACTGTTTGGCGCCGCAAGACGATCCTCATCATTTGAGTACTACTTTCATCAGCTGAAGGTAATTATCGACCGGATGGGACCAAAACGGCCGGTTTTCGGCCGACTATGACGGGGTCCTTCTTAACTAAAGAACCGAGCTGATTGCTTGCAAAAACGACGTTTTGCGGCTCGTTTCGCTCGCACAAAGCACCGCATTGCCACAACTCACTTCAAAATTGACGAATTAAACTTTCATGGAGAGTTCCGTGTTCCTCGCAGTAAAGCGATTGCTGCAAAAAAGCGTCTTTTTCACTCCAGTATTCCGCCGAAAATGTGTATTTCCTTGCACAATTTCAGCCGATCACAGTACAAAAAATGGCAAATTCCATCTATCCTGACCGACTCTGAGAATTTTGACCAAGAAATAGCCACAAAATGCCCGCGTGCTGTATAATAGCCGAAAAATAGCAGCTGAATAATTCCCTCCGCGAAATAGCCGAGAAATAATGCTTTCCTGGAAGGAATACGGCGCATTTCAGAGGAATGATTCAGATGGCAGCACCTCCGTCGGTTCGCTTACTGAAACTTTGTTCAGTCTGATAGCGTTCTGGGCTTGTACGGATTTCACAGCAAAGCGAATGCAATGTTGTGTAAAAACGTCTTTTTGGCTCTAACATCGTTGAATACCGCATTGACAAAATCTGCGTTGGACAAAACTATGCACAAAATGCATGGCGGCAATAGGAATCAACTCACAAAGTGATTCGCAGATGAGCTGTAAATCAACCGTACAGGTGAGACGTCGGAATGAAAATGAAACCCATTTGTTTATGAATACTGAGTACTCAGAACTTTTTACTCAAGTTAAACACTAATTAAAACGCCTCGGACAAGTATAAAACAATACATCTAGACACTCACAATTATAAATTCACTTATTTAATTCAAACCTAAATTGTTTGCGGTGGTTTGCTTCATAGACAACTAATGAACGAACAAAGGGGCGACGGACAAGTAATCTTCAATATATCTTGAGAATGGACAAGTATAAAACCACTTCGAGCTGAGAAGAAATGACGAACAACAAACGCTTGACATTGCATCGACTCACTACCCGAACTACTTAAAAACAACATACTGCACTAGTTGACTCCTACAATGGCATGATTGTGTTGCGCACAACGAAGAGTATTGACAGGTGGGTTTCATTTTGAAACCGACATCATCCCCTCCCGGTCGACCGACTGTTCGAAGACCGGCGACGGCGCAAGTGGATACGAGAAAGAAAATCTGGATGGGGTGGTATCAACAATTTTTAAAATGTAAGTATACTTTGATTTTTTCTATTTCTTAATTTTGAGGTCTTCAAAGTCAGAAAACGCAGCTAATGTTGAACTAACTTTTCTTTGCAAAAACGGCGGTTTCCAGCGTTTTGAGTGCGTACAAAGCACTGCAACGTCAAATCTTGCTCCAAAAGAGTCCGCTTTTCATTTTGAAAACGTTTTCGCACTTCTCTAAACAAGTACCATCTGATAGTCTTACGAAATAACCAAATCGATTCCAGAACTTTATCGGAACTTGCATAGTTACACCTCAAAATCCCTCGATATAAACTAATCGAACGGTTATAATAGAAAAATCTGTCATTTTCAACCTCTAATTGGTGGGAATTCCGGAAGGAAATGCACATTTTTATAGGCACCTTTTTTCGACATTTTTTCGTACTGGGAGTCAAATAGACTTTTTACTTACCATTGCATTCACCGTACTGCGAGAAACACCGAAATTCTCTTGAGGCTTCAATTCGTCAGACGATTATAAATTGCCACCGGCACAAAATTCTCACGGTAAACAAAATTGATGATACCCAATTGATAAAGGGTAGGGTATAAAAGAAATTGAGAGCGGTGTGTTTTCATTCACACACCGTCATTCTCCGGAGGTGAGCGGCTGAAGCTGAACACACTAGGGATTAGGGAAACAGCCTCACCGGTGATAAAGATAACACGATATTGGGGCCTACTCATGGAAAACTCTGGCAAGAAAAACTACTTCACTTCCGTGAGAATTTTGTGCCGGTGGCAAATTATAATCCTGTCAATTCGTCAGTTTTGAAGTGAGCTATGGCCACGCGGCGTTTTGAGCAAGCAAAATACACCGCTAGACCCCGTTTTGACAAAAAATCTGCTAGGTCCTGCAGTTGCGTAATATTGCATCCCAAAATCAATGGATTTTAAGTGAACAATCTGGTCGCTATGATTTATTGCAATAGCTCGTAACTGTGCTTTAGGGTAAATTTTTGGAACAACGTGCGACAGGACAAATATGCCACCGGAAACAACACAAATGTTCCAACACAACAAGGATATCGTTCAAACAAATGTATCAGAAGTAGTTCTCAGTCGGACCAAAACTCAACTCGAGGTGGGACGTGATGGTGGAGAGACCACCGGATCTACACCGTTCTCCGAGCCAATCTCTAAATTCACTGCTGCGTTATCGTATTTTTCTGTTGTTATGTTACAATAAATAAGTCAAATATGTTATTTTTTTCGGTTGCCATTAACTGTAATTGAAGTAGTTTAAAAATAGATGGTGGGTTGTCCACTGAGTACGACGCTTAAATTAAGTACAACATTTGCAAAAATACAAAACAACTTAACTATTAGTATTTTATAACTAGTTTGAAAGTTGTGCATGAGCGGGGTAGACAAGTATAATTCCACAATTGACCAACTATAAAACAATTACCGAAAAATTAGAGTATCAGCTTGGAGCGACCTTAACCCTACTAATTGTCAAGCTCCAAACAAGTAACGTAAGCCATCCGTTACTTGTCCGATAGTTAGTTTTTAACTTGAGTAAAAAGTTCTGAGTAGTAGCTTCGTTGTTCGCAGCATATTCATGCCATCGTAAGAGTTGAGTTGTGGAGTTTGTTGTTTTTAAGTAGTCCGTGTAGCGAGTCGATGCATAGTCAAGCGTTAGTTGTTCGTGATTTCTCCTCTGTTCGAAGGTAGTTTTATAGTTGTCCGTACTCAAGATATATTGATGATTACTTGTCCGTCGACCCTTTGTACGCACATTAGATGTCCATGAGCAAAACCACCGCAAACAAATTAAGTTTGAATTAAATGAGTGAAATTATAGCTGTGCATGTCTAGATATATTTCTAAAAAAGTTTATTACAAAAGTTCAAGAATGAGGCTCCAAAAGAATTCAAACGACTGCAAAAGCTTGTCGGCTAGCTTTCGGTGCGTAGCACCTTCTTCAGACCTGAAAGAAAACATGTCAGTGTTGCATTTCGCATTGTTGAATCTATTTAGCTAACCAGAGTCTGCTTTGCGGTACGGATGGAAAATGAGCGAATGGGCGAAACCGCACGCCGGTCACAGACACAATAAAGTACAACCACCAAAGCAATTTGCGTGCTTAAATAGCAGTTGCCCCGCGATTAGGAGTAATCTTACCGTAACCCAAAAAGAGCTATGGCGATCCTGCCTTCATACAATGAGCTGTAGTATATCACCCGATTCCTCTCGGTTGTTTATCTCGGGTGATAAACGCTTTATCTCCAAGGCCTCTAGAATTTCCCGTTCAACAGCGTTTTCAACCGAGCGGTGGAGAACCGTAACTGTAAATGATGGAGCAGCTTCTTGGGTATGCTTCTGTGTTCTGTGTTTGGAGAAACTGCTACGTAGATATGACGCCGGATTTCTCAGTGCCCTGCGGTGTTCATCCATCCGTTTGGGCAGAGGCCACATAGTTTCTCCGACGTACTTCTCTCTGCAGCTTTGACATTCCACAAGATCACCTGCTCCCTTTAGTTGACATATCTGACTGCTGTTGCAGTACTCACACCCTGATCGGGCACATCTTTCCTCACAAGGCCTGGACACAAACGGATGGATGAACACATCAGGGCACTTAGAAATCCCGCGTCATATCCACTTAGCAGTTTCTAAAAACACAGAACACAGAAGCATACCCAAGAAGCTGCTCCATCATTTACAGTTACGGTTCTCCACCGCTCGGTTGAAAACGCTGTTGAACGGAAAATTCTAGAGGCCTTGGAGATAAAGCGTTTATCACCCGAGATAAACAGCCGAGAGGAATCGGGTGATATACTACAGCTCATTGCATGAAGGCAGGATCGCCATAGCTTTTTTCGGGTTACGGTAAGATTACTCCTAATCGCGGGGCAACTGCTATCTAAGCACGCAAATTGCTTCGGTGGTTGTACTTTATTGTGTCTGTGACCGGCGTGGGGTTTCGCCCATTCGCCCATTTTCCATCCGTACCGCAAAGCAGACTCTGGTTAGCTAAATAGATTAAGCAATGCGAAATGCAACACTGACATGTTTTCTTTCAGGTCTGAAGAAGGTGCTACGCACCGAAAGCTAGCCGACAAGCTTTTGCAGTCGTTTGAATTCTTTTGGAGCCTCATTCTTGAACTTTTGTAATAAACGTTTTTAGAACTATCATGAGACTTCGGGACAGAACAATTCTGATATATCTAGATATATTGTTTTATACTTGTTCAAGGTGTTTTAGTTGGTTTTTCCCTTGAGTAAAAAGCTCTGAGTGGACGCACCTTATTTTACGACATCCATCCTCGAACTCTCGTTGAAATTTGGCTGAATTGTCTAGATGAGTGATGTTAGTTATTGTTGCTATTGGGGTCAACTCCGATTTACGATCGTTGGCCTCACGAAGGAGCTGCTTGGCGGTGATCCGCATAGGAGCCAGGGGCTGCAACAAAGCTATATGTTAAAAAAACATCGGGTCTTTATTGTCACTCAGTTTTACAAGAATTGGTTACGAAAAACTTCTGATTTCAAGATTTTAAAGTAAGTTAAAGGGATACTGCGGCAACAAACGAGTGAAATATACGGAGACCAAATGCAGAACAAGAAAATGTAGCGGAGGAAGAGGTAAAGCAGCGGCAGTGCAGCGGACGCATTGTCACCATCGCGCTATCCACTCACAGAAGCTAGGGCTCAATTAGTCCGCCTTATTGTTCGTAACAAGTGCGTTCCAAAGTTTGGGGAACAGTTGTTCAATATGCTGCTCGTACGTGCTCCGTACATCAGGCCGTTTTAATGCCCACGATAATTTGTTCGCAATTTTTCGCGGATTCCAATAAGTTCGGAGTTTGTCCGTTCACAAAACTTCTTGCTGATTACTTGTTCGTGCCCGTATCGGCGGCACCTTTTTGGACTTCGTCGCCCTTTAATTGTCCGTGCCCCATAGCAACCACCAACAACTTAAAGGCAGTGTCCACGATTACAACTAGTCTGTTTTTTTTGGTAGGTATCGGCAGCTGCGGGGCCTAGCGCAATTCTAAAGTTGAAAAAACTAAGAAAAATGAGCTCGGAACGGTCCCCTACGGGCCCAAAGTTGGACACCCGTCAGCTCGTCACCCCCTGATGCACTTTCCACGCCCACCGACGTGAACAAATGACAGCTCGAGATCGTGAGGTGAGCGATGATTTCCAGTCATTAGCCCCGTTCTTCCCTTCATTCTCAAGTTCTCTCCTTACTCAGGTCAGCTCGCATACATCGGCTGCAAAAAACGGATGTTACAAGCCTCGGACAACTCGTCCACCATGTTTCCTTAGCTCAATTTTTGAAGGACCATAACTCCGTTCCTAGAAGGTCTTGTACAATTCCAAAAACATCATTGGAATCAGCATGGGACCGTCTTCAAGATAGGGGGAGAAGCAGAGAAACGATTCTTATCGTGAACACTGCCTTTAAGTTTGAATTAAGTAATTGAACCGAACATTGTTCATGCTAAGATACATTGTTTTACAATTATTCGCAGTATTTTATGTCGTTCTCAAATTGGTCAAAAAGTTCTGAGTTTTCGGTACGTTTCGGTAAGGAGGTCCCAGATATTTGCTATGAGGTCACCGCGAACCTAGACTTGACTGAGTTTTTTTACGCGAAAACTGCCGCGCCGCGAAAATAACTCAAATTCACAGCAGATATACAGCGATCATACTAGAAACAGGGTAGTGCACGAGGCGTGGGGAAGGCCAATTCTACTCACACTCCTTCCCCAGGAAGGAGCGTGTTTGGCCAAATTTTTGGTGATTTTCTTAGACGCCTACTCAGGCAATAGCAGGCCCTGAGCTCACCCCGAATGCACCCGAAGCCGCGTCCATGTTGCGCTCAGGGTGGCAAATTTGGCAATTTCCGGGCCACATATGTTGCGATCCAGGCCGCATACGTTGCGCTCCGGGTGCTACCGACGAGATTGATTCACGCAGCGCCCTGAGCGCAACTGTCGGCTGATGGCGTCACAGTACATCATGCAGCGTAGATGGTTGAGCCCCGGGCGCTTATTATAAACCGATTTAAGCAACACAGTTGCAAAATTGATACCTCGAAGTGGTTCAGACCAGGAATGAGCAGAATAAAAATATGGAATTTCGGAGATCGGTTTTCGGGTTTCGGAACAAAAAATTTTTTCTCGGGTTTCGTAAATCGGGCGCGTAACGCCTGAAAATGCGCGGAAATGCGGTTTTCGGAACGCGAAACGCAGAAAAATTCATAAATCATCTAGTGTTTTCTTACGTCCCAGATGACCCAATATTTTCGCATTCCGCGGCGTTTTCTGCGCTTTTCGGAATGCGGAACGAATCCAGTTGAATCCAATTAACCCTTCCGAATCAATTGCTTTTCCAATTTCGGACTTTTTAATTTTTCGGAGAGGATGATTAAATTTAAATATCCGAGCGATTCGTCTTTCTCATTTTTTCCGAATTGTTGAATAAATCCGAAATGTTCCCTTCATGAATACTTGCAAAATGCATTCGGAAAGTCATGTTAACGTTTCAATTTTTGAATACAGTCCTAATACAGCACAAATATGAAGAATATAGTGAATTCTAGGATGGTCGAATATTGAGCACAAATGAAGTAGAGCAAATCAATTACAAGCCCTACACGAGAAACAGTTAGAATTCCACTCAAAAATCGCAGGAAGCCTAGATGCTCTTCCTTGTTACAATTGATTCATCCAATTTCGAAATGCGCGCGTCAAAGCCTAGTTTTGACTGCATCGCTGCTGTTTTTCATCGCACCGATTTTGCACCCGCTGCTGCAGCGATGTAGCAGCGACAGCGATTCTGTTCATAGTGCATAGGCCCACGGATGGTCGAAGAAATTCAACCAATCTGTAAAATTAATAACTAGTAGTCATCAATAACACATTTCGACTCGTAAACACTGATCTTGTCATGTGAAAGAGTCAATGTTCACTAGACGAAACGTGTAATTCGCTGGCGATCGCTCCATCGCCGCCATAGTGGCAGCGATGGAGCGACGGTCAGCGACCATCGAGAATCGCTCCTCTTGCAGCGAAGCAGTAAAACATAGGATTTCGTAGCCGCAACCCAGCGATGTAGGACCTTTGCCACGAGGCGATCACAATTGGAGCGGAGTACCATTACGCGCAATGAAAAAGGAACAGTTGTCCCTCACATGGCCGCAGCGACCACCTGCAGTCAAAACTAGGCTTCAGTCAACGCATGTGGCCCGGAGAGCAACCTGAACGCACTGCACGTTGCAATTACAACCGGAACGCGCCGCAAGTTCGAATATCACCTGCTCTGCGTTTCGGTTGCAGTGGGCGGGGAGAGGCGGAGCCGGTTGCGCCCGGGGCCTGCTATTGTCTGAGTATGAGCGTGACTTGATCTGGTTTTTTTATTGTGAGTCTTAAAGGCAGTATGCACGATGAAAAAAGTTTTCGAAATTCCACTGGGATTGGGTAGTGGAGGGACACTCTGTAACGTCAACGTCGAAAGAACGCATGAATACGAGCCAGGAAGAGCCCCAAAAGAGCCCGAAGGTGCAACTTCGAGCGCATTGAAAACCCCAAAAGCGCATCACACGCTCACCGACGTGAGCTAATGAATGCTCGAGATCGTGAGATGAGCGTTGATTTTCAATCATTAGCCCCATTCTTCCCTTCATTCTCAGCTTCTCTCTTTACTCAGGTCAGCTCGCATAGATCGGCTGCAAAAGACGGAAGTTACAAGACTCGGACATCTCGTCCACCATGTTTCCATAGCTCAATCTTTGAGGGACCATATCTGCGTTCACAGAAGGTCTTGTATGATTTCAGAGACACCATTGGAATCAGCATGGGGCCGTTTTCAAGATAGGCGGAAAAACAGAAAAATGTTTTTCATCGTGAACACTGCCTTTAAAGGAGAAGGAAAATTTATTCAATGAAAAACAAGGTATTAACAGTAATTCAGATCACGGACGCGAGTTTTCTTGACGGGGTACTTGAAGTTGTTTGTATTCGCGAATGACCAACTTGGGCTACCGGCAGAGCTCAGACCCCCCACCCCTCCGCAGCTCGGACCCCCCTCGTTTGGAGGTCTACTCCCCGCGCCGAAACGTGGCCGGAAGTATAGACGAAAATTAGGCGAATTCATCTGAAAGTCTGCCGAGAATTTACCGCAATGACCCATCATTGCCATGAGAGCGCCCTAGTGCAGCAGCGGAGATGGCTCTGTCGATAACGCGTCTGACTAAAAAGCGATGGATTAGTAAGGGTTGACGGTTCGAATCTAGGTATGCAATGGCAAAAATCACGGCAGGATTCTGGCATTGCAGCATTTTTGCGTGGTCGGAGCATTGAGATCTTTATAGAGTTCAGGAAATGCCTAGATTTTATCGCAAAAGCCTTACGCTCTTGAGAATGTGGAATGTCGTATGAAAAACCTTTGATTTTAGTCACTAGTTTTCTAGTAAAACTGTTCTGGACGCTCTCGAGTTCTGCTATGGCTGGACTGAATAGTACAGTTCCGTACTCCAGCAGTGGTCTAACATAAGTTTTGAATGCCCTGAATAGCGCGGCACTGTTATTTGTGGGGAGGGCCCTAAACAAATTGTATACAGCCTTCGTAGCTTTTCCTGCTATTCGTTCACAATGCCCATCAAATTTGAAATCACTAGTTAAGAGGAACCCACAATCTTGGATCTGTTCAACTTTCTGAATTTCGTCACCTCCGATTTCATAATTAGTTCAGTTGTTATTCGATCCAATGTGCAAAAGATTCGTTTTCTCGTTCGATAGCTGCAAACCCCTATCATCAGCCCACTGATGAACCAGATTGATCGTGCGTTGCAGTGCGAGAGAATCCTCAGGGTTTACGACTGATTTATGTATCTTAGAGGCAGTGTTCATGATAAATTTCGTTCTCGAAGTCTCGGGGTGAAACACTAAGTTGGCAGGAGCTGTAGAGGATAGGGTCGAAGAAAGCAACGAAAACTGACCAGAAATAAATACAAACGGCTTTGAAAGCTCTCCCGATGCGCCTACCTATCAATCAAACAATCCCACTTTGGGTCGAACTCGAGTGCGATATTCATTGTTAACACTGCCTTTAAGATCATCAGCAAAGGAACAACATTTGACATTCTCTGCCAACGCGTAGCTAGATGCCTCCGAGGGCGCGGCCTGAAACGCCGTCCAATTCCATGCAGCGAGAATTTACGGGTTTTAGCTATGATAGCTAAAATCCGCATATTCTAGTGTCGAAGGTGAAAGGGTGCAAATTCTACGCGTATTCTACATAAAAACGAAGGCTAAATTCGCTACATTGATCTCTCTGTCGCTAAACCCGTATATTCGCGCCATAATTTTGTAGCGAGAATCAACGGATTTAGCGACCGCCTGTGTTGGAATGCAATCTTGAACCCGCGCTGGCTACGCTGAACGCAGGGATGCCGTTCGTACTGTGTTGGCCCAGTCATATCACGGAGTGATCACCCGACACTCTGCGGCTGGCCGTGGAACGTGACCCGGTGTCACTCTCTGAAAGACCCCGTGGCGAGGTTAATTCTGGCCATTAGCTCAGATAAAAACAGCCCACTTCCCGCCGGCCAAGTCGAGCTAGTCGACTTCGCGCGGCCCCAATTTTGTGGGCGTGGCACAGCGCCCCACTTCCCGCTGACAGAGAGGCTTTACCGTCTTTCCGCGGAGTTTCGGCGGGCAGTCGGCTATTGCTGGGGGTCATCGAACACTCACTCATCGATTCCCACTCTGATATCATCATTGCACCACCCACTAGAGTGGAGCCAATGAACAATTGACGAGCAGAGAACGCTGTGTTGAGACTCTTTCCAAAACCCGCACTGTGTGCGACGCTGGCCTTGGGCAGGTGAACCACTGTCCGTTAATGGCATCTGCGAATGGGAAGGCTGTAAGAAGCAGTGAGTGTAGGAAGCTTCCCCGTAGAAGCTCACTCCTTACTTGTCAAAAGCAGTTCAAGATGAAATCCCCAGGAGCGGATTTTTCGAATTTTGTTAGGAGAGACCTTTACTTAAAGGGTGATTTTTAAATGTGCCGCAAACTGTTTTAGGACTGTCTTCTGTCCGTCATCATATTAGCCGTAAGGCGGTGGCAGAAGGGCCGCAAAGTGCGTGTTCACCGTATACGGGCAGTCAACGAAACAGCGCTGCCGACTGCCCGCGACCGATCTATTGGCCTTCCGCGGGAGGGGTTACGGGACGTCGGCTAGTGGTACCGCGGGAAGTGTGATGTCTCTATCTGAGAGGATGCTGCAGGCCATGGGGAAAAAACGGCGATGCTGTCGATCGCAGCTGGGATCGCCTTTCTAGTACGGATCAGGACTGGGTGGGTCGATCGACCTAGTGCTGTAGCGAGAATTTGCGTAGAATATGCGGGTGCCGTAGCGAGAGTTTACGTAGAATATGTGAGCGCTATAGCTAAAATTTCACCAACTGAGGCTAAACTTTACGTAATTTACGCAAAATCTCGGGTCAAAATTAGTCTAGATGCCTCCGAAACCGTGGGCATCGGTTTCAGTCAATCAACTAATATTTATTCAAACTACATAAAATTACTATGACGCATTACATGATTTCGAATCCGCGCTCTTGAAAAATCCGAAGGTAGTTTTAAAAAATACTCAGTATATGTATGTAACTGCCCCTTCTAACCAGTAAACAACTTGTCCCCCAAAACTGAGTCCAGAATGTACCAGATGTAATTGAACGCGGGCAGCCGCTTGCATGTTCAAGACTGGTCAGGAATCAATCTTCAGGGCTAGTAGCAATGCCCCAATGTGGTGACTTTAAAGAGGCAGTCAACTCAGATACAGACAGCCAACTTCCCGCGGTACCATTAGCCGACGTCCCGTAACCATTCCCGTGGGATGCCAATAGATCGGCCGCGGATAGTCACCAGCGCTGGATTGCCAACTGCCCGTGCACACTTTGCGGCTCTTCTTTCACAAATTTTCTCAGCATTTAGCGGACAACTAAGTGATTACCTGCGCAAACCAAATCGGCACTCTGTGAACATTCTGCGAGCTGCTTTTCATCACTCTGCGGCCAATCACACGATCAAAACCAGACCTTCTGCGGACCTCATATTGCAGAGCACTTCGGGGCAACTAGAATACTTACCCCTGCACTTAGCAAAAAAATTCGTTTTCTTGCGATTGTTCGTCCTTCCCCCATAACTCCATCGAATTTGCGTATTCCGGGAGAAAGAAGATATTGCTATAATCGTTCTATCCAGTTTACAAGATGGTATTGAAATTTTGTTAATAGCTTCAAGTAGTTGTCTTCTATTAAAGTGTCGCTCCTTCTCAGATACGTTTTGACTCGTCGGTATACTGAGCTGGCTCTTTCATTCTGACGAGTGGCAACGTGTCCCGGGAAAAGCCAACTATAATTCCATCAAAAAGGGGTCTTCCAAGCGAAAGAGGTTTGGTTGGCGTCAGAAACGTTCCAACAAAAAGGGATCAATAGGCAAGTATAGAGGAGAGCCTACAAAAATCGAACAATATTTTCTGAGACTGATTTTCTTGGCCGAAACTTCTTAATAGCAAAAACAAACCGTTGCGGTGCTCCACACGGAAGCGTTTTGTGGTTCCAAATAGACTCCGATTATGCTAGCAACGATAAAAATGTATAATTATGTATACCAATTAGTTATCATTGGAAGAGAAAATGATGTCAACTTCACTTACACAGACGGCTAGCTCCAGCTGCTACGAGAAGCAAACCATAAGTGCAGCATCAAATAAGAGTATTTTCTTATAATCTCGTCAAGAATTTTTCCGAAAGACACTAAACTCTTCCTCGTGAAACGCCACAACGGTTTGTTTTTGCTATCAAGAAGTTTCGGCCAAGAAATCAGTCTCAGAAAATATTGTTCAATTTTTGTAGACTCTCCTCATCCTACTTGCCTATTGTTCCTTTTTTGTTGGAACGATTCTGACGCCAACCAGACCTCTTTCGCTTGGAAGACCCCTTTTTGATAAAATTGTTCACTTTTTCTTGATATTACGAAGTAATATCTCTGAGAAGTCTTCAATATTTTTCCAATAGGACGGATCGATATGATAATCAGTGAGTAATCGACGTGTTCCGCACGCTACAAGTGACGCGCGACTCACTTTACGACGTCCTGATAACGTCATAAGATGCCGTGTGTACTTAACACGACATCCTGATGACGTCATCAGATGCCCTATGCACTTGGCAAGCCTTGGCACGACGTCCTGATAGCGTTATCGGAAGCCCTACGTATCTCACACGACATCCTGATGACTTCATCACAAGCCCCATGCACTCTGATGACGTCATCAGAAGGTAACAAACTTGTTAGTCACTTCCCCTGTCCTTCCCCTACAAAAAAGTACAACCTACAACGTGTTTTAGCGATTTGATGTACCAACTGATAATATCACTCGATATGATAAACAGTAATAAGTGAAGCAGTTAATGTTAAACAGAAAGTAATAAACTTGTTAGTCACTTTCCTTGTCCCTTCCCATCGAAAAGTGCAGCTTACAACGTGTTTTAGCGATTTGATCTACCAACTGATAATATCACTCGATATGATAAGCAGTAAGAAGTAAAGCAGTTAATGTGAAACAGTAAGTACTCATTGTCTGCCCACTCACCAGCCTGCTTATCTACCCACATACCAACTTACCTGCCTGTTCAACTGATCGCCGGCGACCATTGGCAGGGACCACTACTAAAGGTGCGTAACGCACGAGGAAGCAGGAAGCACGAAGCGCGAAGCACGAAGCACGAAGCAGTAACATGCGCACAACAAGAATTTTTGATAAGGATTCGCCGATCTAACTTTGTTAGTTTTGAACCGATTTGGCTCAAATTTTGTCAGCATGTGCCCCCTGGACCCTCTCACCTATATCCCGATGGAAACTTCTGGAGAATTTGTTTAACAGGTTTTATTAACTACTTTACAGAATTCTAAGCGATCACAAGTCCCGGGCAAACCAAACCTCTCCAGCCGCTTCGCGGCTGGAGCGATTAACGTATAGGTAAAGCTATCAACAAAATTATAATCTATAATCTTGTATATCTTGATGGGGGGATTCTAGCAATTCAAGATCTCCTATCTTTTTTACGCCGCAAACATATATAAATATGACGGAGGTATGAATAAAGGGCAAAAAATCGCGAGAAAACCCTTTTTTCGCTGTTCTGCGAACTTGGAGGGTGGTTTTTTAGACGGTATTGTTTCTGTGGACCCTCTAATGGCTACCGGGTATTTTGCGGACGTTTCATTTGTATTTTACTGGTGTTAATAGTCGAGCGGAGCAAAGTTGCCACCCCAGGTTTTTTCTCTCGCGAAGCACCGAAATTTGAGTAACTTTTCGTAAGAGAATATGCACTTTGAGCGCCGAAACCCTACTGCCTAGCATTTTCTGAGTCGCTTCACCAGCTTTTCGCTACTCGCCAACACTTTACAATGTTCGAAAATATTTTTGCAAACCGGTCAAGCTTCAAAAAGTATAATTTATCATAAACACACAACAGCGCTCAGAAGAATACATCAACACAAACCATACCTAAAGCAAACAGAGTTTCCTACAACACAAAGGGAAAATATATGTAGTTACAAATAGGAAGAATATTTTCAAAGCTGACCGAGGATGCCGAAATTCATTCGCAGAACATACAGTTACCAAAACAGCAGTAAAAGGAACCACAAAACAACTGTTTCGAGACAAGGTATTTGTTAAGTGTGGTGAAATATTGAATATAATCAGGCACAGCATTTCCTGCAAAATTCGATTCGGTCGGCGTAGAATGCGAAGCAGTCGGTCATGCCGAACTCTTTTCCCACTGTCTTTCTTATTAATGAATTCTATACATCTCCATGAAACCGACCGCACCGCTGCTTACTACTTTTGGGTTGAAAGGGGGACTTTACGAAGAAGTCTGCAGTCGCAGAAACCATTATTCAATACATAAGCAGAGGATAAAAGGAATGGTTTGTGAATGGTTTAGTAACAACTCTTTCTTTTGTGAAAACGAAGAGCATTGGGCAAACTGTCGAAGGAAAACGTCCGATACTGGTAATTTTCTCGAACAAAGACATCTTCGAAGTCAGAAAATATGTCATTTTCACGGTCCGAATTGCTATATAACGGGTTGCATTTAATCCGTTCTCTTTTTGAAGCAAACTTTGTTGGCGATCGGGTTCAAAAAAGTCGCGCATTGTGAGCTGCGACCAAATGTTGAGTAGTATTCGTACGAATAATAGAACGACAATACCTATGCCTTTATATAAACTAGGGTTAGATGGAAGGATTTCGCTATTTCTGCAGATTAAAATTTTCAAGTTCTTTACAGAAAACTCTGGGATCTTTCCGACAAGTAGGAATTATTTGCGGAAACCGCAGACCAACAAATGAGGGATTCCAAAAATTCGACTCGCACTGAATCCAATGTCGTGCAACCTGAGCTGAATTCTGAAAGAAAGCATGGAGATTGCTCTCCTACATATTGTTCGCACAGTTACTACTCAAAGTTGCGCCATGGATTGACGTGCGCGGCATTATTCAGATACAATCCCAAAAACAATTCCCTCCGAAAGTAGAGCGATTGTGAGAAACATTGTATCACAAAACACATCATTCGATATCAGTTTTGACTGTGAATGTAACAGCATTTCAAGAATTCGGGAAAGTACATATCGTAATAATTGAGCCGTATCGAAAGATCAAATCAACATCCGTAATACAAAATGTAATACAAAGCTGTCACACTTATAGTGAAGCCTTTCCACAGATCGTATGTCCACGAGCTGCTGATGCTTTCAAGAATGCTTTCCAAGAGGATTTGCTCTCAGCACTCCTGAAATGTTGTTCTATGAGTCAAGCAATTGATCAAGGAAAACGTTCTTCTCTAGTCACTATTTGATTCATGCCCAGCACACATTGAATCCGAATCGTTACGTAAAGTCGAAATTTAACGAAAAAAAACATCGTTCCGAATCAGCCCTTATCCGACTTACAATGAAAGGTAAATCCGAATCATTGAAAATTCACGGAATATACCTCAAAATCCGAACGATCCAAAATCCGATTATCCGACAATGAATGATTCGGATCCAATGTATAGTAGATGAACATCGAATCCGAGAATTTTTTCTTCATCATTGTTTTTGAACTTTTTCATTGTCTTTGAACTGAAAAATTCCCATGAGAAAATCAAATGCAAGAAATTGCAAGGAAAAAGGAATTTTCACATACCCGTATAATAAGGTGTGGTAAAATCCGAAACACAGCAAAAGAACGGAGCAGTGGAGCATTAGCGCTTCCTTCTTACTGAGACATCTATAAAAGATAAATACAGTGCTTATCTGGGTCAAATTCCGGTCCGCAATCGCGTCTCGACACGCTTTGCGGCCGCTCGCTTTTGAGTCGGGAGACTTTCCAGCGCCGCAGCTGCCAATCTGTTGACTTTAGGTGGGTTTTAGAAACTGGAAACTAAACAAAATTGAAGAAAACTGTACAAAAAAGCCATATCGAGTCGGCTTTGGAGCTGGAAGCTCGATTGACTCGAGCGCGTGCGGCCGCAAAGCGTGTCGAGACGCAACTGCGGACCGGAATTTGACCCAGATAAGCACAGTAAGTGCAACTATTATATTTAGGTCAGGTGCAGCATTAGAATTTTCACATAAAGGTAAAACTCGACAAATTGAAGACCAGGAAAAGGAAAGCGAAATCCCAGAGCAAGAAAAAACCTCCATACAGGGCAGTGACGGCAAGAAGTGTGCGCCGTCGCCAAAATTCTATTTCTACCCACATAGCTAGCGCCCCTCCGTCAGGGGAAGCCGTCTACCCGCCGACATTCCGCGGGAAGTCGGGAAAACCCCTCTCTCCGCGGGAAGTGGTGCTCTGTGCCACGCCCACGAATCTGGGGCCGCGCGAAGTCGACTAGGCCGACTTGGCCGGCGGGAAGTGGGCTGTTTTTATCTGAGAACCTGAGGTCGATGACGCCTAGTTGCCTCTTTTGGTTGCCACCTTAGCACGAGAATCATTCTCGAAGAGTAGCGTTGAATGCAAAACTCTCACTAAACGACGTACTTGAACCAGCACCGCACCAACGGAGGCGACGGATGCCCAACGCAGCGCCTTAGACCACTAGGCCACATGATCATGTTTGTCGGACTTTTTCTGTTTTGTTACATACACTCTCTCCACAGTTCTTCGTATTCATCGTAACTTTGATCGTACTTGCAGTTGTACCAGGCCGTCCAATAATTCCTGTCCAAAAATTTTCAAAATTCTATAATTCTCCTTAGAAGTGTTATGATATCAGGCAAGTGTAAGAACCTTCTAGAAGGTACTCCAAAGTTCTACGCTAGGGGTATATAAGGCGCAGTCGCCGCCTCTAGCTACCAGTACAAGCTTAAATGGACCAAGATCGAATTCGTACGTTCGTGTACTACGAGTGGCTGCTGGGCAACGACACGGGCACCGCGGTCGCCAACATCTGCAGAGCGTGCAAGGAGGGTGCAGTGTCCCAACGCACAGTCAGCCGCTGGTTCAATCGTTTCGAGAGCGGCGACACGAGCCTCGAGGACAGGGAGCACAGCGGGAGGCCTTCTACGGTGGATGATGACGAAGTCCGTCGCTGTATCAAGGAGAAGCCGGAAGCCACCACCTGTGAACTGGCGACGACGCTCGGCTGCAGCAAGTCCACCATCCACAATCGACTCGACTTACTCGGCTACCACAAAGTTCTGGCCCGTTGGATCCCCCACCGTCTGACGGTCGCCAACAAGCAGAGCCGCGTGGCCGTCTGCCTGTCCCTCCTCCTTCGTCCGCATCGCAAGGGGTTTCTCGAGGACCTGGTCACTCGGGATGAGAGCTCGGTCCTCTACGACAACGTCGCCCGCCGTGTCGTCTGGATTCCGCGCGGAGAAGAGCCGCCGA
The DNA here is from genome assembly GCA_029168955.1 of Aplectana chamaeleonis. Taxonomy (NCBI): domain Eukaryota; kingdom Metazoa; phylum Nematoda; class Chromadorea; order Rhabditida; family Cosmocercidae; genus Aplectana; species Aplectana chamaeleonis. The sequence goes on from JAPDOI010000071.1 coordinate 1,941,160, forward strand.
CGACGCCGAAAGCCGACCTGCACCCGCTGAAGATCATGCTCTGCTGCTGGTGGGACAACAAGGGCATGCTGTACTTTGAGCTGCTCCCGCAAGACGGGACGGTCACCGCCTCCATCTACACCGATCAGCTCGAGAAACTAGCCGCCGCCATCCGAGAAAAGCGTCCCCGACGGGCTTCGGTCCACCTGCTGCACAACAACGCGCGCCCCCACGTGGCGAAGGAGACCCAGCAAAAGGTGGCGACGCTCGGCTGGGAGACGGTTGCCCATCCGCCGTATTCCCCGGGGACAGGGGCTGTCTACGCACTGAGGGAGGAGTTGTCCCGTTTTTGCAGTTTGAAACGTCACACCACAGCGAAGTGATCCCGGTTGGAATTAGAGCCGCAAAATGCGGGACAACTTCTCCCTCGGTGTGTAGAGAGCCTCTGTCCCTATTCCCCGGACCTCGCCCCCTCCGACTACCACTTGTTCCGCCCGCTGAAGCACCATTTGGCCAGAAGAAAATTCACCAACCACGACAACCTCGAATCCGACATTGCGGACTTCTTCGAGTTGCAGCCCCCGGAGTTTTGGGAGAAGGGCATCGGCGACCTTCCCAATCGATGGGCCACTGTTGTGGATAAATGTGGTGATTATATTGTTGATTAGACTTGTTTTTCAATAATGTTGAAAAAAATCAAAAATGGTGAAAATGTCGGACAAGAATTATTGGACAACTTGGTACATACGGGTTTCGGGAGCGTGCAAATGTGTCTATCTCTCTGTTTTGATAAGTTTTCAACCTTGGATTTCGGAGTTTTCCGCGAAAATCATCAAAGCGAGAGAACGTTAGAATTAAAAAACGGTTTCGAAAAAATCTTGTTGGATGACCACTTACCACTGAACCACAATACACAATACTTTGTAGTATGATTGTCGAGGAGCCGACCTCGTGTTTTTTCACGAGGTGAACCAAAAAATTCAAAGGATTTTTTTAATTGTGAACTTTTTTTTCCTCAGTCTGTTTCACGCTTCCCAGTCAACATAGAAAGAAGTGAAATTGAAGAGAAAGAGGAAGACGAAGTTTAAATAAAAGCCGCACTTAGGCGAACTATTATACAGCATTTAGTAACTAGTACACGCGGATCAAGTAAGTTTCATGACTTTTTCGAAGAACGAAATCATTTTTCAGCCATCTTCATTAGATGGCTTGCTAAGCAAACCTAATTTTATTTGTGGTGAGCGACTATTAAAAAAAATCTGAAAATGGTTGAATATGGGCACAACAACTTCTAGGAATTTAAAGTTTAGCTTAGAATAAGGGTAAAGCACGCGAAATCTATGAAGGAGGCGTATTCATGACAGCTACGTACAATTTGACGTAATCTCCCACTAATCCTCGTCAGAAATCACTGAAACATCAATAAAACCTTTAATCGTTTCGCCTGTCTTTCCTATCAGCTACCAGCGGGGCTGGATGGCCACCAGCCGGAGGGGGCAAATCTTCCTTGCCCACGTGCACAACGAAATAGGCCGCGTGCTCTGCTGGGGTGATAAGTGGATAGCGGACTGATCGATTCGCAGGCGCTCCACTGCCCTTTCTTGGTGCGCACTTGCTTCAAAAAGTCAGCACTATTGGACGTGCTCGACCCCATGACCGCGGTATCAACCCAACTCCTCTTCGCCCCGCGCGCTATTTCTCTTTCCTCTGCGGCGGTAAGCGAAGTCACCACCCGTTTCTTGCAGTCAGCCACCTCACGAAAGAACGCTCACTGCTCCCAGGTGGCTGACTGCAATGGTCATTAACTTGAGCGCCGCCTGTGCATTTGTTTGCCTGCCCGTTCATATTGATAGCCAATCAGTGATTGACCCAGTCACCACGCAGTGACAGCAGGTTGCTACCACCTTCCGGGGGGTTTGCTACTGGCCCAGATTCTCGACGACTTTTAAGATTTTATTTTGAATTTCAATTTTCGACTGGAGTGCATAATACAGGACCACATTCGAGAGATAGCGTAGAAAACTCCTCGTAGAAAACAGGAAAATTCACATGTGATCTGCTTCTTACGCGCAGTGCAGCTGTCCGTGACCACCTCCACCTAACTCCGCCCAGACTCCTTGTATGCAGGGCTGGCTGCACGTGCAAACAAACGTGTCTTTATCCCTATTGACAAACGAATAAAAGTATTTTAGCGGGAAGTCCCACCAAAATTATTCACTCTCGAATAAAAAACTGTTTAAAACAGCCAAGAGGCGGTCAGATTTTTGCCAAGCTTCGGACCCCGAACTTTGTCGAGGATCTCAACCAGGTTCAGATATTCGGTTGAGCACAAAAGGTCAAAAATGAATCTCAGCCTCTCATGATGCCTTCGAACATCCAACTGTTCTCATGAGGTTGTTTTGTTGCACAGTGTAGAGTGCGCACAATAATTCTAGTCTGATGAATGGGCGAGGCTGCGGCGGTAGATCATGCCGCGCGAATCGAAACTGCATTCTCCATTGAGGCCGCCAACCCTGCACGGCCAGCCGCCTGGTCCATGCGTCAGACTAGATTGAAAACGGAAACCATATGTATGGTTTTTTCATCAGAGGACAGCGTACAGTACCGAGCAAATTTTTTGCAGAGAAAACGTTTTGCTGCGATAAAGCGCCGAAACGCCATATCTTGCTTCAAAGTGGTCCAATTTCAATTCTAAAGTCATTTCTGGATTGCCTTCATTTAGTCCTATACGCTAGTGTTGCAAGGTGATAGATTCAACTCCAGAAGATTATCGAAATTGCATATTTGCACCTCTAACCCCCCATTACGAACCGATCAGACGGCCATTATAGCAGAAATCTGTCATGTTTTGACGTGTGGTCGATGTGATTTTTAGAAGAAATTACGCGTTTTCCAACAAAATACCGGAGGTAAAAGTGCTTTCTACGCATACCATTACAATCACCTCACTGAGTGGAACACGAAAACTACCTGAAAAACTCATTTCGTCAACTTTGAAGTGAGTTATGGCGATGTGGCGCTTTGTGAGCGCGCAAAACGCAGCGAAACGCTTTTTCCGCAGAAAAATTGCTCGGTACTGTAGTTTGACTTGCCCTCCTGGTCGTGCATTTAGAACTATTTTGCTGGCAGTCGCTGAAGTGTACAGCGTCAAAGAAACCATCAAAGCCGAGCGGAAATTTGCGAACATACGATTTCGCATGCTTTACGATCGATAGTTCCCTTCAGCTCTTTCAAACGAGTTTGTGACAAACTTGTGGCAAAGTGCCAGACAACTCTGCCTCCCCCTCCCATTTCGATAGACTGCGCTGTTAGCGATGAAATAAGCATGATGTGGGCGACTTTTTTGACAGCTTTTTTGTACCTGCACATATAGCCTTTCTCCCTCATCTGATGCCGGGCAGCATAAGAACGAGGTGATCTTAATGACACCCTATCGAGATCTCCTTATTACTTTTATATTCGCCGTTATCAACCACTCAGGTGAATACTCAGCCCTTTCTCAAACAAGTGAGCATCGGAACGCTCGCTACCCCCTCGGCTGCAGAGCGGATTCCATCTGCCGCGTGCGGTGCGCGCCGCGTCTCGTTGGCGCGTTGCCAAAGCCACAGCCATCCTTCAATGACTCCGTAGTTTCGCCCGATTTCGGGCAGTAATTCGCTCTCCTAAGCAGTATACAGGCCATAAAACGGCCAATTTCTCACCGTCGACTGCGTACCACGCGCTGCGCGACCGCACGCGCGTCGGAAGCGAACGAGTTTTGGCTGCCGCGCGATGAGTTTTAGCCGCCGCACGGCGGCCGAAACGTCGCGCGGCGGCTAAAACTCGTCGCGCGGCGGCCAAAACTCGTTTGCTTCCGACGCGCGTGCGGTCGCGCAGCACGGGGTACGCAGGCGACGGGGAGGATTTCGCGGTTTTATTGCCTATACATTGGATCCGAATCAAAAAAATTCGGATACTCGGATTTCGGATAACTCAAAAATCAAAGGTCGCGGATATCCGACTCAAACGCATAGATTCAAAATAGCAACATCGGATAATCCGAGTCCTTCGGATTGGGAGGCTAAACGAATAGTCGGATTTCGGATCAATCCGAAAATTACCTTTTTTCGGTGATTCGGAATTTGGATCACTCGGATTTTGACGTTATTTTCGGTGAGTCGGAATCCGAATACCCGAGTCGGATATCCGGTCGGATAGACGGAGGTAAAATGCAAAAAGTCTACCAAAAATCTATAGCCCGGGGAAAATATTCAAGAAAAAAAAACGTTTCTCTACTTTACCATGATAGAACAATTTATTCATAATCATCCTTATCTCGAAGAATTTGCAAACCAATTTTTCAAAATTCATTTTTTACAATACCTTTAAAGTGAATGTAATGTTAAAGCATTAGTATAAATGAGCATGATGAGTGTCATTTCTCCACATTGAATCCGTAAGTGCTATCGCAGTGGGGGGGGGGGGTGCAGCGTGGTACCGCAATTGGCTACACCGCTTTTTCGTGCCGCAACGACTCTCATGTTTTTAGCAGGGGATTCAAACTCCTGGTAGGTGCTAAAATTCAGTGCGGCATAGTAAAATAGGCGTGGCCAAATGCATCGCGCCATATTGCCCCCCCTCCCGCTGCGATAGCGCCGAATTCCTAAATATCCGTGAGTTCCTACCTAATTCTCTTCGGATAGGATTGCCCGTTCAATCAATACACATGTTTTCGGAGCCAATCGTACTGTGTCCGTCGCAGCGACGTGTCGCGAAGGGCTGACATACTGCAAATGTGCCGATGCCTGTCGTTGCCACTGTCGGTGTCGCTGTGCAGAGCGACGCGACCGCGTGTCGCAACAGTATACCATTTGCCTAATGGCCTTTTAGAGTGGCATCGCAGGAAAACTCGCTGTCGCGGAGACGGCGTGAGTTATAGGGAATGCTACGCGGCACAAACTGTGCCGAGCGATGGGGGCGACCGCTGCGTATTTAGAGTGCACGAGCTGAGTAAGCCTCGCCGCGAGCTGGCAGCGACGGCAGCAACGTCACGCGATGGTAAGACAGGGATCATACTTCCAACGACGAGCGACGCGACGCAATGTTTAATATCCATATCGACCGAAAATCGATATGCAGGATGTGCACTGTCGCTGGTCGCAGTAAGTGTGATTCCGACCTAATAGTTTCGACCATTTTTGTCGCTGTCGCTGCCGTACCACCGAAGTTTCTTCGTATTTGTTGGTGTTCCCTTGTTACTATCGGCCCATCAACCCTCTAAAGAAACGCTTTTTTTGCCTATTTCATTGTTTTGTCAATCGAACTAAGAGCGGCGAAGAGGTAAGAATCCCAGGGACAGAAATACGATTTCGCGACAAGTCGTGGTCACGCCCACTTTCTCTCGCTCTGGGGAACGACGCCGCGAATTTCGCAGCAATGCCACTGTGGCAGGCCCAGTACTCGCACATATAAATCAAACGAAGAGGATCAATGCCAATCTTGTGCGAAATCTAAATGCGCAAAGTTCGTAATGCGCACCAATTAAATGTTTGCAGTGTAATTACGCACCTGCATGACTACAGTAGAATGAAATGTGACATCAAATACGCGTTTCTGAGTAACAGGACATGCCAAATCTACTTATATCCGACTCATCGTCCGATCCGATTCATGACATATTCCGGATATTCGGAATCCGAATCCTTATCCGACTCATGACATATTCCGGATATTCAGATATTCGATCAATCGGACTTTGACGCTTTTCGGTGATTCGGATTTTAGATCACCCGGATTTTGACGTTTTTTCGGTGAATCGGATTTTGAATCTAGAAATATTCGGTTCATTCGGATGGATATCCGAAAATGAGCGAGTCGGATCCAATGTTTAGTAAGCAGGATCAACTGCAGGCTGCCGTAATACAAGCGACAGCATAAATAGAACATAGAATAAAGGCGAACGCACGCTCATAAAAAAGTTGATAAAATCTTGTTGGATGGTGAATAAGCAGTGAGGCGTGTATTGTCATTCATTCTTCTTAATAACACACATGTAAATCCCATTACTCCATTTTAGTGGAAATTTTCTCTTCAACGAGATTTTATTTGGTTGAATTTTCAGGAAAAAAACCTTTACGCTTAGTTTCCCTTGTGACAGACCAACCCATTGCGGGAAGAAAGGCTGTGAGCAGATATCGAGCTTATACTAAAGAGTATACTACCTAAAAGCAGTGACAAAGAATCGCAGCCTGCGAGAGAAACTCGGGAACGGAAAGAAAAGATTAGAAATTAGAAAATTAGAAAGGAAAAGGTGATGGACAAGTGGGAAGAAGGGACGTTCCGTGCAGTGGCCGCTTCTGAGAACGTGATGTGAAAATTTACAATAATTCGTTAGAGAAAGTTGTGTCTAAAGCACCTACAGCTCAGCATTCAGCACCGTTGAAAAATTTTCTCAGTTTTCAGTTCTTCAGGAGGTTAGCTACACACGAGGAAATCTAGGGCCACAAACTAGTATTCAGGAGTTAGATACCCATCTCTCAATCTTGACATGGTTAACTGTATTTAAATGCGAAAGTGTTCGAAACAACCAACAATGCGGCATGATAATGGTTGTTTGCAAAAAAAACACGAGGGATCCGCTCTAAGAAACTTGAATGGCAACAAGTGTGTAAAACAACATAAAGTGTGTCCGAATGAGAATGGCGGCCCACGCTGCCGGCGTGCTTGGCATGCGGCCGTCGCATGTGCCGCTCTCGGACGAGTGTTGGATTTTTGCGGCCATCCTCCCTTCCCCCTTTTGCAGAGCTGATTGATCGACGCAGTGTTCGCTGCCAGCCGGTTCCGGCCCCGTTCGTAGTCGATGGCTGTGGGGCCGTTTCGCATGCTCTTGCGAGAGCGGCGAACGCGACGGCCGCCTGCCAAGCACGCCCGCCGCATGGGCCGCAATTCTCTTTTGGACACACTTTATGTAGCCAGTGTTTTCTGCCGGCTAGACAAGTATGATGAGAAATCAGAACACGGATACGCCCATGACGATGAAAATGGGCGATATAAAATAGGAAAATGCAGCGGAGCACCAAATAGAGCCAAAAATATTAAAGCAGATCCAGTAGAATCCAGTAGCATGTTTATAATATTACCGAAAGACGTCGCAAAGGGACGTCTTGAGCATGAACAGCACATATCCTAGTCCTTATCCAGTAACCAAAGAAGTGATTCGTGAAAAACATTTTCTTGCTATCTTTTCTGTCTTTCTTATGCATCCTTTTTGCTTTAGTATGCAGAAAAACTTCGCTCACATACCTACCGTATTTTCTCTTTTAGAAGCACATGTACTTCTAATACTCAGGCCCCTATTTTATATGTACTTCTATTAGAGCTGTACTTCAAATAGAGGCTGTACTTCTAAAACTCAGCCCTCTTTTTTTGGTGTACTTCTATTAGAGGTGTATTTCTAATAAGGGCTGTACTTCTAATATTTGGCGCGATTTTTGCGAATTTCCAATAGTAGACTGTTCGCAGATACGGCAGAGATTTCCAGTAAAGCCTCGAAATTAGTATGTACTGAAATTTCAGACGGCAACCACAAAAACTTGGCCGCTCAAGTCCCGTCCATAGCAGACGACGAGCGGCAGGCGTCCAGTCGCGAATCAAGCGCTGGCGCATGACGCTCGGCGGCTGGCGCATGCAACGTGTCCGAAGCACGGGGTTAAGCCCCCGTCAGACTTGGTCGAAAAACCGGCCGAGTCCGACTGAGTCCGGGGCAGAAAAACCGACCTCGGTGCAATGAACCTGCCCATGTGCGCGCGTTGAACACCCGTATCAACTGGGAGGATTGCGGTTGCAATGAGTCGGTCGCAGTCGGACTCAGTGGGTTGATTTGTCTGCCCCGACTGTCATTATTTCGTTGCGTATCGACCGGGTGGGACTCAGTTCATCGACCATCTCTGACGGCGGCCTTAACGATGGTATCGATAATACTAGTCACAGCCGTTACTGCCGCTATGCCTCCACCGCCAGCGAAAGGCCGGCTGCAGTGGTCGCTGGGGAGTGAAATCAAAGACAAATGTTGAACATGCAAACCCCCAGCGTCACTTGACACTAGGACATCTGCTGTGGACGGAGCCCTAGGCTCAATCGGGTTGTGGCTTACACAATTCCTGATGTCATATTTTTGAAACCATTATTCGCACTCTTCCCAAGTGGATTTCTTCAAAAATTGTTGGAGTTCGGTGTCGGTCTCGTTGATACTTACTTTATGATGAAGAGAGACCTATGGGAATCGACTCCTTAAGCCTAGTTTTGACTGCATCGCTGCTGCTTTTCATCGCAGCGATTTCACACCCGCTGCTGCAGCGATAAAGCAGCGGCAGCGATTCTGTTCAAAGTGCATAGCCTCACTGATGATCGAAGAAATTCAATCAATCAGTGAGATCAATGGCTTGTAGTTATCAATAACAAGTTTCGACCCGTAAACACTGACCTTGTCATGTGAAAGGGTCAACGTTCACTAGACGAAACGTGTCATTGGCAGGCAATCGCTCCATCGCTGCCATTTTGGCCGCGATGGAGCGACGGTCAGCGACCATTGAGAATCGTTCTTCAAGCAGCGATGCAGTAAAACATAGGATTTCGTCGCCGCGACACAGCGATGTAGGACGTTTGCGACGAAGCGATCACAATTGGAGCGGCATTCCATTACGCGCGATGCATAAGGAACAGTTGTCCCTCGCATGGCCGCAGCGACCACCTGTAGTCAAAACTATGCTTTAGTTCTAAAAACAAAGGAACTGATCGCCTTTCGAGTCGTCCAGAGCGATTGAATAAGCGCGGTCCTTGAACGACTTGACAACAGTTCTTCCAGAGCCGAGTTCTTCACGTCCACAACCCACTGCAGGAAAATTCTACCGCTGGTGGTTCCTGATTTCCTCGTCGTATAAGCTGTTCCTCTACATGAATGCTCCAATCTCTATAACGCTGGGGAATCTTGGCTTTCCAAGGACCGCTAAAATCAGCGTACTGGGCCAAAAAAGTTACTTTCGAATGATTAAAAATCGATCAAATCGGAATTCCTGTAAAGTACGCAAATGAACTCCTTGAATTCGCCATGAATAACAGCAGTGTCAAGTTTCAGTTCTGTTTTTTTTTCTGGGTCATTTGAAGCTCGTTCAAGTTTCATCGGAAGTTGTCCCACACAAACAATCTTTGATCGAGAAAGGGGTGGGCGATAGTTTTTTTTTGTGATGATTTAAACCTCACAATATTGAAAAGAACATCTAGTGCAAACTGGTATCTCTCAAATGTCACGTTCGTATTGACAAGCACTTACCCGAGTACCTGAGGTCCATTCCGAAAAGTAGTGATCTTTTAAAAGAGGTGTACTTCAAGTAGAGGGTGTACTTCTAATACTCTGCCTTCCCTTCTAGGTGTACTTCTATTAGAGATGTACTTCAAATAGAGGTGTACTTGTATTCGAGGAAATACGGTATGTATGTTTCTTCCATAAGTCACTCATATATTTCATTCGCATACAGTTGTTTCAATTCACCAACGAGACGCTTCGCGCACCGCACGCGGCTGATGGAACTCGCTCTGCAACAGGGAGGGGGGGTAACAAGCATTCAGATGACAAGTGAGACAGGCTTCATTCTCGAAAAATTTGCAATGGGAAACTGAATATATTTGTAGACAAAGCTTCAGCCCTTTGGTCGAGTTACATATTCAAACTCATCAACTTTGTTGTGTGGGAAACTGAATGCACGGATTCCGCGAATTCGGACGCCTCGTCTCCGACGTCCATCATATGATGAGGCAACTCGTCCGATTTCAACTCGTCGCCTACAACTTGTCGACCACAGTGTTCCTTCGCTTCAGATCTCCGCTGCGGGTATGTATGTTGATTCCCCAAGACACCATTTTTTTCAGTGGAATGTCGAGAACGATTTCTCTCGCGAACTTTGTCTCCAACTCGCCACAACAAAAAAAAACCTCCCCACTCAAAACTACATAGTTTTGAAGCTTGTCTCAAAGAGATGTTGTTGTTGTTTACTGGGAGCTGAGTTTCGTTCCAGTAACTATAAGCGTAAACCACACGACACGCTCGGTTGAGAAGCAATAACTCATTCATTTGCCGTCGGAGAGCCGCTGCTCTGTACCCGCAAAGAACGAGAGAAGCTCATATATCGTAGTGAATAAGTAAATGGGCGGTTGAGAATTATTGCCAAATACACTGAGTTTGTTGAAAATGCAACTTGTTGGTATGGATGAAGCCATCATCGCACAATGTTAAAGCGTACCTAGAAACAATGACAGTTTTGACTTAATTGGTACGCAGTGAAAGTCGATTTGGTTGACGACGACAGGCCATGGAACGCTCTTACTTCCGTTGGCTCCGTCCAAGGACCACGGATAGAATATGAACGTTATACTAGTCACGCGGTGTTAATCGAATGATCGACTCTCCCGTAAAAGTTCACTAGTCTATCTGATGCGGGTGTCATAAAGAGCACTTGGCCTTCCATACTCTACTCGAAACTCCACAAGCGTGATAATGCGCGGCCGCCACCCTCAACCTGATTGACCCTATCGCTATCCACTTTTTCAGATTATATGAAACAGTACTTCTCCAGACAGTGGGGGGGAGGTTACCGTCGGCACAACAGGGTTGCATTCCAGGGCAAACATCGGATACAACCCCTCGTTGCCACCAGGAGCTGTTGCTATCGGCAGCATATGCTGCCAACGTGTGCTGGAGTTCTACCCTTCATTATTGGCAGCCTGTTTAGTAAACGGAGAAGGATTTCGGACTATCACCCTCTTCAGCGGTGTTGGGCATGATTCTTGTCACGGCCCGCAACAAAGAGGATCTCCTCGCGATGGGCTACGGGCATAGCTTCGTTGGGTGGAGTCATGTACTCCACCAACCTCCACCTCTGGGCAGGTGAAGGTGGGAACCTTCACCATTGAGAAAGCCGGTGACGACCGGTGAAACGCCCCGAAAAAAGAATGAATGTGACCCACCACCCTTGCAAGTCCTTTTCAAAATTGGGTGGGTGTTACTGCCGGTTTTTTGTCCATAACTTGTTTGTGCTTAGCGATAGACCTTAGATGAAGCCGTTTTCGAAATCCCCATAAAACTCTGCATCGGATAGCGTTTCCAGTTTCAAAAAATTACGTTCACCTTCTTCCAGCCGATTTCAGTTTACAAAGTGCATTTTCTCGCCAGAAATTAACGGTTTTTCGTCCATACCTTTTTTGTGCTTGGAAAGAGACCTTTGGTAAAGGTTGTTTTTAGAATCTTAGTAGAATTCTAGTGTTTCCAGTTTGAAAAAAATATTCTCTCGATCCTTCAGACTAATTAATTTTACGAAACACCGGTTTTTCGCCTATAACTCTTTGACCGTTGAAGATAAAGCTCTGTAAAAGTAGTTTTCGAAATCCACGTAAAATTCTGCGTCGAATGATACATCGGGTTCCTAACTTCGCTAGCTCCGTAGGCCGGTCAGCTCGGTGGAGCCGAGCCCCTTTGTTGGCTCCTGCAGAACTCTGCGTCTCTCATTTAAGCCATAGAGGGATAACTATGGAGCTCGGCTCCACCGACCTGGCTGGCTTATGGGGCAAGCAAAGGTTAGGAATCCGATATATCGTTCGACGCAGAATTTCACGCAGATTTCAAAAACAACTTTTACCAACCTTATCGTCGACGGTTAAAGAGTTATAGACGAAAAACTGGTGTTTCGTAGAATGAATTTGGCTGAAGGATCGAGAAAATATTTTTCCGAACTGAAAACACTAGTCGACACAGAATTCCATCGAGATTCCGAAAACAACCTTCAAAAAGTTCTTTTCTCTAGGATAAAAAGTTATGGACGAAAAACCGATTGCTTTTGGCGAAAGAAACGTTATTTCACGAATTGAAATCGGCTGAGAGATTGGAAACGTATTTTTTCATATCAGAAAAATTCGATGCAAAATTTCATGGAGATTTTGAAAACAGCTCCGTTCAAAGATCCACCTTAAAGGGCAAAAATGTTATGAGCAAAGAACAAGTAGTTTTTTACAAATCGCTTGGAAAAATTTTCCGGAAAATGTTGATTCCAAGAGAGCTCAAAGGAAATTTTTCATGACCCAGGCAGAACATTTCATTAGGAATAGTGAATTTCTAGAAGAGGTTATCTAACGAGAAAAAAAAATGTTTCAAAATGAATGATTAAAAATAAATATATATATATTGAATGCAAGAAAAAGAGGATTAAGAAAACGTCAAATTTTTAAGTTGCACGTCTGAAAGGAACCTTCACCATTCTCCACTCAGGTATCCAAAACAACCTTCACCTCGCGGACCGCTGTCTCCACCCCAACGAATCTATGGCCATAGGAACGATCCCTTCTGCATTCAAAAATGACGTCCGAAAAGTGACCCAAGATCACCTTTTCGGAAGGGCCAAGTGCCCCTCAGCGAGACTGACCGCCTTATACATATAACCGTCTTCGTCGTACAATAGGATGCTTCAATGTTCATTAGTATCAGACAAATCAATGAAGGAGAGTATCAGCAGACACTAGGAGAGAGGGGCTGGCGAAATCATGGGTGCCAGGGGGGAAGGGATTGTATGACGGCACAACTAGCAGGAGATCCTGCTAGTTGGCAGCAGCTCCTGCTGTTAGCTGTAGCTAAAGCACGGGTGCTGCTAGTCTCTTTGTTCCAGGAGGCAACATCTATTGTGCCGACGCATTATCCCAAGGCTGTCTGATTCTTTCCAGTCGGTTTCTACTTTTAAAGACAGTGTTCACGATAATCTTCAATTTTGAGATTATTCGCTATATTGATTAAGTGGCCTTCGGGTAGGACTAAAATGACGTAGAAATCGAGAAAAAAAGCACCAGAAGTACACCAAATCTTTAAGTATCACCCCGCCTCTTAAAGGCAGGGTTCTCGATAAATTCGGTTGTTGTGATATCCCCATCGTATGGTAGATTTGGGATCACAGACATCACAAAAATGAAAAATAGAAAAAAATAGGGGGAAAACGCTCAGGAACAAGTTATTGCTTGGTGTCCTCCCGCCCCCAATTATCTAAATTTGTGTAAAAGCCTGTCTTGTCAACTATTATTTTGTTTCTTAAGCAATTTGTGAGCGCTTCTGAAAACTACTGACTACTTTCACAGCGAAATTAAAGGCTGATAAGCAAGCATTAATGGAAATCTCGTTAATTAGGGGGCCGGCCCTTTTCCCGGGAATTCCCTGGTTTTTTCACTTACTTTTACTTCTGTAAGGACCAAATCTAAATTCTCATGAGGAGAGCTCAAAATTCATTTCTATCGCGAACCCTGCGTTTAAGTATCACAGGAAATGTTTGTTGTGACAATGAAATCTTTTGTGGACCCGTACTTTGCAATGCTCTGCTCTCTATTGCTCCGCTCTTCCCCTAGGGCCCTAACTAATCCTGCTTTGCATTGAATATTCTTCTATTTTCGATTGACCCAATTTACCAGCGATGAACGTTCATCCAACTGGACAACTAGTCCATGTTATAGAATAATGTCACTGAAATACGACGTTTTAGTGCGTTTCTCGCCGTTTCTCTGAAAAACTCGGGGACGAAAATCATCGTGAACACTGCCTTTAATTAGATGCTCTCCTTTTCGGAGCGAATGATATAGTCGATCCGTAGTTGTTTCAAGTCTCGTCAAATCTGCACTGCGGCGGTGCACTGCCAATGGTAATCTGTTGTGTGCGACAGTCAGAATGGCGGCCGCGCGCAGTCTATTCACTACACTTGAAATTTCGAGGCGACCATGTATATACAGTCGGCACCGACGGCACTGATACTTTGCGTTTTCTATTGAAGGTTGGCGCAAACACTGTGCCATTTGTTACAATATACATGCACCGAGTTTGCGCCTACCTTCAATAGGTAACTCAAAGTATCAGTGCGATCCGTGCCGACTGTGTGGTGCATGCAGAATGTTCGCTGCAGCAGAACGTGACGCTGAACTGCTTTTCGGTTTTTCGCAACATCGCTCTCAGAATTGGTCCTTTTGTATATTTATTTATTTATTATCACGTCCAAAGGACGCGCAATGTGAAACACTTAGGTTAAACGCAGAAATGGGAACTGATAAACTTCAGAGGGGGAAAACCCATATGTGACTAACTATATATGACTTCCTTTGTTTTAAATGATAACTTCATAGAAAAAGTGAGAATCCCTTGTTTTTGACCACCAATATGCTATTGAAATCCATATGCACAGCGGTCTAAAAGGAAAACTAGCGCTGTCTTGCAGTCGAAAACACAGGCGAAAGAGAAAGTTAAATGAAAACCCGAAATGGTTTCGGGAGTCGTCTACATATACATTTTTCTGCATTTCTCAAACAGCTTTTCAGTTGGATTGTCTTCATACATATAAGTGCGGACAAAATATTTGCATAGCGTTGCTCACCATATTATGATTTTCTGTGCATCGGAAACCCTCACTGCGAGTAATTGCTTTGTATGAGTTCCGCGTTGCCTCCAGTTGCCTGAATGAGAAGATGAACATATATCGAAGTCTTTATTTTTGTTCCGACTATCGATGTACTCAAACTGGTTAGGAAGGGCGCCTTCTGTGGCAAGCCACTAACAAGCTCAATAAACTCCTCAATTTCTCTCGCTTGTGTAGAACAGCGCCAAACAGACAGACACCTGTGTCCGTTTGCTTGGGGATGCCCCTACTTTATTTCTATTCATATCTCTTTCACTCAGAGAGTCGGGGGTCCGATTCGGCCACGATAGGCTTTCTATCGGGTACCTAGTCGAGTTGAAAGGAACTTTCGCAGCAGCACGTGCTGCTCCGAGGAGCACGTGGCCTGTTCTGTAGGACTACGTGGCGCAGATAGAAAAATCATTGTCGCACCCCCATTTTCCACGCAGCAGCACGTGGCCTGTTCGATAGGACTACGTGGCGCTGGGGCGAGCCCCACCCTTTCGATGTGAGCGGGTATCCCCCAACAAGGATACGGTCCAAGTCACGGCCCCCAGCAGGGGATCATCCCCTTAGCTGTCCGCAACCGGGACATCACCGTCGCCGCGGTCGACAGCGAGGGACATCCCCTCGCTGGGGACCGTGGGGGGAGACCCCTTAACGGTCCAAACATCTCCCAGAAAGCGACTCGTAGTCACATTCTAGGAGCGGCCTCGAAAGGCGGACTGTGCTGTCTTCTGAATCGGGCCCCTTATATACGTGCTGTGCGGCTGATATGCGCCGGGTCATTTCTGAAGCGATCGATCAACGTGTTCAATCATGGGCATTGCGGCTCGTTCGTCGTCCAAACTCATCGTGTCGAATCAAAAACGTATCGTGGCCGAGTGAAAGGGCTATGATTGGCAGCACTTGCTCCTCACTTGGACGACAATTAGGCCACGTGGCGCACGGAAAGTACGTGGCCGTATCGGCGTCCAACCGCTTATTAGTCGAATTGAAAGCCTATCGCGGTCGAATGGGACCCCCCCTGATTCTCTGAGCAGTTCGTTTTTCAACTCGACTCGTTTCGCGGATATCTTTTTTCTTAACTGAAGATAGGATATTTTGGAAACCAGGAGAAAACATGTTCATATGACAATCTACGTGGATCTGACTATTAGATTAGTGAAAGTAGTGAAGGTGAAAAGTTGTTGAAGAAACGCACAAAAACCAGTTGCGAAAATTATTTGGTGGGTGTCGGCCCGCCCCAACAGACGAGGGTTTTATAACTGTTTGTTTTCTTGTCTTTTATTTTGTGTCCGGCTACTCTAGAGAACGATCAGCTCCAGGTGCGTGATCTGCACTAAATACGGCCCCGTTTTAACCGCTGTAAAAGAACCTCAAAAGCACAGAACACCCAGAAAATTATTTTTCAATTTTTATGCTGATCTAGGAAAGGGCCACATGGTGATCACAGTGGTATCTCTGAAATTGTGCAAGACCCCCTATGAACAGATATATGGCTCCTTGAAGATGCCTAAATTCTGAGGGTAAAAATTTGGTGGACGAGTTGTTCCAGGCCTGTATTTCTCTTCACTCGCAATCATAGCGCGAGAGCGAGCCAGGATAAGGAGACAGTCCGGCAATGGACTGAAGAACGCGACGCGGTCGAATATCATCTAGCCACTATCGAATTCGGAAATGTGGTAGGGGGTGTGGCCCGTGGTGGTGAGCGAAGGAGGTCGGGCCACTGGTGGTCGCACCTATCTCGCTTATTTGGAGGAATTGAGATCTAGCACTTGACACGTAATTAATAGGAGGGGTCCACTACACAATGAACAAAAAATCGCCAAATTAATGTCTGAGTTTGTATTGTTCGTTCGAGATAACGCGCGGGGAATGCGATCTTGACGAGCGCGGCCGGCGCGCTATCTGCAGGCAAGTCACGCCAGGAATGTAGGAAAGGAAACTCAACAAGTTAAACTATGAAACACTACTTTGTTCCAATCTTCGAAGTATTACAATACCGGCCACAACTTCTGTCCCAAAGCGCGTCGGCGACGCGAAATCGCGTCGAAAACGCCGTTTTCGTTCGATGTGGACTTTTTGAGAACCTGAAAAAACCATTCGATTCCCCTCGATGAGGAGATTCCGATTGTATGTTCAGACTTGAGAAAAACTCAAGTCTTCACCTAGTTATGGCCTATTTCCCCTAAAAGGAATCAAAATCTTTGTGAGTGGTTACTTTTTGATTCTGAAAACACTAATCGCTTCCTCTCATCGTCCTAATTCCAAAAATCTTTCCAAGTTTAGAAAATTGTTACTTCTTGACATAGTTATGGTGGCATATTTTGCCCACCAAAGAGTAAGAATGCTCTATCAACGGCGAAGCGTGAACGTAGTATCCCCAGTATATTTGTGTAGTAATTCTGACTTAAAGCTGTCTCTGTACCTGGAAAAAGTGTGAGATTTCACCCTAATCTTTCTTAGTTCTATGGTCCGTTTTAGCGATGGTCTCCTTCAATTTTCGGTTCTCCGCGCTCTCCACGCTATTGCTCTCCTCTCTCTGACGCACTCCTCGATGCCTGTACTGCCTCGCTCGAAGACAGTCCCCCAAAACCGAATAGAATTCGAGATGGGAGATGGACTGCAGATGGATCAGTGTTATGAAATCGGTATCTGAAAGACCAAAGGTCGAAATGGGAGAGGAGTAAACATCATGGGTGTTCTCTGAGGTATTGCGAGACGGAACGCTGGTCGGCTCAGAAAAGAAAGCAGTTATCTGAACAGGTGGTCCGTATTGAATCAGCATCAAGAGACAATCCGAACAGGAGTTAGCGTTGTGGGTGGTTTGTCCCTGGTTTACTAAATTCTATTCTAACACTACGCCATCGGTGAGTGATTTGGTGAGTGATGCAGACCACACAGTCAGGTGTCGCGGCGCACAACATTTATTCGTTTCCCTGCGAGTGTGACTCCATCATTGAGCAATATTCCGGGGATGCACACAGGAAAAATCGAATCTCGTTTTAAGAGAAAAATGCATTCTCACCTAGTTGAGAAAAATCCTCCGAATAAAACCTGGAAAAAAAAAAAAAAAAAAAAACTTGGAAACCTGTGTTCAATTGTTGTTGCCTTAATTGTAGATATTTTTGCAGTTTCTGTTGAAGTATTTTACTCACCTCGGTAAAAATGTATTTTTTGCTAATAAAACGTGGATTCAACATTTCCCTGGTACTGATTGATTGCCGAAGATTGTTCAATGATGAGTCACACTCATCGCAGAAACGAATAAATGCTGTGCGCGCCGCGACCGCGCGCGCTGACTGGGTGGTCTGCATCCGCAGAATCACTCACCGACAACAGAATTTTCAGAATAGTATTGCTGAATATTTTTTTAATTGAGCTAATATGCAGGATTTTTCTCAACTAGGTGACAATGCATTTGTTCTTATAAAACGAGGATTCGATTCTTTCCTTGTATGCATTCCCGGAAGATGGCTCAATGATGAGTAACACTCTTCGCAGGGAAACGAACAAATGCTATGCGCGCCGACCGCGCGCGCTTACTGAAATGGTCTGCATTATACTTGTTCCAGATGGAATTTATTTCGAATATCCGACTTTTCGACTATAGTCGGATATTGCACATTTTCGAATATTCGACTTTTCGACTGTAGTCGGATATCACACTTTTTCGAATATTCGACTTTTCGACGGTAGTCGGATATCACCCTTTTTCGAATATTCGACTTTTCGACTGTAGTCGGATATCGCCCTTTCGAATATTCGACTTTTCGACTGTAGTCGGATATCGCACTTTTTCGAATATTCGACTTTTCGAATAAAAAGTCGACTTTTTTATCCGACTGAAACAGTCGGATATTTTTGTCCGATTATTCGATTCGGAACATGTAAACTATGCAGTATACTTGTTCCAGATGAAATTTATTTCGAATATCCG
Source organism: Aplectana chamaeleonis (assembly GCA_029168955.1). Taxonomy (NCBI): domain Eukaryota; kingdom Metazoa; phylum Nematoda; class Chromadorea; order Rhabditida; family Cosmocercidae; genus Aplectana; species Aplectana chamaeleonis. The sequence goes on from JAPDOI010000071.1 coordinate 1,959,526, forward strand.
ACTTTTCGACTATAGTCGGATATTGCACATTTTCGAATATTCGACTTTCCGATTGTAGTCGGATATCACACCTTTTCGAATATTCGACTTTTCATTCGACTTCTCGACTGTAGTCGGATATCGCCCTTTTTCGAATATTCAACTTTTCGACTGTAGTCGGATATCGCACTTTTTCGAATATTCGACTGTAGTCGGATATCGCACTTTTTCGAATAACCGACTTGTCGAATAAAAAGTCGACTTTTTTATCCGACTGAAACAGTCGGATACTCATCCGATTATTCGATTCGGAACAAGTATAGTCTGCATCCGCAAAATCACTCACCGATGGCGTAGTGTTAGAATAGAATTTAGTAATTTAGTAGTAATTTAGAATTTAGTAAACCAGGGACAAACCACCCATAACGCTAACTCCTGTTCGGATTGTCTCTTGATGCTGATTCAATACGGACCACCTGTTCAGATAACTGCTTTCTTTTCTGAGTCGACCAGCGTTCCGTTTCGCTATAGCAATATCTCAGAGAACACCCAGGATGTTTACTCCTCTCCCATTTCGACCTTTGGTCTTTCAGATACCGGGATTTCATAACACTGACTCTGCAGTCCGTCTCCGCTCCTCGAATTCTATTCGGTTTTGGGGGACTGTCTTCGAGCGAGGCAGTACAGGCATCGAGGAGTGCGTCAGAGAGAGGAGAGCAATAGCGTGGAGAGCGCGGAGAACCGAGAAATTGAAGGGAGACCATCGCTAAAACGGAATTCATATAGAACTAAGAAAGATTAGGAGTGAAATCTCACACTTTTCCAGGTACAGAGACAGCTTTTAAGTCAGAATTACTACACAAATATACTGGGGATGCTCACGTTCACGTTTCGCCGTTGATAGAGCATTCTTACTCTTTGGGTGGGCAAAATATGCCATAACTACGTCAAGAAGTAACAATTTTCTCAACCTGAAAAGATTTTTGGAATCAGGACGATGAGAGGAAGCGATTAGTGTTTTCAGATTCAAAAAGTAACCACTCACAAAGATTTTGACTCCTTTTAGGGGAAATAGGCCATAATTCTAGGTGAAGACTTGAGTTTTCTCAAGTCTGAACATACAGTCGGAGATCTCCTCATCGAGGGAATCGAATGGTTTTTTCAGGTTCTCAAAAAGTCCACTCCGAACGAAAACGGCGTTTTCGACGCGATTTCGCGTCGCCGACGCGCTTTGGGACAGAAGTTGTGGCCGGTATTGTATATCAATTGCTTATGTCTGAAGTATGTGGAAAAAGGACTTCATTGAGAACAAACTTAGCTTCCACTACAACAGCACGAAGAAAACCCGTTTATTTTGTGAAAATATGCAAAGATTTTTATTCACATTCGACATTATGAACAGTTAAAAACAAAAAATGCAAAATGACTAGACAAACAAAGTCGGAAAGCACTCAACAAGGTTCAGAAATGTGTAGATTTTCTAGATTTACGATTTTACTGTGAACCACTCTTTCGAAGCTGCACCCAAATGTAGTCCCCCATCATGTCGTTAGGCTGTCTTTGGTAACGACTCTGTTCGAGGCTAAGGTCAGGGCTTCTGTATTCGTCGGACCACATATCAAGAGAATCACAGAATATCGGGATTTCGCAAAGCTGATGAACAGGACGGACAGAGCGGCTTGGAGCAGTTTCCTTGCAACTGTTTACGGCTTCCTAGGTGATCGAATCCCCGAAAGCTATGTAGAGTTGGTGCACTCTCACAAAGAATTTCGCCGAAGTGAGATGCAGAATGTCTCTAAAAGTCCACATCCTTGATTCGCATCTCGACAAATTCAACAAGCAAGGCGAGCCCTTTCATCAAGTTATATTGGACTTTGAACGTCTTTACCAAGGACTATAACGAAACCATGAGAGGGGACTACACTTGGGTGCAATTTTGAGAGAGTGACTTATAGTAAAATCGTGAATCTAGATAATCTACACATTTCTGAATCTTTTTGAGTGGTTTCCGACTGTGTTTGTCTATTCCTTGTGCATTTTTTGTTTTTACCTGATCATAGTGCCGAAAATGAATGAAAATGATTCTATTTTACAAAAAAAACGAGTTTTCTTCGTGCTGTCGTCGTGTAAGCAAAGTTTGTGCTCAATGGAGTAATTTTTCACATACATTAGACATGAGCAAATGAAATATAACACTTAGAAGCCAGGAACAAAAATTGGCTTACATTAACACGCGATTTTCCATGGTTCATTGTTCTAGTCACAAAAGCGAAGTTTTCCTGGGATAACAGCGATTTTCTGTCTGTTCTAGTCCTAACGGGTTAGGAAAAAACAATTTCAACCCAGGAACAGAAAAAAGGGAGAATTTGTTACATAGTGTTATAGATCTGTTGACGGGACTAGTTCGGCCGGTGGACCCTATTACCAGGACCCTATTAAGGCCGGTGGACTCAAAGGCAGTGTTCACGATAATCTTCGACTTGTATATTAATAGCTAAATCGACTATATGGCCACCGGCGAGAACTGAAATGACGAGTAATTGAAGAAAAACGCAGCAGAAAGGCCCGAAATCCTTTACTCTCACCCCACCTCTTTACTCTCACAGGAACTGTTTTCTGTGACAATGAAATCTTTAGTGGACCTGCCCTTTTCAGTTCTTTACTCTCTGTTGCTCCGTACTTTCCTTCGGACCCTAACTAATCCTGTCCTGACTTCAATACTCTTCCATTTTCAATTGACCCAATTTTCAGCCGGTGACAACCACCATGAACATGTTCATAAAACCGCACAACTAGTCCATGCTGTAGAATAATGTCACTGAAATGCGACGTTTTAATGCGTTTGTGGCCATTTCTTCGTAATTTTGGTAACGCTTGGAAGCCAACGCATTGTTTTATGTGAAAAACTCGAAAACGAAAATCATCGTGAATACTGCCTTTAAAGGAAATTAACGAAAGGAAGGGGGAACAATACGATGGGAGAAGGAACAACTAGAATTTAAAGGCACTTCGATTTTGAGATTAATTGCTGATTCGATTATTTGGCTCCCGGGGTCTCTGGCTGGAACTGTTCGTTGTGACAATGAAATCTTTTGTGGAATCGTCTTTTGCAATTCTCTACTCTTTGTTGCTTCGTACTTTCCTTCAGACCCTACCTAATGCTGTTTTTCGCAAAAGATTTTTCCAGTTTTGATTAGCCTCAATTTTTACCGGTGACAACCACTGTGAACATGTTAATCCAATCGGACAACTAGTCTAGGCTAGAGAATAATGTCACTGAATTGAGACGTTTTAGTGCCTCTTTCGCTGTTGCTTCGTAATTTCGGTAAATCTTAACTGCCAGCGCATTGTTTTGAGCGGAAAATTCGGGAACAAAAATCGTCGTGAACACTGCCTTTGAGTAGTGGTTTTGAAATCTTCCCAGTCTCTTGCATGGAAGATTTCTACTCGTGTTTGCGGGAATATGCTGTCCATGATATTCAGATTGGTTAAATAAATATTGATACAAATCCACTGAACTGCCAAAACCCCATGAGATGAGCAATACAAATCTCAAAAGCCTTCATGCATGGGATAGCACAACGCATTCACTGATCTTATTATTTTCTCGCGGCACCATTCTACTACGCAACTGCTGCTCCATCTCACTCAGGCAAACTGGGGATCGGAACCCCATTCGACAGCCGTCGGAGCGGTCGAGGACGTCGGCTTCGACAGCTAAAAAGGGCGGAGTCGTTCCCCCTGCTGCTGCCGTAGGTGCCCCTGCAGCCGCGTTCCGTGCCCCTGCTCCGGCACTTTTAAGGTGCCCCTGCTGCCGCGTTCGGTGCCCGTGCACCAGCTCTTTTAAATTGCATCTGCTGTCGCCTTCGGCGCCCCTGCTCCGGCACTTTAAACGTGCCCCTGCAGCTGCGTTCGATGCCCCTGCTCCGGCATTTTTAAGGTGCCCCTGCTGCTGCGTTCCGTTCCCCTGCTCCGGCGCTTTTAGGATGCCTCTGTTGCCGCCGTTTAAGGCCCTTCTCGGGCTTTTTCGACACTACAGCTGCTTTCAAAGTCTCTAATCATGTGAGGGGAAACCATACAATGTAATAAGAATGGACAGAAGTTTCCAAGAATTTTTTATTTTTCTCATCGAGCCACAAACACCAACGTCGACACGAAAAGTAATGGTAGCGTCAACCATTAAAGGTGATTCGTAACTCAATCACAGCGAATGTAGCGTGTTCCGCCTTCTCCTCATTGTATCTTCAACCTTGCACATTCCGTTGAAGAAGTGGCGCATCTGAAAAAATGCAAAAATATCCGGCTGCCATGTAGCATGAATGCTTCTTGCGCTAAAAATGGGGAAGTTGTCGCGAAGGATCGATTGAGTTTCCGTATTTTCTTAAGAAATATGCGACAGTTTATCTACTTGATGATGTTCCCCTCATCGCTTTATTACAATGTTCCTCCGGAACTAGTTTTGACAGTGGGGGAGGGGGGGGAAGTCGAAGAATAATTTCACACCCATTTCATATTTTCTCCTCCCCCCCCTGGGGCACCGATCCTTCAGGGAAAACCAGAGAACATTTTGCATTTATTTTATGAATCATAAAAACCACAGGTCCAAACCTTTGGTGAAGAAAATCGATAGTAGCTCTCTTAACCTCTCAATCGTCGGATTAAGAGCCAAAATTCTATCTCCTATTGTAGCTTGGTTGTTGTTGAATTGTATGATAGGGTGCGATTGTAAAATTTAGGGCATAACCTGAACTGCATGCGTTTAGCTGAGCTCAATTTCACACTTACATTAGGCATCTTTCGTAGTCCTCAACCCGAGCGCAGCAGGCGCCCGGGACAGGCGGTGGACTATGGAACTTTTACCCGCGATACACGCGTGGGTTGCACGTGCCGCCCATCCAGCACCGCCATAGCGGCACCGCCCGAACCGCCGTCACGGTTCCACAATTTGAATCAATACTCGCGTCTAAGTTTAGGTCTACTCCAACATAAATAATTCTAGGACTATCCTACGCCACAGTATACGTAAATGCAAGCCTGTGTATGTCACAGTTGAGGCCCAACATAAACCCACATCGCCCTGGCGCCGCCACCAGAGATTTAACAGTTGTTTCCCGCGCGGGAAAAGTTTCATAGCGCACCGCTCATCCCGTTTCATAGCGCACACAAATACAGAAGCTAACTGAACGAAATAGAGAAATGACGGTTTGTTTTTTATGGGCAGACGAATTGTAGAGTGGACGAATTACACCGCAGCATGCTCGCGCGGCTGAAACAGCGAATTTTAGGGACAAAACGGTTGAAAGAGCGGAGCCGGCCTTTTCACCGCCTATACTGGAATGTTTACTCCGTCGGAAGCTTCAAAAACTAGCTAAAACACCGTATTCAAACGATCTCTCGACGAGTTTGTATCGGGTTGGGGGGGGGTGGAGTTCACGAATCTCAGGGCGGAGTTACCGAAATTCTGACTTGATATTGCTCAAATTTAGTAGTCTTGACTTGCTTCTGACGCTTCAAAAGTATATTCGCGAAGTCGAACACGAATGTTATAGTCGGAGCTATGTATACTGTTCAGTTATCTAGCCGACATTCTTGAAGACATTGAGCTTGACTTACTTGACTTAATCGGTTGGCTTTCGCCTGACGCGGTCATTCCGCATCTTCACCGAGGTGTGCCGTCCTAGTAGTCAGCCGTGTCCATTTTTCACGGTCTTCAGCCACAATTTGAACACATTCCATCCAGCTGTCACTATTCCATTTCCTGCGAAACGAAACATCGCGCCTGAACTGTCTTTCGATGCCGAGTGACTTTAAATCCTCTTTAACCACATCCGTCCAGAACTTTCGCCTACGCCCAGGTGGCCGTTTCCAGACAGGATTTGGATGCATTTTTTAAAGCGTGTTGTACGAGACGATCCGGCGTTCTTCTTAGTATATGCCCGAGCAGTCGAAAGTCGACTTTCCATTGCTGCTTGAGATGGCGTTAGGAGATGCTGGCACCTCCCTCGTGTCAAGCGTTGATGTACTGCGTCGATTTCCTTGTAAAGGTCTTCGTTATGGCATACACGCGGCCAGAAATATCCAAGCAAACGCCTAAAGCTTCCTCTCCGTGCAATCCAACCTTTCCATCTGCGTTTTCGGTGCTGCCCACGTCTCCGATCCGTACATCATGATAGGGCGAATAGCGGATAGGTAGACGCGCAACTTGACTTCCTTCGCGATGGTGGTAGACCACAAACACTTGGTTAGAGAATTGAATGCAGACGTAGCTTTCGCACATCGTTGTCGAATATCCGCTGCATAACTACCATCGTTCTTCAGCAAACAGCCCAAATAACAGAAATCGTCCACCAGTTCGATACGTTGTCCGTCCACACAAACTCCAGTTGAAGGCCTCTGAGAGACCCACATCTGCTTGCATTTGTCGGGACGAAGACAAAGTCCATAGGCTGCGGCATACTTCGAAACGAGGTTCACAATCCTTTGCAGTTTTGCGTTGTTTCAGCGAATAACACAATGTCGTCGGCGTACTCCAGGTCGACAAGGGAGCGTCCTGATGGTGTTAGGATCACATCCGCAGGAAACTGTTCTGCAACTCTACGCATGATGTCATCAACGGCGAAGTTGAAAAGAAAAGGTCCTGCAACGGCTCCTTGCCTTACTCCTGTTTTTCACCTCGAAAGCTGACGTAAATCCGACAGGTGTACGAACTGCTGCTGTTGTTCCTTTGTTCATGTCCTCGGTTAACCGAGCATACTTTTCCGGGACTCCATCTGCTCGCAGAGCACTGAGCAATCGATCACGATGAGGAGAGTTGAACGCGGCTTCAACGTCCGAAAAAGCAAGCTGCAATGGCCTCGAATACCGCTGCCTCAATTCAATTACTCTTCTCACGACGAATACGTGGTCGATGGTCGATCTTCCAGGTCGAGAACCTGCTTGCTCGGTTCTGGTCGTTCCTTCACGATGTTTGATAAGTCGCTCGAGAATGATACGTTCTAAAACCTTGTACATGACACGAAGTAGAGACATTCCTCTGTAGTTCTTAGGATCTGTCACGGATAGCTTCTTGCGAAGAGGTACGCTGATCGCATGTCTCCACGAATCAGGTATCCTTTCGGTTATCCATATGGCACGGATGGTGTTGGTCATTTCACGAATCCCAGACGGAGGAAGAGCTTTCAGCATTTCAGCAGTGATGTTGTCATCTCCACCTGCCTTTCCATTCTTCATTTTCCGGACACAATCCAAAACTTCAGACTCAGTCGGCGGTTCCTCACTGACATCGTAATGTGCTCTCTGAACATGCGGGAGCTCAGGTACTGATGGCGCTGGACGATTCAGTAGTGAACTGAAGTAATCCTTCCATATTGGCAGCGTCGCGTCACCAACTGCAACTCCATTGGTAGTGTTCAAGACAGGAGAACATCTCTTCATCTTCCCGCTATACAGTCGCAGCAACGTGTAGGCTTTCTTCGGATTCTTCTCCTCCCAAGCCTTCTCCGAACTCCTTCGCTCTCCACGTCCACTCTCGTTCCCGGTCACTTTGAAGCTGCCGACGCAACTTCCTCCTCAGACGCTGCTCCTCCACGAAGTTTCCTGCAGTTCGGAGAGCACATACTCTGTTGTAGGTAGATGTTGTTTCTTCTGAGACGTAGGCGAACTTCTTCTTAGAGCTGTACAACCAGGAGTGCCTCTTTCGAAGCGTCCTGGATGCACTTGACAAAAAGAATCCGCGTCGCAAAGTTTCTTCTTAGTCCGTACTCCGATGTGAATAGAAACGCGTTGTCGGAAATTCCTTCTGCACTCTTCATCTCTGAGACTTGTCATGTCAATCCTCTGGAGAGGCTGAGCCCCTCGCTTCCTCTTATGAATCCTCGCAGTGAAGTTCAACAGAACAGGACAGGTGATCCGAATCGAATGCGACATCCCACACAGCTCTAGATCTTCGAATGTCCGATACTGGAATATTCCTCGTCAGGACATAGTCAAGCTGTAGTTTCAAAGTTGTCATCTTCCGCTTCCGCTGCTCTTCTGGAGATAGCCGGGTTGGTCCCTGCCACGTAAGCTGATGGCGGCGATGATTCCTCTTGAATGTCGATGCAATAATCAGACCACTGCGTTCACAAAAGTCGACAAGGCGGTAGCCATTGTCCGATGTTTGCTCCACTGGGTAGAACCATTTACCGAGTACTTCGGACTCCTGATCAAGTCCCATCTTCGCATTTGCGTCAATCCCCACGACAACAGCATGTTGACAAGGTATCCTGGCCAGCAACGTATTGAGTTCCTCATAAAACGCATCCTTCGAATTGTCTTCGGCGGTTTCAGTGGGCGCATGAGCACTCACTATCCACAGATTGAATCCTCTGTGATCCCGCAGTCGTACGAATGCATTCCGACACGACGTTGAGCCGAACTCCTTGACCATACCATTGAAATCCTTCCTTACAGCTATTGAACAGCCTCCCACTCTCCTATCGTCAGCGTTACCGCAGTAGATGGTGTACTCTCCGACGCTGATGACGGGTCTATCCTTGAGGCGGGTTTCCTGCAAAGCAGCAAACGGTGCATGGAAATAGCTCAGAAGTCTGGATAGCGCAGTTTTTGGATATCACTCGACAGCGATCGACAGTTCAGGGTGGCGAAATTGTGGCTTGTGGCCAAAGACTCCATGACTCCCTAGGTACGGATCCTAAGGTGTTATGGACCAGAGGCCTTAGTGTGCCGGACGGCGACACCTTTATGCAATGTGCGGGATACTTTCGCGATATAGTTGTGCACGCTATATCGCTCGAACGTTCCCTGTGTACACTCAAACGTCTGCTGGGTTCAGTAGAAGCAGGGGCACCAACGAGGAGGTACCAACAGACTTTTATACACACCCCCGAGCTTGAGAAGAGTATTATTAATACTTTCAGGATGCTTTCCGATCGAATCTGAAACTTGACAAAAAAATATTCTTTTCATTGCCCAGTACGATCTGCTTGCCCGCTTTGACCCCGAAATTTCGAAAAATGCAAGCTACCCCTACTGGAGAGATTTCGCGAACCCGTTTTGGTGTTGTGAACCAGTATTTATGGGTTCAAGTGTTCCATACACTTGAGCGGTCTTGACGAATATAAATAAGAGAACGAAAAGCATTAAAACTATTTTGGTGCCCAGAATTTCCTCGAAATTTCAAATTGAAATTCAATGCCAGTCGAGTTTTTTCGAGAAGATAGAGGACTAGTTATGTTTTCGAATCGTATACCACACCTGGTCGAAGGATCACAAACGAACAAGGGGAATTTTACTGACCGTTATTTGGTGCAGAACATACAAGCCAACGAAATAGTAAGTCGAAAATCGAGAGGATTGTTGAGTGCGCAAAATTTGATCAGAAATATGGAGGAAACATCTCACCGTTCTGAATGATGATGGATACGCCTTTGATCCACACCAGTTTCAGCGGCAGTTGTGCTTTGAACGCGGATTGCCCGTCAGCGGAAATCGCTCTCTTTCAGGATGACAAGAATCCCTGGAAACAAAACCGTTTCTGAGGTTGCACAGGTTTTGAATATCTCTCACAACCGACTGTACAACTCGACCCCACTCTGATTTCAATCTAGTGCAAAATGCAGCTCAAATGCAACGTTCGCGATCACCATTATCGTTGAGTTCTACAGTGAATTAAAAAACTAAAAGGATCTTTGAATCTTAATGTCGCAAGAATGGCGGAAAACGAGCCAGGAATGGCAGAAACATGACTGCAAACAAGTTTTTTTAGTCTTTACTGTGCTTTACTGGGCCGAATTCCGGTCCGCAATTGCGTCTCGACACGCTTTGCGGCCGCACGCTCCCAAGTCGGAAGAGCTTCCAGCGCCGCAGCCGCCGATCTGCTTACTCTAGGTGGGCTTTTGAAACTGGAAACTAAGAAAAATTCAGAGAAAATTGTATAAAAAAGCCACATCGAGTCGGCTTTGGCGCTGGAAACCCGACTGACTCGAGCGCGTGCGGCCGAAAAGCGTGTCGAGACACAATTGCGGACCGAAAGTGGCCCAGATAAGCACAGTAAAACGCCTCACGTCCCCTTTCTGCCCCTCGACGTGAACAAATGACAACTTGATAATGTGGCAGCAGCAAATAACCAAATCAAGAAGGTACTGTCAATTGAGATATAACGATTAATTGCATTGATGTGTACCATTTTCTCTCAGCGGGCGTTTCTGACACTCTCAGAAGTCAATAAGAACAAGGGTGGCTCTATTCTAGCCCAAAACCCTACATTCGGGTTGTTTTTAGACATGTAGTTCAGTTCCGCAATCGCGTTCAGTCCTCATTATCACAATCGTAGAAGCAAAGCGGTTGTTCGTAAAAAATTGTGGTGAGCGCGAAGCGCTCACCAGGATTTGGCTTTGATCTCTTCCCGCGCGGATGCCCTACAATGAGATCACCTATTCATACCGTCAACAGAGGTATGAGCTGTACACTATTCGACGCGCTGCAAGAAATTACATATGTGTGCAACTTTTCATCCCAACTGGTCCCCGCTTTCTAAAGTTATGACCTCTCAAAGTACGCAAAAACGTTCTCCACCACCGCCTCCGCCTCCGCCTCCGCCTCCACCTCCGTCCGTCGAAAACCATTTTTTTGGAAGGCGTGGACCAAATCGCTCGAAAATTTGTGACTAGAGGTAATCGGCCTTGGGAATGACGAAAATAATCGTCAGAACTCACCATAATGGCTTCTGGGCCCCTAACGGGCGTTTGAAACTCGGAAACCGGCCTCTCAAGATTAGTTTATAAAAATGACGGGTTTTTCGTTATCAGTCATTGTTTTCTTAGAGACTCCATATAAATACTTTGCTCTCTAGGGTGGTGTACTCTAAACGTCCGGCTTGAACAGGACGCTATGCGGAAGGGTTGTTTTTGAGCGTGGCGCGTGTTTGTACCATGCGCACCAAAGAAGTCGTCGCAGGGTGTGCTGAAGTGTCGGTTGACTATGCGAGACCGCAGTAGGAGTATGCAGGACGTTGTGGAACTACAGCAACCCCTCAGTAGGGGTGTGCAGGACGCCGTAGAATGTGGGCATGACCGCAGTAGGAGTGTGCAGGACCTGAGTAGGAGTGTGCAGGACATAATGGGACCTGTGCAGGACCCCAGTGGGGGTGTGCAGGACGTCGTAGAATGTGTGCAGGACCTCATTGGGAGTGTGCAGGACCTTAGTAGGAGTGTGCAGGACATCATGGGACCTGTGCAGGACCCCAGTAGGGGTGTGCAGGACCTCAGTAGGAGTGTGCATGACATTATGGGACCTGTACAGGACCTCAGTAGGAGTGCGCAGGATATCATGGAACGTGTGCAGGACCCCAGTAGGGGTGTGCAGGACGTCGTAGAATGTGTGCAGGACCTCAGTAGGAGTGTGCAGGACCTTAGTAGGAGTGTGCAGGACATCATGGGACCTGTGCAGGACCCCAGTAGGAGTGTGCAGGACATCATGGAACCTGTGTAGGACCCCAGTAGGGGTGTGCAGGACATCGTAGAATGTGTGCAGAACATCAGTAGGAGTGTGCAGGACATCATGGGACCTGTGCAGGACCCCAGTAGAAGTGTGCAGGACGTCGTAGAATGTGTGCACAACCTTAGTAGGAGTGTGCAGGACATCATGAAACATGTGCAAGACCCCTGTAAGGATGAACAGGACTTCATGGAATGTGTGCAGGACATCAGTAGGAGTGTGCAGGACATCATGAAGCGTGTGCAGGACCCCAGTAAGGGATGAGCAGGACGTCATGGAATGTGTGTAGGACCTTAGTAAAATTACACAGGACATCATAGAACGTGTGCAGGACCCCAATAGGGGTGTGCAGGACATCATGGAATGTGTGCAGGACCTTAGTAGGAGTGTGCAGGACATCATGAAACGTGTGCAAGACCCCTGTAAGGTTGATCAGAACTTCGTGGAATGTGTGCAGGACATCAGTAGGAGTGTGCAGGACATCATGAAGCGTGTGCAGGACCCCAATAGGGGTGTGCAGGACATCATGGAATGTGTGCAGGACCTTAGTAGGAGTGTGCAGGACATCATGAAACGTGTGCAAGACCCCTGTAAGGATGATCAGAACTTCGTGGAATGTGTGCAGGACCTTAGTAGGAGTGTGCAGGACATCATGAAACGTGTGCAAGACCCCTGTAAGGATGAGCAGGACTTCATGGAATGTGTGCTGGATCTCAGTAGGGGTGTGCAGGACCTCAGTTCAATGTTCAGGACACCGTATGCAAGCCAGGCCTCCGAATCTACAAGAACGATAGTTAAGTCCGCCAGAACAGGGCTACCGTAATCTCACTCGAGTTGGCTCTAAAATTTTCTAAGTTCTGACTCCGAATTCGCTTCATCTTCCTTACAGGTGGTGATGTTTTCCTGCTTTTTAGTCCAGGCAGATCCTCAACTGCTGACCCCTAGAGAAGGACGGTGTGTGAATCAAGACACACCGCTCTTCACTTCTTTTATACTTTATCATTGATCAATTGGGTATCATCAAATTTGTTTACGATAGCCGAATAACATCATTCCTAAGATTACGGTAGTCCTCTTCTGGCGCACTTAACTATCGTTCGCGCTGGAAATCAATTTCCATTTTTCAGGCTCAATTTCATGATTGAGCCCGGTAGACCACACTGGTAAACTTTGGCGCGTCAAAACGTTGGACGATGAGGTTAATATCCGCCACCAATTCTCACCAGTCATCTAGCCCTTTTTCCTAGAATGTTGGTGCGACAGTAAGATAACAGGAAAAAATTGGTTACGGCACGAACTCCACATGCAGAAAAACTCCGAAAATGATTTTGGCGCGAAATTCAAATTCGTATTTACAATGTGTTCCGATTGACTTTTCTTTACAAATGAAAGGCTTTTCATGGGCCCCTTCAACATTTTCTTTCACTAGAGGGCCAAGCTATGCAAAAACTCATAGAAATGATGAAAAACTCTGATAAAAGAGGCCTGATACTGCGCTATCAATCATTGTTTTTATTAGAGCTCTACGGAAATACTTCGACTGGTAGCCTCACCAATGGGCCGTTCATTTCATTTCTGTCTTGAATGGTGCGTGCCCCCCCCCCGTCTAGAAGAGTGCCTAGAACCTGTACAATTGGGTCATTTTGAAATCAATCATTGTTTTTATTAGAGCTCTACGGAAATACTTCGACTGGTAGCCTCACCAATGGGCCGTTCATTTCATTTCTGTCTTGAATGGTGCGTGCCCCCCGTCTAGAAGAGTGCCTAGATCCTGTACAATTGGGTCATTTTGAAACCCATTTCTTCATTTTTCGACTTTTAAATTCAAAAAGTATATGCCTTGCATCTATTTGTAGGAAGCCGCGTTGCAACAATTATCTTGCAGTCTTAGCAGCGGAGCGGTTGTTTCTTCATTTCTACCACTATGTTTTGAAGAAAAACAACTTGCCTTTTAGAGCTTGACGATATTGTAGAAGGGAAACCCTTGTAAAAAGTTGTGAAATTTCTGAAAGTTGGGCTCCGCAGAAAAGGTTAGGGATTTGGCATTGTTCTTAAATGTCGTGAAATTGTGGTGAGCGCGAAGCGCTCACCAGATTTGGCTTTGATTCGCCATCGCGCAACCCCCTGATCTCAGTATCAGGGTCCAGAGTAAACGTAGGAAGACCGTTCTTTTCGCATTTAATACACTTCAGAAAGGTGAATAACTGTTAAAAAAATGGTCCGGAATGGTTATCTGAGATTCGAGAAAAAGTGTCAAAACCACGTCATTTTTGGTCGAAAAAAATGTTCATCTCCTTTTCTTTTCAGTTGGCGTTCACGATCTTGTTGGAACACTTATCGTTGAGCTAGAGAGCTTATTTTTGGCCAGGGAGCTGGTTTTGTTTGCACCTAGCTCCTGTCAAATTTTGAAGTTGGTAGCTCAATCTTTGCGGAACCTCAAAATTGAGGGTAAAGAAAGACAAAAACACGTAAACATGTTATTAAAAACCAACCGACGTTTGCTTATTCGTAAAAATGAACTAGTGAAATAAACACCGTTACTGATAGGCTTTTGCTCAGGATTTGACGGGGCAACGCTTCAATCAATACGGCGGGATCTCGGAAGTACTTTTTGAAACGCCGCACGGTGTGACTCAGAAGTGCGTCACAGAACGCCGTAGATACTGTGCGGGACCCCAGCAGGAGTGCGAAAGACGTCGTAGAACATGTGTGTGACCCAAGTAGGAGTGCGCCGGACGCCGTAGAAACTGTGCGGGACCCACGTGGGAATGCGCCGGACGCCGTAGAAAGTGTGCGGGACTCAAATGGGTGTGCGCAGAACGCCGTAGTAAATGTGTGGGACCCAAATGGGTGTGCGCAGAACGCCGTAGAAAGTATGCGGGACCCAAATGAGAGTGCGCCGGACGCCGTAGAAACTGTGCGGGACCCACGTGGGAATGCGCCGGACGCCGTAGAAAGTGTGCGGGACTCAAATGGGTGTGCGCAGAACGCCGTAGTAAATGTGTGGGACCCAAATGGGTGTGCGCAGAACGCCGTAGAAAGTATGCGGGACCCAAATAGGTGTGCGCAGAACGCCGTAGAAAGTGTGCGGGACCCAAATGAGAGTGCGCCGGACGCCGTAGAAACTGTGCGGGACCCACGTGGGGATGCGCCGGACGCCGTAGAAAGTGTGCGGGACTCAAATGGGTGTGCGCAGAACGCCGTAGTAAATGTGTGGGACCCAAATGGGTGTGCGCAGAACGCCGTAGAAAGTATGCGGGACCCAAATGGGTGTGCGCAGAACGCCCTAGAAAGTGTGTAGGACCCAAATGAGAGTGCGCCGGACGCCGTAGAAAGTGTGCAGGACCCAATTGAGAGTGCGCCGGACGCCGTAGAAAGTGTGCGGGACCCACGTGGTAATGCGCCGGACGCCGTAGAAAGTGTGCGGGACTCAAATGGGTGTGCGCAGAACGCCGTAGTAAATGTGTGGGACCCAAATGGGTGTGCGCAGAACGCCGTAGAAAGTGTGCTGGACCCACTTGGGAGTGCGCCGGACGCCGTAGAGAGTGTGCGGGACCCAAATGGGTGTGCGCAGAACGCCGTAGAAAGTGTGCGGGACCCAAATGGGTGTGCGCAGAACGCCCTAGAAAGTGTGTGGGACCCAAATGAGAGTGAGCAGGACGCCGTAGAAAGTGTGCGGGACCCAAATGGGTGGGCGCAGAACGCCGTAGAAAATTTGCGGGACCCAAGTGGAAGTGCGCCGGACGCCGTAGAGAGTGTGCGGGACCCAAATGAGAGTGAGCCGGACGCCGTAGAAAGTGTGCGGGACCCAAACGAGAGTGCGCAGAACGCCGTAGAAAGTGTGCGGGACCCAAGTGGGAGTGCGCCGGATGCCGTAGAAAGTGTGCGGGACCCAAATGGGTGTGCGAAGAACGCCGTAGAAAATGTGCGGGACCCAAATGGGTGGGCGCAGAACGCCGTAGAAAGTGTGCGGGACCCAAGTGGGAGTGCGCCGGACGCCGTAGAGAGTGTGCGGGACCCAAATGGGTGTGCGCAGAACGCCCTAGAAAGTGTCTGGGACCCAAATGAAAGTGCGCCGGACGCCGTAGAAAGTGCCGTACCCAAATGGGTGTGCGCAGAACGCCGTAGAAAGTGTGCAGCACATCATTAAGGGTGTGTGCAGATGTAACAGAATGTGCGCAGGACATTGAGTGGGAGTGTGTGCAGGATGTCATAGAAAGAATTAGTGTGCGGGAGATCAGTGAGTGAGTGTGCAGGACTATAGTGGGAGTGTGCAGCACCTTATAGAAAGTGGTACAGTGGGACATCCTCAAGTGGAAGGGTGCAGGACATCCCAGTGGGCGTGTGCAGGACAATGTCATAGAAGAGATGCGCAGGCTATCGGTTGGAGCACATAAATCATGTTAGAAAGGAAACCTTTAGGAAAAATAAATGAAATTTCACTGAAAGGATTTAGGTTCCTGGCAAAAGTGAAGATTTGGCATGGTCACAAAAATATACTCAGTTAAAAAGGGAAGATAAAAGAAAAAATGGAAAAAAGGTTTTTGAAATATTCCTGAGAACGATTTGGCGTAGAATAATTTGTTTTTCCGGGAAATGAAAGTGAAATAGTTGAAAGTATGATTTGGCAGTCGAGTTCAGAACCAACTATTGATATGAGTTGCGCAAAACGAGTGATCGCCTTGTCTGTGCTTATCCGCAGAAAATATCAAAAGCAAAATCACGCGTGAAATGGGAAGCATCAAAACTTTTTTCCAGGAGCTGTAATGCGGCGGTCTTCACGTATTAGGTGAAGTTAAATAAACACGCGTGATTTCGGCTTTGATATGTTCTACGGATAAGCACAGACAAAGGCGATCTCTCGTTCTGCAACTCTTATCAATAGTTGGTTCAAACTCGACTGCCAAATCATACTTTCCAACTATTTCACTTCATTTCCCCGAAAAAACAAATTATTATTCTACGCCAAATCGTTCTCAGGGAATATTTCAAAACCTTTTTTCCATTTTTCTTTATCTTCCCTTTTTAACTGAGTATATTTTTGTGACCATGCCAAATCTTCACTTTTGCCAGGAACCTAAACTTTCAGAAATTGTTTTATTGGATTGGGCTCTCAACTTGATTTTTCAAATGTAGTGAAATTGTCGAATTGATTTGGCTATGATGATACTATATGCAGATAACATAATCATTAAATGTAATGGAAATTGTTTGCAAACAGATTTGGCAGGAGCTCTATGAATTATCACAGTCAAATCACGCGTCAGAAGAGGGTTTCTCTTGGAGCGCATATTGAATCAAATGAGAACAAGAATAACTCTAGCAGAAAAAACCTTCTCATACAATGTGAACCGTGAAAGCGTTCAGGACACGAAGACATAGCATTATTAGCCTAATAAATTTGCGTTAGATTTCGTTTTCATGATCTTTATCTAATCGGTGAAGGAAGGTCTGGTACCTTAGTAGGAGCTACACTGAAAAGGCAGAATAACATTCGAAAACCTTATTTCTAGTCGATAAGGCCAGGTTTCGTTCATTGTGGGCTGTTTTCTTTTTGTCTTTGTTTGCTCGCCAGAGGACCTTCTGACGCGTGATTTGACTGTGATAATTCATAGAGCTCCTGCCAACTTCGTTTGCAACGATTTCACTACATTTAATGATTATGGTATCTGCATATAGTATCATCTCTAGCCAAATCAATTCGACAATTTCACTACATTTGAAAAATCAAGTTGAGAGCCCAATCCAATAAAACAATTTCACGACATTTAAGAACAATGCCAAATCCTTGACCTTTTCTGCGGAGCCCAACTTTCAGAAATTGAACTAGAATCATTCTCAAAACAACCGCTCCGCTTCTACGACTGTGATAATGAGGACTGAACGCGATTGCGGAACTGAACTATATGTCTAAAAACAGTGTCTTTTCAAGAAATCACGGTGATGAGAATGAGGAGATAACCGCTTCGTTCGCGAGAAAATAAGCTACTAACGCGGCTACCTAGAGATGGGATACAAACCATACCCCAGTTTCGAGGTATGATGTACACAATACAAAACGAGCAAACAGAAAGTATAAAACAGCGCGAGGGCGTGTGGGAGAGAATGTACGAGAGAAATAATGCTATGACGAGTTAACCAGAAGTTTGATAAAGAAGAATGTCAATCGATCAATGGAGCCACAGCACACGCAGCGCGAACTTGTCCATCAGGCTGCCCGGCTGAATACCTGCGCTCGCTACGGCCTGCCTGCCGGCCAAGAAAGCCAGCGCTGGCTTTACTTTCGGCCGGATGCCGGCTGTCCGCCAGCCCGATCCATATCTGACGTATGCTACGACGCTCCGATCCTAGTTTGCTGGAGCGGGCAAGGCCAGGGATCAGGCGCCGTAGAATACGTCAGATATGGATCCGGAGTGTGACAGCCGGTGCACCAGCCGAAAGTGCCAGCGCTGGCTTTTGGCCGGCAGGCTGTGCGAGCGCAGGTATTGAGCCAGCAGCCTGATGGACAAGATTCGCGCGTGTGCTGTGGTCTCATTGATCGACATTATTTCTCTCGTACATTCTCCCCACGCGCCCTCGCACTCGTTTTATACTTTCTGTTTGCTCGTTTTGTGTTATGTACATCATTCGAAACTGAGGTATGGTTTGTATCCCATCTCTAGGGAGCCGCGTTGTAGCTATTTTCTCGCCAACGAAGCGGTTATCTCCTCATTCTCATCACCGTGATTTCTTGAAAAGACACTGTTTTTAGACATATATGTAGTTCAGTTCCGCAATCGCGTTCAGTCCTCATTATCAGAATCGTAGAAGCGGAGCGGTTGTTTTGAGAATGATTCTAGTTCAATTTTTTACGAACAACCGCTTTGCTTCTACGATTGTGATAATGAGGACTGACCGCGATTGCGGAACTGAACTATATGTCTAAAAACAACCCGAATGTAGGGTTTTGGGTTAGAATAGAGCCACCCTTGTTCTTATTGACTTCTGAGAGTGTCAGAAATGACCGCTGAGAGAAAATGGTACACATCAATGCAATTAATCGTTATATCTCAAATGACAGTACCTTCTTGATTTGGTTATTTGCTGTTGCCACATTATCAAGTTGTCATTTGTTCACGTCGAGGGGGCAGAAAGGGGACGTGAGGCGTTTTACTGTGCTTATCTGGGCCAAACTCCGGTCCGCAATTGCGTCTCGACACGCTTTGCGGCCGCACGCGCTCGTGTCAGTCGGGTTTCCAGCGCCAAAGCCGACTCGGTGTGGCATTTTTATACAATTTCTAATTTTTCTTAGTTTCCAGTTTCAAAGGCCCACCTAGAGTAAGCAGACCGGCGGCTGCGGCGCTGGAAGCTCTTCCGACTCGGGAGCGTGCGGCCGCAAAGCGTGTCGAGACGCAATTGCGGACCGGAATTCGGCCAAGATAAGCACAGTAAAGGGTAAAAAAAACCTGTTTGCAGTCATGGTTCTGCCATTCCTGGCTCGTTTTCCGCCATTCTTGCGACATTTAGATTCAAAAGATGCTTTTAGTTTTTCAATTCACTGTAGAACTCAACGATAATGGTGATCGCGAACGTTGCATTTGAGCTGCATTTTGCACTAGATTGAAATCAGAGTGGGGTCGAGTTGTACAGTCGGTTGTGAAAGATATTCAAAATCTGTGCAACCTCAGAAACGGTTTTGTTTCCAGGGATTCTTGTCGTCCTGAAAGAGAGCGATTTCCGCTGACGGGCAATCCGCGTTCAAAGCACAACTGCCGCTGAAACTGGTGTGGATCAAAGGCGTATCCATCATCATTCAGAACGGTGAGATGTTTCCTCCATATTTCTGATCAAATTTTGCGCACTCAACAATCCTCTCCATTTTCGACTTACTATTTCGTTGGCTTGTATGTTCTGCACCAAATAACGGTCAGTAAAATTTCCCTTGTCCGTTTGTGATCCTTCGACCAGGTGTGGTATACCATTCGAAAACATAACTAGTCCTCTATCTTCTCGAAAAAACTCGACTGGCGTTGAATTTCAATTTGAAATTTAGAGGAAATTCTGGGCACCAAAAAAGTTTTAATGCTTTTCGTTCTCTTATTTATATTCGTCAAGACCGCTCAAGTGTATGGAACACTTGAACCCATAAATACTGGTTCACAACACCAAAACGGGTTCGCGAAATCTCTCCAGTAGGGGTAACTCGCATTTTTCGAAATTTCGGGGTCAAAGCGGGCAAGCAGATCGTACTGGGAAATGAAAAGAATATTTTTTGTCGAGTTTTAGATTCGATCGGAAAGCATCTTGAAAGGATTAATAATATTCTTCTCAAGCTCAATGTCTTCAAGAATGTCGGCTAGATAACTGAACAGTATACATAGCTCCGACTATAACATTCGTGTTCGACTTCGCGAATACACTTTTGAAGCGTCAGAAGCGAGTCAAAACTACTAAATTTGAGCAATATCAAGTCAGAAATGTCGGTAACTCCGCCCTGAGATTCGTGAACTCCACCCCCCCCCCCGATACAAACTCGTCGAGAGATCGTTTGAATACGGTGTTTTAGCTAGTTTTTGAAGCTTCCGACGGAGTAAACATTCCAGTGTAGGCTGTGAAAACGCCGGCTTCGCTCTTTCAACCATTTTGTCCCTAAAATTCGCTGTTTCAGCCGCGCGAGCATGCTGCGGTGTAATTCGTCCCCTCTACAATTCGTCTGCCCATAAAAAACAAACCGTCTCTGGTGGCGGCGCCATGGCGATGTGGGTTTATGTTGGGCCTCAACTGTGACATACACAGGCTTGCATTTACGTATACTGTGGCGTAGGATAGTCCTAGAATTATTTATGTTGGAGTAGACCTAAACTTAGCCCGCAGTATTGATTCAAATTGTGGAACCGTGACGGCGGTTCGGGCGGTGCCGCTATGGCGGTTCTGGATGGGCGGCACGTGCAACCCGCGCGTGTAGCGCGGGTAAAAGTTTCATAGTCCACCGCCTGTCCCGGGCGCCTGCTGTGCTCGCGTTGAGGACTACGAAAGATGCCTAATGCAAGTGTGAAATTGAGCTCAGATCTACGCATGCAGTTCAGGTTATGCCCTAAATTTTACAATCGCACCCTATCATACAATTCAACAACAACCAAGCTACAATAGGAGATAGAATTTTGGCCCTTAATCCGACGATTGAGAGGTTGAGAGAGCTAGTATCGATTTTCTTCACCAAAGGTTTGGACCTGTGGTTTTTGTGATTCATAAAATAGATGAAAAATGTTCTCTGATTTTCCCTGAAGGATCGGTGCCCCAGTGGGGGGGGGGGGAGAAAATATGAAATGGGTGTGAAATTATTTTCGACCTCCCCCTCCCCCACTGTCAAAACTAGTTCGGGAAGAACATTGTAATAGAGCGATGAGGGGAACATCATCAAGTAGCGATGAGGGGATCGAGTCAGTTTCTTAAGAAAATACGGAAACTCAATCGATTCTTTGCGACAACTTCCCCATTTTTAGCGCAAGAAGCAGTAATGCTACATGACAGCTGGATATTTTTGCTTTTTTTCAGATGCGCCACTTCTTCAACGGAATGTGCAAGGTTGAAGATACAATGAGGAGAAGGCGGAACACGCTACATTCGCTGTGATTGAGTTACGAATCACCTTTAATGGTTGACGCTACCAATACTTTTCGTGTCGACGCTGGTGTTTGTGGCTCGATGAGAAAAATAAAAAATTCTTGGAAACTTCTGTCCATTCTTATTACATTGTATGGTTTCCCCTCACATGATTAGAGACTTCGAAAGCAGCTGTAGGGTCAAAAAAGCCCGAGAGAAGGGCCTTAAACGGCGGCAACAGAGGCATCCTAAAAGCGCCGGAGCAGGGGAACGGAACGCGGCAGCAGGGGCACCTTAAAATGCCGGAGCAGGGGCATCGAACGCAGCTGCAGGGGCACGTTTAAAGTGCCGAAGCAGAAGCGCCGAAGGCGGCAGCAGGGGCACGTTTAAAGTGCCGGAGCAGGGGCGCCGAAGGCGGCAGCAGATGCATTTTAAAAGAGCTGGTGCAGGGGCATCGAACGCGGCAGCAGGGGCATCTTAAAAGTGCCGGAGCAGGGGCACGGAACGCGGCTGCAGGGGCACCTACGGCAGCAGCAGGGGGAACGACTCCGCCCTTTTTAGCTGTCGAAGCCGACGTCCTCGACCGCTCCGACGGCTGTCGAACGGGGTTCCGATCCCCAGTTTGCCTGAGATGGTTCAAAAGGAGAGGTGCCGAAATTCAGGTAACACTGTTCTCACAACATCTGCAGCCGTTTCGCGACCTTCTCGCTGTAATTATCGCAGCGCATAATGGATTTTGCAGATATTAAAGTGTGACTATAAAAAAGTAAATGAAATTAATAAAATTGATCTTCGTGCGTTACATACTCAGAACACTACTGCGCTCATAAGATTTGGTCAGGAAGCACGCGAGAACGCGTTTTTCCGTCATAAGCGTCTTTATTGATAAAGTCGGTCCTAATGAAACTGTCCGCCAACGCGGTCGGCTTACGTGTCCAGCAGCCCTCGCGAAGGCATTTTCGGGACTCGTAAATCGAGCAGTAGGAATATTAGATGACTAGTGAATCATATCCGAGTCAGCTGCCGGAACCGTGAATGAGTTCTACGGAAAAATGTATCTACGAAGGTTCTCGGCAAGCACGCTGACCGCGTGGGCGGACAGTTTCACTCGGACAAACTTCAACTTCCTTCAAATTATTGAAATTTTCTCCGGTCTCCAAAATGTATTGAACTGGTGGGAAGGGCTATGGAACAGTATGGTTTATGAGGTTTCAGTTTTAGAAAATCGGGTGAAATTTCTAGTAGGCCGTACAGAATGAAAATACCGCATGCTGCTGCATGCCGCAGCATACCGTATTTGTATACTCTGTGTGTGATTTATAAAGCCTAGCTGGCTCGGATGAGTCCGGGCGGAGTAGGCAGCGGAGCTTTACGTCAGGGCAAAACATAACAGTGATAAAGAGATTTTGACATGATAAGCCCTATGAGCTTTGCTTCAACCAGCTCAAAATGAGGGAGCTAGGCTATACTTATCTGGAAATCATATGTCTATCTCGTAGTTGTATTCTTGAGCAGTAGACCGAGAATTTTCAGCTTTATTCGGCTAGCGTTTCGTCAATCACGCCTTTTTCAGAGCGTGGAAGCCAAAGATACACAATCTCAAATAATGGCGCTGCTCAGCGAATGCTTAAAATGCAATGTTTTCAGGTGGTCTGGGGACTATTTCAAATAAGTGAGGGGACTGGCACTGGGACAGCGTTTGGCTTGTGTCTTGGCGGTCACATTTATGTCTAAAGTAGAATTGCCAGTTTTAGATCGTCTCCCAGTCGTTTACTGCCGTTAAATTGACGATTGCTTTACTGTGTGCGCCACTCAAGCCGAGATGGGCACCTGTTTTGATCTCCTGAACCAGCAATCGGAAAACTTTCAATTTACACGGGGAAAACCATCGGCTGCTGGGCGGCTTCCGTTTTTGAATGCCCAGGCCAAACTTTTCGGAGGGTCATATAAAACTAGCTGGTCCCGCAAACCTACAAGTAAAAATATTATTGTCCATTACAGTTCTGCGCAACCCACTACAGCCAAAAAAGGCCTTGTAAAAACATGTTTCGCACAGCTATCGCAGTTTCATCTGACAGCACGCAGAAGACGGCCACAATAGGATTAGCTCAGTGCATAGCTCAGCAAAAGGATAACCCTGTCAAAGGATCCACCATTTTCAGGTGAATACCACCCAGAGTGATCAGCGCTGATCAGGACAGGTCAAAAATAGGGTTTTCTGTGCCCTTAATTTCCGAAGAGCTAAGCGCCGCGATACGCTCCTGTATACGTGAGACAGACCTCCAGGGCGTAGCGAGGCTAATTGAGATCCCTCCTCAGAACCTCAAGAGAGAATTGGTTCGAAACCGTCTGTATGACTGGGATACGGAAGGGTAGGGGATCGCGCTAGCACTGGGGTGGTCTACCTTATCTCTTGCCAGATGTGCAGAGAGGAATATGTAGGAGAAACAGGCAGGGCTCTTTGCGTTAGGGTTAAGGAGCACGTGGATGGCATGAGCAAGTCTCCTTTGGCAGAACACCGGGTGCGCGTCCATGGAAACAGCTGTTTCGATATTGCGGTTACGATACTTGCGCGCGAATCAGAGATTGCCGCACCCAGGACCCTAGAGGCGTTTTGGATAAATTCCAAAAACCCAGAGATCAACAGAAAGGGCGAATGTCTGGCGATCACCAAAGAACTAGCCCCCTTTGTTGACCTTTGTGGGTTTTGATATGCTTATGAGCTTGATCAGCCTTCTGAAGGCTAATGAGGTGGGTGGTACGATAGGGTCCCACTCATTCACCCGCCATCTAAGACCATCTGAGGGTGTCTGGCAGGCTTCAGTCTGCACACTAAAGGTTAGCTATTTCAAATTGCCATACGGTGTCGCTTTTGCCAGTTTTCGGTAAAATTAGTCCTTTTGTTCTGAAATGGTGCTTGGACGGCTAGTTTCCTTATGTGTCTTTGGCTTCCAGGCTCTGAAGAAGGCGTGATTGCCGAAACGTCAGCCGAATAAAGCTGAAAATTCTCGGTCTACTGCTCAAGAATACAACTACGAGATACCACCATGCCGAGATTTATGGAAAGTCGAACGTGGAACATATGTCTATCATTTTGTTCGTGTCTGAGTTCCCGCTAGTACAGCATCGCTGCACTGCCCTCCTCACCTGGATTCTAAACATCTATTTTCAAAAAAAAAACTTGATTTTGAAAGGAGTTATTAGAGGGAAAGGCACAGTACACACTCAGTTATACGAATCCTGAGATTGTGCTGTATAGTATACATTGGATCCGACACATTGAGGATAATACAGAAATTGCTCTTTACTGCTTTCTCCTTAACTGAAAGGTTAACGTTTAGATGTATCTGGACTAAGGAGGCAGAATCATCTCAACTTTAAGTAACTAAGAGATTCAGTAACAAGAAATTCTAAAATATCCGCTTTTTTTCGGATATCCGAATCATTTCAAATAACCTTCATTTTACGAAAACGAATATGAAGTTGACCACAAAATTGTCATCGCGTGAATGTTATTATTAGGTTCGATTAGAAAACAATCTTTTCTTTATTCATTAGGTTGACTGTGAAGAGAAAAACAGCTTTTTTTTCAGTTTTCCGAAATGAGTCGGATCCAGTGTACGCTGAATGGCATGTGCCCACAGCGGGATCCCAATTCCTGCGAATAAACCGAGATGTAAGCGGGCACGACCCCCTCAATTATTGCCATGAGTCACGCCTCTTCTCTTGACTCAGTTGTGACTAGATAGACTGCGTCTTCAAATGCCACTCGCTTACCGGCATGCCTCTTCTTTCTTGTTTCGGGTGAGGGGCTGTCTACACACCGAGGGAGGAGTTGTCTCGCCGTTCGCGGCCTTAATTCCACTCGGGACGAATTTGCTTGCATTGAGTAGCGTGACGTTTCGAAATGCTAAAACGGGACAACTCCCCGTTTGGTGTGTAGTGAGCCCCTGCCCCTCTTGTTTCCCTCGTGCAGCGACTGCGAATGAAGAAAAAAACAGGCCTGTGACAACTCGTTCACCAAGTTTTCGCCTTCAAAACAAGTGCACTTATCTGGGAAGCCGTAACTCCGTTATTGTGGCCTTGAACGATTTTAGGATCTCTGCCATTGTGATAAGTGTATATTTTTCTAAAAGACAAACATTTAATCTAGGAATTAGATTTTAGGCGTTGTGTACCTTTAAAAACGCGAAAACATGTTCACGTTTGCCTTCTGACTGAATCCTACGAGCGGTTTGGTTTCCTTAGTTCGACTATCGAGACACATTCAACGGATGTCCACTTTTCTCGGAATATGGTCTGATTTTATGGATTGAAGTCTAGTAACAGTTATCCGCTAACCGACATGTAGGGCAAAAGAAGAAGGGCCTGTGGTTAGTAGTGATATGTATGTTGCTTTTGTTATCACACTGCATTTGTTTATTAAAAGTAATGTTTTCGGGACAGACGATACTCGCTCGTCATCGATGATATTCTATACACTATACTCATATGGCGTGATAATTCTAGCTAGGCTCATCGCTTGCCGATTGTCTCTTGTTTTTCAAAATCTGCCCACAGCTATCGCCGTCCTCAAGCCGTTCACCTCGTTATAGGCAGACGTTGGACCCTTGCTGAACTTGTTTTTTCTTCATTCAGCAACATTAGCATCGATTTGCGCTAATGGCTCGCGAAATTATCATTTAAAGGCAGTGTTCACAATAATCTTCAATTTCGAGAGTATTCCCTATATCGATTAATTGGCCCCTGGGTAGAACTAAACTGACGTAGAAATTAAGGAAAACGTACCAGAAGTACACATTATCTTTTACTCTCACCCCGCCTTTTAAATCTTACAGGAACTGTTTGTTGTGACAATAAACCATTTTGTGAACCCGTCCTTTGCGATTCCCTGCTCTCTAATGCTCCATTCTTTCCCTGGGACCCTAACTAATACTGGTTTGCATAATTTCTTTATTTATTTATGATAGCCAATTACAAATAAAATCGTTATAAAAACAGAGAGATAGTAAAACATGATTGGCCACAAGACAGATAATATTCTTCTGTTTTTGATTGACCCAATTTTTCACCGAACTAGTTTGTATAACAGGACAACTAATTCATGCCATAGAATGGTGTCACTGGAATAAGACGTTTCAGTGCGTTCCTCGCAAACGGGCTCGCTAGAAAGCTGAAAGTATTAAAGGCAGTGGTCACGATGAAAAACGTTATCGAAAAAACTACAAAAATCCGCTTAGATCAAAAACAGCTGAAAAACTATGAAGGTAGCGCGGTGAAAAACGGTCTACAATTAGAGTTTCTAGGGCCCAAAGAAGCTAGTTCGTGCACACGTGCACAGCGATGACGAAACAGATCGCAGTCTCATGCCGAGCAGTCAAACATCATCGACATTCAGAGGGAGAAATAAATACAAATTTAACGAATAAAAACAGTTGAATAATGAAAGCATCACTTCAGTCAATGTTTTTGACTAGATGTGTACATAAATTCGTAGGTTCATTGATTGACATTCAATTTCAAGCTAGCTGATGTTCTTGATATAAGAGGTCATCGATGCCGATGATGTGGAGAGGGCTCGTCCACCATCAAAAGACAAGAAAGTTCAGGTTTCAAATTTGGCCCAAAACAGTGGTTTTTTCGCGATTTTTTCCTATAGGTCCTGCTACTCGAGACCCAGGAAAGAATTTGGAGAGAAAAAGACGACAAGCATATTTGATCGCGACCACTGCCTTTAAACCACTTGCCATGTACGACTCTCTTTGAAGCCCGCCATCAAGACAATATTGTTTACGATGGCTGCAGCTCTGCGCGAGGTGGTATCAGACTTTATTTGACTGACGTTTCAGCGGTTTTGCCTTCTCCAGAGTCAAATCAAGTCCTCAAGCGATCATGGATCAGTAGGAGTACGGAGGGGCACCGATGGAACAGAAGTTTGGCCCAAATCAGAAAGCAAGTCAGATGCGTTTAGGCGGTTTCACCTTCTTCAGTAGCAGACAACTGCTCTTTTAGTTTGGGTGGGGTCGGCAGACTGCGAGTGAATTGATATGTTCTAGTTTTAGGGCTTGTGATTCCATTGCCTTTTGATTTGTGCAAAATTTCTGTTACATCGGTGCCCCTCGGTACTCGTACTGATCCATGATCACTTAAGGATTTGAATAAACTCTGAAGAAGACAAAAGCGCCGATGCGTCAGTCGAATAAAGTCTGATACCATTTCTCGTGCAAAGCTGCATTCAACGTCAAAATCATTAAATCTCTTCTGGAAATCACGCACTGCGGTCTCAGTCTGGCCACATCGGGAATATTTCGACCCGAAAAAAGCGAAGTATTACGTGCGTATCGACCGGAGCGACCAAGGACGGCTAGGCGTGCTCACTTCGATCACAACTGGGCAAATGTTGAAACTGGAAAAACAAAAATAGGCTTTCTCAACATGACTGCTAGTTGTTAAAGACAGGGTTCGGGCAGAATTTCAATTTCAAAATTTTATACTAAATCGGAGCACAGGCCACAGGCTATTCACGGAAACGTGTGGAAACCGGAGTTGAAGCGGTCTTCTTAAAGGCAGTGTTTACGATAAAAAAAGTGTTTCAGTTCCCACTGGGAATGGGTAGTGGAGGGGCACACTGTAACGTTGACGTCGAAAGAACGCATGAAAACGAGCCAGGAAAAGTTCCATGAGAGCCAGAAGTTGCCACTTCGAGCGCAAGGCAAACCCCAAAAGCGCAACACACGCCCACCGACGTGAACAAATGAATGCTCGAGATCGTGAGATGAGCGATGGTTTCCGACCAATAGCCCCGTTCTTCCCTTCATTCTCAGCTTCTGTCTTTACTCAGGTCAGCTCGCATACATCGGCTGCAAAAGGCGGAAGTTACAAGCCTCGGACAACTCGTTCACCATGTTCCTTAGCTCAATCTGTGAGGAACCATAACTTCGTTACCAGAAGGTCATGTACGACTTCACAGACATCATTGGAATCAGCATGAGGCCCTTCCTAAAATAGGTGGAAAGCAGTAAAACGATTTTCATCGTGAACACTGCCTTTAAAGTTATTTTAGTCAATTCGATGTAGTTACCACTGGTCCACGAAAGTGTACCCGTGGTCCAAATTCTCCATTGTCCGCGCTTTCTTACCTGCGCGTGGTGGAAACCGACTCCCAGCAGCGCCATGAATGCTGCCAGTGCGGTGGCCCCACCGCGTTGCGGCGAGAGGAGCCCCACATGCCGTAAAGACATCGATATTTTGACGGCCTGATCATGCTGTCAGTACCATAATTCTTTACTTAACGGCCATTTTCTTCATCAATGACGACTCATATTTTACGAAACTTCTAGGTGTGGTTCATCTAGTCCAGGGCGATATATCAAGCCCAAATTTTTAAAAAGTCAAAAAGTGGCCGAACCTTGCCTCTAAGTTGCCCCAAGTTTGAAAAGCTGAAGAAAACACTCTCATCCGGTACTTTTCCAGCCATATGATGGAGGGTTTTCAGAACTATTCAACACATTCTCGGAACTCTTCGCGTTTGCCTCATCCTTTCACATCCGCGTCGGTCTTCTTAACTCCTAATTGTCATTTGTCTCATCGTAATACAATTACGATTTACCGCTCCGGAGTAGACCTTGCCACAATCTCCGCATCAGAGCTTCCTCATGAGAGCCTCTCGCTCAATTCAGCAAACTATTTGTGCAATACCTATGTTCGGATCGCATAGCAATGTTATTCGAGTGATACTGGGTTCAGGATACTTATATACATATCATCACAGGAAATCATTATGCACCCTATATCTCGGAACGGAATTTATTTAGGCCTTTCGCAAGGATGTGCATTCTTCTTTCCCAATCTCATCACAATCTCTCTTTTTCTCTCCCCGCACACACACACGAGGGAAGAAAGTAAAGTTCGCTCCGAAATAGCGTAAGTTAACCGATTCCCTCTACAAAACCATGTCAGAGAATTTTCTTTTCACACTAGCAACAATCCGAAAACTATTCTAACCATCGGAGGTGCTGTTTTTTTTTCGAAATCTGATGTCGGTCACGTCAGTTAGGTGCATTGTAGGATATCAATCGTTGAAATTCTGCAGAAGAAGGTTACTACGGAACTGCAGTGCGTTTCCCGTATTTGCTTTCGGACTTTCAGAGGGCTTCGATACGGTAGGAATTTCATCAACCAGCACGATCACCTTTTAGTTCTCGGAGGCTCTTGGACTGGATCTCATATTTGTGCTCAGTATCCGAGCAACGCCTGACCTCAATGCCCCACTCTTCCAAGCAGGAGTTCACCCCAACATACCCCATCCCGAACCTGGGCGTATAAAGTGGACGCCAGCACATAGTTAATAGACGTAGTTAGCAAGTGCCAACCGCTCTGAGAACAGTTGACTTGGAGATTGAGAGTGAGATATTGGTGGGCCAAAAATGCGGAGGAAGAGCGGTGGCGGTAGCCGGTGTATTCTCCGATAACGGTTTTTTTGCGGTTCTTACACATTAAGACCACCTCCCGTGCGGGGTACTTCCTAGGTTTTCCGTTAAAAGCTGTGTCTCTAATACATATAACAGTCTACCACGCTTCATCTGCCAAGTTGAGACGCATTTCAGCGACTGGTGTGACCTGTAAAACGCAGAGCTTAATTTTCGACTGACAGCGTGGCCTTGTAAGGCCACGGTGTTAGAACTGATCTTGAAAAAAGAAATATCTCTGAGGATCCCAGTCGACGGTGGTGGCTCCATTACGTAGAAATCTGGGAAAATCTATGATTTCTTCAAAAAATTCACATAATCAGAACTAATTTCCGAATTCATTTATGCCACAGTTTTTGGTGGTGCTGAAATCTATGGTGTTGATGCTATCTCATGAATTCTGAAGAAATTTTCCATTTTGTGAAATGACCTGTTGGGAAGAATTGCATAGAGTAACAACCACTATTTGTTGCGACATAAATTGTGGTGAAGAATCACACTTTAGCAGACTTCATGGCAAGTCTCGTGAAAGATAGGAGTCGTTTATACTTCCACCGCCGAGCACAGTGTATTTCTGTAATATTGATAACGCAGTGCGGCACGATCAATATTATAGAAATGCACTTCGCCGCGCTGCTCGGCGGCGGATGTATAAACGACCCCATAGACTCAGACATTGGGTGTCGAATATGCATTCAACTCGAAGACAATGCGGTTTCGAGCACAGTCAGGGAACGTACGGCTAGGGGAACACGTGGTCCTATAGAGTTTTGAATTACATCACGCACCCTAACAAGAAAAAGCTCAAAGCGTGCATGATTCACATTCAAATCAATGACAGAATGGTTTTACAGAAAAAAAAGGAAAGGGCTCGTTTTTGGGGTCGAGACTCAGATACCGGCAGCGTACCCACTTCAATAACTCAAGTTTGCGGTACTTGGCTCGCTCAGTCGCTGGAGACCTCGTCCCACAGCGCTGGCAGCCCCAGATGGTGCTCGGCGAACTGACAGAGTCGCATGTGAGTGTGCCGGCCGTGTCGCGTGACGGTGAAAGAAGGAGCTGGACTACCATCCAGCACATTATCGTGTGATTATATTTCACAGCACATGCTGCTATTTGGGTCACGTACCCGTGCGATAGAGTCTTTCGAGAGGTGTTGTCAGGGTGTTTGATTGCATATTCGACACCCATCGAATACGGCGATTTTCATAGAAGATGGAATAGGAAAAGTGAGAGGGAGGGGGGGAGGGGGTTGAAGAAGAGGGGCAGATAAAGAAAAAGGAAGAAGCGAAGTAAGAAGCAAAGGCAGAAGCAGAAGGGCCCGCAGACGTCGAGCCAGAGAAAGAGGGCTCGAGTTATGGAGCGGAAACTTCTCCAATTCAGCCTTCGAGCGCAACATTTGCTTTTCAGTCTTTTTCAAAAAAATTGCCGGGAGAGCCCGCGGTCTCTTCAGTATTAACAGCAAAGTTTAAACCTCGTGAGTAATAAATTTGTGGAATGAATACCCACCAGGGTACCCTAAAAGTTTTGGTAATCTCTGGGCTATAGAACAAGACATCTGAGGCAAGCTTCTGCTGTAAGAGAGTTATCATCCACCAATAGCCAATGCGTTAAAGGCAGTGTTCACGATAATCTTCAATTTTAAGATTATTTGCAAGATCGATTAATTGACCCCCGGGTAAAACTAAAATGACGGAGAAACTTGAGAAAAACGGGCCAGAAGGTCACCAAATCCTTTACTCTCACCCCGCCACTTTACTCTCACAGGAACTGTTCGTTGTCACAATGAGATATTTTGTGGACTCGCCCTTTGCCATTTTCTAATTTCTGCTACTGCATCCCTTCCTTCGGACCCTAATTAATAATGATTTGCATAAAATATACATCTATTTTCTATTGACCCAATTTTCCTCTGGTGACAACCACCACGAACATGTTCATACAACCGGACAACTAGTCCATGTTATAAAACAATGTCACTGAAACAATATGTACGACGCTTTAATGCGTTTCTCGCCGTTTCTTCGTAATTTTGGTAACACTTGGAGGCCAACGCTTTGTTTTATGTAAAAAACTCGTAAACGAGCATCATCGTGAACACTGCCCTTAAACAACTTTCTCCTGAAATCTCGATTTATTTCGTCCGATACGGTAACCATTGCTCCTCCTCAACAACAAGTAAGGCTAAACGCATTAAGTTCTCTCTAAGAGGGCTCCCTTAACCTGAATCGCCACCCGAAAGTCAATTTCAAGAGAGGTTTCTCTATCCCTCAGCGCCCGTATTGTCCATTCTGGTCTGGAATGTTTTGCCCATATTGCAATTATGCTCTCGTATTTACAGTGCAAGCAATATTAGGTTCTCATGATTGCTGGCAGGTGTTTGACGCCCTCTTCGGATTTTGCTAAGAAACACCTATTTTCTGGGAAATCTTTTTGAGTTTGCAAGCTAAGGAGGACATGCGCAATGTAGAACACTTTTCACTCCTCCCGCCCCACCATGTTTCCTTAGAATCATTCTTGGAATACGCCCGTACCGTTCCAGCGATTTCATTCACTTAACTTGCTTTTATCTAGCACAAGCCGGAGAGGAGTTTAAAAAGGCTCTAGGCAGCGGCGGCACGAGAAGTCACTTTGAAGTTTACGCATTCGACCCTGCAGATACATCGTTTATAATTTCTGTTGCGCCCCTACAAATCATTCTTAGAGGCGCGAGGTGCGTAATTCCAGAGTGCTACATTTTGGAACTGAATCGCTATTGCGAAAATCTTTGTTTGTCCTCCTCAACTATGACATGGTAGAGCCACAAGAGACAATCAGACAAGCGCACCGAGTCACAATATTAGATGTGCATAGTATCTATGTGCTGAAGTTTGCCTAGAAGTTCAAAATGGCTTGTAACGTGGGAGAACATTGCCGTGTGGTAGTGCAGAATGCTAATACTTCACTGGTGCCCGGCGGTTTACGCTATCCCGCCTACAAATTTCTAGATACTAGCCGAACAGTATCGTCCATCACTGGAAGAAACGTGAAAAATAGGAGACGGATTCATTTGGACACTTCCCGGTTAGCTTTTTTCATAGACAGTAGTCGTTTCTATTCCATTTCTGAGCAAAGGAAGGTCTGGAGAAGGCTGTGGGACCTGAAAGCTAACCGAGAAAGGAAGCTTCGGAGCTTTGACAACTACTTTGGAGTTTTTAGAGGATTTTGAAACTTTAATTAGTATTTCGCAGCCTCCTGATGTATAATGTGTTCATTGTGAAGGAAAATCAGGCCCAGGGATATCACAATTATTTGCCGAGAAGATTGTTTGATATGACCGTGATTTGGTAAAAGAAAGAAATATGTATATCACGTCTGCAAAAGATAAAAGCATGGACGAGATGTTTGAAGGACAGCGCTGCAGCTGTTATGAGTGGTCCCACGAGGAAATTGTCGCCGCCCTCTCGGGTGAGCCCCTTTCACCCTAGGCTCGCTCGAAGCGCGACTCCGCCCCCGAAATCGTATCCTCGGATCAGCCCCCTCGTCCGAAATCGCCTCGGCTGGTACCCTCCAAATGCCCGAGGGTTCGGGGTTTTAGTGTGTGCCATTGCGGACTCGCGCACGCGACGCATCGGTTTTGCACGAGCTCCAGCGCCCGCCCTCATCAGCTGGTCATGTAGGGCTTTCCTTCATTTTCCTGGCTTTTTTTGTTCTAGCAAGCTTTCTTTTTCAGACTTTTTTGTTGTTTAGGCTGTCTCTGTTCTCCAGAAACCCTCTCGTATGTGAGTGTTTTTTATTTGCATTTTTTCGGTTGAATTCACTCTTGTTATATTTTTGTTGTTATGCCTCCTTTGAAGTATTCTCCCTAAAAATGGGTCAAGCTCGATTTTTTTCCAGGCGGGCCAAGGTTTCACTAGACCTCGGCCCCCGCACTGCTCTGAAGTGAGTAATCATTTGAACTTCGCATTCAGGAAAATGGATTTAGGGGAAGTATTACAACAAAAATATACATCATAAGAGATATTTTAACCAAAAAAAAAGATTCAAAAAATACCCAAATCCAAGAGGTATTTTGGAGAATCGGGTCAGCCTGAACAATAAAAAGTTCCTACAAAGTTCACAATCAATGAAAAGCTTGCTAGAAAAGTGGCAAGTTTGTAGTTGGTTAACACCACCATTATATGATAGAAAAAATGCTAAAATCTGGCGTTTCCCCTCGGTAGCCGACGGTTACCGCTAGTCCTGAAATCAGAACTTGAGCAAGCGATTGTAATATATGTAACAAACATATGTAGCATGTGAAGACCAAAAACTATTGGAAAAAAAGACTTGAGACACAACAAAACCAAGAAAATGAAGGCAACGCCCACATAAGCAGCTGATGAGGGGCGGGCGCGGAAGCTCTTACGAAACCGATGCGTCGCGTGTCCGCAGCACGAGTCCGTAATTGCACACACTAAATTTAACCCCGAACCAGAGCATATAAACGTTGAATGGCAACGAAACCTTCCTTAAAGGCAGTGGTCACGATGAAAAACGTTATCGAAAAAAACTACAAAAATCAGCTTAGATCAAAAACAGCTGAAAAACTATGAAGGTAGCGCGGTGAAAAACGGTCTACAAATAGAGTTTCTAGGGCCCAAAGAAGCTAGTTCGTGCACACGTGCACAGCGATGACGAAACAGATCGCAATCTCATGCCGAGCAGTCAAAAATCATCGACATTCAGAGGACGAAATAAATGCAAATTTAACGAATAAAAACAGTTGAATAATGAAAGCATCACTTCAGTCAATGTTTTGGACTAGATGTGTACATAAATTAGAAGGTTCATTGATTGAAGTTCAATTTCAAGCCAGCTGATGTTCTTGATATAAGAGGTCATCGATGCCGATGATGTGGAGAGGGCTCGTCCACCATCAAAAGACAAGAAAGTTCAGGTTTCAAATTCGGCCCAAAACAGTGGTTTTTTCGCGATTTTTTCTTATAGGTCCTACTACTCGAGACCCAGGAAAGGATTTGGAGAGAAAAAGACGACAAGCCTATTTGATCGCGACCACTGCCTTTAACGTGGGTATCTACTGACTTGAGAACGGTCAGGATGCTCTTCGTCTTAGAGTTTTTCGCAACTTTTGGTTAGTAAAACAGTTCTCATAACTTCCAGTATTTTCGCACTATCCATAAAGATTTTAGATTTGCAAGCTGAAATTTCCAGCTTACTCGTTTCAAGGAACTCAAAACTCTGGCATTCTTCTGCAATTTAGCGGTCCCATGTTTGTCGTGGGTGTTTATTTCGTTTCCACTGAGTGAGGAAGAGATTTCGAAGGAAGGCGTCGACGCGAGTTGCATCACGTCAACACAACAACAGCAAAATAACCATGAGCGCGGAGAAGGAAACGGGAAGATTGCCAGTGACGGAACCCGAGCAAGGGATTTCCCAGCCATGGCTGATTGTTCGTGATGCTCGTGTGTCATTGCTGACGTCTCACTACGCTCGTAAATCCTCTCGTTTCTTGATCGCTGAAGTCCTCCATGTGCATGTATGTGTGCCAATTTCACGAGCTCATGGCTATTCGACCAAGCCCCGCCCTTTTTCAGAGCCATGAGTGGTAAATCGAGTGTTTTCCTCAGTGCCTATCAGAGCGAAGTGGTGTTTTTGAGCTTTCCGATAATTTCATGGACTCAACTCAGATTGATATGCAAAGATAACATTGTCTCGGCAACTGCTGGTTTCTTGGCCTGCGGACTTTATGCTCTCGCTCTGCTTGCGGACTCATTTTCTTCCTTAATGCTGTACTTTTCTTCTTCTATTCCTAGTCATAAAATTTATGAAACTGTACAGAAACATGAACATATTATGGCATCATATAAATAGTTCATGCATGGTGAGAAATCTCCGCGTCGTTCACATTCGCTTGTAAACTCGGATTCAGTCGATACGGCTGCTTTTAACCAACTTTTAGCGGAAAGCACGAGGTTTCAATAACGATCTTTTCAAGAGGGACATAAACTTTCAAATTTCGCGCGACTGCTAGTAGCTTGTATTCAGAAAGGCTGATCGCCATCTCAGAGCTATTTTAAGATAGAATGTTAATGATGAAATTCGTCTCTTTGTTTCCTTGTAGTCAATCAGTGGCACAAAGTTCTATTATCGACTCTTCTTAACAAGTAACCGACACCCTGTGGTGAGAAGTTTGAGTTTATTATGCAGTTGCGTAATAGATTCCTCCTGTGTAACACGTGCCAAGTGCGAGACCCCAAGACCTCCAAATAAGCGAGATATCGGCGACCACCACGGGACCGACCCCGTCAATCGCCAGCAGAAGCTACGCCTCTTTTCTTGATTACCGAACTCAATAGCAGGTAGATGGACGAATGAATTCCACCAGCGGCTTTGATTCTCTCTCCGTTGCGGATCTGTGTCTTCATCCTGGTTCGCTCTTGGGCAGCGACTGCGAATGAAGAAAAATAGCACATCCACCAAATTTCGGCATTTGAAGTATAGGCAAATTTGAGAAGTCATAGCTTAGCTTGTAGGCCTAGGACGATTTCAGAGGTACCACTCTGTTATCAGCGTGCAGTTCTCCACAAAGTGCACATAAAAAAATCAAAAATATTAGGCCTGGGTTTTCCTTGCCTCCAAATGCGACTTCTGAAAGCGTCGCACCGTCTCTATCGTTGGTGTCTCGCAGGGAGATAGCCGCGCGCAACAGTTGGGCGCAAAATCGTTCGATCAATAGCCACTCTCCCTTCGCTTTCCTGCGCGCAGATTTTCCCGCCAAGCAGCGCCGCGGCGATCCCTCATCCAGTGATTGACGATAGCTATCGTCCGTCCATCACTGGATGAGGGATCGCCGCGACGCTGCTTGGCGGGAAAAATCGCGCGCGGAAAAACGAAGGGAGAGGGGCTATTGATCGAAGGGAGAGTGGCTATTGATCGAAGGGAGAGTGGCTAATTTTTCCCACCAAGCAGCGTCGCGGCGATCCCTCATCCAGTGATGGACAACACTTCAGCGCACGGCCCCAACACTGTGTACCGGTTATACCGGATCTCGATTTGGGTGACAAACTTTCCAGAGCATGACAACACCTGGTGAGTGTAATCGTACCATCGGATTAGTGATAACAGGCAAGTTATTATCGTAGCTGCCCTTCGTTCCCTATTATTACAATGTCACTTGTCTCGCCTGACTCACTCACACTCCGAGAGGGAGGCCTGTAAAACTGTGAATAAAACCTGTAACAAGATCTCCTTTGTAGACACTCCCTAGCGGAGACCTATCTTCCGTGTCATTCAATCAGGAACTCGCTCGTAGCTACAATATCGTCCGTAGGATCCGGTTAGAAAGCGCACAAGTAAGCTTTCTTCGGGCTTTTTTCGTCCTTTTTGAATACCTCGCTTCAAGCTCAACTTTGGGCCAAACTTTGATTAAATCCATGACCCTGGCGTTGAGGCTACATTTTCAATGCTATAACCTTTGTGGGAGCATTCGTCGAGAACTAGGAAATTTTCGCAATCAGCCAAGTTTCGAATTACGGTGCAGTGGCGATAGGACACACACTGGGAACGTGCCCCTTTCGCCACACTATCGTAATTGGGGATCTGGCTGATTGCGAAACTTCCTTAGTTATCAGCGAATCCTCCTACAGAGGTTATACCATCGGATAGCACTCAACTCCAGGGCTGGTAGTAAACCCTCTCGCGTTGTCACAACAATACGAGAAATATTTCGTGACAGGAAATGACAACGAACACCGATGTCATGTGTTTGTCTCGTGTTCGTCACGGAGAGTCGCATCCTTTGGCGCAAAAACCACCATTTAATATAGAATATGAACACGGGACACTCGTCCAACCACGGCGCGCACACCTACTGCACCATCCTGGTCTTGGTAGCCCCGCCACTCGACACCATCAAGTGATGGAACACGAGCAGTTGCTTGCAAAAACCACAGCCTTAAGCGAGAACGGTACCCCGGACACACGTCCCATAGCGGCGCGCACACCAACTGCTCCAATAGTGCACTACTCCGACCACCTAATCGGGTGCTATGATGGTCGGCCACGTCGATCACTGCGTTATACCTACCATAAAACCCAATGATTGGAGACCATTGATGAATCCACAAAGTGGTGGTATCAACATTTGAAGTAGTTTACACTATTATTATGCACTGCTTTGAGAACTTTTCCTGTTATTTAACCACCCATACTTTCGATAGATTTTGTACTTTACCATGAATGCTTTTCTTCAGCTTTTTTTACTTCTATCAAATAACGATTCCGCTCATTCGGGTGGCTTGTTTATTTTGGTTGTCTTTTCCATATTCTCATTGGTAAATGTTCTGATGTTCTCACTTATTGTGGTTTTATAGATTAAGTTAATTACAGGTTAATTACAGGGTAATTACATCTTGATGTCGCCTCAGAATTTGACTTCTAGTTTTGAATAGGAGTTTTCAATACGAATTTTTTTCTTTTGTTCGTGAAATTATTTTTCCTAGTTCGATTTTGGATTCACTTTCTAAGACAGATTCTCTCACAAAACTTCGAAGGCCTTGTTTTCAGTTTTAACCTTTTCGGAAGACGGAGACTGCTGACTGGAGCTGTATTTAATCGCTATAATAATCTAAATTATTCCCGCCGTCGTGCATGAAAAATTCCCTTTTCATGAGAAATGCTTCTAATAATAATTGTGAGAGTTTGGAGGCTATGGGCAGGGATTAACCCGGTTTGGAAAAAGGTTTTATTTTCGTTCTCGTTTCGAAGTTTTTTGATTTTTGAACTGCCGGGCGGGTAACTTGAAAAGACTAATCCCAGAACGCAAAAGATATGTAGAGCAAAAAACTTGCAAACAAAAAAAAATATGATTCAATAAAAAAAACCCCTTTCGGAATTTATCAAACCTCATCAACGTATAATAATCTTACAAACGAGTATTGACACCATTTTTATTGAAAGAACCCTTATAAGTAATGTCAAAGGGAGTAATAAATAAATACAGAGGAGGAATACCGCTGCAGTCAGCTGTTTTTGCCATATGAAAATTATGGAACTGAGAAAAATGCGCACAGTCTCATAACAATCACTCTCACAAACTGAAATAAAAAATAAACTATCAATTTTTTTCTTCAAAAAAGGTCATATGGAAGAACGGAGATTAGAAATTAACAGCAAAAATTTTCAACTGAAATCAAAATGTTCTAAACGCATTTAAAATGCTGTATTATTTAAACCCTTCATAAGCGCTACATTAGAACATTCACCTACAAAAATATAGTCAAGAAAACCAAAATAAAAAAAGCTTCTCACCTCACATTCGTCAGCGGAAGGCGACGGGATGCCATATGATTTCCGGGAAACTTGATCGATACCGAACAATGCAGTGTCTTGCATTGTTATCATTGCCTCACAAAGGGCAAAAATCATAGCGAAAGGCGCGTAATTTGCATTGTATTGACAGGCGCCGCCCACCCTGCTCTCAATCCATGCCTAAATGTCGTCACGACATTGTTGTACACGAGCGCACGACACTCGCAGCAATTTGCGCACTCCCTCAACCGCGCACTATTTTGTGTCACGCTGTCTGTCGCGCTGTCGTGATGTTATGACCACGCGAGACTTGTGACAGCTCGTGACAACCATTGTCGTGACAACAAGCTCGTGACAGTCTCGAGCCATGTGTTGTGGGATACAATACAAACCCATAGCTTGCGCCTTCCGGTCGCGACATGTCGTGACATGTCATGGCAACTGTCGTTCACGACAATGGGGGGTTTATTACCAGCCCAGTAGCATAAAGATCGCCCCTGTTTCGCTCAAAGTAAAGTTTGAAGCGAATTATTTGAAAAGAACGAAAAAGACGCGAAAACGAGTGCTTGCGCCCCTTCCGACCGAATCCTACGAGTGGTATTGTATGGAACGTCAAATCACTTCATCGGTTGCTATTCGATTTCCATTTTTCCGCCAATCAGCGTCGCGGTTTCGTAGTCGAAGCACAGGATCATCGTAACGTCAGTGGCAATGTATCGATAGTGCCTCACAGGTAAAAAGCGCGCTCAGCAATCGGGCGCGAAATCTTTCGATCGATAGCCAACCCCCTGTCTTTTCCCGCGCGCAATGTTTCCCGCCAAGCAGCGTTGCGGCTACCCCCATCTGATGACTGACGATAGATCACTGCCATCCCGCTTATCTACGTTGTTTCATTTATCGTCGATCGCTGGATGGAAGGAAGCCGCGACGCTGCTTGGCGGAAAAAATTGCGCGCGGGAAAAGGAAGGTAGGATGGCTATTGATAGAATGATTTCGCGCTCGATTGCTGAGCGCGGCTTCCTACTCGAGAGCGACTGAAGATATCCTCTGTGAAACGTAGTAATTCTCACGACTCATGGGGCGAGCGGCGCGGGCGAATCTGCTCTCTTCGTCTGTCATGCGCTCTCTCACTGTCTCTAATCGCCGCTCCGCACCAGCACGCGTAGAAACCATGAGAGTTTCGCGGTTTTATAGCCTTTAGATAGGATTTGCTTGTTTTCCTAACAATTTTCCTGACAGTACTGAATGAACCTTTGGAGTGGTGCTCTACATCACACCGCAGGTATGTTTGGAGCGAGAATAGCATGGATTTGGTATGGAATTGCTCCAAACAACCCAGTGTGATGTTGAAGGATTAGGCCGTAGTTATACACCGTAGGGTTGCTGCGGAAATAGCAAGACAACTACCACTTATGTGCGTCCTAGCAGTCTGAGGCATGCCAAAAGGAAGAGCTGTCCCAGCAAAACGCCCCGGAAGCCCGCACCGAACAATTTCACACGCCGCGGCACTGTATACGGTATCCTTGCGGGACCTACCCTGTTGGAAATTTGCGAATTTCCATCAGTTGATTATTTTTCAGATCTAAACTTGTTAAAATATCACCAAAGCGACATAACGAGCACTGCTATGACAAGATCAGGAGACTTCCATTGACTTTCTGCAATAAACAAGTGATAAAGACGTGAAATATCGATGAAATACATTTGAAACGCCCGGAAATTTTTGGTCTGCGATATTGCATCAAAGACGTCAAGGGCGCAACATTGCAGACGAGCCCCTGATCCACGCGGCAAGCGGCGGCAATGTCATTGCGAGACGTTTTCATTCCGCTGGTGTATAACTAGGGCCTTAATGGAAAATACTGCTCCTGCTTTCGATTCTCAAGATACTTGGAATAACTTTGGAACAGATGTCCTTATTCATAAAACTGCTCCTGAAAAGCTTCCCGATCAACATCAAAAACTTTTATTGATGCGCGACAGGAGAAAAAGAATGAAAAGATTCCACGACGGTAATCGAATGCGCGTTGCGGAGAGCAGGACAAATGAGGCTATCAACGATAAATAGATTTGTTAGTAGCAACATGGGAAAATACCATTTAAAACGCTGTCCTAGGAGTATTCCTCATTTTGCGTTCCGCTTTGCAATATTCATCATAGACGTATATACGTGGAGCTGTGAAATAATTAATTTCATTACAGGAGCATGGACCAACTTAATCACTTTTTGCGTATATGAGCTGCACTCTATGAACCATTTGGCGGAGAGGGAAATGGAGTAATAAATTGCATGGTTCATGAAATGATGTCATAAAATCTCGCCGCGTTCGTCAATGCATGGATTCCTCGCATGACTGGACAAAGGCAAGTCCCGGAGGGGGAATATTGGCGAGTACGAGCAGACAAGAAGCGGTCAACATGAGAACTCATGACCGCAGCTCTCTTTCCGATAGAGATTTCAAAACAATATCGATTCCAAACTTTACTTTCCTTATACGCGGAGAACCATGCGAGAATTGTAAACTACAAAGAAATTAAACGCACATTAACCAGAACCACAAATACACAACACATGATTGAACAACTCTGGCATTCGCTCGCGTGTTGCCCCGGAGGGCGTGGCCAATTTCGCGTCCTTTTTCGTCGGCGCTAGACGTTCCACATAATCGCGCCGGCGAGAGTCCAGTGCCCACAAAAAAGATTGTGGGCAATGCCCACAAAATCTTTGTGAGCATTGTATGGATTGTCTCGCCCCAGCTAGCGCCGGCACGGAGGAGGCCTGGGCGGTGGCAAGTGCGGTCGCGTCGCGTGCGCCCGCGTGTTGTCTTTCTCTCCTGATCATCACCTCAATCTTACCCATTTTCCACTTTCTTCTATAAGCTCATGTCTAGTGAGGCTCTTAAGGGAGCTACTTTTAGTTAGCCTAACTATTCTGGAAGAAATATAACTCTCTAGAACCGTTTTTGGTGTAAAACCGATTATGGTCTTCGCATCTGCCTAAAACCACACCGAAGAGAGTTGTAGACGTTTTTCGTCAGATTTCTGTACC
Organism: Aplectana chamaeleonis; assembly: GCA_029168955.1. Classification (NCBI taxonomy): domain Eukaryota; kingdom Metazoa; phylum Nematoda; class Chromadorea; order Rhabditida; family Cosmocercidae; genus Aplectana; species Aplectana chamaeleonis. The sequence continues at coordinate 2,001,391 of JAPDOI010000071.1, forward strand.
TGTTGTACCTTCCAAAACGTGCACTAGTCTTTAGAGAATTTGGAAACTGACCTCATAATTGTGTTCAGCGCCCAAAACAACCCCTCTGGCCCAAGTTTGGGTGAAGGCACATTACCCAAACTTTATACAGACTGATAGCGTTATGGATTTGTACGGATTTTCGGTTGGGAGTTTATTCATATCAATTAGTGGGCCCCGAAAGCGTTTTTAAAAATGTTCCAGATTTAACTTAATACCCTCCCAGTTGTGTTATTTGGGGCGCTGATCACGAATTTGGGGGTTTATGTGTCAATTTTTTGAAATTTTCGACTTGATTCTTTCGAAGTTTTTTTTTAGGGGAAATTCGATGGCAAATCGCGACTTTTGACGATTTCCGAAGTGGTACGCTAGATACAAGTTCATAGTTTGCCACCGGCGCAAAATGCTCACGGAAGTGTAATGGTTTTTCTTTCAAGAGTACTCCATGTTTACTGCCTGATACCGTATTGATATTGCGCCCGATTGCCACTTTTGAGCAGAATCCGATTTTTTTTTCTCAAAAACACCCTAAAATTTCAAGGGGGTGGGAACTATACTTCGACCAAATCGAATGATTCGTAAATTAAATATTCGATTTAAGAAGGCGACTTCGAATCATTCGAAAAGTCGAAAATTAAAAAGGTCATTTCCGAATTATTTGGAAAATCGAATATTCGAAAAGTGAACATTTCCGAATCATTCGCAACACCGAACATTTGAAGAAAAAAACGATTCCCGATTTCTTCTAGAGTATGTCAACGAATATTCGGAAAACGAATATTCGGTCGAATAAACGAGAATAATCGAATATTCGAATAATTCGAGTATTCGAAAAAGTCAATTTGTTGAATAATTCGCTTATTCGAATATTCGAAAGAGTCAATTATCCGAATAATTCGTTCATTCGAATATTCGGAAAAGTCAATTTTTTAATAATTCGCTTATTCGAATATTCGAAAGAGTCAATTATCCGAATAATTCGTTCATTCGAATATTCGAAAATTTTTATTCGTTTGATATCCTCTAATTTATTCGGTTCTTCTAGTCTGATGAGGAGCATTTAGAAATAAGTCTGGGGTGGTAGTAAATGGGTAGATAACCGCGAATTAACTCGCGGTTAACTGCAGCTGACCGTGAGCTTTTCAGTTGACGATTTTCAGGAGATGCGCCCCAGTGGGGTCCTGCACACGCCCAATCGGGCCCTGCACACTTTCTATGATGTCCTTCACACGCCCACTCGGGTCGTGCACACTTTCTATGATGTCCTGCACTCGCCCACTTGGGTTCTGCACACTTTCTATGATGTCCTGCGCACGCCCAATCGGGTCCTGCACACTTTCTACAGCGTCCTGATCACTTTTTCACCAAGTAGAAAGATTGGCAAGCTCGCATAAACCTGGCCGTTAACTCGCGTAAAGTTGGTGGTTACCTCGCGGTTCAAAGGTGATGGTTAACTCGCGTTGAAAATGCATTTACTACCATCCCTGGATTTAAGTTCAAGTGTTTTTTGTTGTTATTGACAGATCTCAACGAAGGAATCCCCTCATCCGTCTATACCTTAAAGGCAGTGGTCGCGATCAGATATGCTTGTCATCGTTTTCTCTCTAAACCCTTTTCCGGGTTTAGAGTAGTAGGACCAATGAGAAAGAATCGCGAAAAAACCGCTGTTTTGGGCCATATTTGAAGCCTAAACTTTCTTGTCTTTTGATGGTGGACGAGCCCTCTCCACATCATCGGCAGCGATGATCTCTGATATCAAGAACATCAGCTGGCTTGAAATTGGATTTCAATCAATGAACATCATCCTTCGGACTCAGTTAGTCATAAAAATTGCCTGAGGTGCTTGCTTTCATCGGTAAACTCTTTTCATTACGTAAATTTGCATTTATCTCTACCTCTGAATGTCGATGATTTTTGACTGCTCGGCATGAGGCGACGATTTTTTTTGCAGCGGTGTGCACGTGTGCACGAATTAGCATCTTTGGGCCCTAGAAACTCTGATTCTAGCCCGTTTTTCACCGCGCTACCTTCATAGTTTTTCAGCTGTTTTCAATCTAGGCTGATTTTTATAGTTTTGTAGGTAACACTTTTCATCGCGACCACTGCCTTTAAGCCACACTCACAAGCGGCGAGGTAGAAGAGGAAGAATAGGAAGAAGACGAGGAAGAGGAAGAAGAAGAAGAAGGAGAAGAAGACGAAGACGAAGAAGAAGAAGAAGACGAAGAAGAAGATGAGGAAGAAGAAGAAGAAGAAGAAGAAGGAGAAGAGGCAGAGGAGGAAGAAGAAGAAGGAGAAGAAGAAGAAGGAGAAGAAGAAGAAGAAGACGAAGAAGACGAAGACGAAGAAGAAGACGAAGAAGAAGATGAGGAAGAAGAGGAGGAAGAGGAAGAAGAGGAGGAAGAGGAATAAGAGGAGGAAGAGGAAGAAGGGGAGGAAGAGGAGGAAGAGGAAGAAGAGGAGAAAGAGGAAGAAGAGGAGGAAGAGGGGGAAGAGGAAGAAGAAAAAGAAGGGTTTGAGAAGTACAAGGTGTCTAGAGGGTAGACGGAATCCGTGAATGAACAACGCAGTGGGGTCCGAACGATCAAATGATGATTCCGAGCAAGAAGTGGTTTTGGGGGCCAACAAGTGGTTTTACGGGACAACAAGTGAACCTGCGGGGCAACAAGTGATTTTAGGGTCAGCAGCTGCTCTTTCGGGGCAACAAGTGATTTCGCGGGGCGACTAGTGATTTAGTGGGGGTACAAGTGGTTTTGTGGGCACAAATGCTCACAATCGCCCCACGCTTTCCATGTCGCGCCCCAGAAAAATGACTTGTTGCCCAGGTGTCACTGGGCAACAAGTGAGTTTGTGTAGGGCTACACGCGAGCGAATGCCAGAGAAAATACAATGAGTGGCAAAGGCTGCAAGCACATTCGAACATTCTCTTTGATATGCTTTCAAATTGCGCTAGTGAAGTGAGCGATAATGAGACTAAGCTTTCCTCTGCGGCAGGGTAGAGGCGGAAGTCCGAATGATTTGTTACGGACAGAAGCTGAACTAGTTAAAAAGTAATCATGTATATCCATATAACAGCATTCAGAGCTTTCTAATGAAGTTGTTTTAAACTTAATTAAGTGTTCGAATGTAGCATTCACAAATAGTGTTGAATAAAGCTGTACTAGTTGTTTTTCCAGTTACGAACGAATATACGATTTGTAAGCTAGTATAAGGTGCCCCGTTGAATTCGTGGATGGAGTTTCAAAGGCAATGGTCACGATAATCCACAATTTCGAATTTTCTGCTAGAGCAATCTCCTGGACCTTGGGTAGAGCTGAGAATACGAAAAAATTGAAAAAAAAACGCATTAGAAGTACACGAAATCCTCTACTCTCACTCTGCTCCCGTTCTCTCAGTGGAGCTGTTTGCTGTGAAATTGGCCTCTTTTGTGGGCCCGTCATTTGAAATTCTGTACTCTCTGTTGCTCCATTGTTTCCCTCGGACCCTAACTGATACTGTCTTGCATGAAATATTCTTCCAATCTTGATTGATCCCTTATTCTCACCAGTCACCACCACCAAGAACAGTTTCATTATGCATATCTAATTGAGTATCATCCATCACTGGATGAGGGATCGCCCCGACGCTGCTTGGCGGGAAAAATCGCGCGATTAATAGCCACTCTCCCTTCGTTTTCCCGCGCGCATTTTTTCCCGCCAAGCGGCGTCGCGGCGATCCCTCATCCAGTGATTGACGATATGTGCCCATGAAGTAGGAAATAGCGACCGCGATCTTATTGATGAGGTACGATGGTACTTTAGGGGTAGTACAAAACGAGAGTGGCAATTTACATAGGATGTTGTAGGTTTCTTATTTGTGGAGCCATACAGAGCCGCCCATTAATGAGTGGAAAGAATTGAGGTGGGACTAGTCAGATGAACACAATGAGTATTCAGAAGATGACATGTGGACTTGTTTGGCATGCATATACGCTTTGGCTCGATCCGAAGAGGCTGAAATGCCAGCATCGTCTTTCAGAGTGGAAATTTTTTCAACTTCTCTATTCTAGAGTTGACCAACTTGTAAAATGAAGCTTTATTGGGACTTTGAAGTATTTCAACTTCAATATAGTCGTTAAGTTTCATTGGGAAGGTGATCAAAACTATTTTTGGTGTATTTTGATTGACAAATTTATTAGACTGGGATCGGATTTTGCATCCAACCAAGCTTCCTCTCGTGGAGTAAAGAGTCTCGAAAGGTGCGGTGGAAGTTTCTCATTACCTCAAAAATGTTTCTCTTGGGGGGAGGAGACGAATGTGGAAATGCCGTGATACGAAATTGGCAAACAAAACATAATTTTCATTACCAAGTGAGGATTCATCGATCAGCGAACGCCAATCTAGAGAGCATAAATATTGACAAGTGATTTCATATTTGACTTTACGGTAAGCGGATGATATTGGATGATATCACTAGAGCCTATGGGTGAACTCACCTTTGTACTTTTTTTAGGTTTGGGTGACTGCTGAGTAGGTCTAGAATGTGTGTATCACGGGTTGGGACACGAATAATTTGTTGGAAATGACGAGATCTCCACAATTTTTTTTTGATGTAGTAGAGTAAGCGGAAAGGAGCGCTGATTATGTATTGACCCTCGCACGTTGAAAGATCATTCGAAACATTGGTAAGCTGGAATAAATTGAAGTAGTGTGATTTTACCGCGTTGTCCAATAATTCTTGTCCGAAAATTTCACCATTTTTATTTTTTTCAACTTTATTGGAAAACAAGTCTAATCAACAATATAATCACCACAGTTATCCACAACAGTGGCCCATCGATAGGGCAGGTCGCCGATGCCCTTTGCCCAGAACTCCGGGGGCTGCGACTCGAAGAAGTCCGCGATGTCGGATTTGAGGTTGTCGTAGTTGGTGAATTTTCTTCCGGCCAAAAAGTGCTTCAGCTGGCGGAACAAGTGGTAGTCGGAGGGGGCGAGGTCCGGGGAATACGGCGGATGGGCAACCGTCTCTCAGCCGAGCGTCGCCAACTTCTGCTGGGTCTCCTTCGCCACGTGGGGGCGCGCATTGTCGTGCAGAAGGTGGACCGAGGCCCGTCGGGGACGCTTTTCTCGGATGGCGGCGGCTAGTTTCTCGAGCTGATCGGTGTAGATGGAGGCGGTGACCGTCCTGCCTTGCGAGAGCAGCTCGAAGTACAGCATGCCCTTGGCATCCCACCAGCAGCAGAGCATGATCTTCAGCGGGTGCAGGTCGGCTTTCGGCGTCGTCGGCGGCTCTTCTTCGCGCGGGATCCAGACGGCACGACGGGCGACGTTGTCATAGAGGATCCAGCTCATTCCCAGTGACCAGGTCCTCGAGAAACTCCTCGCGATGCGGACGAAGGAGGGACTGGCAGACGGCCACGCGGCTCTGCATGTTGGCGTCCGTCAGACGGTGGGGGATCCAACGGGCCAGAACTTTGTGGTAGTCGAGTAAGTTGAGTCGTTTGTGGATGGTGGACTTGCTGCAGCTGAGCGTCGTCGCCAGTTCACGGGTGGTGGCTTCCGGCTTCTCCTTGATACAACGACGGACTTCGTCATCATCCACCGTAGAAGGCCTCCCGCTGTGCTCCCTGTCCTCGAGGCTCGTGTCGCCGCGCTCTCGAAACGATTGAACCAGCGGCTGACAGTGCGTTGGGACACTGCATCCTCCTTGCACGCTCTGCAGATCTTGGCGACCGCGGTGCCCGTGTCGTTGCCCAGCAGCCACTCGTAGTACACGAACGTACGAATTCGACCTTGGTCCATTTTAGCTTGTACTGGTAGCTAGACGCGGCGACTGCGCCTTATATACCCCAAACGTAGAACTTTGGAGAACCTTCTTAAAAGTTCCTACACTTGCCTGATATTATAACACTTCTAAGGAAAATTATAGAATTTTGAAAATTTTCGGAAAGGAATTATTGGACGGCCTGGTACTTTGTAATTCAGCATACGCGCTTTTAAATGTGGTTGAGATAACTACCGATATAGAATGTTATGGCTCGGTACACAACGCCTACAAATTTTGAAGCGTCAAAACGACCCACAATGCCGCTACACGGGTAAGAATTACCCGCCCTGTGTTTCTCCGCCCCTTGTGTTCAATCATTCATTCATTTATTAAGCTGTGTGAGACAAGCGTCAGATTAAACGCTACAATATTTGTGTTAAATAAACCGTAATACATATCTAAAAAGTCAATAACTTTGTACCAGCCATACGTTTGAACGATCCGTATGTAAGCATGTTCGGTAAGGCGGTATACCTTGGCTTCGAATAGATCCAGCCTGCCCTGCTTGTAAGCCGTTCACCTCCATAACAGGGGTGCTGGTCCATTCCCACCGTGGTCGATGTGTGTGATGTACTTATTGTGGTTATTGTACCACCCACGGATGTCGGCGACGTTGAGAATGGCCCAGCACCCCTGTTTCGGCAAATACAGGGGGCCATTTCTCACTCTTGTAGCGTCATTGTGGGCCTTTTTTGAAGAATCAAAATGCGTATGCGTTGTAATTTTAGCCATGCTATTCTATTTTAATGGTTATCTCAACGACGTTTACGAGCGTGTATGCTGCCTTCAAGTCGCAGCATAGATTTTCTTAACAATCAGGAGCTGACTTAACCCGAATAGTATCGAAAATAATGGATCGTTGACTTGGTATGAGTTCACCTCCACCCCTTTTTGAGTTTATATCACATCTCAAAAAGCTGAAGTCATTACTCAAACGAGGTGCTAGGTCGATAGAATTTAATAAAAAAATTTTACCATAGTAATATCATGAATACAGTTTTTGAAATGCAAAATTGGGAGAAGTTCTCTTAAAGAACCCGAACTTCGCAGTACAGACGCTTGAGGGTATTAGCAAGTATCCGGGGACTGCTCGATAGTTTCCCACAGACGTAGTCGATTGTTTCTGTTGAATAGCTGTACCAGCAGCCCTAGAAGAGGCACGACGTGCATTCGAATTGACATAAGATGTGAGCCGTTTAGCTCGCAAGCTATCTCTACCACTTTCTGAAAGGAACTGTCTACTATACATTTCTCTCATCATGGTTTGAAAATTTTAGCCAGTGAGCTTAACGGAGAATCGAATTAGTGTGGAAAGATTAGGGCAAAAGAATCTTCAAGAGACGTCGTCTGTTGGGATGTGGTCGGTCTACATGAAAAACAAAGGTAGGTTTATACCCAAGGCCTAGGTGGTTCAGAATAAAGAGCGGTACAAATGCAAACATCATCATGCCCAACCTAGAGCAAGGCACAAGGTAAGATTCAGGTATGGGTCTTACGGAAACAGTCGGTACACTCTGAGATGTAACACTAGCTGGGTGATAAATGTCAAACACAAATTTCATGAAAAACTCAGCGCAAAGATTCAACAGCGGGCGCAAGGTTATTGTTTGGTGATGGAGCAATGGCATTGCGCCCGCTTTTGAACTTTTACGCTGAGTTTCTCATGACATTTGTGTTTTTCCCGAGTTTCTATCCATTGTTTTCGTTGTTGTTGAGCACGTCGGCAACGACGTATAAATAAATGATTAAATAAATAAATTGGCTGTGTTTGAAGAGATCTGTCAATCTCATATTTCGAGCGGTTAAAGGCAGTGGTCACGATGAAAAACGTTATAGAAAAAACTACAAAAATCAGCTTGGATCAAAAATAGCTAAAAAAACTATGAAGGTAGAGCGGTGAAAAACGGACCAGAATTAGAGTTTCTAGGGCGCAAAGATGCTAGTTCGTGCACACGTGCGCAGCGGTGACTTAAAAGATCGCAGTCGCATGCCGAGAAGTCAAAAATCATCGACATTCAGAGGAAGAAATAAATGCAACTTTGTCGAACAAAAACAGTTGAACAATTAAAGCATCACTTCAGTCAATGTTTTTGACTAGATGTGTACATAAATCCGAAAGTTCATTGATTGAAATTCAAGTTCAAGCCAGCTGATGTTCTTGATATAAGAGGTCATCGATGCCGATGATGTGGACCATCAAAAGACAAGAAAGTTAAGGCTTCAAATTTGTCCCAAAACAGTGGTTTTTTCGCGATTTTTTCTTATAGGTCCTACTACTCGAGACCTAGAAAAGGGTTTAGAGAGAAAAAGACGACAAGCATATTTGATCGCGACCACTGCCTTTAAAGCATCAACGTTGACCTCCAACTCCCTTTCGGGAGTGCACAAGCCCCCCTTTTCACCCGCACACGCTGCTACAGTAATGCACCACGGCGGCGCGGTCTGTGGTGAGCCCGTTCTCCCCACCCAATGCGACTGGCAGCGACTTTCGCATGACCACCGTCCAATTATTCGTATGACCGGCGATCTTTTTTTTGCCGTTTTCCGATGTTTCTATGATAATTCAAATTTCATCTAATTGGCTAAAGGTTAGGGTGTACATGAAGCTTTACACAATCCTTCGGGCTACCAAGAAATTGAGAAAACATCTGTCCTGTGTTTTTTACCAAAAAATCTTTCTACATTTATGCATTGTTCCAAATCCATGGGTCATTTACCCGCATCCCATTACGACGACATTTAAATTATCATCGAAACAACATAAAACGGCGAAAAAAAAATTCAAAAACTCACCTCATCTGAGCATGACAGCCGATCATGCGGACGAATGAACGATGGTCATGCGAAAGTCGATGCCTGCCACATGGGGTGGGAGAGACCGGGCTCGTCACAGACCGCGCCGCAGTGATGCATTACTGTAGCAGCGTGTGCGGGTGAAGAGGGGGCTTGTGCACTCTCGTTGCCGATATATGCCGAGTATGTTTGATACCACGGAGCGAGTAGAGCACAACCGCTTCCTATGGAAGCCGGACATGAACTGAACTTTGATAAATTCACCGTACCTGAGCTTGATAGAAGTATGTACATAGCATCGTGTTTGTCACCTTGCATTTCGTTGTACAACACTTCTATGCATACATTTGTGTAAGTAAGGAATAATGTATTGCCTCAGGTACTAGAAGACGTTGTGGGGGAGGGAGAGTAAACAGGAAACACATTATGTCTGCGCTCTAGGAACCGCGTCAACTCACTCACTCCCAAAGCTGACTTGTCTGTCCGTGCCACATTGTCAATGATTTTCCTCGGTAGAATAGGTTGCAAGTAGAAAGTAGAAAATTTAACTTTGTCCCCTTGAATGAATGATGACAATCTGTGTACTAGAGTTGTACAGGAACGAGATATTTGAATTTTTTTTTCGTTCGCTTTCGTTTGTTCAAAATTTCTGGATCTTCGTCGCTCCAATTTTTTAGAACGATTTTTTTTTCATTTTTCGTTCGTTCGACACTTTGTTCTAAATTGTACACCTTGACTATGTAGATGGAAAACTTTTCTTTTTTGAATTAGGACTGTTTACAGTTTACCGCAATATCAGAAGGACATGGTGCGGTTGCGGCCACACACTGGAACTACGGTGGAAAACTTGGCTCTGCCAGATTTCATTATCGATCGCCAGCACTGCTGATTTTCTGAATGAGCTACGGGTTTTCTTTTTTTTTTCACCCTTGTTCCCGCTTTGTTTCTGTTTCTGACTCCTATAATATTACAATCAAGTTTGCCGTTTTTTCTCGGTTTCAAAACAGAATTTTGAAAAAAAGACACTTCGAAGCCAGAACAAAAGGCTAATTTCCCTCACGCACTGAGAATAGCCCCCTATTCGCAATATTTAAACGGTCAGAAAAAAATCCCGGAACAAACAAGAAAAAAAGAAAAAACCGTAACTCACCCATAAAATCAGCTGTGCTGTCGATCGATAATGAAATCTGGCAAAGAGCCAGGTTTTCCACCGTAATTTTAGTGTGTGACCGCTACCGCACCATGTCCTTTTAACATTGCGGTAGACTGCACCTGAACCTACTCGCACCGCTCGCCATAAGATTTCGACCATATCAACCTTCCTTAGAATTTTTCAGCGTTTCTCGATATGATTCCAGAATCCCAATGCTATTTTGAAGGCTGTTCCAGCATTTGACGCCCTTTCGATCTCAAATCATAAAAAATACTTTGAGGTTCATTATATCTTCCTGTAGCATATTTTCTAGTGATTATGTTCTTTTTTCCTTGACTTCTCAAACAACCCGCTCATGTTTTCCTTGTGTTGCAATTCTCAAGACCGATCCTCCTGCTTCTCCAGTCATCTCCCAGAGAACCTTTTCACAAATTCTACGTCAATTTTGCGTCAAAGTGCATTGTAATTAAAGGCATCGTACGCGCTGAAAACCGCCTACCGTTTTTTGGGTTTGAATCAATGGTTGGGCCCGCCTGAGAAGGTGGGTAGAGTTCGTCGGGTCACCGACGCATTACTGGGAAGATATGGGTAATCGAATTCCTCGAAATCCGCCAAAAGAGGCCGGCTTTTCGGCAGCCGTCTGGCTTTAAATGAGACAAGAAAGTCGCTTATGAACAAACCAGCGGCGTCGCCGGCTGACGCCGGCCTCTGCCGCTGGGGTCCGGCTACGCCGGCCCATTTGCCGGCTTCGCCGGCATCTTAAGTATAAGGCGAATGAATCGAACTCCGCTAATTCTATGTGAGATGGCGTTCGAAGTTCTCACGCTTGCCGGCCATCGCCGGCCTCTGTTGCTGGAGTACGGTTGCGCCAGCACGTGAGCTGGTTTCGACGAAAACGCTCGAGGAATCAGAAATTACAAACTATTTCAAACCATGCAAACCCTGCTAACCTCCTTTCTTATGCAGTTGCACACCGACCCTTACCTAGCTTTAAGAGGTCCTAAAGTGGTAGTTCATTTATATTCAATTCTGTAAAGATAAAGACAACCGCTGTTTGAGATTTAGTAAACGCCTCCATGACCAACCGACACCCTGCTACCTTTATTGCCAAATGAAGTATAATGATGTTTGTGTTTTCTGGATGCATATTTTGATTAACTCACATTTCCATCGTATATAAACCCGATTTAGAAAGGTTGGTGCATATAAACAGCTAAGCAGTTGAAATGAGTGGTTAAGGGAGGGGACGTGAAGAAAGGGGTGGTATACACTCTCTTATAGATGCACAAAACGATTTTGAAGCTCTGCGCTAACCCACTTCGGTCCCGCACACTTTCTACGGCGTCCGGCGCACTCTACCTTGGGTCCCGCTCACTTTTTCCGCAGTCCTCTGCCCTCCCACTTGGGTCCCGCACACTTTCTACGGCGTCCTACGCACTTCCACTTGGGTCCCGCACATTTCTACGGCGTCCTACGCACTTCCACTTGGGTCCCGCACACTTTCTTCGGCGTCCTGCGCACTCCCACTTGGGTCCCGCACACTTTTTTTCGGCGTCCTGCGCACTCCCACTCTGGGTCCCGCACACATTCTTCGGCGTCTTGCGCACTCCCACTCTGGGTCCCGCACACTTTCTACCGCGTCCTACGCTCTTCCACTTGGGTCTCGCACACTTTCTTCGGCCTCCTGCGCACTCCCACTTTGATCCCGCACACTTTCTATGGCGTCCGGCGCACTCTACCTTGGGTCCCGCACACTTTCTACGTCGTCCGGCGCCCTCTACCTAAGGTCCCGCACACTTTCTACGGCGTCCGGCGCATTCTACCTTGGGTCCCGCACATTTCTACGGCGTCCTACGCACTTCCACTTGGGTCCCACACACTTTTTTCGGCGTCCGGCGCACTATACCTTGGGTCCCGCACATTTCTACGGCGTCCTACGCGCTTCCACTTGGGTCCCACACACTTTCTACGGCGTTCTGCGCGTTCTTGAGCCCGTACCCGTAAGGTAGCCCGTCTTGAAAGTCAAGCCGAATAAACGGTCAAACAAACACACAGAGAAACGCACACATACATAAACACACACACGCACACACACAAATTTACCAAAATATATATAGTAGGATGATACAACTTCCACTCACTTGAGCTTATCATTTGATGATAGGCCACATTCTTTTCTCATTTGATGCCACACGGCCGTTGGAAGGCCGGCCTCTTTTGTCGGAATTTGAGGCATTCGATCTCCCATATCTTCTCAAAAAAGCATCGGTAACCCGACAAACTCTACCCACGTTCTCAGGCGGGCCCAACCATTGATTCGAACCCAGAAAACGGTAGGCGGTTTTCAGCGCTTACGATGCCTATAATAAAGCAGTTGGATGGAGGTGGATATCAAAAGTAAATTTCCAAACTCTTATCGACTTGAAACATTGGAGAATAGTTGGCTTCCGCACGTCTCGACTTTTCTTTAACCCGTAATCCACATGATAGGTTGAGATTAGTCTCTACATTGATCAATTTTGCATCCGCGGGAACACCAACTTGATTTTAACGCCTCAAGACCTAAAAGGCATTGGAAACCAGTTTGGAAAAGCCCTTAAAAACAATGAAACTGTTCAAATTCAACTTTGCGAAAGAAACGGAGACGACGTACAGGACGTACGTCACCTTGCTAAATTTAGTCTTGTGAATGGACAGGGTTGCTAAGGTTGATAGTCGCGCGCGACCGAAGCCCCGTTGGCCTGTTCTGTCGTGAATGCCGCGCGGCTGGTCCACCTCAATGGTAGCTCCGTGTCAATTCACTAGACTAAACTTCACAAGGAGACCTACCTCTACCTCTCTCAGTTTCTCTACACTGGTGTTGACTGGGCAATCAAGCATCGAGTCAGATGAGTTGATGCATCGAGTCAGTTTATGAACAGAGGGATTATTTCATGTACAAATCACAAACTCTGTATTTGTGATCCAGTTTCTCTACGGCCGAAATAGGTCAGGCGCTTTTCAGGCTACTCAACTCCAGCGCGGCGCTCGCGTGACGCGCGGGCGTGAAGACTGGAGTATAAATGGCCTGACGCCTCGCCCGTGCGCCACGCCCTTGACGCCCGCTCCGCCATGGCGCCGACGGTCGTAGCCACTGTTTCATAATTTTCATTGAAAATCCTCTGATAGAATCTTTCGCGCTAGCAACGTGAGGCTCCCGCGATCCGCGATGATACCGTGTTCGTCTCCCCCTAGTCCCGCGAGCCGCGTCCGTTCCGCGATAGTCGATCAATCCGTTGACTTCCTCCTGCTGGTACCGTGGTGGTTCCGCGATCTTTACCAAGTTTACCGCGCTAATACCGTGGTGAACTCGCTATCCGGAATGGTACCGTGATTGTTCCCCCCCCCCCGTTTCCGCGCTCTCTTGCTGTGCAGATTTGTAAAGCAGCGCAAAATACGGCACGCGCAATGCCTTATAGCTTCGTGTTGACCTTATAGGCAACACCCGTTCGGGTGAAACACCGAGAGGGCATGGATGCGGTACGATTAGTGGTGGAGGCTGACCGAATCTCGCGATCGTTCCGCGACAGCCCCGGACTCGATTCCTCGCGCTTCCGCGGTGGAGCATGGCGGGAGCATCGTTGAACGAACGCGGTATACTCTCGGTTTGAGACTTGCAGAATCTCGCGAGGTTTCCGCGATAGCGCCATTCTAGTATCTTCTCGGCTCCTACCAGAAAGCGAATGGATTCTATCCGTGAGCGATCGAGGGAGATTTTCTTAGAGTCTATCTTCAATTTCATTCCGTTTCATATTAATTTTTTCCATGGCTATCTTCTGCTACCATGATGGTGAGCGCATGTACAGATTTAGATTGCTCGTCAAAGTTGATGCCTACTCCAATAAGCTCCGTTATAGCGTCGCCGCTAGAGTATTCATACTCTCCGCAAGCGCGTCAACCGCGTGACGCGCCTAGAGAGTATTCACACTCCAACACCCTGCTTGCGCGTAACGCGCGTGCTGCGCTGGCGTTGAGAAGTATGACTAGCGCGTTAGGCCCTAGTTAAACACAAACGTTTCGCCGCCGCTGGCTTTTGCGGCATGTCTGTTCTTGGTTAATTTAGAGACCTGACCAATCGCAGACGTCCCACGAAAACCAGCATCAGATAAACGCTCATGTATAACTACGGCCCTACTGCTAACCAGATATGAGCGGAGTTCCGCTTTCCGAATTCCGCAGGTTCTTAGGCCTCACAATTCCGCTTTCCGATTTCCGAAAAATGGTTGCGAAATCGGAACAAAATGCGGGAATAATCTTAACCCGCATCCGCTAACACAATCTGACGAGTTGAGGCTCGCTAACTTCTATTGAGACCTGTTATAGCAACTGAATTTCAATAGAACCCGGGGATATGCGTAATTGGAACTTTGTAATTCGTTAGTCGTTTAACGAGCCAAAACCTTCGGAGGCGATTCGCGGCCCCGAGCCGCCTGACAGAACGGCTCGTGTTGCCCTATTTTCCGGGCCACTGCTGTTGCCGTCCGGGCGAACTGGAGGAGCCCGGATAGCAACAGCGGCGGTCCGAACAGCAACAGCAGTGGCCCGCAGATTGAGAAAACACGAGCCGAACTGTCAGGCGGCTCGGGGCTAAAAATCGCCTGAGCTTGTTAATCGTTAGTCATTAATCGTTATTCCTTAGAAATCCAGACTTTGACAATTGGCACTGCTGAGCCCGAAAAAACAATCCAGATTGAAAAAGAAAGAAGACAAGGATAGCTGCGTGGATCACAATAACTTGATATATGTATCCGATAGAGAACAAAGTTTAAACCTTGGATTAACACATAATTGAGAGGTGTGCGTTTTGCGGTTTTTGCTCTTCTGGAAATAGTATTCGTTGTCGAGAAAAATCGAAAAAATTAAGGATTTTCCGATTTTTTTCGCTTTACAAAACTTGCGATCAACCGAATGATGATAGTGACCTGCAGGGCACGCCATCATAGAGTTCATTGCGGATTAAACGTCCTATGTAGCGTATGCTTTGCTTCACCGAATGTAGATGCAGTGCAGGCGACCTGTACTTACTTTGATCCTTTATAGGCTGTTTCAGACACCACGCCACTCAACGCCCAACTGGAACGCCTGCGTCTTCAGCGGGATAGTGGCCATGGAGTCGAAGATTCAAAGTTTTGTCGCACACAGTAGTGACTGCCGCGTTCTAGCAGCTATTTTATGTATAGCCGGGCAGCAAGCCGCTCTTAAAGGCACAGTCCAACCTCAGAATCGCTTTCCTGATTTTGTGACTATCTTGAAAGCGGTCTCACACTGATTCCAATGATGTCTTTGGAATCGTACAACACCCCCTAAGAACGAAGTTATGGCCACTCAAAAATTATGCTACGGAAGAATGGTGGACGAAAAGCACGCCCATGCCGATCACTTTTTCCGCAGGGCTACCGTAACCATTCTTGAACAAAACATGATAACGAATGTGAACACACGCTCATAACATGCGGGGTATAAAAGAGCGGAGGAGCGGTATGCATTCATTCCCACACCGCTCTCCTCGAGAAGCCACTGGGGAGTGGCTGAGGAGGTCGAAATTGTGCAAACATGTTTGTTGGCTAATAAGATGTGCTGACACTTGGGAAAATTTTAAAGGAGGGTTACGGTAGCCCTGCGGAAAAAATGATCGGCATGAGCGTGCTTGTTGGTGGACGAGTTGTCCGAGGCTCGTAACTTCTGCCGTTTGCAACCGATGTATGCGAACCGACCTGAATAAAGAAAGAGGCTGGGAATGAAGGAAAGAACGGGGCTACTGGTCGGAAACCGTAGCTCATCTCGCCGCTGTTGAGCTCGAAAGATCGTAAAAGGGGCGCGCCAAAGTGGCTTCCTGGTATGGGCGCCCCAAGGTGGCTTCCCCCTATAACTCGCTTTTTCGGAGGAATTGAGAGCTCACATTTGGCAGGGGCTATATAGGGTGGGTAAACTTCACAATTATGTGGAAATCTTAGATTTCGTCCCTGAGCTTGGACTGTGCCTTTAAGAAGCCGCCGAATCTTAAAGGCAGTGTCCACGATAAATCTCGAGGTTTCAGTGTGAAACATTAAGTTGGCAGATGCTGGTGGGGAGAGGGTCGAAGAAATCAAAGAAAATGGGCCAGCGATCAATAGAAACGGCTTTGAAAGTTATCCCGTTGAGCCTGCATATTCCGGTCCGCCCCCCCCCCATTCGGACAAACTTGTGGCGCCGCACACGTTTTCGATGGCAAACTGCCAATCAATTCTGCCGTGTCCAGCCTAATCCATGCGCGCACATTTCGCTATTAGCGCTTGCTTGTTTAGCGTTTGCGAAAACTAGCAGGGCCAGCAAGCTCGTCCACGCCCTGATCGTTAGAAACCATTACTTCAGCTTATCCTGAGCGTTTTTCTTCGCTGTTAGTTGCCAAACGATCAAACGAGACCAATTTTGAGTCGAACTCGGGTGTGATGTACACCGTCAACACTGCCTTTGAAGAATCGGGCGACGAGCCCCTCTGGATTTTCTTGACTGGGCGTGAAGCACAAACTCTTCGCAAACCGACACGCGACGCGGCCAGTGCGCCGAGCACCATCTGGGGCCTTCAGGGCTGGGTGGGCCAAATGCAACAAACTTGGGTTATTGGACCAACGACATTGCCAACACCTGAATCTTGTTTCAGGAGTGCTTTACTCTGGAAATGGGCGTGGTTGGCGTCGAGCCTCATTTTTACTAAAATTTTCCTTGGGCACTATCTCGCCCCTCTCCTCGCGATATGCACGCTCTCGTGTCAGGAGGGCGAGCACGTGCTTATCGCGTTTCAAGAAGAAATGGGCGGATCGGCGTGAGCTTCGAGCTCCTTTTCGTCTTAGGATAAGCTTAGCGACGTTTCGAGTGGTACATCAGGTGCAAATGCGACATCTGCAATGCGACCCTTTCTGTTGACATGGCGCGTCACACACGAGAACTGGTGCGTGCCTTACACTTCTGTAGCTATTAATAGTCGTCTCTGCACAAAAATTTTTCTATTTCAATGACTGATTCAAAATCAATTTCGAATATTAAAGAACTCATGTTTGCATATGGGCGGTTTTACAGGATATATTTCTGAAAAAGATTTTTTTCGAGTTCTTGAATACGACTGCGTAGAATGTTCACAGGATGGCTCCGCGGCTCGTAGTCTCGTAGTTTGAAAACCTTGTTTAGATTCGAAAGGGGGTTTCGGTTTTTTTTTCAGCTGTGCAGCTTCTTAAGGAGTCGTCATCAGAACGATTGAGGGCTTTTTGCGACAACGCTTTAATCTCACCAGTTGAGGGGTATAACGCTTTTGCTTAAAGGCTGTGGTCACGATGAAAAACGTTATAGAAAAAACTACAAAAATCAGCTTAGATCAAAAACAGCTGAAAAACTATGAAAGGAGACCGGTGAAAAACGGGCTAGAATTAGAGTTTCTAGTGCCCAAAGAAGCTGTTTCGTGCACACGTGCACAGCGATGACGAAAAAGATCGCCGTATCATGCCGAGCAGTCAAAAATCATCGACATTCAGAGGACGAAATAAATGCAAATTTAACGAATAAAAACAGTTGAATAATGAAAGCATCACTTCAGTCAATGTTTTTGACGAGATGTGTACATAAATCCAAAGCTTCATTGATTGAAATTCAATTTCAAGCCAGCTGATGTTCTTGATATAAGAGGTCACCGATACCGATGATGTGAAGTGGGCTCGTCCACCATCAAAAGACAAGAAAGTTCAGGTTTCAAATTTGGCCCAAAATAGTGGTTTTTTCGCGATTTTTTCTTATAGGTCCTATTACTCGAGAACCAGAAAAGGGTTTAAAGAGAAAAAGACAACAAGCATATTTGATCGCGACCACTGCCTTTAACACCGAAGCAATGCCTCGCCCAACAGCGCGCGACGTTATCTTGGAACAATATTATTGATTTTCAAAAGTCGTTTAGTTAGAAATAGTAGTGACGGAGGGGTTATTAGTATCCTGGGCCATGTACATATTCAGGCATCTGGAACAACCAACGGCGAAATATTTTTCAAAGTCGGTGCGATCCCCCTATAGAAGAGCGATTATAGTGAACAATGATTTTCTAATGACTCTTCGGATAGCTTACGAAAATTTTAAACATTTTTTTAGTCGTCAGTCATTAGACGTGACTCCAATAAAGCCCGTCAGTCAATAAATTCGTTAGTCGTCTGTCGCATTTACAAATTCCTGGAAGGATCCTCATGGGATCAGAAATCTGTTTAATAAAGGTTTAACGGTAAGGATGGATAAGTATCTGGGGAATGATGATTTGGTGCTTTTAGACATGAGGTTTCAAGTACAAATTTTTCGATGCCAGCAGCGAGTAAACTTTTTTCCGTTTTCCGATTCCGATTTCCGCAGTTTTCGGGCCTCGGAATTCCGCTTTCGGGCTTCCGAAATTTCAAAACCTGTTTCGATTTCCGATTTTCGATTTCCGAAATTCTAAATTTTTATTGCGCTCATCCCTGCTGCCAACAAGAGTCTTTGAATGTGCGGTACAGACACTATTGGCGATGGTTGTGCCATGTATTGCCTTCTCTGCAAATGATCAGAAAGCTCCATCTGGAAATTCTTTCTTTTCTCTTTTCTCACTGATCACGGATTTCTGAGATTGTCCGAAAGATCCATTGAAAGATTCTAGGGCCACATCAAAAACATGACATGACGGTGCGTTCTTGGGGCTCATATCCACTTCTTGTGACATTCAGACTCTTTCTTTGAGGTTAACTCAGATAAAAACAGCTCACTTTCCGCCGGCCAAGTCGGGCTAGTCGACTTCGCGCGGCTCCAATTTTGTGGGCGTGGCACGGCGCCCCACTTCCCGCGGAGAGAGAGGTTTTCCCGTCTTCCCGCGGAGTATCGGCGGGCAGTCGGCTATCCCTGGGGGTCATCGAACACTCATTCATCGATTTTCACGTTGATATCATCATTGCACCACCCACTAGATTGGAGCCAATGAACGATTGCTGAGCAGAGAACGCTGTGTTGAGACTCTTTCCAAAACCCGCGCTGTGTGCGACGCTGGCCTTGGGCAGGTGAACCACTGTCCGTTAATGGCATCTGCGAATGGGAAGGCTGCAAGAAGCAGTGCGTGTAGAAAGCTTCTACGTAGAAGCTCACTCCTTACTTGTCAAGAGCAGTCCAAGATGAAATCCCCAGAAACGGGTTTTTGAAATTTTGTTCTAACAGATCTTTACTTAAAGGGTGATTTTTTGATTGCGCTGCGAACTGTTTAAAGACTGTTCTCTGTCAGTCATCAGATTAGCCGTAAGGCGGTGGCAGAAGGTCTGCAGAGTGTTTGTTCACCGTGTACGGGCAGTCAACAAAACGGCGTTGCCGACTGCCCGCGACCAATCTATTGGCCTTCCGCAGGAGGGGTTACGGGACGTCGGCTAGTTGTACCGCGGGAAGTGTGCTGTCTGTATCTGAGAAGTGTAGGGATCAGAAATCACTTTTCACCACGTCACATTTCATTCCTTAATTATGGATTACAGAGATCAATGGACTTCTTGTTTTCTGTCATTCGTGTTTTTCAAAGCCACGTTCTCTCATGTGACCTCTCAAGGATTTTGCAGTGAAAATGAAGAAAATAATATGCACTTTGGTTTCCGATTTGGCTTCAGAAAGGAATTCACAACATCAGGTCAAAACTGAAACCAAAGATCAGCAGCGTCGTTCCTACTTCCATTATCTCCTATACCCACACGTGCTTTCATAAGTCCACCTCCTTTCTTCCTTCCCTATTCTTTTGTTGGTTTTCAGCTGTTAATGCAGTCATTACCCAACCAACGCTAACTCTATTGACGTCCTGCGATTTGGCTTGTCGGAGAAGCTGTTAACATAGTATCATAGCTGACAGCAAGAATCAGACAGCAGATATAAAGTCTTATATGTAGGTAAAGTCAAGCTTTGGCACCTGATGTACCACTCGAAACGTATCAAGGCGGCCTGTACGGCCATCTGCAATGCAGAAAAATCTTGAGAATATTGAATGGCATGTCTAGACGATTTAACTTTTCGCATTAAATCCCGAAGCGAATGAGTTTGATCCAACATTTAACCTCATGGTTTGAATACAAAGTCATAACTCCACTGATCTGTTTTGAGAACACGAAAGTAGCGAGAACGCTGACGGAGTAGCACCGCAGACGGAAAAGAGGTGATTGTTGGGAACTAAGCGGATTTCGCTGTGTCTAAGTGACTAACTCGTCGGCGATTCTTCCTCTTTGGTGCACTGATACCAAAACCGTAAGCCCTCCTTTTCTACTTTTCTTTAAATGATGGGGATTTCACGACCATTGGGCGGTTCTAGAGTCCCCTTATATAATTTAGTCTGCTGACAATGAGTGAACGGGATCGCGGATGTAGATTTCCGCGCGCGATCGAAACCCGGTTGCCGGTGGTGTCGCGAACGCTGTAGCTGCTTGCCACAATGATCGTGCCGTGTCAAGAACTTCTGTCGAGATTATTGTTTTGTGTGTTTTCCTAGACTCTATCTGTTTCAGATAGCTGAGTGAGCCTTAATGAGTGAGGGGAAAAGCTAGTCACTGGAAAATCGAACCATTTGTTCTCTCATTCATTACATACATCTTTCGCAGAATCCGCTCTGAGTGCAACTATTATGTCACTGTCTACCTATCTGAATTGTGATAAAAAACAAAGTAAGCTCCTCAATCCCTCATCTCTCTACGCAACTACTGTTCGCAAAGGCATTGTACTGAAATAGTACTGACGATAATCGAGTTGTAGGTTGCAGGAAATAACTTTGCTAACTGGAGAAACTTTACGCGTTGGTATTTTGGCAGAGTAGGATTCATTGTCTGAAAGCGCAATCTGTTTTCTATTCACCCTCTTTTCAACTTCAAAAGAAACGGCCTAGTGGCTCTGAAAATAAAAGAATAAAGTTCTCGGCGTGTAGCGATTCTTCTGGGGATGCGCCACATTTCGACCTCCATTCCAAATTGTAAAGGCTTTCGAATGTGTATTGGGCCTAAAAATTGACTCTACCGATGTTTAAGTCAATGGTCTTGTCCTCCCAGGCAAGTCCTGTTTCGATTTATCTACTTCGGAGGGATAGAAGGCTTGGTTGGCTTTGGGCGAGGATCGAGCACTCGACCGTATGCGTGGCAGTGACGCCTCATGCCACTGCCCCACACGCGCCCAAGGCACTGATAATCCATGCTCAAATTGAGTGGGAATCTTCCATACCAAGCATCCCTGAGTGCTTCTTTTTGTCGTCGTGTCATTCATTTAGGAAGGTGCACCCTATTATTAGGCGCAGAATCATTCGATAGCTAGTCTTACTGCCTCACACAGCCTCACACGCCTCACAATATACTGCGCGCCCCTTTTCTCGCCAAGCAGCATCGCGGCTTCCTATTCGAGTGAAACGGACCATGCTTCGAGACCAATCAAAAAGCTGGAAAATCTCGGACAAGCGTGATTCTTGATTACTCGCAAATTCGATGAATGAACAAATTCGGTCTATTCTGCCTTATCCAAGCAATTTCGACCGCACAACTCTAAATTTATGACTTATCTGCGAGCTCCTACCCTATACTATTTATTTCTCATTTATCGATCGTTTTCAAAAACTTCGATTTAATATTTTCTCCGATCGATAAAAGTACGTGATGTTCTTCGCGTGCGATGCTTATGAGAACGATTCAACCTTCAATGAGAATCGCCCCTTTAGCTGTACATATGTACCTTACCTTAGCCTTTTTCTGTTTATACCAGACACATTTGTCTTTTGTTAGGATAATCCGATGTAATAAAACATGGCTTGGGCTGATTCGTTCCCTATTTGTCAGCGCTTTTACGCTATGACTATGGGAAACAAATTGAATTCCATGCGGCATAGCAGGCGAGACAGAAATCCGCGCGTTTCTAGCTTTGTTTTCGCCAGTAACGAGCACTATGGATTTTAGCTTCCGTTTTTTGCTCAGCTGCTTCATATTTGGAACTTACACTCCCCCGCTGTCCTTTCACTCTCTCACATTCGTTGCAGGGCGAATGAATGTGCAAGTTGCCATCCAATTTTTTTCGGAAGTTGGACATTTCTCTTATTCGCTTTCTCTGAGGCTGGCATTCTTTCTCTTTGGCAATTTCAATCTGTTAGCATCCCTTCTTTTTCCAGACCCCATGGGTAACATCCAGACCGACTATCTATTCGGTTTCCAAAATTGTTTGAGCAACAGATTTCCCTGGTTCTTCCTTGTCCCCAACATCCTTCTGACTGCGTACGTCCTGATTGCAAGGTTTTTATACAACTCCTAACAGAAAGTGAGTAATCTACGAGCTCTCTTTCTCTTTTTCGTTGCTCGTCAAATATCCGTAATTTTTTCCTGCGTGATCTTACCCTTCAAGGGTCGTAGCCCCTTTCAGTAAGGTGTCGCTACCTTTGCGCCACTCAACAACATTAAGTTAGCGATTCAATAGGGTCTTAAGTCATTTTCGCTCGTCTGGGCGCAACCCTACATAGATGCTCATTTTTCACGAGTGGCTCCGTTGTAGAGTAAAAGAGCAAGACTCGTCACTATATGGTTACTAGTTGAACCCTTTCCACAAGAGGAGGTTTATCGATCTCGAATGGAACAACTTTTTTCCAATTTTCGAATTGCCTTCTTATTAGTGAAAATTCACTATGCAGCTTTCCAAGCATCGACAGGTGAATAAGTGCTCTGCACAGTCCTCTCATAACGAAGTGCATCAGGTCCCCGGCTTATATTGGTTCAGGAGGTGGATTGCGGCAGTGCGACATAAGGTCAAATTCGACGTTCTACATAGACTGGAATTATGAAAGATAAACCCGTTCGTAGACTGTACCCAGAATGGCGATATAGAAAATTGTTTTAGACATAACATAGGAGACTACAGAAGAAAAATCTAAACAAAACTCGTCCTCAACCCATATAATAACCGTTGATGAATTCGATCTTTTGGGGACAAAAATGACTCGTCCAAGGGACGGACATCGCCTGTGTTCAGTCACACAAAATCACAAAGAACTCTTCGGCCCAATAGTTTTTTTTTCAAGAGAATTTTCTTTTCATCAACCTACCTCAGCTCTCGATATGTTTGGTGAAAGAATCGACGTTGCGCGCAGCGCCCACCAGGACTGATAGTATCAGCCAGGGCTATGCGTAATTACGAATTACGAATTATGATTTACGAATTACGATTCACGAATTACGGGTGTTTTTGGCAATTTTTTTACGATTTACGAAATTTCGGCCCAAAATCGTAAGAAATCGTGAACACGCGCTTGAGGAAACAATGTAAAATTGCCGTCTAGGGCATAGAGAAACTTAACACTTCTTTCATATTCCTGATATGTGATTATTCTTTCCAAATTCAATTTTCGGTGAAACCTTACCCTGACATTGCCAGCCGGGCGTAGTCAGCAGTAGGTGGGATGGGGCCAAATATAATTGTTAAAGAGATTCAGGTATGATCGACCGCTCCGCTTCTCACACAAATCGCCTCAAACATTTTACTGGGTACCAACCATTTATTGCTCCATGAGCGAGCCAGGTCGGGTCAGGTGAGCTCCACAAACACGTAGTGCAAACAGAATCATGCTGGGATCAGGAGGTCCTGGCACGAATTATCTTTGTGCCAGCCCGATCATCCTCCAGCTGCATACGGCAAAAGCGGTCGTCTGCAACTGCGGACACGAATTCCACCCCCATATAGACTTTCAATATGGAGCTTGGATTTAAAGACCTGGCTGTACTATAGAGCCAGTAACGGTTGGAACGTAATATGCAATTTGTTGCAGAATTCTACGGAGATTTTGAAAACAATTTTCAACACCCATCCATTTCCAGCTGTTCAATAGCTGTTCAAAAATACAAGCAAAAACTTGTATTTCGTGAATTTAAATCTATTGAAGGATAGGCAAAATATCTTTTAGCCTGAAAACACTATTCGAGAAACAGTTTTTCGAGGATTCCCGAAATAACCTTCAATAGAAGTCCATCTCCAGAGACAGTGGGGCTACGAGAGGAAAATGTTAATTTCGAAATTCGGTTCGAAACATTTCCACAAAAATTACGGCTGCACAGTCACCTTCCTTTTTAAAAAGGTTCAAAATGTTCTTTAATAGCTAATAATACTGCAAGAAAAATTCTAAATGCAAAAGAGAAGATTACAATGAACGTTCAGTTATGAAATTCACAGATTCCGAGGGAGCCTTCGCCTTCAGAATTTGAGAACCCTAAGCAATCCCCATCTCACACCACTGTCTACACTCCAACAAACTTGGCAATGTTTATGAGAAGAAACGCTTATAACTCCGTTAAGTGTATGCAATGTCTCACACATATAGAGAGCAGATTCTATTTCTGTGTTAAAAAGCGGTTTTGCAAATCTATCCATGTCCCATTTAGAATGGTCACCTTAACCAACTATCCTTCCCTTGAAAGACAGAGCATAAAACTATCGACCCGTAATTTTTTCTCGTCACAGTGTTGCTCTTGTTGGCTTCTATTGAACTGTGTTGGTGAAGTGACAATTCTCTATGTTTTCATATTCAAAAAATGGGAAAAACTGGGCCATATGTTTGATACTCGATTGATTTCAGAGTTTCAGTTTCTTCATTTAAAGTTCACGTTCACAATGATCGAACTCAGTGACATTCCTCAGTGAAATGATAGGCGAGAAGGATGCTGGGCTCCCAGTGCCGAAATAACGGTAGAAAGCGAGCCAGGAGAGGCAAAATAACGGCTGCAAACAAGCGTTTTGGACTCCCAGAACCGACCCGTGCCCCACTTCCGCCCTCTCGATGTGGACAAATGAAAACTCAGATTACAGGAATCAATAAGTCGAGAAAGTGCTTATAAGTGAGCTGATCGCTTGATTGCATTGATTGTTATCATCCTTCTAGCGGTCAATCCCTCCACGCTCAAAAATCAACGTAAACAAGGATAGGCCTATTTTGGCTAAAAAACGCTGCTTTCGCGCCCTTTTTAAGTATGCCTTGCTATAATGGGCACCTGCCCTTCCGTAAACCGTGGATAAATTGGAAGTGAAATCTATCGTGAACCCTGCCTTTGAGTCGTTTCTATCCCATGTATTTATACTAGAAATTTCTGAGAGCACTGCTCAAAATAAGTTCATTTTTTTCACCCAACCTCAAATCTTTGATACATAAACATTTCATCAATGAAGTGCTGGGGTAACTCCACATCGAATGAGGTTTGGACTATGCGTAGGCTTATTAATCGTTATCAGTTACGATTTACCAATTACGAGGAATTTCAGAAATTACGATTTACGAAATTACAAAATTCAGTTACGCACAGCCCTGATATCGGCCACCCCACCATCAATGGAGAAATTTCATACCGGCGTTGAACGTCGCGGTGCGACGTCAGTCATCCACACTAAACGGAACTGCGGCACTCAATGATGTTGCAGCCGTATCCTATAAGGTGTCGGACGGCGTAGTCCGGCAAACAGTGAAAAGGACTCGAAGGCAAGGTTTTCGATAAAATCGGTTGTTGGGTATCCTCATGGAAAGGTAGATCTGGCCATCACAAAAGTGAAAATAACTGCAAAATTTCTAAAAGTTTAGCTTCCTGGCAAAAGTAATGATTTGGCAATGTTATAATTTCAAAAAAGAAAATTGAGAAAAATTTTCAAAAACGTCTTGAAATATCTTTAAAAATGATTTGGCGCAAATTAACCAGAAGTAATCAAAAAACTGGGAAATGTAGTGAAATGATTAACATCGGATTTGGCGGTCAGTCGTAGGCCAACTTTTTAAGTAGTGAGAGACGAGGTATAGGATTTCGCAAGCTTCTCCGTTAAACTTATCAAAGCTAAATCAAGCGCGCAACGGAAACCTTAAAACATTTCATTGAAGCTGTAACACGGTAATCAGGGTGGGTCAAGCTATGTAAACGTAACGCTCAAATTCGATGCGCGCTTGATTTAGCTTTGATAAGTTTAACGGAGAAGCTTGGAGAATCCTATACCTCGTCTCTCACTACTTAAAAAGTAGGCCTACGACTGACCGCCAAATCCGATGTTAATCATTTCACTACATTTCCCAGTTTTTTGATTACTTCTGGTTATTTTGCGCCAAATCATTTTTAAAGATATTTCAAGACGTTTTTGAAAATTTTTCTCAACTTTCTTTTTTGAAATTATAACATTGCCAAATCATTACTTTTGCCAGGAAGCTAAACTTTTAGAAATTTCATATATTTTTCCCAAAGGTTCCCTTTTTGACCTGATTTTTGTTTAGCGATTCCCATTTTGGAGAGGCGAATCCTCTTGTGACAGCTTCTGCTTTCCGTAAAGAATGAAATTGGTACGAACCATAACTCTGAGAACCATAACTCCAAAAAATTGTGACCCGCAACCATAAACAACGACCCTCGCTTTCCTACAGAGACCCCGTACACGTTTCGCGGCTCCATGCGCTCTTCCAGTGGGGTGTCGCACGCTTTCTACGGCGTCCTGCGCAGTCCCACTGAGTCACCGCGCGCCTTTTACGGCGTCCCGCGCATTCCCACTGGGGGCCCGCACACTTTCTACGGCGTCCTGCGCATTCCCAATGGAGCCCGCACACTTTCTACGGCGTCCTGCGCACTCCCACTGGGTTACCGCACACCTTCTACGGCGTCCTGAACAATCCCACTGGGTGACCGCATACCTTCAACGGCGTCCTGCGCAATCCCACTGGGGGCCCGCAGATTTTATACGGCGTCCTGCGCACTCCCATTGAGGGCCTGCACACTTTCTACGGCGTCCTGCGCATTCCCATTGAGGACCCGCACACTTTCTACGGCGTCCTGCGCACTCCCATCGGGGGCCCGCACACTTTCTACGGCGTCCTGCGCATTCCCAATGGAGCCCGCACACTTTTACGGCGTCCTGCGCACTCCCACTGGGTTACCGCACACCTTCTACGGCGTCCTGCACAATCCCACTGGGTGACCGCACACCTTCAACGGCGTCCTGCGCATTCCCACTGGGGGCCCGCACATTTTATACGGCGTCCTGCGCACTCCCATTGAGGGCCTGCTCACTTTCTACGGCGTCCTGCGCATTTCCATTGAGGGCCCGCACACTTTCTGCGGCGTCCTGCGCATTCCCATTGGGGGCCCGCACACCTTCTACGGCGTCCTGCGCATTCCCACTGGGGGCCCGCACACTTTCTACGGCGTCCTGCGCATTCTCAATGGGGCCCGCACACTTTCTACGGCGTCCTGCGCACTCCCACTGGGTTACCGCACACCTTCTACGGCGTCCTGCACAATCCCACTGGGTTACCGCACACCTTCAACGCGTCCTGCGCATTCCCACTGGGGGCCCGCACATTTTATGCGGCGTCCTGCGCACTCCCATTAAGGGCCTGCACACTTTCTACGGCGTCCTGTGCATTCCCGTTGAGAGCCCGCACACTTTCTACGGCGTCCTGCGCATTCCCGTTGAGGGCCCGCACACTTTCTACGGCGTCCTGCGCATTCCCATTGGGGGCCCGTACATTTTCTACATCGTCCCGCGCATTCCCACTGTAGTCCCGCACACTTTCTACGGCGTCCTGCGCACTCTCATTGGGTCACCGCTTTCTGCGGCGTCCTGTGCACTCCACTGGAGTCCCGTACATTTTCTGCGGCGTCCTGCGCACTCCTCTAATCCTATTTACACCAACCGTCTCAAAGAGAGAACAATCTTGGCCGGAAGCCTATCATTAGCTGTTTTGTTTTTCATTAGTTCATTTTTGAAGTTAAGTGAACTTCGGATGGTTTATGGTACAATAGCATGTTCGCATGTTTTTACCCGTCTTGACCCTCAATTTTGAGGTTCCGCTAAAATTGAGCTTTCAACTCGAAAACTGAATAGGAGCTAGCTGCATCAATTTCCAGCCTCCTGCCAAAAAATTAGCTTCCTAGTTCAAATTTTAACTGGTTACACAAGATCGTGAACGCCGTCTGAAAAAAGAAAAGGAGATTAACAGTTTTTCGACCAAAATCACGTGGTTTTCGCCATTTTTCTCGAGCGCCAAGAAACGATTCCAAACCATTTTTTGGTACATATGCCAACTTTTTACGCTCTTTCCAATGGAGAAAAAACCGAATCTCTACAGTTACTCTGAACGCTGATTTTGGAATCGCAGAGTTGCGCATGGCCGAGTTAAAGCCAAATCTGGTGCGCGCTTCGCGCGCACCACAATTGGAGAAAAACGCTCATGAAAAAGTTATTGCTTGGTGTCCTCCTGCCACCATTTATCGGAATTTGTATAAAAACATATTTTGCCGTCTTTTATTTTCATTCTAGCTTAAATGCTGAGCACTTTCAGAGACTACTGAATACTTTAAAGGCACAGGACACCCAGAAAATTATTTTTCAGGTTTTATCCTGATTTTGAAGAGGGTCGCACTCCAATCACAAGGGTATTTCTGAAATCGTCCAGGACCCCCTACGAACGAAGATATGGCTCCTTGAAAATGCCTGCATTTTGAAGGCAAATTTTGCTGGACTAGTTGTCCCAGACCTGCTCAGAAACTCGCGGCGTCCAACGAGTGGTCGACAAGCAATCACCTCGCAGCGTGCTTCCCCACGACCGCTAGAAAGAGGCGGGACTGCTCCCCTAGAGTTGCCTGTCACCCCCCTCGAGTTGTCCGTCATTCCCCTAGAGTTGTCCGTCGACCACCCGACGACCGGTAGTTGGACTTTAGTCGACCGTTAGTTGGATAGCTGTCGACCGGCAATTGAATACCTGTCGACCGGTAGTTGAATACCTGTCGACCGTTCATGGGGTACCTGTCGACCGGTAGATGGATTTCTGTCCACCGGTAGGTGGATACGTGTCGACCGTTTGTTGGATACGTGTTGACCGTTTGTAGGATAGCTGTCCACCGGTAGATGGATATCTGTCGACCGGTAGTTGGGCACCTGTAGACCCCGAACATTAATGCCGCTGGCTCCTTAGAACCGCCGCGTTGCGGCAAACCTTGTCGAAGTGCTGGTAAGACACTTGCAAAAACGAAATTTTATCCTAATCTTCGTTCAGAAACCTCATACATCGAAACGAGAGAAGGATAAGGCTTGCTGTTCTTTAACAACAGCTAACAGTACTTAAAAATTAGACAACAGTTTCACAGATGTGAAATAGTATAGTGGTATACATAGTCTCCAAAAACGAAATAACAACAAATGAGACATATAGTGCACACCGTACCGTCAGAAATGAGTCGCCGCTTTCTCAAAACTCCAGTCCAGGCAATTTGTGGTGTGAAAATAAAATGAGACTGGAATTTAGAGAACTTTTAGGCCCCGGTCATAGTTGGATGAGCCGACGCCTCCAGCCCGGTCGATACACACAGAATGCATTGGAAATGGGATGCAAAAATCACTCGGTGTATCCCCCCCGCACCCCCCCGCACCCCCCAACACCCCCCAACACCCACCCGGTCGATACGTATGAACAACATGGTGAGGTGAAGCTGAGAAAATCACTCGGTGTATCCCCCCGCTCCCCCACTTTGCACCTCAACACTTCCCCGCACCCCCGGTCGATACGTATGTTTAAAATGATGGAGTGAGGTTGAGAAAATCACTCAATGTATCCGACGCGGTCGATATCCATGCAATACGTGGATGAGAAAATCACCGGGTGGGCGGGTCGAAGATAAAACATTGCGTATCACTAGAAAGCTAACCTTACTGCTACCTCCGTGACTTCACCATACTCGCCTTCACTATTTCTCTGAACAGGTGCAATCCTGTTGGCCACGTAATCATCGTCATATCTAGTTGGATGCATCGAGTGATTTTCTCAACCTCACTCCATCATTTTAAACATACGTATCGACCGGGGTGGTGTTGGGGGTGTTGGGGGTGCGGGGGTGTTGGGGGTGCGGGGGATGCAGATGCAAATAGCACCAACTATGACCGGGGCCTTACAGGTGATTTTCGGGTCGACTAACCCACTCTATCAAAACTGCTACTGGTTTAACTATGTCTAATCCTAAAAATATTGATTCTTGAGACGAGCCTTGGGTGGTCAAGACGATGAAATTTTGGAGAAGTTCTGCAGCAACAACAGTTTTGTACCATAGCGGGAAGACTGATTTGAGAGTGATGGTCGAGTATGGTTAACTACTGTGTGCTTTTTGAATATGGTGGCAAAATTTTCTGATATTACCGTCTCTACACAAGCGCGTTGAAAATCACCTTGTATAATCTGTTCTTCTTACAAAATCTTACTCTCGAAAAGTGCAGTGTTCCGCAGCACAAGTGGTTTTCAGAACGAATGATGTGCGAAAGCCTGGAGAGTCCCTGTTTTCCACATTAGAACCCGTCGCTAAGTCGGCTTCAGCACATGTTCCTGTTTCCAGCATGTGACCGTGAAGAACTGATTCGATAGAATCAATTCAAAGCAGAGTGTGTCTACTCCAAAACGTATCATAGCTAAACCCTTGAACCCGCTATTAAAAGAATGCAAGAGCAAGATGCCGAAATGCAACTAAAGGCTAGAACGGCCTCCGGAATAGATGTATTGGTCACACTTTCTTCGCTGTACATATTCTACCAACCCTACCCAAAAACTGATAAGATCGATCAATTATCGATTTTCTGGCAAATAAGTTAAAAGGACGAAATTCGATGGAGAATCTCCAACCGCATTTGACTACGATGTTTGCCACCAGAATATCTTCAGAGAACGAAAAAAAATAATGAAAATCTGGGAACCCGGAGTTTGACAGAACCCGCGTGTGGAATTCGACAACTTGCCCTTGCTTTCTTTTAGCAGAGGGTCCGAAGACTTTAGCTATAACGCATTCTAAAGTAGACACCCTCTGCTTCAAAATAACCTTGCTAGAGCAGTTCTCCACGCACGCATGAGGGCAGTAAGAAGAATCGCAGAGAGCGACTGTGTGAAAACTTACTTTGTATAGCTTGAGGACGTCTCAGGTTTCTGCCCAACACTTATTCCAAAAATGATTTCACGAATCGAAAACCGGTTTTTAGAGGAGGCTCACCGGAATGAACAGACCATAGAAGACGAATGGACATGCCCATGTGCCTACGGGATAATGTTTGAAACTTTTTAACCATACAAAAATCATCCTGTAACTGCAGCTACCTTTTTTATTATGTTCTTCTCACCCCCCCCCCCCAACTGAAGAGTAAAGTAATACAAGTGAGAGGGCTAGCTTTGGAGTGAGCAGTGAGAACGATTAGACCCTAGGGCTGCCTTTAATTGAAAGAAGACCGCAATGAATTCGACCTAGGAACCAGATAAAAATCTTAATCGAGTATCTATCCGGCCGCGAAGCGGAGCGATAAACGGGAAAATTTCAGTTTGGTTTTGCGCAGGCCTTGTGGTTTTGTGGTTGAACTTGTGCAGGTCTGCCGGATGAGCTAGGTCGATTGCAAAAATACCGATAAGGAGGTCCGGGAAATTGTAGACTCATTCTATTTTCACACATACATGTGATTGCATAGGGCTGCCGGATTGCGACATACCTGCTTGTTGCACGGAATATCACTGGGCAAAATGCTTTTGTCCCTGAGCCTCATGGTGTGCAAACATACTTTTCGAACTGAGCTGCAAAAGGGGGAAAACTATCGTTTCCGAAAACTTTTCGAAAGTTTGAAAACTTCGGAAAATTTCCCCTTTTCTGGTGACGTATCGGCACGTAGCCCCTTCATCGGACCTTCGCACTCAGCTGATGGAGCTGAGCCCAAGTGCGCCGATGTTACAAAGTCTTTGTGCAGGTACTTTTTGAAAACGCTCGGTTTTTCTCCCTTTTGCAGCCTCAATCAATAAATAATTCTGTGGAATATTTTTTGCAGGGATTTAGATGACAATCATAATCTCAGTTACTGACAAACAAGACTTAGCGGGACCTAGCGTAAAAAAATAAAAGCAATAAAAACAACGTTCAACGGTGTATTGTGATAGGACTTCTGAGCACGCTTCATGGAGGTGTGATCAAGATTTCGCGCCTCTAAAAAGGGAGACTGACTCTGTATTACACAAGAATAAGAACCTGAAGTCAGTGAAATCAAGATTATTGAAGTATACAACGGTTTAACATAGGATACATTTGGTTCAAGGGAGAGTCTACGATTGGAAAACTCTGTTTGATGTTCGAGCAGTGTAATTCCACCAAACTTTGTCCGGCTGGGTTATTTTGGGCGTAAGACACGATTATGAGGTCCGTTTCCAAATTCTCGAAAGATTGCTGAGCGTTTTGGAAAGTAGAATAGGAACACAAAAGACGGTTTTTAGCATGTAACTTCTTTCAACCAATTATTAGGAGCGTTGTACTACGTAGTTTCAGTATAGATGTCTAAGAGATATCAGTAACGCAATTAAAGGTGCCGATTTCGGCCGCGAAAACTACATTTAGAATGGGTTGTCCGTATCTGACAACGTACCCAAGAGTTCTTATACGCAGTTGCAGGCTAAAGAGCGCTACATTAGGTAGGGTCCTTGAAAAAATGTTCTAAGTTCAGGGTGGTAGTAAATGGTTTGAAACCGCGAATTGGCTCACGGTAAGATCGCGTTAAACTGCAACTTAGCGCGAGCTGACAGAGGAAATAGAGACAATGTGTCAATGAAGAAAAAGTCGGATAGCTTCCGAAGAAGTCCTCCGTAGGAATTTTTCGAAAGCTATCCAATTTGAAGGCATCGTTCACGATGGATTTCGTTTTTAAGTTTTTCATATACAATGAGAGCTCTAGCACCCTATATAAGGGCTACGTTGAAAAGACTGCGAAAAAATCACTGAAAACCTCTTTTTCGGACCGAAAATCTCTCAATCGACTAATGAGAAAGGAAGAGTCGACTGTTGGAGATCGCTGTGTTGATCAACGATCTCACATTCAGATGAAGTTCATCCTTCTTTCAAGTGATTTGTGGAAAAGGAAAGGTTAACCGATGTGTGTAGAAAAGTCATTCTTCACGTAAACGGTTCCGCGTCTGGTCAGCTTCTCATTGATTTTGTTCTACGTGGATTTCAATAGCACGCACTATATATTTGAACCTACGATAGTAGGGGTTCAGCTAGCTTCGCTACAAATGAATTTCGTTGGTTCGTTATGTTTAGAGTTCTTTGAGTTTTGTTATCATCTTCATTGCATTTTTATATTCACATTTCCAGTGTATTCGTTTTGCTGCTTGGGCCATGTGGGCATAGAGCACCTTGCGTGCAGTCAATAAATAAATAAATAAGTTATCGCGTAATATATTCCATCGACTTCCCCTCTTTTGTACTGTATCAACTGCTGATCAAATACTTATACGATGGCTAACAGCAAACTGTGACAGATGACTGACATAGGGTCGGCCTCTTTTGACAGAATTTGAGACATTCGACCTCATTTATCTTCGCAATGAGACGTTTCTAACCCAACAAACTCTCCCTACGTTCTTAAGTGGGCCCAAAGAATCATTCAAACCAAAAAAACGATGAGTGGTTCTAAGCGCGTACGGTGCCTTTAACGCGAGATCGCATACGATGACACGTGCTCCTTACGCTTGCTTTTACTGGAGAGTACGCAAGTCGTTGCGAAAACGGCTCAAGGCGTTGATGAATTGGCGCAGGATCGCAGTGGGAGTGCGCAGGAGGTGTGGGGGACCCCACTGGGAGTGGGGATATGTGCAGGAAATCGGGATTTGACTGGTGTGCCGGAAATCGTGGAATGTGTGCAGGACTTCATACGGAGCGTAAGGAAGTAGGGGAATGTATTCAGGAATTTGCTGTAAGGTTCTGCATTCACACTGCACACTCTCATCGGGTCCTGCACACCCGATGAAATAACCGAGAAATAGCAAACCGAGAGCCGGTGCTGAGCCTGGTGAGCTATTTTTAGGCCAAACTCTCTGAGTAACCTGAAGTCTCTTACAAATGATTCCGAGAAGGGAACGCTTTCCAAGAAATTCGCTTTCATAATGGACGTAGTTGATGAACCAGCAAACGACGCTAGATTCATGAGCAATCCTTAAAACAACAAGTAAGGTTATAGCAGAGGCGGTCAAAGCGGTAATTTTGAGTCAGCTAGTAACAAGTTTGGAAAGGGTGGTGGTGGGCAATGACAGAAGTGCTGTTTGATTTATTTCTTACCATTAGTCAATTTTGTTCATCTTTTATCGACTGCTTTTGTAACTTCTTATGTTTTGAATAGTTTTCAATCAGTTTGTTCTATTTGCTGTTGTTTCTCCAAATGGGTCTCACTTGTAATCAAAAGCATCCAGGAAAAATGAGAATGCAACGCAAAATGAAACATCAGAAACTAAAGCCATGTAGCTACTCATTTTTCCACGCAATAAAACAAAAGCTCCAGAATTGCAAAAGGACAAAAAATCGATTTTTTTTGCTTCAGGATATCAACCAAAAAGAAGAATCTGACGCCGAATAAAAAAAAGTAAAAATATACTGCTTTCGTATCGAGTCAGGATGTGGGAAGAAATAGAAAATCCCAGCGATCAGAGAGGAAATGGAAGAAATCGGAAAGTTTATTTCAAGATCAAGAAATCAACCTAAATTAGAATTTCGACGCCAAGTCAAGAAACAAAAAAAGTTCTTGTTTCGATATCGAGTTAGGATATGGAAAGAATCTGAAACTCAGAAATTCAAAAAGGAGATGGAAGAAATCGGAAATTCTTCTTCATGAGCAAGAAATCAACCAAACTGTTATGATTGGAAAGACGAATTGTGGTGCGCGCGAAGCTCGCACCAGATTTGGCTTTAACTCGCCCATGCGCAACTCTGCGAATCCGGAATCAGCGTTCAGAGTAACTGTGGAGATGCGGTTCTTTCTCCTTTGGAAAGAGCGTAAAAAGTTGGTGTATGTACCAAAAAATGATTTGGAATTGTTTCTTGGCGCGCGAGAAAAATGGCGAAAACCACGTGATTTTGGTCGAAAAACTGTTAATCTCCTTTTTTTTCAGACGGCGTTCACGATCTTGTGTAACCAGTTAAAATTGAGCTAGGAAGCTAATTTTTTGGCAGGAGGCTGGAAATGGATGCAGCTAGCTCCTATTCAATTTTGGAGTTGAAAACTCATTTTTAGCAGAACCCCAATTTTGAGGGTCAAGAAGGGTAAAAACATGTAAACATGTTATTGCAAACCATCCGACGTTCCCTGAACTTCGAAAATGAGCTAGTGAAAATCAACACAGCTAATGATAGGCTTCCGGCCAAGATTGTTCTCTATTTGAGATGGATGGTGTAAATAGGACTTGAGGAGTGCGCAGGGCGCCGCAGAAAGAGACGATTATAATTCGCTATCGGCACAAAATTCTCACTCAGGAATTATCCTGTTAAAGTTGGGCTCTGGCCTGTTGAGGCAAGTTAAAACCTGTTTTACATGTACTATATCAAGACGCGTATGAACATAGACATGTTTAGAGAAATGTATTAACAATGTTGCTGGTATAAAAGGCTCCTCATCTCACCGTGTGCCTCAGTCGGCTCTTCGGAGCCAGACCTGGAAGGTGGCCTCAGTCACTTTCCAGAAGAGCCACCGGATACCGGAGGGTAATTTTTGTCGACCAGGGGATAGGACCACCGCTCAGGGGAGGGGGAGGTGGTACCCAAGAATGGGCCCATCTCCCCACGGTTTGCAGTGGGGTGGACCCCACTGCGAACAGTGATGGTGGGGTCACCCCCACCTACCGTTAGCATCACAATAGGGATGATCCTTGTGAGATGGTTTCTTGGCACCCGAAAAAGTGGAGAAAAGCAATTGATTTTTGTCGAAAAACTGTTAATCTCCTTTTTATCCAGACGGCATTCACGATCTTGTTGCAACACTCAAAATTTAGCTAGGAAGTGAATTTTTCGGCAGGAGGCTCGAAATGGATGCAGCTAGCTCCTATTCAATGTTGGAGCTGAATGCTCAATTTCAGCGGAACCTCAAAGTTGAGGGCCAAGACGGGTAAAAACATGTAAACGTGTTATTGTAAACCATTCGACGCTCACTGAACTTTAAAAATGAACTAATGAAAATCAACACAGCTAATGATAGGCTTCTGCCCAGGATTGTTTCCTCCTTGAGACGGTTGGTGTGAATAAAATTTGAGGAGTGCGCAGGGCGCAGCAGAAAGTGCGCGAGCCCTCAGCGGGAATGCGCACGACGCCGTAAAAAGTCTGTGGAACCTCAGTGGGAATGCGCAGGACGCTGTAAAAATGTACG
Source organism: Aplectana chamaeleonis (assembly GCA_029168955.1). NCBI lineage: Eukaryota > Metazoa > Nematoda > Chromadorea > Rhabditida > Cosmocercidae > Aplectana > Aplectana chamaeleonis. The sequence goes on from JAPDOI010000071.1 coordinate 2,037,365, forward strand.
GGACCACAGTGGGAGTGCGCAGGACGCCGCAGAAAGTGTGTGGGACCGGAATGAGAGTGCGCCGTACGCCGTAGAAAATGTGCGGGCCCCAGTGGGAGTGCGCAGGACGCTGTAAAAATGTACGGGACCACAGAGGGAGTGTGCAGGACGCTGTAAAAATGTACGAGACCACAGTGGGAGTGCGCAGGACGCCGCAGAAAGTGTGTGGGACCGGAAGGAGAGTGCACCGTACACCGCAGAAAGTGTGCGGGTCTCAGTGGGAGTGCGCAGGGCGCTGTAAAAATGTACGGGACCACAGTGGAAGTGTGCAGGAAGCCGCAGAAAGTGTGTGCGACCGGAGTGAGAGTGCGCCGGACGCCGTAGAATGTGTGCGGCCCAAAAGTGGGAGTGCACAGGACGCCAAAGAAAGTGTGCGGGACCCCAGTAAGAAAGCTCATGACGCCGCAAAAAGTGTACGGGACCCCACTTGAAGTGCGCACGATGCCGTAAAACGTGTACGGGACCTCGGTAGGAAACAAATGGTCGTTTTTTAATGTCTGCGGGTCACAATTTTTAGGAGTTATAGTCGTCCGACCACACCGATCGGTAATGATTTAATTATTTACCGTAGGCAAAAGCTTTCATAAAAGGTTTTGCCTCTCCAGACTGGGAATCGCTGAGCAAAAATTAGGTCATAAAGGGAACCTTTGGGAAAAATATATGAAATTCCCAAAAGTTTAGCTTCCTGGCAAAAGTAATGATTTGGCAATGTTATAACTACAAGAAATATAGAATTTAACAAAATAAAATAAAAAAAACAACTCGAAATATGTTTGAAAATGATTTGGCACAAAATAACCAGAAGCAATGAAAAACTGGGAAATGTAGTGAAATGACCAAAACCGAATTTGGCGGTCATTCATAGGCCAACTTTTGATAAGTATGTAGTGACTGTCGAGCGATTACATTTTACAAGATAATCCGTTAACCTTATCAAAGCTAAATCAAGCGCGCAACGGAAACCGTAAAACATTTCATTGAAGCTGTAATACGGAAATCAGCATAGGTCAAGCTATGTGAACGTAACGCTCAAATCCGATGCGCGCTTGATTTAGCTTTGATAAGGTTAACGGATTATCTTGTAAAATGTAATCGCTCGTCAGTCACTACATACTTATCAAAAGTTGGCCTATGAATGACCGCCAAATCCGGTTTTGGTCATTTCACTACATTTCCCAGTTTTTCATTGCTTCTGGTTATTTTGTGCCAAATCATTTTCAAACATATTTCGAGTTGTTTTTTTATTTTATTTTGTTAAATTCTATATTTCTTGTAGTTATAACATTGCCAAATCATTACTTTTGCCAGGAAGCTAAACTTTTGGGAATCAAGAAATGAAAAAAAACTTTCCGTTGCGATTTCGAGTCAGTACAAGGGAAGAATGTAACTTTAAATGATCATAAGAAAATCGGACATCTGAAAATTCTTCCAAAAACAACCAATCAACAAAAATGAGAAATTTGACGCTGAATCAAGAAAAGAAAAGACGCAATGTTTTAAAGGCAGTGTTTACGATAAAAATCGTTTTTCTCTGTTCTCCCGCCTATCTTCAAAACGGCCCCATGCTGATTCCAATGATAACTCCGAAATCGTACAAGACCTTCTGAGAACGGAGTTATGGCCCCTCAAAGATTGAGCTAAGGAAACATGGTGAACGTGTTGTCCGAGGCTTGTAACTTCCGTCTTTTGCGGCCGATGTATGCGAGCCGACCTGAGTCAAGAGAGAAGTCGAGAATGAAGGAAAGAACGAGGCTAATGATTGGGAATCATCGCTTATCTCACGATCTTGAGCATTCATTTGTTCACGTCGGTGGGCGTGTGTTGCGCTTTTGGGGTTTGCCTTGCGCTCGAAGTGGGAACTTCGGGCTCTTTTGGAGCGTTTCCTGGCTCGTTTTCATATGTTCTTTCGACGTAAGCGTTACAGTGTTCCCCTCCACTACCCATTCCTGGTGGAAACTGAAACACATTTTTTATCGTGAACACTACCTTTAATAACGAGTACAGAAAGCAATCGAAAACTTGAAAATTTCAAAAAGGACGCGGAAGGAATCGGAAATTTTCCTTCACTATCAAGAAATCAACCAAAATGTGAAGATTGGAAAGACGAATCAAGAAATGAAAAAAAAATCCCGTTTTGATATCGAGTCGGGATATGGAAAGAATCGGAAACTCCAAAATTCAAAGAGGACGTGCGAAAAATCGGAAATCGGAAATTTTCCATAAAAAAATCAGCCAAAATTAAATTTCAAACTCCGAATCCAGAAATGAAAAAAAAGCTTTCCGTTCCGAATTCGAGTCAGTATAAGGCAAGATTCGGAAACTCCAAAAATTCAAAAAGGTCATGGAAAGGATCGTAAATTGGAAATTTCTTCCAAACAACAACTCAACGAAAATGAAAATTTCTTCACCGAATTAATAATTGAAAGAAAAACTTCATGTTTTAATAACGAGTCAGGATATATCGTCGATCACTGCTCGAGAGATCGCCGCGTCGAACACATGGGGCACGCACGCAAGCGAGGAGGTAGTAATAGGATCATTGCCTTCTCGCTTGCGTGCGTGCCACATGTGTTCGACGCGGCGCTCTCTCGACCAGTGATCGACCATAGAAAGGAATTGAAAACTCAAAAATTTCGAAACACACGTGGAAGAAATGGGAAATTAATCCCTCAGGATCAGGAGGACAATCGAAACGAAAAATTCGGCGCTGAACAATTGGCGGTGCAACGGGTTCGGGGGTCAGAAGTTTTGCACGTCAATACGCGCACAAAGGTGAGAAAACGACGAAGTGACGTCACCCATGCTACCGGTCGATGGGTGGTCGACTGTCTGTGAACCTCGGTCAACAGACAGTCGATCCGCCCCTTGCAGTCAAACCACCCGGCGACCGGTAAGCGACAAAGGTGACGTGTCAACCACTCGTTGGACGCCACGAGTTTCTGAGTGTATTTCTCTTGATTTTCAGTCGCGGCACGAGAGCAAAACACGATGAGGAGATGGATCGGAAAAGGAGTGAAGAACGACGACTCGGTTTGAAAATCATTCATCAAACAAGCCGCTATTGAGATCGATAATCAGGAAGGGGGCCGGGCCTTTGGTGGTGGCTGGAGGCGGTCGGGCCCGTGGTGGTCGCTTATATCTCGCTTATTTGGAGGAATTGAGATCTCGCATTTGGCACCTAATATACAGGGGGGGTCTTCTACACAATTGCACAAAAATCTCAAAATTCATTTCTGAGGGTGTACTGTGCCTTCAAGAGCGAAATAAAAGACGAATAAGCAAGCATTTATGAAAATCTCGTTAATTGTGGGGCTGGACGACACCAGTAATTAACCGTCCTGGCATGTTTTTGTGCGTTTTTCCTGCGAAATTTCACTTTTTTCCTTTATTCTTACTTTCGTATAAACCAGACCTGAATTTTCATGAAGAGAGCTCAAAAATTGTTTCTAACGCGAACCCTGCCTTTAAGTTAGCGACTCAATGCGGTCTCAAGTCATTTTTCGCTCGTCTGGGCGTAACCCTAAATGCTCATTTTTCACGAATAGCTTTGTTCTAGAGTAAAACAGCAAGACTCGTCACTATAAGGTTACTAGTTGAACCCTTTCCACAACAGTAGCGTTACATACATAGATCTCGAATGGGAAAATAGTTTTTTGAACTTTAAATTTCCTGCCTTTTCGTCGAAATTCGTTCTGCAGTTTTCCAAGCAGCCAGAGATGAATAAGCGCCTTTACACAGTCCTCTCATAATGAAGTACATCAGGTCATATTTTGGTTCAGGGGGTGGACTGCGGCAGGGCTGCGTAAGAGTACACTCGATGTTCCACATAGTTTGGAATCATCAACGATACACCCAGTTGCCAACTGTAATCAGAACAGCGAGATAGAAAATTTTTTAAACATAACATAGGAGACTACAGGAAAAATCTGGGCAGTACTCCGCTCCAATCCATAGCTTAACCGTTGATAAATCTGATCTTTGGGAACAATGATAACTCGGGTAACAGTAAGAGCTGTGGACTGTGTGCAAGCCTATGTACAGTAGCGCAGAAGAAAAAATCGTAGACCTCCTCTGATAGAGCAGCTGATAACATGAAGTTGAGTATCCTGAAGTGGCTGGGTTATGGACTCATTATAACAACCATTGCTTTTCGAAAAGTTTTCAAAAAATGCGGCTTTTGGTCTTTTTGAGAAAATTCGTGTACCAGTTCCGGTAGTTGATCTGGTCTACACAAGGTTCAAATGTTCTGTTGACTAGATACGGATCTGATCTATAGAGAGAGGAGAACGAGAGGCTTTTAATGATTTCCGGTACTTGAAATTTCCTCTGTATACTGACGTAAGTTTAAGACAGGTCAAGCTCATTGAATAGCGATAAAAACTATTGATCAGAGATAAGGCTTTGATACGAACCTAACAAGCGCAAGGGCCCGATTAGAGTTCCGCCGCTGGATGGCGCGGCGGCATGCCCTGGCTACCTGCAATTTTAAGGTTGCGGACCTGGTTCACTCTCCTATACCAAATTTATTTCAATCTAAAGGCAGCGTCCTCGCAGAAAACATCATTTGGTTCTTCTTCTAAATCCCATGGTTGAACCAAATCGAGGTAGTCGGCAAAGCATACAGTCTCAATGTTGCGTACCGATAGTAGTATATCCCTGTGAAAACGGCCTTGTGGGTCCGGAAAGCTGGGTCCCGGGCCATGTGAGTTGTGGAGCAGATACTCCATGACAGGCGCTAAGCACCCAATGATGGGTATTCTTCAACACAAAAGACTCTAAGGCCCTAGTTATACATCTGCGATTCGGTGGCGCTGGTTCTTGCGGGACGTCTGCGATTGGTCAGATTTTAAAATTGACCAATAGCAGACACGTCGCGACGGCAAAACGCTGGTGTATAGCTAGGGCCTAATATCCCAAGCATGTGTTAGAAGTTTCTTATCTCAAACGATTCTCGACAGTAGAAAGACACAAAGAAATAACTTACCTAAGAAGTTTCAAGTGCAAGACCACTTCCAACGTTTATGTGTTGCATCAGACACACCAAGAAAAGCATAACGAGCGGGAATTTGAATGTTGCGGAGTTTTCGAACTAGTTTTTCTGCGAGATTTGGGACTTTCGTAAGATCGTTTCGCTGTATTCCAATACCTCGTAAGCCCACCTGCATAAAATCAAATAAGTAAACAGTTTTTCAGCTCTTACGCTGCCTTTAAACATATCAACGAGAACATATCGGAAAGGTGCTGGAAAATTCTTTTTCTTCTTGGGATTTCTCGAAATGCCATAGTACATCGTTGCGGTTTTGTGGCTGATGAATGCAATATGTGTGTTTATGTCTTCGCCGACGCTTTTTCGAAGAACTTAGACTCTCTAAGAATCAATACGAAAAATGCCTAATTACTGCCTAATCTCACGACTTAGTTTTCCCAGTGAGAATTGTTCAACAAGTCATCGATTGGAGGAGGCGTTTCTCCATGTGCAGGCCGATTTCTTTCGTAGTTGCCAGCTTTCAGTTTTTTCGGTTGCAAATCTCAGATTTCCTCCTCTTATCCCAGAAAAATGCAGTGCAAGTTAGGTATAACTCATATTTGTTCCGCTCGTTGTTTGCACACAATGTTATTCTGCACTAGCAGAACTTGATTGGAAAGCAAATTGCTCTTTGGTCATAGCTTCAGTATGGAATCCTATCACAGAATGGAACGAATCCCATTTGATGAGACTGGAAATCCTCTAGCTTTCCTCGAAAAACAGGATGAGGACGGGTTTACCCTGGGGAGCCATTCTCGTCAATTGGTCAAAAACTCTTTCAGCTTTGGTCTATTTTATGACACGCTTTGTGAAATTGATGACCAGTTTTTTTCCCGTTCAAATAAACCAGGAAGAGAACATTCGGCTTTGGCTGTTTTCCTCTCCGAAAAGTGCGTTTCGGCGTGGAATAATCCCATCAAATCCCTTCAATTCCGCTCTCTCGCAATCAGTGCACGCTAAATGGACACTGCTCAGCAATTCTTCGGTGGCAAAGTTCGGCCGAAGTCTATTTCCCTCCAACTACATATGAGTGGAGGCGAGTGCCCCCATTATGTAAATCTAGGCTTCTAAGTCAGAAGACGCGCATGCTTCGTGCTTCCCTTGAGACTACTACTTGACTACTTTTAGCTTATGTGACCGGTTTCGGGAACAACTTTCCGCTATTCGCCGCTTGTCTTACTTTCAAATCGAGGAGCTCCTATTCAAAATGATGCCAGTCACAAGTTCCCATCGTTCACTTGTATGCATTCTCTCTGGCGACTGTCGAAGCGCTTCTTGTGCAACACTGTCTACAGAGCCGCAGCGCAACACGCGCCGAATGACAGAACAGCCGTCTCCTAAATTCTCGTTTTGACCTCTCATTAAAATGCACTTTCTGAAAACGCCGCAGTCCCTCGCTCAATTTATATCCTGCGTAAAGCTTGATCCATACGTAGTACAAAGTGTCGCAGGGGGCAATTGTGGCGTAGTGTTCAATTACAGTTTTTCGAGGAGCCATTTTCAGCTGTCCTTTCTTTCTTTTTCGCCCACGCTTCTTCCGATGTGTTACTGATTAAAGGCATCGTTCGCGCTGAAAATCAGTTTTCATTTTTTGGGCTCAATTTCATGAATGAGCCCGGTAGATCACACCGGTGAGTTTTGGCGCTTCAAAAACCTAGGGTTATGAGGTTGGAAGAGGTTGAAGATGAGGATCCGCCACCAGTTCTCACCAGTCATCTAGCACTTTTTCATAGAATGTAGATCCGACCGGCAAATAGCATGAAAAATAGTTACGGTACAAACTCCACATGTACAAAAACTTTGAAAATAACAGTGACGAGGCTCCCAAATCCCAAAAAAAGAACCCAAAAAAGAAAAAACAAAAAAAAAAGGTTTTTCAGAAAAACCTCAAAAACGATTTTGACGCGGAATTCAAATTCGTGTTCACAATGTGTTCCAAATGAATTTTCTTTACAAATGGAAGTTTTCATGGGCGCCTTCAACATTTTCCTTTAATAGAGAGGCCAAGCTACACAAAAACATGGAAAAATATGATACGGTTTCCTGCGCGTACGATGCCTTTAGGGGTATTTACAGAGTGCGCAGTAACTACAAGCGCCCAGAAATTTCAGCATTATTTGGACCCGAATGAACGGAAATGAAAACGAATTCGAGTGCACTGCTCGTTAAACGCAGTGTTTACGATGATTATCGTTCCCGAGTTTCTCACTCAAAAGGATCTTGCGCATTGGAAATCCCTTTCCTGTATTGCGTACAATCGAACGATTTGGGCTAGCTTACATTAAACACGACACTTGAGACTCTGAAAATGAACCCCTTAAAAGTTAGGGCCACCTGAAAACTGCTGTGGGGTCGATCATCTAGCACTTCGGGGCCCATCATTTAGTATTTTTTCCGTAGAATGTTGGTTCGACAGTCGAACGATTTGGGAAACAAGAACGGTACAAACTTCACTTGCAGAAAAACTTCAATAGCGATTTTTGCGCGAAATTCAAATTCATTTTCACTGTGCGTTCGAGTTGGTTTTTCTTCACAAAGGAGGAAGGTTTTCAGGGGCTCCTTCCATATTTCCGTCCAACAAAGAGACCAAACTATACAAAATCATTAAAAAAACAATATGTGGTTTTCTGCGCGTACGGTGTCTTTAAAACAATACGTTGGCCACCAAGTGTTACCAAAATTACGCGAAAGTTGCACTAGAACACCCTATTTCAGTGGCATTATTCTCACTCATGTACTAGATGTCCGGTTGGATGAACATGTTCTCGGTACATATTTGTGACCGGTGATGAATGGGTTTATCGAAAATAGGAGAATATTTAATGCAACACAGTAGTACAATATCCACGCTAAGTTTTGTAAAAACGGGGAGCGTCTGGCAAACTTGGCAAAAAAAGCGTCCGATGCATGCCACATTTTCGAATGAAGACTTTTTGAATTCTGAAAAATCTATCATATTCACAGATTAGATTGCTACCTAATTATGTCACTTGTGTGCCTAAGTTCCCTAAAAGCGCCTTGTTTTTGAAGAAAATAGTTTTTGCAATGGGTTTTCAAAAACGTCGCGCGCGGTGAAATGCGGCGACATTTTGAGCAGTATTCGTACAAGTAATGGAAGAGCAATCTTTATGGTTTCTTCAAAAATTAGGTACAGGTGGGAGAATCTCAAGGTTTGTTCTGGTTGAAATTTTGAACACTTTCATTTATGAGTCCGGGGATTTCGCTACAACTACGACTTTTCAGGTAGTTCTCCAGCGTGTTTAATGAAGGATTTCGAAAATTTAGCCTGAACAAACCTTGAGATTCTCTCACTTGCACCTATTTTTTGAAGAAAGCATACCGATTGCTCTTCCATTACTTGTACAAATACCGCTCAAAGTTTCGCCGCACTTAGCAGCGCGCGACGTTTTCGAAAAAACTCTTCCCTTGAAAAACAAAGCAATTTTAATGAACTAAGGCACAAAAGTCACATAATTAGGTAGCAATTTGATCTGTGAATATGATAGTGTTTTCAGAATCCAAAAAAGTCTTCATTCAACAAAGTTACGTGCATCGGGCGCTTTTTTGCCAAGTTTGCCAGATGCTCCCCGTTTTTACAAAACTTAGCGCTGGTATTGTAGTTAGGGTCTAAAGAAAAGGATGGAGCAGCAGGGAGTAGAACATTTCTGAAAACGGGTTCACAAAGTTTCACTGTCATGACAAAAGTCCGGGAGCGGAGGAAGAGTACACGATTTCGAATACTCCTGGTGCGTTTTCCCCATTTTTCCGTCATTACGGATCTACCCGGGGGCCAAGCAATCATTCTATTAGATAATGACCGAATTTAAGATCATCGTGAACACTGCCTCTGGAGGCAACAATTCATACACTGTCTGCGTAGACCGATTGCTTTTCTAGCGAAGTTGCAGACCAGAATTTTCGCAAATCAGTTTTCAAAACAGATTGTTTCGTTTCGAGAATTGATTTCTGGCCGCAAAGCGCCAAAAAAGCGCGGAAATTCAGAATTATGTTCGTTGGACGCGGGAAAAGTTCGATTCGCCTCCCATGCTTCAGGGTGTGTCATTCACATCATTTATATCACTCCTTTCAATACTTTCATTTTTGAATAACAAATAATGTCGTAGCGACAGGGAAGTAAAGCCTGTAAAAACGGAACTGCCGCACTTCTCTTACGCGAGTGAAGGTTGGAGGTAACGAGAGAGCCGAGAGCAGCATCGCGCACGTGATGAGTGATGAGGACTTCGTTTTTAAACAGAGGATACATACCTCCGACTCAGTCTGAACAGTTTGCACACAAGTGTTGCGGTGGGCTCTTCATCGAGCGGTGTGCGACAGATTGCCTTTGAGAGATCGCCTATCCACTTACAATATCAGCGGTGCACCATTGGGCACTTGAAATCTGACTTTCATATTCTCCTGGACATTCCTCAAACATTCTTTGATGTCAGGAGACATTGCCTTTTGTAATGAGTCAAACTAGGGCTCCGTATCTTGTGATTGAACTGAGTATATTTCGAATGAGGGAGTGTCTCCACACATGTTCAACTGCAAGCGAATCCATATTAGATGTGTATACGATAGTGATGAAGGGCGCCGTTCTCCGATTTTTGGTCATAGATTGGAGACCTGCATTTTTTTTAAACTCCGACGCAGATTTGTATGCAACAATCCCTGATACTTCCAAGAAGTTGGAACCCCTGCTTGGGCGAAGTTTTGAAGTGGGTGCAAGATTTTCATTCCGAGCCCACTTTGTCGAAACGAGCTCCACATATTTTCAATTTTCTGTCCCCCGTGCGACTCTTTTGGGTTATTTTTCGGCATTTCTCCGGTTAACAATGAATCATTCATGTGCCCCTCTTCCATCGGAAACAGTATAGAAATCGGAAGTCTCTCAAAGCGCTTGCAAGCAATATTCGACGCCATTTCTTTTTGCTTTCCTCAAGAGAAGTTAGTGGAAACTCAACCGATCTGTTCCGTCTAAAAACAACAGGATTCCATCTAGTAGCTTCTTCCAGTAAATGAGTTGCTGCTGCTTAGCCTCCTTTAGATAATTTATTCTCCAAGCCTTTGAATTGCGTTCTAGTCTGAGTTGAGCTTTGTACCCTATTTTTCCATTGGTGTGATGACTACTCGCGAGATTCCGTCCATAATACTCTACGGACTTATTTAAGCGGACATCTTTTCGAAAACAACTAATATTACCCAGCATGCTGTACCTTGAAGCATTACGAGAAAGCCAAGAGAGTATGTCTTCACTGTGAATGGCAATGGCGCTATAAGGGGTCGTTTATACCTCCGCCGCCGAACGGCGCGGCGAAATGCATTCCTACAATATCGATCGTGCGGAGCCGCGTGATCAATACCATACGATTGCACTGTCCCGCTCCGCTCCGCGGCGGGAGTATAAACGAACCCTTAGGCTTAGCGCATACTTCCTGCAATGAGCAGCGCGGCACCGTGCTTCGAATAATCGGCAGAAAATCGATATTGCCTGAATGCGCTGTCCGAGTCGCACGTCGCGGCAAGAATGCCTTAGGTCTCATGAGCAATGTCACGGTCGCGCGTCGACTGTGGGACTGCGGACTGCAGCAGGTCTGCGGCAGTGTTGTTCTAGGCTACTGACTAAAGGAAGATTCATGGACATCGTGGACCTGCATTTTGCACAGGATGGATCATGTGTGCTCAAAGAATCCTCAAGCGAAGTCGAGAAACTCTGCAGTAACATCAATGTGCGCGTCAGGCTTCTGCTTGGCTTCTGTTTTCCGCTTGATTGATTGTTTGGGAAGATTTGTTCTTGAGCTCAATCTCTTCCTGGGAAAAAGCAATCTCACACGTCCGAGTACCCAGTTAAGATTGACCTTTACAAACTTTTCAATTATCTGATAAACCAACTGCGTTTGTGTGTTAAGCGATCCCCAGTTGACGTGCTTACCTTCATTCCAATTTCCTAGCAAATAAAAAAATGTAACGGATTTATGATCTCCCGAAAGGGAGCTTTGAACTCACACCGCGGCTTTCCCGCTCACGGAGTTCCATCTATATGAACATCAAAATTAGAATCGACCGACCCTAAAAAACCCTAGACACTCACAATACTTGCTCTTTCCCGCCTAAACTCAAAAGTTTTGTTGACCGCCAAACCATGGGCCCACGATATCGTTCAACACAGGATGAATCATTCTGTCAACCCGACTTCGCCCATAGCCAAGCGCCAGCTTTTTTTAGCTTTTACCCTCCCTTTTATGACAGTTATAATTCAAACTGTTTGAACATTGTTTTCAAAATCATACATTCGGTAAGGATCGCACTGGCGCTTTTGGTTCCTTTTTGAGCGTTAACGCAAACTCGGTGCGCATGCATATGTTATAACATATGTGCTTCGAGTTTATTTCGAGTAGTTATTAAGGCCTTGCTCGGATGGGTGCGGGCGAAGCAAGCAGCGGAGCGGTCGGTCATGGCAAAACATTACAGTGATAAGAAGATTCTGGCAGAATAAGCCCTATAAGTTTGCTTTATTTCGGCCGGCTCAAAATGCGAGAGCTAGGCCATGCTCAGCTGATTTTGATTTTTTTCTTTCGGTTCGCCTATCCTGTTGTTTGTTATACAGTTCTTTCGGTTTGCCTATCCTGTTGTCATATGGAAAGCCCTCCTTCCCCCCCCCCTCTTATGCCTTCTAATCGACTTAAAACGTAGAAGCCTTCGTGAAACATTTATAGAAAAAGCATATGCATATTGTGAAAATAACTCCTCTGCAATACTGCACGTTTTCCATCATATCATTCTGGCCAATATGTCCTTTGAGGGTTTTTGGGTAATCCAATTGAGCGACACGTGTCACTAAACACTAATTTATCTGGACTCAGAAGTGCAGCAGATCATGTCAGGAACTCGAATTGGCCCTTCGCTCCTCCCGTCCCGTCTGATCGGTTCATATTGAGGGGTTTAGAGATGCAATTATGCCATTTTCGATAAACTTCTGTTGTTGAATCTGTCATTTTGTAACACTATCGTATAGGACTAAATCAAAGCAATCCAGAAATGACTTCACAATTGAAATTGCACCACTTTGAAGCAAGTTATGGCGTTGCGGCGCTTTGTGAGCGCAAACAGCGCCGCAGAACGCTCTCTTTGCATAAAAATATGCTCGGTACTGTAAGTGGTTTCAAGGGCAGTGTCCGCGGAAACTTGTCTATTAGTTTTGTCAGCACTGCAATTTTCAGCCCAAAACGCATGACGAACGCTGCCCCGCAAAAGAACACGAAAACCTATCAAGACTATTTTGCTTTGCTAATGGAAGAGGGCAGCTCAGAGAACATACATCTAACTCGATCAGCCGCCAGATGCTTCTCACTTCAGTAGGATGCTTGAGAATGTATTGCATTGTTCAAGTGCTTAAATAAAACCGTTTAAAATAAAACTGGAGTACATACATTTAGGTCAGTGGCTCGTTTACTCAAGAAAAAACATTTAAATCTCACCAGCGGCTGGCGGTACGGTAAGCTGATCAGCTGCGCTCTTCTCTGGACCTCAATCGATCAGCGGGCCGGCGCACGCCACCTCCCTCACCAGCCGCGGGTGAGATATAAATGTTTTTTTCTTGAAGAAACCAGCCGTGGGCCCAACTATACATGTATACTTAACATCGGCATGGATTTTGAAGAGACTTTGCGTTCCCCATTGGAGGTTGGCGCAAACTCGGTGCACCTACATATGTTATAGCATATGGCACCGAGTTTGCTCCAATCTTCAACAGTGAACGCGAAGTCTTTTCCGGATCCATGCTGACGTTACTACTCTTATATACTTTAAAAATAGTCTCTTGTCTGCACTATTCCCTATGTCAGTTTGGTGTATTATGTTTAATGTTCTAACAAAACGGTCCACAGCACTCGTTTATGGTTGGCCTCGATTGAAAAACTCCCGTTAGTTAGCCGCAGATGAGCCTACTACTTCTGCGAGTAGGTGGTAGCCATGGCTTCATTAGGTGAAATCATGTACTCAACCAACCTTCACTCTTGGCAGGTAAAGAGGGATTTTTCAGCGCGGAGAAAAATCGTAAGGTCTCAATCAAAGAGGTCCGACATTCGTATCATTGATTTTCAAAATGGGACGGGTTTCAATAACGATTTTTCGCTAGTAACTTTTACCATTGATGATAGACCTTGGTGAAGGTTGTTCGTAGAATCCTCATGAAATTCTGCGTCGGATAGAAATTTTATCTTTAAAAAGTACGTTCTCGATCTTCTTATCGATTTTAATGCAGGAAATACCTGTTTTTCGTTTAGAGCTACATATTAGGTTTTCGCTCATGAGTTTTCGCCCATGTGTCGACTACCTCTTTCAGGTCGGAAAAAAGAAATTCCCAATCCTCAAGTCGATACCAATTTATGAAATAACAGTTCATTGCTTATAATTTTTCAAACTCCGAAAATAGGTGTCGGTTTAAGGAAGTTTTCGGAATTTTCGTAAAATTCTACTTGGAATGATACATTTGCTTCCTGCCTTCACTTGTCCTTAAAGGCACAGTCCAGCCTCAGAATCGTTTTTCTGTTTTTCTGCCTATCTTGAAAACGGTCTAACACTGATTCCAACTATGTCTTTGGAAACGTGCAACGCTCCCTAAGAACGAGGGTATGGCCCCTCAAAAATTTTGCTACGGAAGCATGGTGGACGAGTTGTCCGAGGCTTGTAACTTCTCTCTTTTGCAGCCGATGTATGCGAGCTGAATTGGGTAAAGAGAGAGGCCGAGAATGGAGGGAAACACGGGTTTATTGGTCGGAAACCATTGCTCGTCTCGCCGCTCTTGAGCTCGAAAAATCGTAAAAGGGGCGTGCCAAAGTGGCTTCCTGGAATGGGCGCCCCAGGGTGGCTTCCCCCTATATCTCGCTTGTTCGGAGGAATTGAGAGCTCGCATTTGGCAGGGGCTATATGGGGTGGATGAACTTTACAATTATGTGGAAATCTTAGATTTCGTCCCTGAGCTTGGACTGTGCCTTTAAAGGCAGTGTTCACGTGAGATATCATATTCTAGTTCGACTCAAAAATTGGGTTGTGAGGGTGTCAGGTTACTAATAAGGAAGAAAGAGCGAAGAATAGCGCTCAGTATAAGCGGAACTATAGGCCCTGCTGATTTCCGCAAGCGCGCGCTAATCGCGAAATGTGCGCGAATCGATTGAGCTGGACGCGGCAAAGTTGCTTGGCGCCTCGCCATCGGAAACGTGTGCGGCGCCACAAGCTCGTCCGAATGGGAGGGGGCGAACCGGGATAAGCCGGCGCACTGGGATAACTTTCAAAGCCTTTTTATCGATTGTTGATCGTAGTGTATTTCAGCTGCAAAAGAGGTGGGGGAAAACCCATGTCTCTTCCAATCGCGAACTTCGCTCCTCCCGCGTACGCCCAATAACGAGCGTCGCTCATCTCCCGTTTCCTCGCTTAGGAATACACTACGACCATCAACCGTTTTTATCGATTTCTGGCCCGTTTTCGCTGCTTTCTTCGAGCCTATCCTCTCCAGCATCTGCCAAATTAGTTTTTCACGCTGAACCCTCGAAAACGAGATTCATTGTGGACACTGCCTTTAAAGGCACACTCCAACATCAGAGACGCCACTGTAATATAGTTTTTAACCCTGTGGATAAGTAACTGGAGTTTTTATACGCTCTATGTTGCTCTGCTCCTGCCGAAACCTCGCGGTTCCAAGTAACTTGGCAACGTTTTGAAGTTTACATTCTTCGTTACATTCTGTGGTACTAGGAACAACTGTAATGTAATACATTTTCTATTCTACGAACTATTCCCATGCTCATTGTCAGAGAGACCCGGATCTCAACCTCCGAGTGGCTTTCTCTCATTTGTAGCTAAATTTGGCAGACAATTTCCAAATCGCTTCATATAAAGATTGAGATGCTTCTGTAGAACGAGACTGCAATGCATCTTTCGACTTTTGTACAATCCGGAGAACTTGTGTGTGCAACGAGTCGGTTGTATATGTTACGGTACCATCTCAGACTATCGGCACGAAAAGTGCCACAATACGCATGTTCCAGAGGAATGAGCGCGTTCATGGTTAGCGAATCCGCAAAGATCGTAAAGCATGTTTCACATACAGTCGAGCGCTGAAACCAACCTACAGAGGGGCTTGATGATTCTCACATTCTGCGAGGAAACACAACAAATGGTGTCGTAGTTTTGCGCCGATGGTGTTAGCACAAACATTGCTCTTGACAAAAACTGGATTTTTCTAAACACACAACTACTTGACACTGAAATGTGCCGTGGGGAAAACAACTTCTGCAGTGATAGCGCTTTTCCATCTGCCAGCCCATTGTCTCCTTTGGGCACTGATTCACGCTCTTCCCAGAGGGAACGATTTTAGGATAGACTTTGAAGCAGAGATCAAGGTGCCGCTTTTCGATTGAAGTTTGAGGACATTTTGGAGACACTTGATGTCGCAGATTCTCAAGCTGATTGCTCACTGAGCTGTCTCCTTCCTTCAACGTTGAAAACAGAAAGTGCTCTCCAGACGCTGTCTGGAGTGCTACTCGACGAATTTTGAGATATTGCCGTCAAGCATCTTTAGGATTCTCTCACCGTCAACTTGGAACATTTATTGAATTTGCTTTGGCATTGCTTTCAAATGGAAAAATTCTGCAGAAGCACTTCGATACTTTTTATCTCATTTGTCAGTTTTCGGCTACGGCTCTCACATGTTCTGTCCACATTATTCATATTTTTACTTCTGATTTAAAGGCAGCATAGACGATAAAATTTGCTCCCGTGCTTTTCGCAGACTATGAAGGATGCGGCGCAGTACACACTCTGACATGAATTTTGTGATTTTTATCTGATTGTTTAGTAGTATCCTTCTATATAACACGTGCCAAGTGCGAGATCTCAATTTCTGCAAATAAGCGAGATAAAGGTTATGAAACCTCGAAATTCTCATGATTTCTACGCGTGCTGCTGCGGAGCGAAGGTTAGAGACAGTGAGAGAGCGCATGAATTCCGGAGGGAGCACAGTCGCGCGCACCGCTCGCTCGCGCCATGATTCATAAGAATTACGACGTTTTACCGAGCATATATACCTTCTCAACGTCCGCGCAGCATCAGGTTATCTGCAGAAAACGACGCGGTACCGAGATGTCACAAAGCAGCACCCATATCAAAAGCCTAATCTGATGTAGGGCTGCAATTCTCGTGTAATATTTATACTTTCGCCTTTCCGGTTGACCTTGGGGTCTCGTGCGTTGATCCAGAATGCTTCGAGCGCTTTTCGCGCACTTGTTTTGGCCTCCAGCGCTAGTATCTCAACTCTCACCTCAAAACCCCGTTCCGTCGTTTTCTACCAAAGGCCTGATGTTCCATAGACTTTGAGAAGGTATGCCGCACAGTCTCATCTATATCAGCCATTTGTTTGGAGACGTTGTCTTGAATTTTAGTAGGGTAAAACTTCGTTTGGCCGAGTATTTTTACACGCAGATTCGACCATTTTCAGGCTCCGAAGAGGGCGAGACCGCCGAAAGGTTGGTCTGTCAATAAACCACCATACTACCTCGTGCCGGCTAAAGTCAACGTACAAGCTACGACCTATTCTTGTTATTAATTTTGCAAACAAATGATAAAAGCTTGCAAGTGCCTTCGAACAGGAGGTGACTTGCGCTGCCATCAAGTAAATGCCATAGTGAAGGAACCTCATTCGTCAAAGATAATTCTTTCGAAGAGAAGGCAAAAAAAGGCCTCTGAATCCGACCTCGACAGGTATAATTACGTTGCCCTGTTGTGACAGTCGTAGAAAAGGCAGGTTTGTCCTCCGCGAAACAAACATTATTTCTCCTGTCTTCACCCAGATTTCGACAACGAATTCAATCTTGTCGTAATTTTATTAGGTCGAGCTGGAAATCCGATTTCATTCAGTCCACCTCGACTTGATTTTGCCAACTGTCAACGAATCATGTTTTAGTTTTGTAAAGGAACTGTTTCGACGATTTTTCGAGCCTCTGATCGCGACGAGTTTGCAGAAACGGCTAGCCAAAAAATTTGATCTCACAGTTTAAAATCTGCTCTGGCACAGAAGTGACTGAAATATAACACCGCCGCTGATCGTGAGGAGACTTCGCGTTCACTGTTGAAGGTTGGCGCAAACTCGATGCACCTATGTTATAGCATATGGCACCGAGTTTGCGCCAACCTTCAACAGTGAACGCGAAGTCTCTTCACGATCAATGCCGACGTTATGTACTTGCGATGCCTAGTTTTGAAGACAGCCGCAGTTGAAGGTTATTAAGAATTTCGTCAACTCTACTGCGAGCCTTGTTTAGTATTTCATCACACCATTGTCTGTAGAGCATCAGCGTTCTACTCACTGTTTATCGTCGAAATGTATTTGTTGGAAAACTTTTTCCTTTTTTCTCTTCCCTTTCTGCATATGATTTAGGTTATGCTCATCTCAAGTATTGATACTGTTGTTTTCAGGCGGAATAGTCTTTACGTTCCGAACGAACAGGTGAATAAGTACATGGACAAGCGAACTTTTGATTTGCCATAACCACCCCATATCAGGCTCCTACAGTTGAAAATGTTGATCGATTTGTTATTTAAAAAGTGGGTAACGCCGATAATTTGTTTTTCGGAGACTTGCTTCTACAGGCCGGATTTGTCTAAACGCTGGAATACAAGTCACTTCTATGTACACCAGGAATAATCCTTGCTGCTTAATATCAACTTTCTGAATCCTGCTTTTATTTACAAAAAAAATCCTTAAAGGCAGTGTTCACGATGAAAATCGTTTTTCTGGTTCTTTGCCTATCTTGAAAACGGTCCCATGCTGATTCCAACGATTTCTCTGAAATCGTACACGACATTCTGGGAACGGAGTTATGATCCCTCAGAAATTGAGCGAGAGAAGCATGGCGGACGAGTTTTCCGAGGCTTGTAACTTCCGCATTTTGCCGCCGATGTGTGCCAGCTGACCTGAGTAAAGAGGGAAGTCGAGAGTGGAGGGAAGAACGGGGTCAATAATCGGAAACCATCGCTCATCTCACGATTTCAAGCTTTCATTCGTTCACGTCGGTGGGCGGGCAATGCGCTTTCGGGGTTAGCCGCGCGCTCAAAGTGGCAACTTCGGGCTCTTTCGCGGCTTTTCATAGCTCGTTTTCATGCGTTCTTTCGACGTTAGCGTTACAGAGTGTCCCTCCATTACCCATTCCTAGTGGAATTTCAAACACTTTTTGCATCGTGAACACTGCCTTCAAATTCGATGCCGCGTTCATAACCCAACAAATATGATGAAATGTTTCCCTTCTGTTTGCCATTAACGCATTGTTTTCCTCCTGAGCCCTACTATATATCCTCATGAGATCCTGAATTTGTGGTAAAAACAAAGCTTACTTGTAGTGACATTAGCTACAAATCCCCCAAGGAGTGCAACAAATTTCTCATTTCTGACAAACAACTTGTTAGAGTTCCTTGTACCACCCAGTGCTAGGACACTACTGGCTAAGTTTGCCTTCCAGTCTTCTACACATTTCTTCCCAAGAGATTCTAAAGTTACCCATGTATGTACATGAGACATGAGATTGCGAACCTTCGATAATTCGTGAGTTTTCCTTTTTTCACTCAGAAAGTGATGTCGTCGAGTCCTCTTTCCTTTCAAAAATGGCTTAAAGGCAAAGTTCACGATGATTTTCGTTCCCAAATTTTTCACTCAAAACAATATGTTGGCCACCAAGCGTTACTGAAATTTCGAAGAAACAGTGAGGAACGCACTAGAAAGTCTTATTTCAGTGAAATTATTTTCCGGCCTGGACTAGTTGTCCAATTGGATGAACATGTTCACGCTGGTTGTCATCGGGAAAAAATGGGGCTAATCAAAAATGGAAGAATAGCGTAGGCAAAACAGTATTAGTTAGGTCACGAAGCAAAAAGTGGAGAAGCATAGAGTAGAGTACTGCAAAAGGCGGGTCCACAAGAGATTTCGTTGTCACAACGAACAGTTCCTGTGAGACTCAAGAGGCGGGGTCAGGTTTGAGGATTTCGTGCCCTTCTGGTGCGTTTTTCTCGATTTCTTCGTCAATTTAGTTCTATCCGGGGGCCAAACAATCGAATCAGCAATCAATCTCAAAATCGAAGATTATCGCGAACACTGCCTTAGCATATCGCTGCAGAAATGAACTGCACTACGAAAACTTAGAAAGATAGATTCATTAGTTAGACTCGCTCTTACCGACGGAGGCCATGTGTCGACTACTGCATCAACCTCACCTCACATACCTTGGAATTATTTCAAATTCAAAATTCTTTGATTCTAATTTCGAGCCTATTTTCAGAACTTCATCTTGTCTTTAATGTAATGGAAAAATGCCATCGGAACGGTAAAATAACGATACCGTTCTTTGAGCTGTTTGCTGAGAGCACAGCTACTTGGCGAAAATTCCTAGAGGATTCCTAGAGAATTTTTTCGCCAGCGTGATGAACAGCCGTCCTGTTCATTACATTCTGATCAGTAGCAACCCATATTTCATACGGAAAGGAACATCATCTTGTCCACGTATCGTTTTTTTTTACCTAAAGGTATGAAACTATCTCCGCCAAAGACACTTTACACTTGAAATTTAGTAGGCTGCAGCGATTTGACAGATCTCCATGCTCAAAGACTTCAACTGGGCACCTAGAGATCTTTATAGCTGCGGGTGCTCTGAGGATCCTCATCTTTGAGTCGAAGATTCGGTTTGATAACTCGTTCTTCCCTAAAAGTACATAGGGGGAAGGGGCGACTTCTATGACGTGCATATATGTGCCTCTTCCACTTTTGCGGGATTTCCCCATTCTCTTGAAAACAAAAACTTGGTTTATTCTTATTTCTCAGAGCATACAAAATGAATTCAACTCGCGAACACAGACCCTTGGCTTCGAGCAAGGCGAAATCAGTCTTATATTTTTTGGTGTTATGGCTGTAACACACTCAGTCGCTAGCGGGGCATACAGAGCTCTCGTTCAGGCACTCGCCGGTCAAAAACGTGAAAACAGCCTAGCTACGTAAAGATATGTAGCAAGACTCGACAATGTTTGTTTTCTGTCAATATTCTCCACCAGAAAGAGATGTTCAGTTTGAGCCAAGTAGAAATTCCTATGATTCGTCGCATGCACCCACGCGCACGCTGCTGTTTCCATCTCTCCACACGTTCGTCTATTCCCTTATCACGCAATGGACAAGAAAAATTTCAATTCGAAACAGAGTGTAGGCAACACAAGCGTGAGTTTTCCCTTCCCTAACATGCGGAATTGAACTGTAAACGAATTCTCACATGCACCCTCAACAAAAGTCAACTGCAGACAAAGCAAGACTGCTCCAGTCTTCCAGCATGCAGTAGCCCCAACAAGCGCCATCCTTTTTTCATCTCCGGGCAATTTTTCCTTGAGCCACAGTAGCCCATGCTTGCGGTTTTCTCTAGGGACTTTTCCATTAATTCCAAATTGAAAGTGACATGCACTTCCTTCTTCTACTCGTTTGTCGTGATAATAAAATATTCCCTAGATGGACTGGTCACACAATAAATGCCCCTATTATGTCCTTTAGACGATCAAAGATTCGCTGTTATTTTTCAAGGAACTGGTGCCAGAATGAAATTGTTTTCCTTCACAAGACAAAAGAGGCTATTTACTGAAGTTTTAAAAAGCACACCGCCTGCCAAATCCTTTATGTAATACACCTATAAGACTCAAACAGAAACGGTCATATATTTTTTCTCACGCCTTTACGGAAAAGGCAATAAAGTAGAGTGTAAAGAAACGCAAGCAACAATACGACTGAGATTTAGAAAGCATTAGGTAGTTTAAAAAATCAATCATATCCTGATGAAACAATACAAATTTAATACCCGCGAATAGTCCAGGTGTGGATATACTAGCTGAGACTGCAAGGAACTTTCGTCTTGCACATGATGGGACCGCCAGATTCTGATAGGAAGTATACAATTCTAACATTGGGAGTACCGCAATGCACGTGAATGGAAAGAGACGATTACAGACATGGGCTGACTAGGACACCAGTGAGACAAGTGCGCTTTGGTAAGACATCACATTGCACAGTAAGATGTAGCGTATAAACCTGTGACCAAGATTCGTCACCATAATATAAGCACATACAGGCCATAAAACGGCCAAAGTCTCACCGTCGACTGCGTACCACTCGCTGCGCGACCGCACGCGCGTCGGAAGCAGACGAGTTTTGGCCGCCGCGCGACGAGTTTCGGCCGCCGCGCGACGAGTTTCGGCCGCCGCGCGGAGGCCGAAACGTCGCGCGGGAGCCAAGACTCGTCTGCTTCCGACGCGCGTGCGGTCGCGCAGCGCGTGGTACGCAGTCGACGGTGAGACTTTGGCCGTTTTATGGCCTGTATATGCAGCGAACACCTTAGCTATACCCGATCAGATGCAACTATTCAACTGGACGTGGTCATTCTGGGACGGATTACGAAATACCTCTCTGAACTGAATACCCGACTCGTAGCCGTATTCATGAAACCGCGATCGCAGGAAGGGTGCGTTACCCTCCCGTACACGGCGTATGGGCAGCAATTTTTGTGCCTTCCCTGTTGAAATTTCAATAGTGGCGGCCCCCTTTTTGCCACCTTTGAGAGCAGAGACAGACATGAGTAACCGCCCGCACAGACGGAGAGGAAGCCGCCGGGTAGGAGGCTGCTGTGTCTCACCTCCTTTATCAATGAATTCCGGCAGATATACTGTGCTTCTCTGGGCCAAATTCCGGTTCGCAATTGCGTCTCAACACGCTTTGTGGCCGCGCGCATTCGAGTCGGAAGAGTTTCCAGCGCCGCAGCCGCAGATCTGTTGACTCTAGGTGGGTTTTAGAAAGTGAAAAGTGAACAAAATTGGAGAAAACTCTATAAAAAAGCCATATTGAGTCGGCTTTGGCGCTGGAAACTCAACTGAATCCAGCGCGTGCGGCCGCAAAGCGTGTCGAGACGCAATTGCGGACCGGAATTTGGCCCAGATAAGCACAGTAGCATACCTGACACCGGTTGTGCGGGTGGACGGGCAGAGCGCTCGCTACCTGCTATGGAGTTGTTGATCATTTTGCGAAATGTGAGGCCGACGTAGCAGGCAGCCACACCTCTCCCCGTCCACACGCTATGTGATTAGGAGCCCTCCTGCCTACCCGTCAGGTAGCTGGGAGCCCCCCAGCCTACCGGCCGGGTACTCAGGAAGGTGCAACATCAAAAACTCGTCCAACAGCGTGTGGACTTTGGACCTTCCCGGGAGACTCCCAGTATTTCATGAATAAGGCCACCTGTCATAGTTTGACGGGAGACTACAAATTGCTATGCGTGTGATAGGCGGCCTGAAGGAAGCGCGGCAGGAAGTGATGAGAGAAGGTAAAAGCTTATTTGCAAGTAGTGTGGAAAAGAATGGCACTAAAAGGCCTGTAACATTTTATCCTATACCGTTATCGACAATAATTGCGTATCCTCTTCATTTAGAAATTCCGTAATCAAGCAACGAAAATTTACAAGATGACAATTTTACACTCACAATGCCTGCATGAGCCCCAACACAGGAACTGAAGAAAAGCTCAGACAGGCGAGTAAAGGAACGGACGCAGACGGGCAGAAACGGAGCAGAACGGTGCTAGGCCAGCATCCTCCGGTACACGATATCGAAAACTACCATGGGAAAGCTCTTCCCTCATTCAACGGCGTCGAACAGCGCGTTTTCGGGCGTCTGCAGACCCAAGGTTCTACAGTAGTCGCGAAGTCGAACGTTTTGCGTGTTTTTTCACCTTCTTTCCTGCTTGATTCCTCGTACTGCAGCCCTATTCCCACACTACTCCCACAGAAACTCGCCTCTGTCATCAAAGCCAGTCGCTTTCAAAAATAAATTTAGTGGAGAAACGGGGCGTAAAGCAGCGGAAGGTATTGAACATGAAAAGGAAAAAAAGGTTGGTTCCCTGCTGCAGTTGAGAATCTTCACCTCCACTTACCCCTCTCCAGAGCTTCCACTGCAGAAATACAAAGCAAAACCCCATTAAACCTTGTCTTCAAATGCGTGTATTTAAGTCTATTGCTGGGCTGTTCAAACCTCCGCCGCTACGCCTGCGGCTATGCTTAGTATGAAAGTTGTAAGAAACCGAAAAACATGTCATTAGTCATAAACAGGACATTAGTCTGACATGTTTTGCAGGAACAGCAAAATGTGAGATTGCTAGATTCTGAGCCAGTGAGGCAATATGTTCTCTTATTTAGGACCTACCTTTTAGTCAGCAATCTGCGGTCAGCTTGATTGTAGGTTTCACATGGAAATCGCGAACAGTCGGTTCATGCTATCAGTTGCCGTTTGAAAAGAACGGAATATTAGCTTATTGGCATTAGTCAGTCGCAGTGTTGATGCGTGAAACATTCGGCTTCCACTCGTAGCCAGATTCCCCAATTGGACCTCTGCGGTGGGG
This sequence comes from Aplectana chamaeleonis, assembly GCA_029168955.1. NCBI lineage: Eukaryota > Metazoa > Nematoda > Chromadorea > Rhabditida > Cosmocercidae > Aplectana > Aplectana chamaeleonis. The sequence continues at coordinate 2,060,887 of JAPDOI010000071.1, forward strand.
GTCAGTGTCCGCTGATAATGTCAGTGTTACTCTTCCAGAACAAGTCTGCGTCGACATAATATGCCTGTCTCTGGTCCTACACACTAGATGTATTTCTGCCACCGCATTAAAGGCAGTGGTCGCGATCAAATGTGCTTGTCTCCTTCGTCTCTCTGATCCCTCTTCTGGGCTTAGAGTAGAGAGACCAAAAAGAAAAAACTGCGAAAAATCCGCTGTTTCGGGCCAAATTTCAACCCAAACCTTTCTTGTCTCTTGATGGTGGACGAGCCCACTCCACATCATCGGCATCGATGATCTCTTGTATCAAGAACATCAGCTGGCTTGAAATTGAATTTCAATATATTTATGTACTCATCTAGTCAAAAACATTGACTGAAGTGCTTACTTTCATTGTTCAACTGTTTTTATCAGGTAAATTTGCATTTATTTCTTTCTCTGAATGTCGATGATTTTTGACTGCTCCACGGGAGAATGCGATCTTTTTGAACGGCGATGTGCACGTGTGCACGAACTGACATCTTTTGGCCTTAGAAATAATCCTAGCCCGTTTTTCACCGCGCTACTTTCATAGTTTTTCAGCTGTTTTCCACCTAAGCTGATTTTTGTAGTTTTTTCGATTTTTTGACGTTTTCCATCGTGACCACTGCCTTTAACTCTGAAAACCGTTCCACGACCCAGTAAGACACTGCCAAATGCATAAGCTTTGCTCTTATCTCTTGGGTAAGTATTGAGAAGGTGAGGCGCGTTGAGCTAACCTCAGGGTCGTGCAGCCTGTAACGTCATGATCCAACCAGCTCGAAATCATTGTTGTGACATTGCAAAGCTGCGCGATGTCGCATGCGCCCACCTGACCCAAGATCAGCTGCTGGCTAAATAAGTTTGCCTGAGTTTTCTTGAAAGGCCTTATATACATTGTATTTCGAAACGAGCTGCTTCGAAACAGAGTATATGTGAGAGATTATACTTAATCCATCGCATAGTTGTTAGGGAATGATCTCTATCGCAAACACCTTGCGCATAATATTTGTATGGGTAGGACAAATGCGCCTGTGCCAGATCTTCCACCTAAGGCAGCGTCCATACGTCGCGAGAGCGGGCGTTCCCGCTGTTGTGCGCCTCTCGACGCTCCTCAACGCTGCCCACAAATTAACACAGGCGAACACCCCTTACCTCGTGTTGATTCAATTGAAAAGGTTTGATCGGGTGATCAATCGCTTGAGTCGGCGCTACTGCTGATGATTTCCCACGGCTTTCGACTTCCGTGGTGGGATTATGAAAAACCAGGGCAGTGGTTTTGACACAGGTCTAATGCCACCTGCTTTGGTTATGGAGCAGTAAGCTTGAAACTTGCTGCTTGCTTCGTAGTGCTGGCGCGAGCGCGCGAGAAGGAGCGCCTGTGAGCGGCTAGCGAAACGTGTGTTCACGATGACCATCGATTTTGCGTAATCGCACGCTCTCGCCACGTATGGACAGAGCCTACATAAGCGAGGTGGCTGATGAATCTGGCACGTCCACGGAGGATTTGTTTCTGCGCTACAGATGACTTTTGAGAAGGTGTTTTCGCCGAATCGTGCTGTTATACATTACTTTGCTCAATATGTCATGCATCTCCTCTGAACAAAGGAAGATATATTGTACCTTTATGCAGAAAGGTCAGTCCCATTTATAATCCCCATTATTATTCATGACATGACGCAACATTCTCAATAATTCAATGATCTCCTTCGAGTCCTCGGTGCTGTTCTCTCTCGAAAAGCCTAAATATATCATCCAACTGCACTCTGGAACTGTATGCACTTTTAGGTAATTGTTTCGACTGACGAATGTTCCAAATACAGCAGTTGACGAATAATATATGATTCACGACGGACTTTTTCGCATTTCTCACTATCTCGGCTCCGTGGATTATTCTTTCGCTGACAAGTGCAACTGTGGGCCTCTACTCTGAGTTGTTATGCAAAATGCGAGCAGGAAGTTATTCCGATATCCCATTATTGAGCATCGTATGCTGTCCATAACCACACGTTGAATGTAACCACTTGGGCGTCCCATTAACCTGATGGAATTTCACCTCGATACAGCTAAATAAATAGTGGCCTACCCGTTAGGAGAGGCAAGTTATGTGCAAGTCTCTATAGACACTACATATTTCACAGTATGGATATCATTTCTGTCTTCTGCGGTGGCAACTTCTGTTGACCTAGTATTTGTTTAATTTGATGCCATTCAACATTCCGGCCGGTGTGATAGGCCAGACAAAAAAAATCAAAGATATATGCGATCTGCAAAGTTATTTTCCTCGTTTTGTTTCTCAATGCGCCTATTTCTTCAATGTCTCACGCGGTATTCGTTTTCTTGTGGTGATTGCCAAGTTGTTCTGCCTAATTGTTGTCTGCTGGTGACGTAACCTCAAGAGGAAATTGCTGCCTTCAGGCATTTAATTGCTCTTGTGTCGAGGCATTCCTTTGGTGTTTCTATACTCCTGAATGCGTGAACAGGTGTGGCTCATTCTTTTAGACTAACTGAGAATATTTCACATCCTCGAGAAGATTGTATTCGGGAATGCCCTATTGTTTGCACCTCTTACGCCCATTGGTGCCTTGCCTCCATTTGAATTTACGCTTTTCCTATGAGGCTGTCTTACTGTACCAGCCGGAACACTGTCGCCTGCGTCGTTCAATTGGGAAGCCACATTGGGCGGTTGGGCACGAATTCATTCGATCGATAGCCATATTTTGTTCATTTTCGCGCGTGCAAATTTTCCCGCCAAGGAGCGTTGTGGATTCATACTCAATTTATCGTTAATCACTGGATGGCCGGGATCATACTCCCGTCGCAGCGACGCGTGAAAAGGAGCGGTATCGATCAATCGCGGCTTTGCTGGGGATCGATTGTTTTTATAAGCACACAGACAGTTAGTGAAGTTCAGTGGTATGAGATATTCGCCCTAGCATGGCTCACGTCACCGTTCAAAAACCACATTGTCACAATTTTCAGCAAATATGCAAATCGCCGCGATTTTTTGCGACGTTGCCCAGTGGAGAGCGACATCGATTTCGTCGCGGCGATATGCATATTTGCTCAATATTTTCGGAATGTGGGTGAAAACGAAGAATTCAACCGATTTCGGGTAAAGATATCATCCCACATCACTCCACGAGATGCTGTTATGCTCGCTAAAACAATCGATTCCCTCAGAAGCGCAATACCGCCGCTATTGATCGATACCGCCTTTTCTCACACATCGTCGCGACGGAAGTGTGATCCCAGCCGATGAGGGATCGCGCCAACGCTGCTTGGCGGGAAAAATTGCGCACGGGAAAACGAAGGGAGAGTGGCAAATGATCGAACGATTTTGCGCCCAACTGCTGAGCGCCCTGTGAGACACCAACGATACACAGACCAGACATGACAGAAATGACTTGCTGAGCTTCATTATTTCACTTGTTTATAATTATATATGTATGAAGACTCCTCAGTGGCACCTTTATTAGCGACGTTTCGCGCCTAAACGCTTGTTCAGGCCAACAGAAATCAACAATCACCTGCAAATTCAAGACTCGCGATGGAACGATTTTCAACTTTTTTGAAGAATCCTAAGCTTTAAGCCCTTCTCAGGGCATAAGTGAAAAAAGAGCGGTGAAAAACGGATTGGAAGTGGGTCAAAATCGTATGTTGCAGCCCTCCCAACAGACTATTACTTCTTTTAGAAGCCCTAAGCAGATAAACAACCAGTTATCATAAGAATTTTTACTGACATCTGATATTCGATGAGGTTTATCACGTTTTTACATTGAAAAAATTCTCCCCTCCAAACCGGTCAACTCTTCTAGTGTCAGAAATGAAGCTTCACAAAAGTGATCCTATTTTGGTAAAGAAAAGCGGTGCTCGGTCATTTTTCGTTGCTTTTTCTGGCCTGATTGTCTCAGGTGGCCTCTGTCCTTCCATATTCAACGAAAAGCTCTCTATCCATGATTTAGCGCGAACACTGCCTTTAACCCATTCACGACCGCGTGTCCCACCGGTGGGACACGCGTTGACTACCACTTCGGACCGCGTGTCCCACCGGTGGGACACCCTTTTCGAAAATCGATTTCTCCACCGCATGAAGGAATTTTTGAACCTACTTATGGTCAATGTATTAACCTATCCTAGAGCCGACTACAAACTTCGTGGTCCGCTGGCAGCTTCACCGCTACAATATATCTAACCCATCGAATGCAGCCATGTCGAAAACCGCAAACTTGAGTACAGATTGCATTTTTACAAGCAATTAATGGCGGATTTTTTCTTTCTTCCATTACTCGATAAACTAACCCTACTTCTGAGAGTCGTATAGCACTATTCAATATATTAAAGAAATATGATTACTGATACTGCGCACCATTTGCGAGTAGAGAATCGGCTTTTCTTTCGCCCGCATTTTTTTCACAGAAATAATTTCATGCAAAGGTCACCAATAAAGAGACAATTAGGGCCTTCTTTCGGAAGTCCTGCATAGTTACGGTTGGTATCCTAGACCGGGGCTCAACTTCGGTGAAAACTACCTTAGGGAGGAGCGGACGAGAAAAATGGGGACGCGCAAGAGCAGAAAACGAGTGAAAACTTATAAAACGGTTATTGCACTAATAATTCCTAGTCAATATGTAATAACAGAACTATTTTCTACGTCTAAATGTTGAAAAAAACGCTTTTACAAAAAATCTCTTCCTAGAAGGCGCCGAACTGGAGAGGTGAGGGGATGACCGAGAAAAAAATGGCTCTGAAGTCATTTTAATCAGCATTTTCAGTCAATATGAAAATTTAGGAATATTTTCTACGTCTCAATGTCAAAAAGAATGCTAACAATGTTAACTACAAAAAAAACTGGCGTCGGAATGCGATAGACCGCAAGTGAGTGGGAGTAGCTAATGCAAAATTAGTGTAAATCGGGAAAACTATCATTTCACTAAGCATTTGCTGGAAACTGAAGAACAGAAGAATGCCTTCCATGGTAATCTACAATAATTAATGTTTCAAACCGCTAGAATTTAACGAATCGCACGATTCTCTGGATGGTCTTATCTACACATTTGAAATTTTAGGTGGCCATTTCTCTGTAAGGAAAGAGTTATGGAAGCTGAAACTCTGGCATAATGATTTTGACGTCGACGGTCGTTGGACAAACAAAAAAACGAAAATCGATTTTTTGGTGGCGTGCCATTCGAGCAAAAGTGGCCCACCGGTGGGACACTGTATACGGTGGCGCAATATTGCACGCGGTCCGAACGTGCAGCCACCCAAAATTAGGCGTGGTCGTGAATGGGTTAAACATCAACAAGAGCTGACAACCGACCTCGCGTGGTATAGGTATGAAGGTGTCAAACAACAAGGGAGGACACTGCACCCTCTTACCCTCGATTATTAAGAAAGCACTGGGTTCACCCTTGTGATTCGACACCCTAATACCTATACCACGCCTTGTTGATGTTTAAGGTTACAATGATTTTTGATTTCAGTTGGCCTGAAGAAGCGCTTAGCGGCGAAACGTCGCATAGTTCAACGCTGCCGAAATTTGCGAAAGTGTTTTCCAAAAATTACCAAGTGCTATGTAATCAACGTTTTTCCTGGCTTCTCTGTTATCGCTGGGTGTACTGATCCGCGCAGTTTTTATCGTCAAACTTTCGATGGGGGAAAGGCGCTCGGGGAGGGGGAATTACGTGCGGAAAAACGAAGAGAGGATGGCTATTATTGAATTGATTTCGCGCCCGATTGCTGAGCGTGGCTCCCAACTTGAGGCGCTATTCATACTACTCAACGCCAGCGACGCTCGGGCGTGGCGTTGGGTATGAATGGCCTGAAGGGTCGTTTATACTCTCCCCGCTGAGAGGCGTGGCACAGTGCATTTCTGTAATATTTATCATGCTGCGCGTCACGATCGATATTATAGGATTGCACTTCGCCGCGCCGCTTGGCTGCGGAAGTATAAACGACGCCTGACGCCCGCTCCGCCATGGCGGCGTCGGCTGTAATGACCTTTTCAGCATTTCCACTACTAATCCACCATCAGTTTCATTCTGTTTTAGTATAATTAATTAGATTGTTATCCTTTGCTATCGTAAGGGTGAATGCGTGTACAGAATTCGCTTGTTTAGAAGAGCAAAGGCTCTTTTATTCCTCTCCGCGGCGCCGTCGCTGGAGTACTCATAGTCTTCACAAGCGCGTAACGCGCGTGACTCGCTTAGAAACCTTATACTCTAACGCCACGCCCGCGCGTCACCCGCGTGCAGCGCTGGCGTTCAGCAGTATGAATTGAGCCTGAGGGACACTGACGATTCCCACTTCCTGGCCCTTTTTAGCCGTTCCTTCGTCCTTATTGTGCTTTTTTAGAAGGACCAAGAGCTGATGTTCCTACACACTGAGGAAACTTTTGAATCGCCAAAACTGCCTCCATGTAGTTGGAGGGTAAGCGTCGAGGGTAACAGCGTTGCGTGCCAATTTCACTTTTTTTCTGTTCTCTTTAGCTCCTATGATTCGAAAGAAATTTTCTTCGAACTCAAGTGTTCTCATTCATTCGTGTTGAGCAAAAAATAAGGACTACCGCTCCAAAAATGCGCAAAAGGTTTCACAGCGCTTCCAAGATTACAATTTTACTGCAAGTTTCTCCTAGATTTGGTAAGAAACTTATGATGCGCTGCTTTTCATAAGCTTCATGCGTGTGTAAAACCACGTCATGCTCATGCTCGAAACGAGCAACTCCAATTGATCGGCATTGGAAACAATTGGTATTAGACGGCTGATAAAGAGTTTGCATTCCTTAGTGGAAAACCGCACTACCGACCTCCCATGTATTTAGATATATACGCTTTTGATGTATCTAAGTCTGTGAGGGCTCTAATTGTGAGTCTTTTCTGTCCTCATATCTCATAAGTATAGAGCGTTTTAGAAACAGATGCTTAACGAAAGTTCGTCTACAGAAAGCTAATGCACTGTGATCACGCGGAGAATATTTTTAATTAAAGGCAGCATACACGCTCGTAAACGTTGTTGAGATAGCAACGTAAACCGAACCGTTAGGCTCGCTTCATAACGCTAACGCATTTGGAAGCGTCAAAAACGAGCCGCAACTACTTTAAATGAGTTATAGCCGATTGCTACCCCTGTAATTGCCCGCCCCAGCTGTATTTGGCCTCCCCCAACCGGGAACACATTTAATCACCGACCTCGATAATGCAAAGGGTCAGCAAAAGAAATAGTACAGCCAAATGGGAGGCAACGCAAGAGATCGCCTGATTTGATTGAGAGATCATATTTTCACGTACTGGCCAATTCCTCCACTCTCATGTGTCAGTTGCAATAACACTGGATCATCTCAGGCCCAGTAGACGGATTTTCAATCACTTTCGGCGACTTTTCTCAGCACAGATGTTGTTTAGAGCTCCGTACCTTCCCTTACCTGTGAAAAACTCGGGAGCAAATTTTATCGTGTATGCTGCCTTTAATCGCCATCGCTTCGAGCCTAAAGTAGTGCACTTGAAAGGAAGTGATTCCTTGACTTCTCTTACCCATTCCACATGATTTCATCTCGTTTACTCCATTTCCATGTTTATGGATCGCCGTGGTATGATTGATTGCAATATCACGCACATCACTCGGAATTAAGGGTATATGAGATCTCCGCGGAAAACCTATTGAGAAATTTTTCGAAAAATCATCTGCTTTCTTTTGAATATCCCGCAAGATGCTCGCAGTGAAAAAGCGAAAATAGTCGTGAATTGGGTGAAATAGCACTAATCGGATAATGTTTTGGCGTTATGTTCTTTGAAGGGGCCTGAGCAGCCAGCCAATACATGTAGAAATCTTGAGATGAGATATCGTAACGCCGTCAATCCACCAATGAGGTGAGTGGTATTCTGTGTCAGTCCGGAGCAGGGATGTGCGGCAATCGCCGTTTGACGTTTGCCGACTGCCGTTTGCCGACCGTTTTTTTACGATATTTGTCGATTGTCGTTTGCAGTTTTTTCTCTCACTTTTCGGCAAAATTAGGCAAAAGGCGACCAACAGATAACAAGCGCCGCGATATGGATGCAAATCGCATAGTAGGCCGCGCTCTAAAAACAAATGATGATTCAACTCTCGCTTCTTTTGAACAGAACTTTTGTGTCCTTTGAGTAGAACCTTCTGGAAAGCAGTTTGCTATTCGGGTGTCATTGTACCCAGGTCCCACTACGGTACCGTCTCTCCCACTCGAAGGGTTCTATATGTCTGAAGCAATTCTCGCTCTTATGAGTTCGACCGGATTATGCGGCGCAGTGGTCAGCCATGGCAGAATACATTAATGATAAAAGAAGAATCACACATGATAAGCCCGGCAAGCCTTGCTGCCATCGGCACAAAAGGAGAGAAACAAACCGTACTTTGAAATTTTCAAGCTAGTTGTTCCAAAGGAAGTGGTCGCGATGAAAAAAGCTGCTCAAAAAACCATAAAAAGCGGTTTGGTCTGGGAACAGCTCTAAACTGAGAGCATTCCGAGCCGAAAAACGCGCTAGAATTAGAGTTACTGGGACCCTTACCCGTGCACAGCTGCACAACTCCGCTCAAAACGTGCGAGTTCCGTGCTGTCTACAGTAAAGGTTGTCAACGTGCACAACCAGAAATGAAGCCGAAATTAAAGAATAAAACAGTTCTCGCGGAAAAAGAAGCGCTACATTATATTTGGCTACCTCGACAGATTGAGAGTATACTAACGGGCCGGACCAACAGCCTTTAGTCAATGATTCAACCCTTACTTTGAGCCAGCTAACGACCTCGACACTTCAAATCAGCAATGCCGATTATGTGGAGTATGCTCGTCCACCTTCAGAAAGCATGCAAAGTTGAGGCTGTAAAATCCACAAGAAAAATTTTTGGCGATTTTACATACAGGATCTACTACTCTGAATCTAGAGAGGATTCTGGTAAAGAAAAGTTGACAACAACATTCTATCTCGACTTCTGTACAGTTGATCACCTCGAAGCAATTGCTAGTATCATAGTGTCATGCTCGAGTAGGTCCTCTTGTCTGAAATAGTACCAAATTTCTTGGCTCGGGCAACCAACATGGGGTTCTTTTCCGGACAAGGGTTAACATCCTGGACAATTTCGGAGAGGACACAAAGGGTCCTGAAAAACACTGGGTGGCACAAATGGTATCAGATATCTGATGTTTGTGGTTTCTGAAAAGAGCGGGGTAGGTCTAACGGTACGAGTTCAGCACCAAATTGGTCCTGAGGTTTTAAAATTTTTCGAAAAGCCTCCATTCAGGAGAAGCAAACCTATCTTGCTCGTGGGCCAATCTTTAGTGGCGATCCTATAATAGCCGAAGTTATCGCTCCGGCCCTCCGAAAAAGGTTGACACCAGACAACCTCGAAAAAATACTATATTAACACCACAATATTCTTATTACCGATTTTCAATAGAATACTCATTCCGGCGCTGTTTTTTCAGATCAGGCATCGTACTGAGATAATCAGCATCTCGTGGTGTCATTGAAAAAACAAATTTTTCATCTTGTGATTGCGATACGAAATGTACATGAAGAAATATAACTTTTTTCTACAGTTACTTTTCAAACATTCGTATCCTTGTCTGTACGAGGTTTTTATTTTGCCATCTGTCGATTGCTGATTGCCGTTTGCCGGCCGTTTTTGGGCGATTTTTCTCGATTGTAGTTTGCCGATTTTTTGAAATCGTTTGCCGCACATCTCCTCCGGAGACGCTTTTTCTTTCCAGGGGTCGACTAACCCGCGACGACAACGATCGAAGTTCACGTTCCTTAAAATGACTCCATTTCGTCCATGCCAAAAAGATCGACTCGGTTTTTCGAGAGAGACTATATTTTGCCAGGATTTCCCAGTACTTGATCAAGAACCATTAGTTGGTGGAACGAAATCTGTTGAAGTGCAGTGTAGACTTCAGGGACTCGGGGCTGAGGATGAGGATATTGAGCTTCGAAATCGCATTTTGTCATATTCACATAACTTAGGCTCCATTTCACACAGGTCCTCGAGATCACCCGAAGTTTTTGGTGAAAGCTGCCTGGTTAATTAATAACGGAGTTTTTCAGGATGCACTCCTGGTCTAGCGCATTAAATCGTGGCCATTGCCCAAAGGTTGTTACCAGAGATGTGCGTAATTACGACTAACGACTAACGGGCTTTTTGGGTGTTACGACTAACGACTAACGTCTAACGAAATTAAAAATATTTTCGTAAGCAATCCCGAAATTCGTTAGAGAATCAATAACATTCACATCGCGTTCCAACCCATGGATTATATCAGGATTGATACATATGTAGTTCCCTGTTGGTTGTCCGAGGTGGGTGGTACAAAATAAATAAACGCTTCAGTATTCATTCTTTATACTGACACTGATTCGCAGTTGTGGAACCCACACATTATAACTCCAACCGAACGTTGCGCAAGATCCGGCGCAGCTCTTGTGGACTTTATGGCAGGCTCACTGAACCAGTATCGACACTGATCGGCTCCAGCTGAGATTTTTACGGAGGGCATCATCAGAGGTAATACAAGGACTACGTTAAGCATTAGCGATCTTGAGCACTTATTGCTTTCACACCACGATAATTTACTATTAGCACTGAGCACAATACTTCGAGATATGGATTTCAATAATGTGGTTCTGGGACCCCTCAATGGGTGAAATTTTCATTTAGGTGCTAATTTCTCAAGACCTTTCCCCCATTATGGAAACAAGCTCCGAACCACGCGCTCGATCGGCTCACGTTGATGTGCAAAGAACAACCAGTGCAACGTTGGTGCAGTTCTCCGTGTTGTCACCATGGTCTAAATCTCACACAACATCATTGAGCGCAGAACGGCGATTTTTTTTTCAACAAACGAAGAGCTTAAGGTTTCCTCGGTTTCACACAATGATTTTTTCACCAAAAAAGGACAAAAATTGATAAACACACGCGCTCGAGTATTGGGATTTCACTTATATTTCTAATTGGTGTACAGCTTTGGTTTATATGTTGGTTTACAGCATAATCTAGGTTCTCTAACAGAGAATGTTTTGTGTGTTTATTGGCCATGAATGTTTTAGAAAACATACATATTCATGCCATCCTTCTTTTTGTATTGATAAGGACTTTTTCTGCTTGAACTCTGCCTATTATCAAAGCCTAGATTTTTAACGACTAACGATTAACGACTAACGACTAACTAGGGTTTTGGCCGGTTGAACGACTAACGACTAACGAATTGCAAAATTTTTATTACGCACATCCGTGGTTGCTACGCACCACTAAAATAGACGCGGAAGTCTGCTCAGGGATAGAGCGAGACTCATCATTCATTTCAAGAGGTAGACTTATTAGAAGAGAGGGTTCTTATTAGAAGAGAGATTCTTCGGAAGCGTTGCTTATTTGGATATCCTTTAGCTATTTCCGGCTAACATATCGAGGGCTATATGCGGACAAGAGGAGTGTATGGACATCCACTTCCGCCGTTGTCATTGATGATTTCATTGGAAGGCGCGATGATAACATCCAGAGATTTTCCAGTATCAGGATATGTTACTTTATGGTGTTTCCTCAGAGGTTGGCATGTTGCTGGCTCTCGTCCGAGCGCGTT